>JAABKJ010000755.1:12102776-12817844 GCA_011634705.1 Andricus grossulariae
TTCAAGTATTTGCTAGAAAACCTAACTGTTTGGTAAAAAATTTTTAATTTTTAAGAAAATTTCTATTTTTTTTTTAAATTCATTTTTTAATGGAAATATCATCTATTACATTTTTTCTTGCAAAGTCAGCTTCTTTGCTTGAATATTCAACTGCTTGGTTGAAAGTTCAACAATTCTCTTCAAAAATATTTTTTCGGATTAAAAATTTATAATTTTGATTCAAAAATTGTTTATTTTTGGTTCAAAATTCATCTCTCTTGATCAAAAAATTACACAACTCTTTCGAAAATTCATCTTTTGGTTCAAAATTAATTTTTTAAACTGAAAATTTAACAAATGATTAAAAGTTTAACAATTTGGCAGAAAATTCACCTATTTGGCAAGGTTTTGTAGATAATTCGTGTTTTAAATTGAAAATTCATTCTACTATTTTTTTCTATTTTATTTTTGGTTGATACTCATCTTTTTTAGTTTAAAAATTCAACTTTTTGGTAAATACATATTATGAAATTTCTGGAAAATTCAATTATTTATCAGCAAATTTCATCATTTGATTGCAAATTTATGCATTTTGTTACAAATTAGTCTTTTTGGGTAGAATATAATTTTTTTGTTAAGAATGAAACAGGGTTGAAAATTAATGTGTTTTAGTTGAGAATGATTTTCGTGTGAAAAATTCATAATTTTACTTAAAAATTTTTATTTTTGATTGAAAAATTCACCCAATTTGGAGGAAATTCATTTCTTGGTTTAAAATAACTTTCAAAATTGAAAATTTAACTATGTTGATGTAAATTCAACAGTTTGGTTAAAAATGAACTTTTTTGTTGAAAATTCAAAAGTTTTATAGAACATTTTTCTTTTTGACTTGAAAATTCAACAATTTGGTGGGAAATTCAACTATTTGCTATGAAACTTAACTGTTTGGTGTAAAATCTATATTTTTAATTGAAAATTCATTTCTTAATTATAATTTAACTTTTTGATTTTGGGTTAAAAATTAATCTTTTTCAGTTGAAAAAACTATTTGATAGAAAATTTAACTATTTGGTTAGAAATTTATGTATTTTATTGAGAATTCGTCTGTTTTTAGTAAAAAATTACTCTTTTTGATTTAAAATTTATCTTTCAGGTTGAAAATTCAATTATTGTTCTGGAAAATTCGTTTTTCTGTTTGAAAATTTTATTTTTGACGAAATTTCATTATTTTGTTTCAAAATGCAACTGTTTAGTTGAAACTAAATCTATTTTGGTCGAAATTTCAACTATTTTGTTGAGAATTCGTCGTGTTCGTTCAATCTAACTGTTTTTTATTTAAAATTAAAATCCTCTCTTAGTTAAAATATAAATTATAAAATTTGTTGTTGAGGATTCATCTTTTTTGATTAAAATTTGAGTTACATTTTTGATTCATAGAAAACACTTATATTTTATATAATGAACAACATTTTGTTTGAATCAACCCTAGAATATGGGTATTATATTGGACAAGAAAATATTTGGTTGACCCGAGATAATTTGTTTTTTCGTAAAATTTGGTTGATTATACCATATCTGTTGGTTGATCTAAGTAAAACTTTTTTTTCATCTAAGCAAATATTTTGATTGTTCTAAGAGAATATTTCGGGTAATTAAAAAATAAATTGTGTTGCGGGTCTAAAAAAAGATAATCGTTGATTTAGCCAAAACTTGTAGTTCATTAACCTGACAGATCAATTTTAATCCAAAAACAGTTATTTTCTACTGAAAAAAGACGAATTCTCAATGAAATACATAAATTTCTAACCAAATTGTTAAATTTTCATCAAATTTTACAAATTATTTATCAAATATTTTTCACAACTAAAAAAGATTAATTTTCAACCCAAAATCAAAAGGTTACATTTTCATTAAAAAATGAATTTTCAATTAAAAATAGAAACTTTCTACCAAACAGTTAGGGTTTCTATCAAATAGTTGAATTTTCCACTAAATTGTTGAATTTTCATCTAAAAGAAACTTTTTCTATGAATCGTTTGAATTCTCAAAAAAATGTTCATTTTCAACCAAACTGTTGAATTTTAAATTAAAAAAATTATTTTGAACCAATGAATGAATTTGCTACAAATTAGGTAAATTTCTCAACCAAAAATAAGAATTTTTAAATAAAATTATGAATTTTCAACAGAAAACATTATTTTTGAAGAAACTAGTGTAGTTTGCAACCATCAAATTGAATTTTCAATTTATTTGCATCACTTGAATCCTCAACTGAAACACATTAATTATCAACCCAAGAGTTACTTTCTTAACAAACGATTCATATTCTACTAAAAAAGACTAATTTTTAACAAATTGCATAATTTTTTAACCAAATGATCAAATTTGCTACCAAATAATTGAATTTTCCAGAAATTTAATTATATTTTTTTATCAAAAAGTTGAATTTTTAAACTAAAAAAGATCAATATTAACCTAAAATAAAATAGTTAAATAACAAGGATGAATTTTCAATTTAAAACACGAATTTTCTACAAAACCCTGCCAAATAGGTGAACTTTATGCCTAATTGTTGAATTTTCATTTCAAAAAATTAAGTTTAAACCAAAAAATAAATTTTAAAAAAGATTGATTAATTTTTTGATCAAGAGAGATGAATTTTGAACAAAAATTGAACGATTTTTAAATTAAATTATAAAAGTTTGATTAAAAAATTACATTTGAATAAAATTGTTGAACTCTCAACCAAGCAGTTGAATATTTAACTAAATAAGGTGAATTTGCAACAAAAAATGTAATAGAATATATTTCAACCAAAAAATATTTTTATTTTAAATCAGAAAAGGTTAAATCAAGTCAAAAAATACGACTTTCAAACAAATACTTGAACTCTCAACTAAAAAACATTAATTTTGTACCCAAAAGTTTCATTCTTAACAAAAAATTTATATTCTATCCAGAAAGACTAATTCGTAACAAAATATATTTTTCAACCAAACGATCAAACTTGCTACTAAATAATTGAATTTTCCAGAAATTTCATAATATTTTTCACCAAAATGTTGAGATTTTATACTGGAAAAGATCAATGTTAACCCAAAATAAAATAGTTAACTTAGGAGAATGAATTTTCAATTCAAAAAACGAATTTTCTACAAAACCCTACCAAATAGGTGAATTTTGCGTCTAATTGTTGAATTTTTAATTAAATTGTCAAATTTTCAGTTAAAAAAATTAATCTCAAACTACAAAATAAATTTTCAAAAAAGTTCAATTATTTTTTGATCGAGAAAGATGAATTTTGAGTCAAAATTAAGCAATCTTTGAAACCAAATTATTAAATGAATTTGCAACAAAAAATGTTCTGGATGATATTTCAACCAAAAAAGATTTTAATTTTCAATCAGCCAAAGTTGAATTGACCCAGAAAATACGAATTTTCAACAAAATACTTAAATTTTCAACTAAAACCAATAAAGTTTCACCCAAAAGGTAGTATTTTTAAACAGAAAATTTATTTTTTCACCAAACGAAACGAATTTTTAATCAAGAGGTTTAATTTTTTAACATAAGAAGATGAATTTAAAAAAAATGAAATATACTTGATATTTCAAGCAAGAAATATTTTAAATCAGAAAAGGTAGAATTAACCCAAAAAATACGAGTTTTCAACAAAATATTTCAATCCTCAAGTAAACCCGCTTAGTTTTTGAGCCAAAAAGTGACATTTTTAACAAAAAAATGTTATCTGTATCAAAAGAGAATAATTTGTAACAAAATAAATACATTTTCGAACAAGTATACTTTTTTATCAAAAATTCGAATTTTTAGCAAAATAAATTCATTTTCAACCAAATAGTTGCGATATTGCAATAGCTGCAATATTTGCTACCAAATATTGCAATTTTCTGCAAATATAAATGAAATATTTTTAGTTTTCAGGGTCTCACAGGTCCGGGCAGTGATGGGAAATGATGAGAGGGGAAGTAAGTAAGTTTATGGGAAACATGGGAAGGAGAAATAGAGGAAATGAGGGTAAATTAGGTGAAGGGAAGTAGGGGAAATTAGAGGAGGGGCATTGGAGAAACTACGGGGTTGGGAAGTAGGGGGAGTGATCGGAAATGAGGGGAAATTACGAGAAATGAGGGGAAGTGCAGGGAAATGATGAGAGAAGAAGTAGGGGAAATGAGTTCAAATGAGGCATTGGGAAGTAGAGGGAGTTGAGGCGGGGTAGCAAGGAAAATAGTGGGAGGGGAAATGGAAGAAGTGGGGGAAAACATGAGGAGGGGCGTAGAGGAATTGAGTGTCATAATTCCCTTCCCTTTCCTTACCCCTCCATTTACTTTCCCATCACTACCCCTCTTCACCGATCCCTCCAACCACTATCTCATACTCCCTATCTATCACTTCGTCTCCACTTATTCCTCTCCTCCAACAACCTACTTTTCCATCCTTCCCTTCTCATAACCCAGTACTTGCTTTTCAAGAAAGTCGTTCAAATATACTCCCTCCTTTACCTCCCATACTTTCCTACCACTCCCCATACTTCCCCTCCAATACTCCTTTTCTCCCAATAAGAAGTGAGGATATAGGAAACAAAAGAAGTGGGGGAACATAATGGGATGGGATGAACGGGAAGTGAAGCGAGAGGAAATGAGGCGTGTAGAGAAAGTGAGGGGAAATGTGATGTAGGGAGTAGGGGAAGGGCAGTTTTGGCTGGGAAAATGAAGAAATGGGAAGTAGGTAAGTTTATAGAAAACATGGGAAGGAGAAATAGAGGAAATGAGGGTAAATTAGGTGAAGGTAAGTAGGGGAAGTGAGAGGAGGGGCAGTAGAGGATCTACGGGGACGGGAAGTAGGAGAAGTGATTTCGTCAGCTGAACTAAAATTTTGTTCATTTAACCAAAATGTTTTCTGGAACCAACCAGATGTGATCAACAAAACAATTTTTTGAATAAACCAACTTTTTTTCTAGATGCATGAAAAGTTTGTGAGGTTGTCACTCGATAGTAGAAATTCCAGCCCTATTTTATTATTAGTAGCGTACTTTTCGAGGAGTTCGAGTACTCCCAGGACAATTTTGGCGGGAAAAACGTGTCGTTAGCATTCGCGGCGCCTGAAACGGCTGACAATGAAAGTCCTCGTATATAAGTAGCAGCCGCCGAAGTATCCAGATGTAACATTAAAATTCCATCTGTACGAGGAGAGTGTCGTGTCTATAACATTAAACGCTTCGCCATAGCTACCCAGCAGCCTCTTAAATTTAACGTTCGCATTGGCCTCGATGCCTTGGCTTCGCGCAGCTTCAAAACGCTTCGATAACGTGCATGAACGTGCCATAAATGATACGTTTCGAAATGAAAGCCCGATGGGAAGCGGATAACTTTCGCTCATATTCTCCTCGATCGTAGTTCACATTTCATCCACTATGTTCTGATCTTGTTCTTAAAATTCTCCTCTTTGAATGCCTCCACTCATGCAAAAAGTACCTCAAACATTTTTATCACCGATCAGTTCTCACGAGATATTCTCTTTTCATGGGCGAAATTCGTCCTCAATACTGACTTATAAATTCATAGGTCTTATTCCGATCGTTCCTTTTGAGGCTGAAAAAAAAATCTGAAAAGAATGTAAAAATTAGGAGAATTAGGCTGGACACATTGCACCAACAAAAAAATCGACTGATCTCCCTTTCCCTACTTTACCTTCCCTTTCTATAACCTCCATACACTTTCCCATCACTACCCCTCTTCTTCGACCCCTTCCACCACCATCCGATACTCCTTATCTATCACTTTTCCTCCACTAATTCCTCTCCTCCAACTCCCTACTTCTCCATCCTTCCCTTCTCACCACCCAGTACATACTTTTCAAAAAAGTCGTCCAAATCTCCCCTCCTTCCTTGATCCTCGTACTTTCTTACAACTTTCCATATTTTTTATCTAATAATCCTCTTCTCTCACCACTCCCTCCAGATACTCCCTTCCTATCACTCAGCCTACACACGTTCCCCTACCATAGCTCTCTACCTCCTCATCCTTTCTCTTCCACCACCCAGTACTTCCTCTACAGAGAAGTCATTAAAATGTTACCCGCCCTACTTTACCTTTCCTACCTCTCCCTATAGATCCCTTCCTCTATCCCCCTTCTTCCTTCCCTTCCTTTCTATACTATCTTCCTCTCACTATGCCTCCACTCATTCGCTCACTCTTTACTTCTCCACAGTTTCCCTTCCATTACCTAATACTTCCCCTACAGAAAGGTGTTTAAGTCTCTCCCTTCTTGCTTCACCACATCTGCATTTTTACCCCTCCCCTTACTTCTATATCCCTCCACGTACATCCCCTCCACTACCCTTCTTCCGTCCTTCTCTTCATATATTCCCCTCCTATCACTTTGTCTCCACTCCCCTCTTTCACTCCTGGATTCCCCTCCTTTCCCTTATTCTCATCGAGTTCTTCCTCTCCTTCCCCTTTCTTCCCGTAGGGGAGTTCACCAGACGCCAGGTAGCGCCAGTTCTACTCGAAAGTCCACGAAAATTCAAATTCCGTAAATTAAAAATTCCTTTTTTTTATCAAAATTGATAATATTAGTTTATAGTTTATTCGTAAAACAAAGTAAAAATGTAAGTTGTGCATTTTGGAAAGAGAATAAATGTTTTGATTACTGGTTAGTTTTTCCTTCGCAGTTCTGAATTTCACCAATATAAAATTATTGTCTCTATAATGAAAGAACGTTTAAAATTTAGTATTTTTCATAACTTTTTATAATTTTCACACCGAACAGTTGAATTTTCAATTGATAAAGATTAATTTTGAACCAAAAGGGAAATGGTTAACTTGCCAAGCAAAAATATGAATTTAGAAAATCTTTTGTTCTAAAAAGACGAATTTTCAACAGAATACATGAATTTTCAACTAAAAACGACCAATTTTCATCAAAAAATAGAAAAGTCACATTTTCAGCCCTAAAAAAATAATAAAATAAATGCTTAACTAAAAAAAATCAATCTTCCGCCAAAAATGGAATTGGTAAATGTTTAGTCAACAATATTACCAGAAAGTAAGGCTTTGCTTCAAAAACCCAAAAATTATACCCCCTCTACTTTGATAAATAATTATCAAAATGAATTAATGTTTGGTGTGAGAAGTACTATCTAATAGATCTACAATTAGGCCAATTTTTAGCCCGATCGGACAACTTTCATTTTGGAGGTGTGTACACTTGAGAAATTATGCCCCATATCTAGAATATATTTTTCTTGGTACGAGAAAATTAGTTAATAATTCGAATTGGAGCATTTTCGGCAAATAAATTGATAATTAACTTCAGACCTCCTGCCTCACGCTAACGTCTTAGTGCTTGAAATATTATATTTGATATATTTCTTTTAAATGAACGGTGTAATCAACTATAAAAATCAAGACAAAAAATCTGACTAAAAATGATTATTATTCAGAATTATTTTATTTGCAAATATCTTGCATGAATGAAGTTCTTTCTGCTCTGGTCCAAATTAAAGACTTCGATTAGTTTTCCTGGATATTTTATAGTTATATTTAAATTTGATCTGATTTAATGATTTTAAAAACTATTTGGGACTTTCGAAAAATTGTTTTTAATCATTTAAATCCTTCAGATAATTTTGTACAGAAATAGTTATCCTTGTCACTGAAATTTACATAAAACTACGTCCACTGCAGTTTTTTATGTTCAATTTGAGAATGAAACGCTAGATTATATGTCTTTTTAATCCAAATTCTTTTCCAAAAATATTAGAAACGTTTGCTGAAGTTGCCAAACCATTTTAGAATTAGTTATGATAAGAAAATTCTTCGAAAAATACGTAAACTTGTTTTGTAACTTGTAAACTTAAACTATATCCTCCAAGGCTACTCTTTGCTAATTAATATTTTTTAATTATTAATTTCTTTGATTATTAATTTTGTTTAATTATTAATGTTTTCAACACTTCTAATCTTGACCAAATTCAGTATTTCTCATGAGCCAATATAAATCCTTTAATAACACAAAGATGATTTGAGAAATATAGTGGAAATTCAACTGCGTCAATCCTCAACTATGTCCATCTCTATAGAATTTACACTTTTTTCTAAGAAAATGAATTTTAGGTGTATTTATTTAACATCTCTGAACTTAAAAACGTGAAAAATAAATGCTTGAATAACATTTTAGTAAAAATGTGTATAATTTCTACTTTTTTACACAAATTTAGAGCGACGCAATTTATGAATTTTATTCTGTTTTTTAATATTACACGCGAATTTCAATTGTAGCAATTTCGATTCGGGCGTTCCAAGCATGACGCCGCAGTGGCGGTTTATGGTGAGAGGAGCCGCGGGGGGATGTGCCGTGGTCCCTCATGCATGACAAAACAGTAGCGTAGCGATAAAGTGCAGTACCCCAACGGCCTAGCTGGTAACTGCATCACGTGGCGCAACATTACGACACGGCCCTGATGTTTACGTTTCGATAAATTTCAAATCAAGTCAAGGTCAGAACCAAACACGTGCTACAATTGAAAGTCGGGTGTATATTAAATGTATACGCTTCGCAGATCTTGCAAATACATGTTTAAATAATATAATATAAAAAATTTTGAACAGAATCCATTTGGATTCATTACTTAGATTAATTTGAAATATCTCAATTCATCTATATATGTCCAACTCAAAATGAATATCGATGCTTACGACCACTACCATCATTACACTTTAAAAAGCATTCTTAAGCATTCTGTCACAACCATATATTATAATTAACAACTTTGAAATGCAAAGTTCACCTGTGTTGAAATCTGAAATTAATTTGAAATAACTCAGGTTTTGATGTATTTATAGTTAAGTTTGTTTGAGAAATATGATTTGTAAATTATGAAAAAAATATTTAATCTCTTTCAAGAAACTTAAAAAGATATTTATTTCTTATTTGAAACACGTCGAAATGAAAAAAAATGTGACCCAACAAGGTGGTATTTTCATATAACTGAAGTTTACTTAGTTTATAAACGAAACTATAAAATTTCCGAAACTTTTTTTTTCTAATTTATTTGCACCTGGTGCAAGGTAAAAGCCAAATTAGTTTCATACCAATAATCCCTAACAGCCGACTAAGTTTTAGCCACCCACGCAATTTGAAAATTATGCGCAAAATTAAATAACAAAAATTTACTTTCGTTTATGAACGTTGCAAACCTCACTTACGCGTATTTTCCATTTTAAAACTCAAGCAAATATTCTGAATGCTTATATTTTTTGACGAATTCAATTTTGAAAGTCTTGACTTCTGGAAAATTCAAAGTTTTTCTATTTTTTAACAGCGAAAATGAAATATATGATCCGTTCCTTTTTTAATGTTCTAATTTTAAGTTTAGAAAATTGGTAAATCTGTAATGAATACGTAGAGAAATAACTTGGATTTGCAAATGTAAACTGTAAGTAAGATTTGTTCACCTTCAGTCTATTTTTATGCAATTAAAGAATTCAAATTTCTGAATTATAGATATAAATGTCAGTTCCAAGCTTTGGATACTAGAATAATAGTATCTAGATTTTTGACAGGCCGGAATATACCGTAGTTGCACGTGCTCTTATCGATCGTTCAGGTTTAATTTGTATAGAAGGTCGACTTTAGAGCTTTAGATTTTCGTCAAAAGGCTGGTTCGCAGGAGTCTTCTGACATTTTTCGAGATTCGTGGGCGTATAAATGGTGTGGATGCTTAATCGCGTGCTTCAATTCGACAGATAGAAGTCTCATGAAATATAAATGTCAAGATTTCCTCGACTTTGTTCGCAGCTACGGCGCATGCACTTCCGGTCCAGAATGGAAATTACGAGGAAGGTATCTCGAAGCACCTGATCAACCTTGACCCTCTGGGCTGGCGCAATAGTGTGTTTAAAACCCTTGAAACTCACCTGCTTCGAAATTTACTCTGCCTCTAGTGCACTGGGGTGCATGCACTTTAATGCACTTCAGTCACGAGATTTAACACACTATAAGGTACTCTATAAGGAGCTGCTCAAAGTCTAAACAAAAGATTTGTTCTCAATTCGAATTTTTTCGACTGCTTTTCACTTTTCTCTAATCGGAAAAGGATATTTCATTAGTCAATTATCTACCTGTTCAAAGTATTATCTGTTCAATACCTATTTACGTTAAGTTTATGAGACGCAGAAAAAAGAGTTACGTATTTAAAATGTTATTTATGTAGATGAGAGTGGCTATCAGTGGGTCGGGTAATTTTCAATGTCGTAAGTATGCCTTAACATTACGTAATTCATGACGTTGAATAACTTGAATTTAAAGGTCATACACATGATGCGAATGTGATACAAAGGATTTTGTACAGTTGATTAGACAAATTTATCATTTGTTTGAGAAAATAAATTATTCTAATTTCTAAAGTTATCTGGTCACAGTGGGTCGATGACCATGTTTTATTTTGCATAGTATAAGCAAAGTTATTTTTCATGGAATTACAAGAAGAGGTATTCAGAATAGTCGATGTATGTAAGAATTTTATAAAATAACGAATTTAGTACTGAGTTTACGTTCCCTGAGCGATGAAAAACCAGAATATGATGGCAACTAGGCCTTTCAAGTGTTTTAACACATAGGAAATGATACGCGGTTTATAAAATGGGTCTTAATTTTACTTAGCAATTACAATTTGACTCTTATCATTATTATTGAATACGTGTTATGCAGCAATTTCTCGACACATTGTTTCTAACCCAGTGTTGACCAAATGTCACTTATAAGCAAATTATCTATATTAATTTATTTATTTAGTAAATTCAAGGTATATTTTTTCAGCATAATTTCAAAAACAGTTTTTTACATTCTCTGCATTTCCTAATTAATTTAGATGGCTCAAGCTTTTGAATGTAGTGCGTTCGCATATATTTCATTCATCCCTTGAGTTTAAAACGAATTACTCGACTGGTTTTTTTAAATAATTGAAAATACCCACTGTCGACAGCGACGTAGGGATGGCCACTCTCCCCTTATACTAATTAAATATCGAGACAGTTGTTGCATTAAATATAAAGGATTCGAAACAATTACTGAATTTAATGTTGAAAATAATTACCAAAAATTAAATTTTACTTCAAATTAAGCTGGTGGAAATTATTTATCTACTAGCTAGTTATGTACCTTTAATGTACTTATAAATCATCCCTGGTGGAAAAAAATCAATAAAAAACTATAACAAAAGCTACTATGTAATCATTTTGTTATCGATAATTTTTGTTCAAACAATTATTTTTTTGGTACTCCTTGATTCTATAAAGTTTTTATTTTCCTATTTCTCAGATGATATATAATATGTTGGTAGGAATACATTTTTTAATTAAAACAAATTGTGTGGCTTGATTCAAAAGTATCATTTTTTTACGGAATTTTTAGATATTTGTTCAATATTTCTGCATAAATCAATATTGTAAAGTTTCATACAGAAATGTTGTAGCTTCTTCGAAAACATTTTCTCCATCAGGAAATTAATTATTAAAAACAAAGAGATTCTTTTCGATTTTGATGGAAAATGTAAAAGAAAATGTTAGATGGTCAGAAGATAGAGTTATTTGTCAATAAATTATTATTATATATTATTGTTTTTTTGCCCCACGCAATTTTTAATTTCAAAACTAAAATTAATAATAATACAAAATTGTTGTATTTTATAGTATCTACTATCTAAAATAATAGAGAAGGATAGCAAGGAAAATATTTTTAATGCTGCATTTTTGTTAAAAATTACCAATTTCCAACTAAAGACACTAAGATAACCTAAAGTTCTTCAAATCGTAAGTTTGAGTTTTGAAGTCAAATGATTTTTGTTTAACAATAGCAATTTTAAATGAAAAATACTAGTATAATTCCAAATTGTTTAAATTGTTGAAGCTTATAAGCTTTATTGTTTCACATAAAAATCATTGGATTTAAATCTAATGATTTTTGTTTAAAAATACCAATTTCAGGTGAAACACACCAACGTAACCTAAAGTTGTTCGAAAATTTAAAATATTCTTTGAAATCTAATAATCTCTTATCAAAAATACCAATAATTCACGACAGAAAACACTAAAATAACACAAAATTGTTTAGAAATGTGAATCTTCTATGAAATTTAATGATTTTTGTTTAACATAATCGAATACCTGTGAAAAACGTTCATACGAGTATAACCTGGAACGGTTCAAAATCTGCAAATATAATTGGAATTATAATTATTTTTGTTTTAAAATACCGGGTTTTTCATGTACAAGGATAACGTAATCTAAAATTGTTGAAAAATTATTAACTTTTAAAATCTAATGATTTTCCTTTAAAAATGTAAATTTCCGGTTAAAAACAAAACCGAAAGACGCAAATTGTTAAAGAATTTTTATTCTTTGAAATCTAATAATTTTTTTAATAAAAGCACCTATTTTCGGTGTAGAAGGCTAACATAACCTTAAATCATTTGAAATTGGGAATCCTGTTTATGATTTTCTTCTATAAATGCTAATTTCCGGTGAAAAAAAAGTAACAAACCTAAAAATTTTAGAAATTTTCTTTGTCGAAACTTTCTGATTTCATATTGAAATTCTTTTCTGAAAACACTAATTTCCAGGAAAAAATAAAATATGTATAATATTTTCAATAATTTATTAGATAATTGGAAAGTTTTGATTTGAACGCGCAAGAGTTCTTAGAAAGCACAAATGTTTCACAATTTGCATAGTATTTTCTATGATTTTTCTTATTGAAAGGGATTATAATTAGATTTAATCATGGAGAATAGGACATAAGGAGATCAAATTAATGTAACCGAAAATGACACAATTTTTGTCGTATGAAAATGGTCACAATACTAACAGAGTATGGCGTTAGGGTGGCTAACGTATAAAATAGCCGCCGTCTATGTTGGCATTTTACATTATTTAGCAATGTGATTTTCGTAGCAGTGTATAAATTATTATTTAAAAGCAGAAGATTTATTTTACTTATCTCGAAATATCTGCGATACTATGTAATTGAAGTGATCCGACAATGAACATGGTAGGTATTTTAGATTTATTTCACAAACGTGTAAAACAATAAGCATATAACTTACCAGTTTTCAATCTTGTACGCATAAACATCACATACCTGATATCAAATTTCCACTTGGATATAACAGTTTTTACATTTCAATGTTCTTTAAATAGCTTAATAAATGGTTCAAGCGATTTAGGAATGTTGCATTTTTGTTTACAGTTTTATCACAGGTTATATTTAAACGGACCATGACGGCGGCCATTCATACGTGCGTGCCACACACTAGCGCCCCGCTCCAGAAGATCTAGCATTTCAATGCATTATGTGCATCCAAAGAAAAATGCTCGTTTCTGGTGAGGTCGATGTACAGGACTTTGGTCTCCTTATGTTTATTCTGCATGGATTTAATTTTTTTAATTTCAAGATTTAAGATACGAAACAAAATCAAGTAATTATAAGCCAATCAAGTTTTTAACGACAATGATTTCGATATTTTAGAGAGATATGATTACACCACTTTTTTTAAATTGGAAACTTTATACTAATAATTATAAGTCATAGATGATTCAATAAAATCCTATGACTTACAAAGAATAAATCTGGAAAAAGCTGTAAAAGACTGATCTGCAGTAACTGTTATTAAAGAAGTAATCTTTCACATATTTTCTCTATTAAGAAGTACATTTTTAATATTAGAACAATCGCTTAATGTTCTGTCAGGAGTATCTGATGCTTTCTTCAGTATTAGTGATTTTAGGTAAACCATAAAGGGTAAAGTAGTACAAGTCATCCGTAAAGGGTGTCAAATAGTTGAGCACTTTTTAAGGAAGCCATACGATGTTCTGAGTAGTAAAAGTCAACTAACGTCAGTCATAAGGGGTGCCAAGTAGTTAAGCCTACCACAGCCAATCATAGAATCCTAAAGCCATGCGAGAGACCCAGTGTTACAAGTACAGTCCAACTGCGATAACATGCCATCCGATAAGTGTACACTCCCCTTAAAACGTCATCACGCATACGGCACGTACACTAATTGGGGTTCTCCCACTACGTGTGCTATTTTGCTCATGATTTGCGCATCATTCTTACGCATGCGAATATCGTGCTACTAGAGGGGGCAACCGATAAGTCCGAAATTCCTGGAATTCCTGGAATTTTCTGCCCCTACAGCCCTGAAGTTGGAAAATTATGGGAGTTAGACTGTACTTTTAATTCAGAAAAATGGGTTTAAAGTAGTTCAAGTGATTATAATTCATACGTAATATTTTTCGAAGAGTAGCAACCAGAAACTCAGTCATAATATGTGTCAAGTCGTTCAAGTCATTTCAAGTTAGTCATATGGAGTACAAATCGGTATAAGTCAGTTCAATTCGGCCTGAGTTATAGTATTTGTCAGGAACACAGTACGTCGAGTAGTGGCAGTAATTTTAAACTAGCCATACAGGATGTCCAGTAGTAAAGGTAATTGCAAGCCAGCCACACTGTGTTTCAAGTAGTCCAGGCCAATTTACGTCAGTCAGTATTTATCCAGCATTCGAGGTGGAGATTCCTTCTATAATAATTGAACATTTGGCTAACTGTTTGGTATTATTATTGTGGAAAATGCTTCAAAAATCCGAAAAGGCTACACTAGTTTTTATTCGCATGTCGAAACGGATAACAAATTTACTAGTAACTTTAATATACTCTCGAAGAAGAAGATAAAAACGAAAAGTTAAGCTAGTTCGCCGTTATTTTTCTGAAAGTAGAAAGTAGTAACGGGAAAAGCCTGAAGATCGTATATCACCCTCACGTGTCACGTGCTCCTGAGTCACGTATACTTTTCCGGAAGAGACGACCTGACCTTGTTCAATGGAAAACGTTAAGGTGGGTCGGGCTTATTTCGAGAAAAAGGGATGGCAAGAAAATGCTGTAGACGAAGGTTGTATGGATGGAAAACGAGGCCACCCACGTGTTCTACTCGAAAGAAGCTCTCTTGTGAATATTAAACTTTGGTGTTTTTGTCTCAGGCGTTCCTCTTGACTTAAATAAGCATCATTTTTACTTTAGTGGTACAAAATTAGATCGTTTTTAATTACAAGAAATTATTTCAATAGCTGGCAGAAATATAAAGTTGTCAACATTAATGGCAATACTTACAGTATGGAAATCTGTTATTTTGACTGATGAAACAATATCATATTATTTCATTATAATCATTGAACGTAATTCAAGTCCAAAGTATGATAAATATCGTAAATAATTGAGGCCTCACCAGGGGGGCAAGCCCGACGAAAATAATAGTTTATAAGTGCTTAGTTTATGATAAGAGACCGGTAATGTAGAACAGCCACTTATCTTCTGGGCTACAGGCAAGAAACTATTGAATATTATTATTTTCAATCCGGTCGGCACGGTAGAAACTTTTGCCCGTAGTCCATCTCTAATGGTCAACGAATAAGAGGTTATATCACAGCTATCACTATTTTTATTAAAAATAACTTATTCTTCTTGCTGGGTATGTTTAAGGGTGATTTTTCCAGTACATAAAATCCCACAGACACGAACCATCATGTTTTCCCATCTTCAAATGTTTTCATTTTTATAACAAGCTGCGGTCGGCTTTGCCCTCCGGTGTGGGGCAAAGCCGACGAAATTGAGCTTGTTAGAAATAATTAAATGATTAAATCATTGTTTTATTCATGTAATTATTACTTACAAAAATATTAGATATAATAGTGTAGGACTCGAAATGAAAAAATGGATCAATTCTATATCTTATCAACTTTAAAAAAATCATTGAATGTTAACTGGTCGACTCTGTCCCTCCTTTGCCTACGCAGTAAAGATTTCTAAATTTTACTGAACAGGAACGGAAATTTTCGAAACGATAACTGCATAAAACTTCAAGTAAACGTAAACGCGTCGGTCTTACAAGGAGCTGGCACATATCGAGCAAGGAGTGACATCCCCTTGCAGTCCATGCAGCTTCCTGAAAACCATCATTTGTAATAGTCATAAGGTTCCATTATATTTTATCCAAAAAATAAACTTTAATGACAAACAAAGAATATGTAATGGACATATTAAATAAAGCCATTCTAGTATTTAATTTTTATGAAAATCATTTAGCTTTATTGCAAGTCTCTGAGATTTTTAGAAGCTGAAAACGAGACTTTGTTTATTATCATTCATATCACAAAAAGCTATTATTGGATATAAAAATCATGACCTATCACAGAAAAAACTGGGGTTTCGATTAGAACCCATTTTTGGGTCCAAAGGAGCTGCAACAAAAAGGAACCCCACTTGCTGAAAAGGAACTCAAAACGATGAATTAGTCCTGAAGGAGACCTCAGTTGGAGCTCGAAAGTAACCTAATTGTAATATAGCATATTTTCATAGAACCTATTTTTCGCTTCGCCCACTTCGACATTTTATCTAATTAATAACACAACTTTTACCTGAAAGCACACGTGTAGTCGACCTCTGGTAGATATAATTTAATGAAGAGAATTAATGTATAAGATATTATCGCAATTAAAATAGATATAATGACTTAATAAATATCATTTGCAGGTTTTTTAGCAAACTTGTAAACATAGAGGCGTACTCATATGCAAGAAACTTTTCGTCTTAAGTCCTCGGTCGATAACTGTAAATCGATTCCTAACTTACCAAGCTCACTTTGCACGCGGTTCGTTTGTGAATATGCCTTTATGTTGTTCTGTTCAGGGTTTTCAAAGGCACTTTTTTGGGTCTCTAGATGTCTAGATCTATTGGAGCTCAAGTTCTAAAGAATACCAACATTTATTGAAGCCGCAACTTTGGTGAACTTCCAGTTTTTTTGTGATATTTATATTGCCAACAAAATATAGGCTGCATATTTCTATTAAAATTAAAAAAACATACTTTTTGCTCTAATTTTTGACTTCTTATGGATGCACATTAAACACATCGGACACACCACACTGAGCTTTTTCTTCTTGTTCTTCCTGTTTGTGGATTCTTGTTATTCAAGATAAACACAAAATTGTCACCCTGAGACTTTTCACTAAAAAAACGCGTGATCCAAGTAAAAAAATCAGTGAGTGCCTATACCTTACACCACGCGCACCAGGTCGAGCAGCCGTCTTTGTCTTTGGTTCGATAGCGATTGGTATTTCAAGCATCGGTTTCTTAAAATTATTGAATATTTACAGAAATATCAAGTTACGGTGACTGAAAGGAGTAGGCAGAGGCTACTGCGTACTCCTTAAAGCCACGATAACTTAAATTTCTGTTGCTATTTAGGAAACTATAAACAAATATTATTGTAATTTTCATATGAACACTCAGCGAAATGTCCTTCTGTTTCCAAAGGATTTTTTTTTTAACAAATAAAATTGCTTTTTTGATTAAAGGTTAAGAGAATGTTCATTTGTTTCAAGAAGAATCTCTTTGCGGGAAACTTTATCTTTTCGTAACAAATTTCACCTAATCTTGCTGCCAAATAATTCTGATTTTGTAAAAAAGATATGCATGTGGTTCAAAACAAAACAGAAAGGAGGTCGATGTTTTTGTTTCAAGACAATTTTGTCTCTGATGTGAGTGAAAATCTCTGAATTTCAAGAAAAATGTAGAAAATTTACTTTAAAAGTAACTGAATTTCGTTTTTAACAAACCAATTTCGTAAATTTCAGTTACTTTAGTATCTCAAATGTGGCGGGATTTTCCGACCATTTCTAACCGTGCATATACAATTATTATGCGATTTTTTTTCAGCATTCCGTAAGTTGGAAGTCACATATATATACAGGTGTGGCAAGGTCGAAATTATATGTAGATAAGCATCTTCACTTTACAAAAGCCTGGTTGTTCGCTTTGCCTCGGTGCTTCCGTTTCCATCGAAACTTGGACTTAGCTAGCCATTTTACATAACTGACCCATTTATCTCGTGGACAAATATAAATTTAAAAAAATACATAATTACAAAATAATACAGAAAACTTTAAAATACAATGAAAAATCAGACAAATCAAATTTTGTATTCGAAATGATAATTTTTCGAGCTGGAAAAGGAATGAGAAAAATCCTGTAGAACCCTATTTCTTTCACAGCTTTATGATTTCTTCACAAAAATTGTCAGAATTATTCTATTTGAAAATTTATGATCAAGAAGTCTTTTCTATTCATGCATCAACTTTGAATTATGCCGATAAAAGAAGTTTTTCTGTTTGAAACAGATTTTTCAAATATTATAAATGAGCATATTTTCCTTAATCTTCAATAAAGTGTATTAATATTATAGGTCAATCAATTTACCTCGAATCAAGGAATTTTTTCCGTTCTTGCATCAATTTTGCATTATGTTAGTGAAAAAAGTTTTACTATTAAAAACCGTATTTTCAAATATTATGCATTAGCATAGCTTCCTTACTCTCCAATAAAATGTATTAATATTACAGGTAAATAATTTGTCTCAAACTTTTTATATTCTTTTAATCTTTTATATTCTTGTATCAACTTTGAACTATGTTAATGAAAAAGGTTTTACTATAAAAAACCGATTTTTAAAATATTAAAATGAGCTTAAAAAATTCAATAAATATTTTTAGAAATTCTTCGGTCAGTTTCAAGGTATCAGTGGCGAAAATAAGCATCCTTATTACTGTTGAAAAGGAATGTTCTTCGGAAGCAACATAGGCTCTCCACAAGCCACCCCAAATATTTAATACGCCAAAGGCGTAAACGCGTTGGTCTTACAAGGAGCTGGCGCATATCGAGCAAGGAGTGACATCCCCTTGCAGTCCATGCAGCTTTCTGAAAACCATCATTTGTAATAGTCATAAGGTTCCATTATATTTTATCCAAAAAAATAAACTTTGATGACAAACAAAGAATATGTAATGGACATATTAAATAAAGCCATTTTAGTATTTAGTTTTTATGAAAATCATTTAGCTTTATTGCAAGTCTCAGCGATTTTCAGAAGCTGAAAACGAGACTTTGTTTATTATTATTCATATCACAAAAAGCTATTATTGGATATAAATTAGCTTATGCGAATTTTTTGATGAAGATTTACATTATTGATGTACACACTTCCAGAAGATTTTATGAAAAATCGCTACAGATATAGCGCGTTAAAGTACGTACATTAAAAAATGAGCATTAACTTGTTAAATATAAACATCTCAATAAAATATTCTTAATGAAAGTTGAAGTGAACCCGAAAAAGAGTATCTTTTATTATTTTCAAAACTTGTTTGTAAAATTGCTTGATACGAAGAAAAACAGCTTTCTATTCTGCCTCTGAATTTTTTCATTTCTTCAATTGATGTTTTCTCGAAATTAATCACGTTTGTCAAAAAATGTTGTTCTAGAAAAAAATGCTCCCTGGGAGTAGACCAACTTTGCTTGAAACCTTCTTGCTGTGTTATCAATGTTTCAACCGAAATAAGCACAATTTTATTTGTCCTCGTTTTTCGACGTGATTTTTAATTTTTTGTGTTAGCAACTAACTAAATCAAAAAGTGATACAGGAAATTTCTCTTCGTAAATCGGTTTCCTAGCCGAAGCTATATTTGAACTTTCCAAAAACCCAACATTATAAGAAGACTATTGCATTAATTTAAAAAACTGAAACGCGAATATCTCGAAACCATGCCATGTTTCTTACGGGGGGGGGGGAGGTACCTCAATTTTTCGTAATAAGTACAACATTCTACATAATATTCAGTAAGAAAATTTTGCGGACCTAGACCGGCATACAGGATTAAGCCTTGCTCTTCTAATAATACTTTCATAGTAATTTAATATTTCCCCCTCGTTGTGTAGAAAAATATACATAAAGACAAAGTCTTTTTAACAATCTTTCAAATTATTTGTACCCCTGAAATTTATTCAACATTTGTGATGTGGCTTTGGCTTTCTACTATTTACTAAATATACCTTTAGATTTGGTTACATATACCTCTTTATCTTAAACCTTTAGTAAATAATTTCAGTCTTCTAAATTGTTGTTAAAAATACAAAGTTAAGTGACTTAATAAAAAATTTGATAAAATCGTATAATGTTGGTTTATGACATTTCATTTAGCGTTCATTGTCATCGCCATCGTTCTACAAGTACTATAAAATATAATTATTAATCACAATTAAAATAAATATTGAAATAGCTACATCAGCTTCCATACCATTTCAATTTTAATTTAAAACGTTTTTTTAGTAAGCTGTATAAAGATTACTTTTATTAAAATATAAGATTTCATCCCAGAAGGAATGAGACGTAAAGAAATAAATTAATTTGGGATTTTCTATCGTAATGGTATGTTCTTAAAATACAAATACTAAGAAGAAATATTTATTGGCTTTCAGTCAAAGAAATTCCTTCATTTTGACGAACTGGTTCTTCACACCTATACAATTTTTTCTTTAATTCAAAAGAATTTTTGAATTCTCAAATTATTTTTAGTTGAATGGAAAACATTATTTAAAAAAAAAAGGTTTCTTTAATTTAAATGAAATATTTTGCTGAGTATTTTTGAAAGTCTGAATCTTTGTGGTGCATTCCATTTACGACACCGATCCATTTTGCAGATATTCACATTTAAAAATTGGCCAACTTATTTAATTCGAAATTTTTGTAATTTAAAATTACAAAATTTTAAGCATCTTTTTCAAATTAGTCTGTCTTGAAGATTTGCGATTGAAGATTATTCAATTCCTAATGTGTATAATCTAGAAAGATGTAATTTTCAATGGGTTTTTTTTTATAGTTTAATGAAGAATACTTATAATTGCAAACCCTTCAATATTAAAGATGTATAAATACAAATTTCTAAATTCTAACGATTTTGATGATTAGAAGTCAAGACTTTTTAACTCTAGGTCTTCTAAATTATATGTAATTATTATAATATATTATATTATATTATATATGTAATTATATGTAAATTATCATAATTACAGAATTTTTAATTGAAAGTTTTCAAAATTCAGAACTTTTCGATTTTAAATATTTGTTTTGAATTTTGAAAATATTTATTCAGAAATTATCTAATTTATAATATTTATATTTTGCAGTTACGTCATTTCAAATGTTTTTTTGCAATATGTAGTTGAGTTTTAAAGATTTACAATGGAAAATTCTTCAATTTTTAAGATTTGTAATTGAACATTGAACAAATAATTGAACAAATCACAATTCTTAAATTGGAATAATTTAAAAAATCAAAAGTCAAGACTTTTCAATTCTAAATTTTTCTAACAGAAGACAATTTAAATTCTGAATATTTACAATGAAAAATTCTTCAATTTTAACGATTTGACATTCTTAATTCCTTAATTCTTGAGAGTAACTATTGAAAATTTATTAAGTTGGAATGTTCAAAGTGTAAAGTGATGTAATTTTGAACTTTTTTTATTGGGGTGGGGGGCGGTCAAAGTTGTTACATGGAGGAGGGGAGGAATAAAATATTGGCAAAAAATGTGTTAGGGATCTGATGGACGGCCCTCAAGTGCACATGTTAAATTTGTTGTTTAAACACAAAATTTATACACCTCCGATCACTTTCGGGAATTAAGTATGTTCTGAACAGATAAAGCATACATTCAAGTATGATTTTCTATAAAAATCTCAAAATTGATACTTTTGACCTTCGTTCTACGACGATCGACAAAGTGGGCCCTTCTAATGTAATCTTCTAATATCATTTCACAATTCAGACAGAATCATATTCATAACAGCAATAATTATTATTATTCCAAAAATCATAACATTTTTCTAAAATGAAATGGACAGAATTTAACCGAGCTTACTCAAATGCGTCTTGAAATATTCAAATGAGTTGAAATATTGAATAGGTAGTATTAAATCCCTTGTGTGATTCCAAAACCTAATCCTATTAATTAAATCCTTAAAATGATTATATATTAATTATTTTTCTTGTATTGAAGGTATATAATAATTGTATGGTATTTTAATTTTGTGGTTGTAGTTTAAAAATATCATATGAATAATAAAGACTATATTTTTTGTAAAAAATTTGTATAATCATCATTTTTTCAGACATTTTTTTCCTTATCAGTGTTGTTGTATAACAATTCTTACGTATATAGTTTTAAAGAAAAATTAAATTTACTCACTTTCTTCCAAAGCTTCGGTCGATTGTCAAGGTCTTGAAGCTGCTCTGTATTCAACGCAACGGACGTCGAAGCCGATCCTCCAGGATCCGTCACTGGATTAACTTTACACAATTTCGATTGTTCCACTCTTTTTCTCAAATTTTCGAGAGCCTGGGCTTCTTCTCGTTTCCTAGAAGGGGGCCAATTTGGCCCGGCAACTTGAATAAAACTAATTCCTGCACACGGATCCTCCTAAAACGTAGAATTTAATTTCTAAAATGTTTACTCAATAAAGCTTTAAACTAATAAGTTTTTCTTATATTAAAAAAAATCACTTTCGAATAATTAACGTGAGATCTCTGTAAACAAACTTTCATTCAAGTTTTTTTTGTATGAATTATTATCGTAAACAAATTTTTTATATTAAAAAAAATGTTCAGTAAACGTCAAAAATTATGGTTTACTTTTTTTATCGTCAAGTAGATTAGATGTCTAATGTTAGCTCACGGGAAAACTTTTTTATTTGCGTTCCATAAATCATATTGAGGTTAAAGAGAAAAATATTTCTGTTCCATGGAAAGATATTAACAAGGTAAGGCCGTAGAGACTTTCTTATCAAAAAAGTGCATCGAACTCTGACACATGAATATTATTATTGAAATAATGTGCTTGAATTTGACTAATTTTAAATTTCTCACTCAAGAAAAGTGAATCTTATATCCTCAAATATTAAAAAAGAACCAATGAATTTTTGGAGTCAGTCAAAAAAATCATTTTTAAAACAATCAATTATTTATTTTAAAACACTGTTTCGCTCTTATATTAAGATTATTTTCAAAGTGCGTGACTCGATTCTCGAATAATTCGTATCGAATTTTTATATGTATTTGAAAATTGGAACTCGAACGTGTTTGAAAATAAGGTGTATAGTATTCATTTAATTTAAAGGAAACTGACCGTCAAAACGTCAATCAATGTATTTTGTTGCAACGAACAATTTTTTAAGTTATAGTAGTGTAATATTAAAAATATTACATAAGTTTTTTTTATATAATCACGCCTAAGTATTTTTCTTAAAGTGCATTTTCGAGTTCCTGGGGTCAAATTATATCAAAATATGTTACAAAAGTAAATTTCAAAGTTTAGATCAGTACAAACATCCCTCTATGAGGAAGCAAAAATATGCAAGACTGGATTGCCTGATTCTTGTTTCTGACTTCGATTCTTTGTGACCACAATTATAATGTTTTAGTTAGGTATCATATTCTTTGTTTATTGCTAATAATTTTCTTTAAATAAAATGTTATTACAAGACCTTTTGGTTGCTGTTGGAGGAACTATGATCAGTCAGGTGAGCGGCCTGACTGAGTAGTCGGCGACTCGAACTGGATCGGTTTCGATTAATGATCTCTTTTTGAATTGCGTACTCAATAAAATAACTTTCGATTTCATCGTCGCGTTGAAATGCCGGCAGGAGCTCTGTTGTTTCTTCCGCGTCCGTCGCGACATTCATCTCGCGAAGCTCCATCGCAGCGGACTGAATGCAAGAAGCTTCTGCACCAGAGCGAAACGCCGTCGTTCTGACTTCTCCAACCCCCAACCCTCAAACCCCTAATCCCACCACCCACGAATACCGGCTGTTCACAACCCCCTCCTCGCTATTGCATCGTCTGCTACCAATATCAGCAGAACAGTCAAATCGGAAATGAGCGAGTTTTTTATTATTATTATTCTCATTGAATTGATTCATAAAAGATATTGTATGACATTATATATGTATAGGATGACACAAAACAAGGCAAACTTAATTTGATTTGTGGAAGAGTACAATATTCGGGGCAACAAAATTTTAACACGTCTTGCAATAAAAATTTTTAAGCTAGAGTTGACCCCTCCCCCACACTGATACGGGGTCGACGTATTTTTTGAACGACCCCCATCCTAAATAAGAAAGTATTAGGTTTCTGTGAGAATAAGCTGCGCCAGTTTTCATCAAATCATCATGTTTTGAGACCCCTTGAGTCATAAATAGTATTTAATGTGACAGGCGCGTAAAACTTTTGTTTAAGGCGAGTGGGATGCTCTTAGCAGGAGCAATCGGTGAGCTGCGGGCGAACCAAAGGCGCAGTCGTAGGCGAGCCGTAGATGTAGCTGAGGGTGAAACTAAGGCTCACCAACTGCTCCTTTTGAAAACATCACTCGAGTCAAAAAAAGTTTACGCTCGCATCTCAACATAATATTTCTGGCATGGATATGAAGAAAAATGAAAAAAAACTTTTAGATGCCAAAAATTGCCGAAAATTTTCGTAATTTTGGTTCAAAATTTTCAGGCAATTCAAAGTATCAACAAATTTTCGGAAATTCAAGATATCGACCGTCGCTTATCTGCCAAAGCGTGTTGCATTGATCGGAACAGGTGATAATCGGATAGTGCCAAGTCTGCTAAATATGCCGCGTGCGGGAGAACTTCACAACCCAAGTTTAAAATGATTTGCTGAGTCGCGCGATCAGGAAGAGGTCGAGTGCTGTCATGGAGCGGCATAAATTTTCAGCTTCCTTGCCCAGTAAATGGCTGTAGCATTCTTCAGTAACTGATTGACCGGTTTACAAAAGCTCATAATAGAGTACACCCTTCATATCCCAAGGCCTTATTTATATTTATCGGCTCGAAGAATCCAATTTTGTTTCGCGATAACATCTGTAAGTTACCTGGTAGGTGGCGCAAGGTCATCGCAAACAATGGACAATATTTCGAAGATTGACCTGAGTAGTAGGGCTAGGCGGCTATCAACTCTCTTGCCAACAGATGGCACCACTGGCGCAAGTTACTGACACCAACCGATGGCGCCACCGACCAAGATAGGTTTCTGTTTCATGCAAAGTTACCGATGTCGGTAAAACAGTGAGGTCGGTAATTCAGATTTCTTTTGACATAGAATTGCAACATCGGTCCGTAAAATAGAGTGGTTAGTAAAATTTAAGGTTCTGTTCCATGCTAAGTAGATAAAACAGTGCGATTGGTAATTGAGATTCCTGCTAAGTTAACATTATAAGGTTCTGTTTCATGCTAAGTCCGTAAAATAGTGAGGTTGGCAATGAAGATTTCTGCCAAGTTAACATTATAAGGTTCTGTTCCGTGCTAAGTGACCATTGATCGGTAAAACAGTTTATTACCATTAGCCGGTAAAACACGTAAGTTGGTAATTTTTGATATAAGCATTTTCCATATTCTGGTAAGGTGGGGAGCCATATTACTATCAGTCGATAAAACAGGAAGGGCGGCAATTGTCAGAGTATAATCTTACTATCTGTCGACAAGGTAGGTAGTCATGTTACTATTAGTCTGTGAAACAGGCAGGTCGGTAATTTATATTATTATTTTCCATATGTCAGTCAGATAGGAAGTCATTTTACCATCAGTCGGTAAAACTGGTAGGTCGGTAATGTTTTATATTATGACTTCGCCATATGTCGGTAGGGTAGAAAGTTATTTCACCATCAGTCGGTAAAACAGGGAGGTTGGTAATTTTTATATTAATTTAACCATATGCCGACAATGTAGGGAGCCATATTACTATCAGATAGTAGAACACGGTGGTCTGTGACGTTTATATTATCATTTTACCATCGTTCAATAAGGTAGGAAGCCATCTTACCATTGGTCGGTAAAACAGGGAGGTAGGTAATTTTTCAAATTATCATTTTGTCATATGTCGGTAAGATAGGGAGTCATGTTACCATCAGTAGATGAAACAGGGGGTGTGGTGCTGTGAGGAAACCCACAGATACAGTATTACGCATGCGCACTCTGATTCACAACTTCTTGGGTAGAGTGGAGGTGAGGTGGGGTACAGTGACAATGCAAAGGGAATTCCCTATCAAAATATTGCGCATGCGCAGAATGTGGATTTCTGTCTATAAAAGTGCGTTTTCAGAGCGACTCCTTTATTCAGAAACCAGATGACCTTGCTGAGAGTAGTAAGCAGCAGCAGAGACCAGCTTCCAAAGTGTCTGGAGAGCAGCAGAAGCAGCAGCAGCGACCAGCCTCAAAAATGGCCGGAAAGCGCAAGACCTGTAAGCAGCAGCATCATCAGAGGCTAGCAAAGCAGAGTTGAAGCATCGCTCTGGATCAATGTGAGTTACTCGTCCCCAGAACAGAAGAAGCAGTAGCTATACTCCCAGATTTACCAGATGGCGACTCGAAGAATGAGTACATTCACCTCATGTTAACACAGTGTAATGCCAATATAGAAACCCTAAATTCTATACTGCAGTATCTTTTCTGGACATCCGCGAAGAAGAAATGCCTTCACATCATTAATCTAATCATCAGTCTAAGCGCCATTTTCCAACAACATTTAAGAAGCGGTGGTTCTATACATGCAGCAGCTGACGAAGGAGAATATAACACCAACCGACTTCACTGGGCCGATTCCGAGAAAGTACTCCAATGTCGACTACAAACTATTTTAATAGCAACCCTTGTATATATAAAGATATAAGTAATTTTTTAACAATGCCTCTTTATTATTCCAAAAACGAATGCGATGTGTATTAGATAAGTATGGACCTGTCAAAACTTACGGTGTGCTAGTAGCTAAATATAGACATGTAACGAAGGGTGATCAGTCCGTACACGTGAAAACATTTATGACTGGAACAAATGACATATTCCCGACGACATTGTTAGACGATTGGTCCAATGAATATATGAAACAACTAATCCTGCAAAAAGTTGAAGAATTCCAGGAAACTGATTCAGATTGGACATTGAATTCAATCATACACCTAGAAATCAATGTAAATAAATATAATTCTTTGCGGGCTATTTAATTTATTCCCCTACCTTATCCAATTAAGAAAAAGCGAGCATGTATAAGTGTATAAAATAAGAACGATAACACAGACCCACAAAAAAGTGGGTTGTGCGAGAGATGAGAGTATGGTACCTATACGTATTTTGGGGCGCTGCACACGAATCTGACATCAGTTTTTTCCCAGCACGTCAGGATTTCCCCCTAGACGCGGAAAATTCCCTATAAAATAAGCTTTGTCGGGTATGAAATAACCTTTGTTATTGAAATTATCTGAAAAAAGATCAGGTATGATATTTTTATGTATTTTGGGGTGCCGAACACGAATTTGACATCATTTTTTCTCGAGCGCTTCCGGATTTTTCCCTAGATGCGGCAAGTTCCCTATAAAATAAGCTTTGCCAGGTATGAAATAGCCCCTGTTATTGAGATCGTCTGGAAAAAGATCAGGCATGATGTTTTATGTATTTTGGTGTGCAGAATACGAATCTGACACTAGTTTCCAGCCATTACATCAAGGTTATTCCCTAGACGCAGTAAGTTTTCTATAAAATCATCTTCGTCGGGTATGAAATAAACTTTGTTATTGAAATCGTCTGGAAATAGATCATGCATGATATTTTCATGTATTTTGGGGCGCCCAGCACAAATCGGACATTAGTTTTCCCCGAGCGCTTCCGGATTTTCCCCTAGACGCGGCAAGTTCCCTATAAAAACAGCTTTGCCGGGTATGAAATCACCCCTGTTATTGAAATCGCCTTGTAAAAGATCAGGCATGATGTTTTATGTATTTTGCTGTGAAGAATACGAATCGGACACTAGTTTCCTGTCAGAACCTTAGGGGTTTCCCCTAGACGCAGAAAATTCCCCATAAAATCAGCTTTGTGGGGTATGAAATAACCTTTGTTAGTGAAATCGTTTGGAAAAATATAAAGCATGATATTTTTACGTATTTTGGGGTGCTGAACACGAATCTGACATCTGTTTTCCCCGAGCGCGTCCGGATTTTCCCTAGACGCCAAAAGTACCCTTTAAAAACAGCTTTGCCGGGTATGAAATAACCCTTATTATTCGCATCGTCTGGAGACAGATCAGGCATGATGATTTATGTATTTTGGTGCACAAAATACGAATATGAGACTACTTTCTCTTCAACTCATCGGGATGTTCCCCTAGATGCGGAAAGTTCCATATAAAATCAGCTTTGTCGGGTATGAAATAACCCTTGTTATCGAAATCGGCTGGAGAAAGATCAGGCAGGATATTTTTATGTATTTTGAGGCGCACGAACAAAAAAACAATAATTTTGAAGTAGGTTTAGTCCCATTTTCTCAAGTCGTGCTGGAGCAACTTAAGCTAATGAAGGATAACTCAGATTCGTTTGACTTCTACTAAGACCTGACTACATTATATGTATGATGTTCAATGTAATAAGGGTGACGTTTACCCGCGAGAACTGTGTTTATAGGAAATTGATCGTATCTCCGGGAAAAGCCTGAGCTGCTGAGGAAGAACCAAGTGCAGATTCGTATTCAGCACCCCAGAATACATCAAGGTATGATTTTCGGGACGCCTTCCAGATGAATTCAATGATTTTCTAGGGAACTTCTAGCGTCTAGGTGTAGAAGCCTGACGGTATGAGTGTAAACTAAAGTCATATTCATATTAAGCGAACCAAATATATAAAGATATTATACTTCGACTTGTTTACGGACAATTTCAAAAACAAGGGCAATTTCATACACAAAAAAGCTTTTTTTTCTAGGAAATTTTCCGCGCCTATCAAAAATCTCGATGTGATGGCGGGAAAGTAGTCTCAGATTCGTGTTTAGCGCCACAAAATACATTAAAATATCATGCCTGATTTTTTTCTAAACGATTTCAATAACAAGGGTTATTTCATACCCGATAAAGCTGATTTTCTAGAGAATTTTCTGCGTCCAGGGAAAACCCCGATGTGTTGAAGCAAAAGTAGTCTCAAATTCGTATTCTGCGCACCAAATTACATAAAACATCATGCCTGGTCTTTTTCCAGACAATCTCAATAACAAGGGTTATTTCATACCTGACAGAGTTGATTTTCCCAGGAAATTTTCTTCGTCTAGGGAAAATCCCGATGTTATGACAGGAAACTAGTCTCAGATTCGTATTTTTCGCATAAAAATACATATTACCTTATCTTTTTTCAGACGATTTCAATAACAAGGATTATTTCATACCCGACAAAGCCGATTTTATAGGGTTTCTTCCGTGTCTAGGGAGAACCCCGATGTGATGGCCAGAAATTATTTTCAGATTCGTGCTCAGTGCCCTAAAATACATAAAAATATCATGCCTGATCTTTTTCTAGACGATTTCAATAACGAGTGTTATTTCATACCAAACAAAGTAGAAAGTAGTCTCAGATTTGTATTCGGCGCCCCCAAATACATATAAATATCATGCCTGACCTTTTTCCAGACGATTTCAATAACAAAGGCTATTTCATGCTCGACAAAGCTGATCTTATAGGGAATTTTCCGCGTCTGGGGAAAAATCCTGACGTGCTGGGGAAAAACTAATGTCAGATTCGTGTTCAGCGCCCCAAAATACGTAAAAATATCATGCCCGATCTTTTTCCAGATCATTTTAATACCAAGGGTAATTATGCCCAGAAACGTTCATTTATTAGGGAATTTTCCGCATCTGGGGGAAAATCTGGACGTGCTGGGGAAAAACTGATGTCAGATTCATGTTCAGCGCCCCAAAATACGTATAGGAACCATACTCTGATCTCTCGCACAACCCACCTTTGTTTTGTGGGCCCGTGTGATCAATGTTTTAGATGGGCTGTTCTATCAGCATTATATCCAGATTCACAGAACGCCTATCATGTTTCTAATTATAATATGCATGAAGAGAGGTCAGATTTTCCTAGTATAGATTTTCCTGTAACTTTGAAGAATATCCCAAAATTTAATTTGAGCGACAAAATTATATCTCTATTAATGTATACGGTCTTGTACGAAGAAATGTTGACTACACTGTAGTTCCCCTATATATTACGTCACAAAAGAGGGAATAGCATGTTAATCTTTCACACGTACAACAACGTTGGTATAAAAATAAACGTAAAAGGTATATTTGCGATCGATGTCTTGATTATTTTTCAAACGATGAAAATTCGTGTGACGGACTTGACTACTGAGCAGAAGGCTGCCTTTAGTGAAGCTACTACCTGCCACATTTCAGAGCAGAGTATAGCACCCGGCTCAAAGAACTTGCGTGATCATTCACATTTACCTGGCAAATACCGAAGGCCTGCTCATGAAGAATGTACTCTGAATTACAAAGATTCTCGAACCATTGTCTTCTATAATTTGTGTGGGTATGATGCTCATTTCATCATTCGCAAAGTAGCCACTGAGTTTGAAGGTCGAATTTATCTACTCCCTCTAAATAAAGAGAGGTATATTAGCTTCACAAAATTTTGTATAAAGAGTGAGATAAAATTCCGCTAAAGATTATCAAAAGATTATAGTAAATGTCAAACATGAACTAATCTTAACAAAATCACACTCATACATTAATGCTATTATACAACCAGAGAAAGCAGAATCCGAAGATTTTAAAATTATACTACATAAAGTTGAATGGATGGTTCCATATGGTCTACCTGAAACTCGTCAAAGATACAGTTGCTCAAGTATATTGAAGAGGATCCACTGATATCAATAAGTTTTCGATCCTGGGAAATGTTTGAATATTCTCTAATTCCCGCCGCTCAGAAGTTCAGTGGATGTACGGTTAGAATTTGAATCAAGTAATAATTTTCCCATCAATACAGCAGCCTATTGTCCAATCATACATGATCGAATATTTCAATATAAGCCCATTAGTGGCACTGTTCAGAAACTTATTTAAAGTAGGGGGGGGGGGTAATATTGAGTGGTGGGAGTTGGGTCACGGTATAAAAGATCTGTATTTGGCTGAAAATATCAGTCTAATTTGAGATGGACTTTGTTTCTTCACGTTTAAGGCTTCAAAAGGCCTTACAAAGACTTCAAGGAGCTAGCCATCCTCACTCTCCAGGAAGATGCTCTTCCCCTGGTCTTCTTCTTTGAACCACCATGCAGCTGAAGTTTACTACCTGGAAGGTATAAAAACACTAATCTATGGTTAACACACAATTTCCATGGAATCAACTGGACTGGTAGTGACGTACCCTATAAAGAATTCGGACCTACACTTCAAGAAACATTGATGACTGCACGAACAATCTTCGTTAAAGGTCTTGAGAAGAAAAGGTGACTTGAAAAATGTGCAAACAATGCTCAAAATCTGGAAGCTTTGAATTGTCCTTCGTTGAAGAAAATTACATTTTTGTCCGACCCCCCTTGAAAACGCGCCATTGCATGCACGTGAAGCAGGGGTAATGTGACCGCTTCCAGCCCAATGACGCTCGCACATGCGCACTACGCCGCTGGGCCAACATGAAACTTTACGCCCGCTACACATACACTGCACCACGCAAGTGTGAACATGGAGGAATTTATATTTTTATTTGAAAAAATTGTATTGCTATACCCGACAGTCTCTCTTCTGCAAAGTACGCTATTTCTTTATTTCACCTGTAATCTAAAATTGTCAAGTATATCAAACATCCTCTATCTGCTTCACCTGCTTGTTTTCAAGAAGGGAGACAAAAAGTATCACACTACTAATTGTGCTGTGGATAATGCTATAATATTAAAAATTGGGTTCTAAATAAACCAGATAATTGTACAATGAGCAATGTTTCAATAGATGAAGTAGATTTCAATTATACAGCAAAAAAAATTTATAATCATTTGGATAACTTTTTGTAAAAACTAGGTTAAGATTTTTTTACATTAAATAAATGGATTATTTAATAGAGTATCAAATATCTATTCACTCACAATTTCCCTTTCCTATTAATTTTAAGTTACATCTTTCAAGTGAACATTAGTGTATATTCAGGGTTTTTAAGTAAACATTAGCTTATAGTTAGTTTTTAAGTAAACATTAGTTCATAGATAGATTTGTCAAGTAAACATTAGTTACTTTGCTTATTATTAAATATCTTCAAATAATGTGTACTTTTATCTATCAGCGCATGCGCAATATTGCCACCTCTGTTGCGTTGACTTTGGTTTAAAGGAAGTTATAGCAGTGGGATTTTATCGTATAAGAGGGGAATCCCCCATTTAAATAATACGCATGCGCAGAGTTGGAGTGATCACTATTAGGGTGGGGATTTCTGACTATAAAAATGCAACACCAGAGCGATTTCTCAATCTATCCTCTTCAGTTGCTTGCGGAAAGACGTGATATCTCTGAAGAAATGGACCTGCAGAGGATCAATGCCATTGGTCGAATGGAAAGTTACCTAACAACGAGGCCGCTGACAGACCTAACTCCAAAGAAGGGGTATGCAGTGACGAGGATCCAGAAGGTGCAAACAAAGTATGGAGCCAGGATCGTTGTTGAACTGGAAGGTACTTTCAATACTTTTCTACAGTTCACTTATTCTACACCCCCTATACACGCTTATTCTAATTTGCGCAGTTTCGTAAGCTCCAACCACGGTCCCTGTACTTTTGTTCTTTTGTCGATTTACGAACTTTCAGTATCACGAAATAAAATAAAATATCCTAAATGTCAGGTTAGTGGTACTCTAACCTTAAATTTCGGACAGTTGTTTTTATTTAGTGAAACTGAAAGGTCTTCAACCGATTAAAGGATGAAGAAACAGAATTGCGCAAATGCATTCTACACTTGAAAAGATTACTATTCAGACCTTCATAACTTACCTTCACGTTTCGGAGATTTTCTCCAAAAAGTCGTATGCAGTTGCAGTACCATGTACCAACCTTCCTGACGGCTAACATTTCCACCTATTGACTTCATGCCACAAAACTCACTATTCCGCGAAATAATTGAATCGTTTTTTGATCCTATAATATTGATTTTCAGTTGGGAACTTGCCGTACGCCAATAAAAACACTTGAAAAACACTAACGTAGGCATGCAGAATAACGGACCTTGACTCTTTCAACTGCGCAATAAGCCGAGACCGCCTGAACCGTTTTCACTTGGAATGCATCATATTGCGTAATATACGCGACTGACTACTCGCGCACTCGGCCCTTCCGAGGCGTGAGTCGCAACCATATCTCACCCCTTGAGCTGAGAAACTGCGTGGGCCAGCAGTTCTAGAAATGTCGGATGTATGGATTTGTATTATTATTGATAGTATTCATTGACTTGGAATGAATCCGCGCTTTACGGTTGAAAAAGTTGCCTACAGACGACGCATCGATATAAGAACGGGGCAGCCAATGAAAGTCGCTCGATAAAATGAGCCTGCCCACTCGCGGTAGAGGTGGGAGCCCTTCAGTCCTAGAATAACCAAACGTATACGTTTCAAAGCCAGTAGAATAAAAGAAAGTTGACTGTAATGTTGAATTTAGAAAAGTTAAATAAATTGTAAAAAAAAATGGTGAAAAGCAATGAATCAAATTTGAACGTTTAACCATTGTTCTTATTATTTGTAAATTAGTTTGAGTTACTGTGTAATATTTCTTTCGTTTCATTTAATTAATTTCACTAAGATTTAAATTGATTTGCCAATTAATGAGTTGAAGCGCGGGAAATTTAAATTGATAAAATGTAGGCGATTCAAGCTACAGTATAAGAAGGCGCAGGGTTCCAAGTATAGGTCAGTGAGGTAGATCACCAATATCTTCTTCCAATATTTAGGTCACTGGCACTTGAAAAATTGCAGGGAATCTCAACGCGGCATTTGTCGAAATAGGGAAAACCCCACATCTTTTGTGTATAAGGTAGACGCATGACACTTGTAGAAACAGAGGAACATCCGTGGACGTCGAGGGAATACCAGCGCGTTTTACGGACTGATGGTAACATGACTCCTCACCTTACCGACATTGAGTAAAATAATAACATAAAAATTACCTACCTCCCTGTTTTACCAGCCGATGGTATCATAACTCTCTACTTTGCCGAAACATGAAAAAATAATTATATAAAAAATTACTGGCCTCCCTGTTTTACCAAATGATGGTAACATGACTCACTACCTTACCGACGTATTAAAAAATGATAATATAAAAATTACCGATCTCCCTGTTTTACCGAATAATGGTCACATGACTCCCTACCTTATGGTTCCTTATTACCGATGGTGATAATCTGTTTCACCTATCAAAGGTTTCTTAGGGCGAAAAAGAACATTATAATGTTAACTTAGCAGGAATCTCCATTAGCAACCTCACTATTTTACCGAATTAGCATGGAACAGAACCTTAAATTTAACTTTAACCTTGACCTCAACTTAGCAGGAATCTGAATTACCAACCTTGCGGGTTTATCTACTTAGCATGGAACAGAACCATAAATTTACTGACCACTCTGTCTTACCGACTGATGGTGCAATGATATTTCAGCAGTAATCTGCATTACTGACCTCACTGTTTTACCGACTGTCGAGAACTTGACATGGAACAGAACCCTCCCTTGGTCGGTTGCGCCATCTGTTGGTGTCTGTAACTGGCGACGGTAGCGCCTTTTGTTGGCAAATGAGTTGATAGCCGCCTAGCCTTACTACTGTTCTCGTATTTACATATATATTAGAACATAAAATATATATTTTTTTTAAGGCAAAAATTAAGTTATGCACCTAATATAATAATTAATCAATAATTTATGGTATCATATCAATTCGTGTTAGTCCAATCACTACTCACACTCGGAAAAAATCAGTTGTCGAAATTTGATTTTACTGTCTAGAGATTAGGTTATGTCACAAATTTTTTCATTTTTCGTACAACGTTCATCACAAGATTGAAGACATTGCTCGGAGTAATGAAAAGAGCCTGCGAATTATTTCATGATTATCGAAATATCTTTTCACTAATTCGAGAGTCATTGGCGCGGATTCCTTTCACTACTTCAAGAAAATATCTTGAACTTTGTAATTTTTTAGCCTATCCTAAAGTCTTAGAAAGTCAACTAAATTTCAGCAAAGTTACTTCTTCCGTGCAATCACTCTTTTAAATTAAACGTCAAGGCGATAGTGAGGTTACAATTCCTGAAAACTGCCCAAAAAAGACTTTATACGGCTGTTTTGATGCGCAGTTCGAACTACGAATCAAAACTGTCGTATAAAGTCCTTTTATGTAACGCCGCGCAGGCATTATGATTGTGATAATTATGTCGCACTCTCTCCCCCCTTACAGGTACACTCACACTCCTTTACCGATTAGTGATAAGTTTCTCGCACGCTCTCCCTGTTTCCAAGTACCAAAAAAAGTAATAAGTTTCTGTTAGAGATTCTAGTCACCGTACACTGTCAGCTGTCAATTGTTTGAAAAGCTGAAAAATTTTCTGTCGGCGGATGCATTTTATTTTTGTGCCGATCAAGGTGCTGAAGCATTTCTATAGCATGTGAGCATAAAAAGCTTATGTATTTTCTGGGTATTGAAATCTTAACGCTTTTCAATATCAACTGTTTTAATTGAAGTAATTTAACAAGAACTTTTTGGTTTTCAGTTCTAGTAAGTTAATCAGCACTATTATTCTTGAAAATGAATGCAATAAATCTGATCATCTCCCTAATCAAAATAGTGATATTTCTCAAGGAAAATAATTTCGAGTTGTGCATGTCTTTCTTAAACAATAATTAGCTTATAAGAAAACGTTCGGTTTTAATTTTTGTAGAACAATAGTTCCTATTATTGATTTTTTAACTTACTGTAATATTCTAGAAAATAAATAATACTAAGAAAATTGAAATAAAAATCACAACAAAATACAATAGTTCTTAAGTAATAATAATGGCCGTAGATGATTGTCCAGCTTTTTAGAATAATATAGATTCCTTGTTGTTAAATCTTATAATGAAACATTTTTAATTCAAATTTTTCGATGTATAAAAGCGATATGGTAATATATAAAAATATTGTTCCTAATTCGAGTTTTTCTTCCAAAAATTCATTCGTTCAGGAAAGTAAGAATGTTTCAGGGTCACTTCTGGTCCACTTTTATTGAGACTACCAGAAATTTCAAGATAACTCGTATTATCCTTATAAGGTGTCCACATGTTAGGATCTGGCAGAAGGTTTGACGTCGGTTTTCTGAAAATATATTTATTGAATATTTATTAATTTATTGAAATAATTTTAGAAAATATAGAATCAAAAATAATGATAAACTAATGAAAAAAGGAAAGCACTAGTTACAGAAATATTTACCCATTAATTGCAAACGATGTCCAGAGATCAACCATTATTTCAGATGTGCTTGTGTCCAACCCTCTAAGTTGAACTGAATTTTGTGGGAAAAGATAAGTGAGTTCCTCAGCGTGGCCTACTTTAGCGTCTCCGTATTCTGTTTGAAAGGTCTTGAAAATACTTTCAGCACCTTCATATCCAAAATTATAGAAATAGGCAGGACTTTTTAATTTGCTTGACAAAGTATCGACCAATTTCATTTCAGGATAAAGGAAAAATCCGTCTGTTAAAAATCTAGTGATTCCTCTAATAAACTGTAGGAAGCATTAAAAAAATTACACAATATGGTAAATTCAAATTATTTCCAAATAGTAATTTCCTAACTGAGCGAGTTTGAATTAATCTTGAATTATCGATTAATTGGAAAATGTTCAATTCAAAAATAAATTTTATAATAGTAACTTCTAATTTTTGAAGAAATTCATTACGAATATTCCAATTGAAAAAAAATATCCTTACCTCATCTTTGGTACTGAATATAGATTTAGTCAAATAAAAATCTTTGATTTTACTTGTAAATCTGAAAACACTTCGAGGTTTTAGATAATAACTCGAGAAATAGTTGAGAACTAAGTCCAAGCCAAACCTAATAGTGTCGTAAATACCCTCATTGGAGTAAATAACTGAAATAAATCATAATTTTTTAAATAAATTTCATTAGAATTAAATTATAATGATAAAAAATAATATTATCACAGTAAAATAAAATGATAATACAAATAAATTTAATTAATTAAAATTTAAGCTTACGTTCTGTGATGAAAAACCCTTCATTAACAACATTTCCAGTAATAAAAGGACAATCTTCAACTTCATTTTTGGCTATCAGATTTTCAGGACTGTCTATCAAAAATGCATCTTCTGATTCTAGCTCATCTGTGGGTGTCCACGTTAGTTGTGCAAATCGTGCAATTGTGCCAAATACTGAGCTGGTGGAGAGTAACTGATCGACTTTTTTTGTTCGTAAACATTCGATGAGAGTCTTCGAAAAAATTGCTGGACAACCTACTAGAAAAGCTAGTTGATGAACGAAAGGCTTAAAATAAGATCTTTTTTGATAAGCCCACGGATCAAGGGCACTTCCACTCTGTGTGATGTATTGGTGAAATAAACCTGTAAATTTAACAAAGTGATTGTAAATATAATAACTACAATAATTTTACTAAGGGATTTTAGACAGTGGCTCAATCAATAAAAAAATATAGTAATACAAACAAACATTTAGGGTAAGAAAAGTTACAGGTACCATCAAACGGAATAATTTCGGACATGTAAGGTAAATTCTGACACCCTTAAAATCCATAAATTGATAGAATAGATTACTCAAAACTGTTTTAAGAATCTGGAATCAGTTCAAGCCTTAACTGTTTCTAGTTTCTGGTTAAAACTACCTACTTTAAGTAATTTAAACTATCAATTTAGGAATGCCCGTATTTACCCTACATGTCTAAATTATCCCGTTTGACGGTAATTGTTCAAGCAGGATAATAGTCAGCTGATTACAAAAAACTGAAGTAAACCTTCCGTGGTTACAGATCTGTAACGTGCTGCCTCTAGTGGAGTGCGCCGGAGATATCTGCGATTCTCCATGGAAAGTTTACCTCAGTTTGACGTATCCACCTCGCGCTTAACCTTCTTAACCGATTACCTGCAACATTTCGTGCCCTCCGTTTTTCCTGTGAACAAGGAATCTTCAAATTTACATCAGATCTATAAACTAGCGGTGAATTCGATCTCGGGTGTTTCCACTTTGTTTGTCATGGCAAATGTTTTTATGTATGGAACAGATTTATCAAATTATATAAATGTCCATAGGTTCCGTATTCTTCAAGATAATGGATTAATATAGGTCAATCGACTCGTCTCGAATCAACGAATCTCTTCTATTCATACATCAACTAAAAATTATGTGAGTGAGAAAATGTTGACTGTGAAAATCGATTTTTCAAGTAAATGACTATAGTTAGTTAGTTAGTTTTAAAGCGGAAGGAAGGCCCATAAATAGCTCCCCTGGCACTCAAGCTTTAAAGCCTATTGTATCACACCCTTACCTACTCGCTCTTAGCAGTCGACCCAAGACCTCTTGATGAAGCCTAGTATTTCGGCTATTGATCTCGTTGTAATCTCCTCAGGTTCCATAAAATGATCCCGGAGGGTTTGTTGTCTGAGCCTAGCTAATGCTGGGCACTGGCATAATAAATGCAGGGATTTTTCGTCATCCCTGCCGCATTTCCTGCACTCTGTCGTGTGTTGATCCCCATTTTGTGCATGTGATAGTTCACGTGGTTGTACCCAGTTATGATCCGTACCACTGTCCCTATATCTTTCCTGGGTAAACCCAAGATTTCCCTCGCACTGTCCATCCTGTATGTGTAAATCAGGATGGATTTCGACTGACGGCAACCCTGGATTTCATCTCAGTATTCCCGATTTTTTGTTTGGAACCAGATTTTAATGGCCATTTCAACACAGCAAGACCAGTACCGGTTCCGGTCCTATGTACTCACTGGCTGCACCGAACCTAGCCAAGTGGTCCGCTTTTTCGTTGCCCTTGATCCAAGTGTGACCAGGTACCCATATGAGAGCCACATTGTTACTTTCTGCAAGTTGGTTTAATGCATTTTGCATTCCCAAACCAGTGTTTCAGCACAGCGAAGGACCGTCAGGACCTACGCTTGAAAGACAGTAGTATGTCGTATACATCGTAGATTCCTACTCCTGACTCTCCCTCACCCCTGGACCCATCTGTATACCAGATTTCCACTTGTCGAAGCGGGTTACTATTTGCTTTCCACGGATCCCTGCTTGGAATACAGACGCGAAAAGCTTTGGTAAAGTTGAAGCATCTTGTTATTTTATCTTGCCTCATCTCCAGAATCGACAGTGCGCTGATGTCACCGGGGAGCCTAGTTTACCTAGTCCCCCGAGTCCATTTATTTGCTCTTGCCAGGCGGCCCATCGTGCGTGCCGCTTCAGCAGATATCGCAGCAAGTAGGGATTCTTCACAGAGCATGAATCCTATCGCCGCTGTGGGCGTAGTCCTCATTGCTCCAGTCAAACCCCTAAATGCTAGCGTTTGTAATTTTCGCAGCCTGTTCTGCATTGTTTTAAGTTTCGCCCGTGGCCACCAGATCACAGCCGCATGTAGGAGCCTTGGCTTTAGGACAGCAGAGTAGAGCCATTTAAGAATTTTGAGCCCTAGACCCCACGTCAACCTCAAGGCTCTCCTGCGCATCCAAAAAGCCATGACAAACTTTCGGAATTGATTCTCCAGGTGCTTTGCTCAGTTCAGCTTGCTATCTAGGATTACTTCCAGATATCTAACTGAATCTGAAAACGTCAGCTTCCCACCACAGAATACAGGAGTTTCAACTATCGGCAGTTTATAATTTGGTTATAATTTTTGGTAAAATTTGTAAAATTCGGTTTATAAAGTTGGTCTTTTTCGGATTTACCGAGAGCCTTGAGCTATTGAACTAGAGCTATACGATGCGCAGCGTCGACCTGGTGAGACCCATCAGCGTCTGCAGATGAGCCCTCTGACTAGGATTGCAAAGTCATCCGCATAACCCTGAGTAGAATACCCCTCTTTATTTAGCCATCGAAGGCGGCCGTCCACTAAAATACACCACAGGAGGGGCGACAGAACACTCCCCTATGGGCAACCCCGTGGAGCTATCCCCCTTACTAGGCCTTCGCTCCATCTGGTTTCGAGACTCCTCCGGCCTAGCATGCTTCCTATCCAGCCTACTAGCTGGTCCGGTACGTCAAATCTCAAAGCCTCTCGACAGATGTCTTCTGGAGGAGTATTACTGAGAGCACCCTCTATATCTAAGAAAGTGCCCACAGCATACCCCTTTTGTTCCAACTACTGCTCCAATTTTGCCACAACAGCATGAAGCGCAGTTTCTACCGAGCAGCCTGCCTGAAAAGCATGCTGACCTCTATGCAGCGGGGAGGCCAGGAGCACCTCATCCCTAATGTATCTCTCGACCAGCTTCTCCAACGTCTGCAGGAAAAATACGTTAGGCTGATTGGTCGGAAATCTTTTGCAGCAGGGTAACCCTCCCTCCCGGGTTTGGGTATGAAGGCCACTATGCCATCCTTCCATGCCGATGGCACGTGTTTGAGGGCTATACTTGCCCTAAATAATTTCTTCAGACGAGTACGACTAAATACATTCCTTTTTGTACAAGCGCTGGATAAATTCCATTCGCCCCTGGTGATTTCAAAAGACATAAGGACCCTACGGCCCATTCGACCTTTTTGTAATCAGCCACCTTAGAAGCGAAATTCCAGTCAGCCCTCTCCACCTCTTGGCCCCAGCCTTCCTTTTTTTAATTCTAGTCTCAAATGAAGATCTGAGATAGGAATATAGGATGAGAATCTATATCGGTTCTTATTATGGGTTTTTATGAAGGCTCCTACATGGATGGGTTTGCAATTCCTATTTAAAGAGTGCGCAGTAGTTTTATATGAAAGCTTCGGCGGCGCAGTATTTTTAGGCGTTTCTAAGATTGCCGACTATGCACCCAAAACTTCTAAAGCATACTTCATTTAAAAAAAGTTATATTCTCATGTGGGATTTCATGTAGGAGCATTTCATCAGTTTCTATAACGCTATTCATGTAAGAACCCATGTGGAAACCAACAAGATATTTCCGATCCTATCTCAGATTGTAATTTGAGACAGGAATTCAAAAAAGTATCTCATATGGGTACCCACATAGGTTCCCATGTAGTTTACCATGTAGACTTTTGAAGTAGGGATGAGCCCGAGGCGAACTTCCGGATTTTTCGCCAGGATCTTGTGGAGCCTCGCTGTTTCCAGAATGTTTTTCGATTCCTCGCAGAAGCCCCTCCAATCTTCCTGGTTATGCTTTCTTATATTTGTATTGTATTCACACTGGGCGTCTGAAGGCAATTTAGTTCTCTTTGCCCTATTGCACAAGATTCTTGTCTTTTTACGGAGTCTCTCCGCGTGGGTATTCCAACATTCTCTTGACAGTGCCGAATTAGAGCCTCCACCTCTCTGAGAGGCGGAGGTCCCTCGGTATCGCCAGGGATATAAGCCGAGGCGATAAGCACCTCTATCCATTCTCCGCTACTGCCCCTGAGTCTCACCGTAATAACGGTGAGATCTCTAGAGCAGAATTTAGGCACCAAGATCGCGCCCATACCCTTGACGGCTATGCATGCCCTTGGCGTTTTTTGCGCGGCCCCTTATATATGGAGCCACATCCTGAGAAGCCACAAATCCTTTCTCTGCATAACCAGGGTTCTGGCTGTGGTGCAAGTTATTTTGCATCATGAAGATTCCCGTCTCCGTCATTGACAGGGTAATTCGGGGCCCCTCCAGGCGCTTCTGGTCCCCCTGCCGAGCCCAGTTGGGTCACTCGAAAGGTCCTTCAGTCTACTCCTAGCGTCCTTCCCTTTCATCCCCATTTCTCCGCTCCATAACATAATACCGGCCGTACCAGCGTATCAAATAACCACATTCTCCTTCTGCAATCTTTATTGAACCTTCTTTTTCATATTCCCCATATCTGTTTCACTATTCCAGCCGCTTTTCTTATCCTTTCTCTTATACGAGCTCTGTGATCTCCATTCATTTGCAAGGTATAGCCCAAATATTTAAACTCCTTCATTTCTTCTAACTTTACTCCCTTTCATCTCCCAGTCCATTCTTTTTTTCTTTCCCCTCGTTTTCGAAACCTCATTATCTTTGTCTTTTCAACATTTAAATTCAACTTTTTCCCATATATGTATTTCTCTATTCCTGTAATTAAGCCCGTCATCCCTTCTTCATTATCTGCCATCAACACTATATCGTCCGCGTATGCAGTGTATATATCGTTTCCTGACCCATCCTAACTAACCTAACTATCGCCTACTTGCTCTTTTACCTTTACCCTGCTTTTCGTCTCTCAGAAATTTCCGATACTCTCTTTATCAGGCCCTCTCTTATCTTCTTTTTCACCATGACTTTTCCTATCGCGACTCGGTGCAAGAAGTCAAACGCCGCTTTTAAGCCTATGGATATTGCTATCATTGCCCATTTCTTCCTTTTAATCCTCTTATTTACTAGATAGTATAGAACATATATATTGTCCATCACACCCATCCCTTTTCTAAACCCCGTCTGATTCGGTGGCTCGATTTTTTTCCCTCAACTTCTTTCTCCAATCCTTCCGACAAAACCGTTACATATACTTTCTACAATATTGGCATCAGTGTCACACCCCTATAATCTTTAACCTCCTCCCCTTTTCCTTTCTACACTATGGGTACCACTACTCCTTTTTTCCATAACTCAGGCTACCCCTCTCCTGTCCATACTCTATTACACATTACCCATGCCCATTACTTTAGTTCTGTCCCCCCATATTTCCAGACTTCATTTTGAATCTCATCTATACCAGTTTCCTTTCCAACTTACATTCTTCCTAACACCTTGACTTTTTCTTCCCTTGTTATTTCCTCTTCCTCATTTCCTTCTCTACCATATTTTCCTTCTTTCCTAACATTTCTCTCCACCCCTCCTAGCAAATCCATAACATATTTTTTTCATTCTATCATTTCAATATTCTGGTTTACTCTTTTTCTTCTTTTTCTCTCTTCATTTACTACCCTCCAAACTTCTTCTCTCGTCCTATCCTTCTCCGCCTCTTCCTCGAACCTTTTATTCTCCTCCTCTTCCTTTTTATAACACAACTTAGTGTATTCCCTCTTTTTTCTCTTTTCTCCTATATTCTTCTCCACTATTTTTTTCTTTTCTTAATTTTTTAATTCCTTCCTGACCTCCTTCTTTTTCTCTTTTTATTCCTCATCCCATCCACTTATATTCCCTCATTTAGCAACTTCTTTTTTCCTTCCGCACTCTAATCCTCGTGTTGTTCCTCCTGTCATTATTTGCATCTACTCGTCCACATTTCCCTCTCCCATTTTGATATTTCTTACCTTTTCTTTAAACTGTTCTTTTCCTTCCATTGGCCAATCCCCCTTTCCTGCTCTTTTTACCTTTGTTTCCTTTTCATACATATTGTTATTACTGTTTTCTCCCTCTAGTGTCACTATTATGGAAAAGTGATCCGAATCGATACAATCCCGTACCTCTAGTTTCTTGTTTTCTCTCTTACCTCCTCACCTCCCTCTATATTTCCGTTTAGGATAAACCATCTCAACTCCTCCAAGCTCTTCAACAATTTCTTTCCCTCCTCATTCAGTATCTTGTCTTTGGATTGTCTTCCTCCCTCTCTTCCCCATTCCCTGCCTACTCTATCTCCTGTTCTCGCATTGAAATCTCCCTTTATTATAAGCCTTATCTCTTCTTCATTTTCTCTCATCTTCTCTGGTTTCTCCTGCATATCAGCGTTCACATAAACCCTCATTATCTTCCACTTTCTCATCCCATATTAACCTTTTCCACTATTATTCCTTCTGTTTGCTCTTTTCTTTCTTTCTTATCCTTCCCTGTTATACATTCGTTCCTTACTCCCATCACCATTCCTCCCATTGCTCTGCCTATTTAATTTTTCCTTTTTGCATTTTGAACTTGCCATTTGTAACTTCTCGGTAACCTTCCCCTTACTCTTTCCCATCCCTTTTCATCTAGCCACGTCTCCATCATTACTACTACATCCTATTGTGCTGAATTTCTAATTAACTCCCTATCCTTTATCTCCAATCCCGCTATATTCCAGTAACATATCCTTCATTCTTCCCTACTTTCGTTTCTCGTCTCTTTTTGTTTCTTACTATTTCTTATTTTCCTATCTCCCGTTCCTTCCTCTCCACGTTTCTCGGCTCTACTAACTCTTTTCTTTTCTTCGTTCCAATCGCACCATACACCTTCTATCTGTATTGTGCCATACTTAACCCACGTTCTTCTTCCCTCACCTATTTCCTCTTTCGCTATTTGCCTCAACTTATACTTCATATTCCTTTCTACCCATGTCAAATCATCTACTATTCTTTCCGAGCTTCCATATAACAACCTCTTCTTTGTCATCACTTCCCTCTTATGCTCCCATTTGTTTAGTTGAACTAGTTCCATTTTTTTCCTCTTCGCGTTTCCTTTCCTACACTTCGCATCTCCTCTATCTCTACTTTAGCATCTATCCTTTTTAGCACATCCTTCATTCCATCCTTCAATTCCTTCCCTTCCAATCTTAGACCCTTTATCACTATGTTTTTCTTTCTTTTATCTCTTTCTTCCCTTACTTATCTTCTTTCTATTTCCCTTAGCCTTTCCCTCTCAATGTTCCCACTCTCCCCTTCACCAATCTCCCGGTTTGATTTTTCAATCTTCACTATCCTATCTTCCAACAGTGCTACCTTTTTATTATGCTCATCCTGGTTTTCTAATCTTTGTTCAAAAGTCTGCATCCTTTCTTTCAAATTTTTCCTAACTTCTTCCCATTTCTTATCTCTTGTCTATGATCGGCCATTTCTTTTCTATTTTCTTGATTTATTTCCTCTCATCTTTCATCATTTCCCGCAATTCTTCTAGCCTTAACCTTTCAACTTATATTGGTCCTCTATGTTAAACTTTGTCTTTCTCATTGTGTTCCTCCCCCGCTCTATTTTGATCTTTTCCCGGTGGTGTTCTGATCATTTTCGGGTTTTTTTTGTGTGGATCCTACTTCTATCTTGTCTTCACTACTTCCTCTTTCCGTCCTATCCCTTTTCCTATTTATCAACGGTTCGATTGACCCAAAACTATCCGCCCTCAATCTCTCTCTCCCTACCGTTTTCTTATATTGTCTTCTCTTTTTTGTCTCACTTTTCGGCGTGCAGGGTACTTCCTCGTCTGAATCCATTAAAACGATTCGAAGCAACCTCTGCCCGTATCGCCTTACGTAACTTGCGCAGCTTCTGCCTCCACACCGCTACGTCACCCTGCTAATCGTACCTTCTTCCGTGCTTCCCAAACTAACGTCTCAGCCTACCGAAAATAATCTCAAACTCCCAAAACATCACACAACTCTTCACTTCAATTCTTTTAAACATACACACTCTCACTCATAAAACCATCTAATACACTCCTCCCATCAACTCACCTCAAATTCTACTGCAAATTCAAAACAATTTGCACCACTCAATTGACGCTACCTAACACTTTCATGCCGGAAACGGGAGTCCTTTTACAAATAGTTACATTTTCAGCGAAAGAAATTAATTTTCAACGAAAAAAGCGAAGTTTCCACAAAATAATTGATTTTTGCTTTCTCATAGAGGAAGCCTTGTAATTGTAATACTTTCGTAAAATTTTTAATTCATTTAATTAAATGTTTCTTAATTTAGGAATGTCTAATACAATGTTCTAAGCAATTGTCCGGATGTGTGTGCGTGTGTGTGTGTGCGCGCGCGCGCGTGTTTGTGTGTGTGTGGATTCCACACTTTTTTGTGAACACGATAATTTGAAAACAGTTGCAGATAAACTGATGAAATTTCGAGGGTTTATTTTCACCGATAATATCTTGAAATTGATCAAAGGATTTTTTTCAACACTTTATAATATTTTAAAAATCGGTTTTTTATAGTCAAACTGTTTTCAGTACCATAAAGATTCCTTGGCTTGAGACGATTCGATTGAGCTATGATACTAATAAAATACATACAAATAAGATTTAATCAAGTTTGACGTTTCGTCACTAGTCATAGTAACTTCATCAGAAATCCATGGTTAAATCTATTAAAAGAATTGTATAGGGAATTACATAAAAAATAAAAGTGTTTTAAAACATAATTTTTTAACATCGAAATACAATGACTTACCATTAGGTAGAGCGATGAAGTTCAATTATAATAGTAAAATGTTCGAAAAAAGAAAAGGAGAGTTTCTTCCAAAAACAATGTAAATTCGATTTGAAAAATCGCTTCTAATCCTCTCAAAAAACTTCAAACTTCTACTCTTGATATATCAAAAGAGTCGAATTCTAAAGGATATTTCGGTAGTAATTTTAAAATAAAGTCATTGTCAACTTCCAATACCAATATAGCAAAAATGTGTGGCCCTCCATAGGTTCGTAAAATTAATTTTCCTCTAAGACCTGTGGTATCTTATATTAAACTCCAACTTATTACTTGGCTAAAACTATGGGTAAAATCTTATCTGATTCCATTCCGAAATTAAATTATTATGTCTTTCGATGTAATCTCACTATTTACTAATATACCTTTAGATTTAATTCTCTCTGTTATCAATAAAAGATGGTGTCACATTAAAAGCTTTACTAATATTTCTCAAAATGATTTTAAATCTGGTATCTCTTTTCTCATGAATTCTACTATTTTTCAATTTGATAATGATTTTTACAATCAAAAATTCGGGACTCCAATGGGGTCTCTGATATCAGGTATTCTTGCTGAAATTGTCTTACAAAATCCCGAATTAGAAATTTAAAAAAATGTAAAGGTCAAATACATTCGTTTTATAGATAAGTTGATAACACATTTCTCATTGTTCCAAAAGGCGAAATTAAAAACAATTGTTTCTTGTTTTAATAGCTATCATGAAAGGTTAAAATTCACATTTGAAATTGAATCTGAGAATTATATCAGTTTTTTAAACTTAAAAATTATAAGAAAAATTCAAACGATATTATCACGAACTGATTCAGAAAAAGTAAATATTCCGATAGACTTTTGAATTTTTTGTCAAATAATCCTATATATCAAAAGATTGCTATTGTGAAGAATTTAGTCGATTCAGCCATTCTTCTCTACGATGATTCTTTCCACCATGAAAATTTAATTTCAGTTAAAAAAATAATAAATTACAATAGTTATCCTAAACTTTTTATTGAAAAACACAACAAAGTAAGACTTTTCAAATTATTAATAAAAAAGCTTCTTCTGAGTTAAATTTAACAAATAATAATCAACAGAAAAAATTTGTCTCTCTTAACTTTTATCCAGATATGTCTTATCCAATTCGTATACTTTTTTCTAACTTTAATAATAATACTATTTTCAGAATTGATTCAAAATTGGACCGTTTTATAAAATTTGGGAAAGGGAAAGGAAATTGGAAAAGGGGAAATTTAAGATCAAGTTTGTTAATGGGATTTTACCTTTCAAAATTTGTTTTAAACAATTTTTATTTGGCGCCCACATTTTCTTTTTTCCGAATCAGTACGTTCGGTCCTTTCAGTACTCAATCGATTAGGGGCCGGCATGGTACATTGTACCATTCTCGCCTTTTTAAAAATCTTTTTCTAGAAATCATGAGTTTTCATTCGAATTCTAAATTCTTCATCACTCTTTTGATTTGTGAAACCTTTACATTTTAAATTCCACGATGTTAGATCGAATTTACATTGTTTTTTGAAGAAACTCTACTTTTCTTTTTTCGAACATTTTACTATTATAACTGAACTTCATCGCTCTACCTAATGGTAAGTCATTGTATTTCGATGTTAAAAAATTATGTTTAAAAACACTATTACTTGTTATGTTTTTTTTATATGTATTACTTAAAATGAAGATTCCATGCAAAATTAAAAAAATATCATATTCATAACCATTTATCGAGTAACCATGCAATTCGATCGGGGTTTCTCACGAGAGAAGAAATAAGATTCCAGTTATTCTTTTAATAAGGAAAGTCGTTTATTCATAAATACCTAATCTTGAGCTTATTACAAGATCCCTATTCTATTCTAACGTTTATTCCTGTTAATTATATTTAGAATCATTCGTCCAAACCTCGACTTAGTTGTCTTACGCTCTCTCTCTCTCTCTCTCTCTCTCTCTCTCTCTCTGTCTTTCGCTAACCGAATCCACTTCAAGATAAAAAATATTTTGTTATTATTTATTATTTCAAACTTTTGACGTACAGTTGTGAAAGAATATCAAAAATTATTTAGTAATTCAAAGATCTACTCTTACTTTAAAAAGGCGAATCTTTACGACGACTTTACCATATCCTATGTCCATGTCGTTAAGATGTCTACGATATCGTAAAAACGTCGTACGATTTGACGATGTCTTCTCAACATCGTAAAGACATCTTAACGACATGGACATAGGATGTCTTAAAGTCATCGTAAAGATCTCGTAACGATGTCATAAAGACGTCGTCAAATTTTGTGCCCACTGGGTATCTATGGAAGGCTGAGTAAGCACAGGTCCTTCTAGATTCCTCTCATAGGAATTCAAATTTTCTATTTGTCTTAAATCTACCTTGAAGGACTCAGAATCAGAGTGAGAGGAAAATTCCTCAAATCCATCCCACGACAATTTCAAGGAAGATAAAGTAGAGTTGAGTATAAAACGACTTAGAGTCAGAGAAAGAGGAAAACTTCCTCTTTTCCACTCAAAGACAATTCTAAGAGTCAACGAAAATAATTTAGCTCGAATTCGAGTTTAAGGGTGGATTGCCTTAAGCTTTCGAAAATAGTTGAATCTACTTCAGAAATCTTATAGGGTCTCTTTAAGAGTACGGCACCAAACTCAACTATTGAAATTCGACTTCAATAATCTGCCTACTGCACGCACTAGAGAGCAAAAGAACTTAGAGTCAGAGATGAGAGAAAATTCTCTTATTCCACCCCAACAAACTTCAACTTCTTGTTCCTACCAGCTCGCTTCCGAGCCACTAACTGCCTGTTTCTTTTCGTGTAATCAACCCCATGATCTAAGAAGGCACGGTCTAGCCTTAAGCGCTCCCAATTTCGTCCCCAGTTGCGCTCTTTCACAACCACCTATCTTGGTTATCAGCGGCGTATTAAGGGAAAATAGCGCCGATGGCATGCATTGCAAATCTTACGCCTCTGTGCAAAACACCTCCACCTCCACTCTATTAATTTATATGTTCAGTTGTAAAATTTTCATACGTATATAAGATCTAAAAACATGTCATTGTGCATGACTAAGGGGTTATATTTTTTATATACGTGCATGTATATACGGATTATAAAAACTGATATTGCCATAATATAGGCTATGATATCGATATTTTGAATTTATTCCTTTGTGCATTGAGACTCGAAAAAAAATTCTTTTTTCTTTTCAGGTAAGGGGTACTTCATTTCACTTGCGCTGAAAGTTTTTAAAACTAATTGCATTGATTTATAAATTGTGTAATTCCTTTATCTTTTACTTCAAATCTTCGCTCGTGGCATTGACGTCATTTCAAATATACTCCATTCTCGCGAGCTCACATATCGAATATGGCTGGCTGTGGGAGAGTTGCTTCCTATTGCTTAAATTTTTTTGAGTTGCGTCTGGCTAGACCATGTATTCTTTGATCATGGTCCACCATACCGAACTGGGCCCCGAAGCATCCCTATCTTAATGCCGGAATGCGTGGGTGGGAGAGCGTGACATGCGCCCTGGCAACGTTTCGCGCACCCCTGTACTCTCTGACGCCTTCTCTTTCGAGGCTCGCTATATACATATATATATATATATATATATATATATAATTAAAAACTAAAGGTTAACAACCACCGCAGGGTCCCACTAGGAGCAACTGTCATCTAAAAAATGACATCGGCTCCCTTGGTAGAAAATTCAACAATTTGGTTAATAATTCACTTTTTTTCAAATTCATATTTTCTGGTTAAAAATTCAACTGCTTGGTAGAAAAGTCATCTTTTTGGGTTAAATATTTCATTCTTGTTGAAAATTTGTCTTTTTTGGGTAGAAAATGTTATTATTTTGGTAGAAAATTTAATAATTTGGTTAAAAATTAACTTTTTTTTAATTCATATTTTCCGGTTGAAAATTCAACTGATTTGTAGAAAAATCATCTTTTTGGCTTAAAAAGTTAATTCTTGTCGAAAATTTGTATTTTTTAGGTAGAAAGTTCTATTCCTTTGGTAGAAATTTTGATAATTTAGTCGAAATTAACCTTTTTTTAATTTATATTTTCGTGTTGAAAATTCAACTTCATTGTAGAAAAATCATCTTTTTGGCTTAAAAATTTAACTCTTGTGAAACATTCGTCTTTTTTGGGTAGAAAATTTAATAATTCGGTTGAAAATCAACTTTTTTTAAATTTATATTCTTGGGTTAAAAATTCATCTTTTTGCGTTGTAAATTCTATTAATTCGGTAGTAAATTTAATAATTTGGTTGAAATTCAACTTTTTTTAATTTACATTTTCGGGTTGAAAATTAAACTGCTTTGTAGAAAAATATTTTTTTTTTACTTAAAAATTTATATCTTGTTGTAAATTCGTCTCTTTTGGGTAGAAAATTCTATTATTTTTGTAGAAAATTAAACAATTTCGTTCAAGATTAGTTTTTTTTACATTTATATTTATATATTTATACTTAAACTCTTCTTGAAAATTCGCCTCTTTTGGGTAGAAAATTCTATTATTTTGGTAGAGAATTCGATAATTTGGTTAAAAATTAATTTTTTTTTTTATTAATATTTTCCGATTGAAAATTCAACTGATTTGTAGAAAAATCATCTTTTTGGCATAAGAAGTTAATTCTTGTTCAAAATTCGTTTTTTTTTATAGAAAATTCTATTCTTTCGGTAGATAACTTAATAATTTGATTGAAAATTAACTTTTTCTTTAATTTGTATATTAATGTTGAAAATTCAACTACTTTGAAAAAAAAATCATCTTATTGACTTAAAAATGTAACTGCTATTAAATTTTCGTCCTTTTTGGGTAAAAAATTCTATTATTTTGGTAGAAAATTGAACGATTTGGTTAAAAATTAACTTTTTTTCCAATTCATATTTTCGGGTTGAAAATTCAAATGATTTGTAGAAAAATCATCTTTTTGGCTTACAAATTGAACTCTTGTTGAAAATTCTTCTGGCTTAAAAATTTAACTCTTGTTGAACATTCGTCTTTTTTGGGTATAAAGTTTAATTATTTTGGTAGAAAATTCAACAATTTGGATTAAAATTTGTTTTTTCTTGAATTTATATTTTCGGATTGAAAATTTAACTGATTCGTAGAAAAATCATCTTTTTCGCATGAAAATTCAACTGTTTTGTTGAAAATTCGTTTTTTGGGTGTGAAATTCTATTATTTTGGTAGAAAATTCAACAGTATGGTTAAAAATTAATTTTTTTTTTATTTATATTTTCGGATTGAAAATTCAGCTGCTTTGTAGACAGATCATCTATTTGGCTTGAGAATTTAACTCTTGTTGAAAATTTAATTTTCTTTTAATTCATATTTTTCGGTTGAAGATTGAAATGTTTTGTAGGAAAATCATTTTTTCGGCTTAAGGATTCAACAATTTTTTTGAAAAATCGTCTTTTTGATTCGAAAATTCTATTGTTTTTGAAGAAAAGTTAAAACTTAAGATGAACATTAACTTTTAATTTCATTTATATTTTCGGGTAGAAAATTCGTTTACTTTGAAGAAAAATCATCTTTTTGGATTAAAAATTATCTCTTGTAGAAAATTCGTCTTTTTTGGGTCGAAAATTTAATAATTTGATTGAAAATTAACTTTTTTTTTAAATTTATATTTTTTCGTTGAAAATTTAACTGCTTTGTAGAAAAATTATCTTAAAAATGTAACTCTTGTTGAAAATTAGCCTTTTTTGGGCAGAAAATTTCATTATTTTGGTAGGAAATTGAACAATTTGGTTGGAAATTCATTTATTTATCAAATTTTTATTTTCGACTGAAAATTCAACTGCTTTGTAGAAAATTCATATTTTTGGCTTGGAAATTCAACTGTTTTGTTAAAAATTCATCTTTTTGGGTTGAAAATTCTATTATTTTGGTAGAAAATTTAATAATTCGGTTAAAAATAATTTTTTTTTAATTTATATTTTAGGGTTGAAAATTCAACTACTTTGTAGAAAAATCATCTTTTTGGCTTAAAAATTTAACTCTTGTTGAAAATTCATCTTTTTGAGTTGAAAATTCTATTATTTTGGTAGAAAATTTTATAATTCGGTTGAAAATCCATTTTTTTTAATTCATATTTTTGGGTTGAAAATTCAACTGCTTTGTAGAAAAAACCTTTTTTTGATTTAAGAATTTAACACTTTCGTTGAAAATTCGTTTTTTCGATTCAAAAATTCTATTGTTTTGGTAAAAAATTCAAGTATATGGTTAAAAATTCAACTTGGACCCCCATTTAGTAACAGTTTTAGGAATTAACCGCAAATAGCTTTGTTACTAAATGGGGGGAATCGAAACCTAAACAGCCAGGGCCACATGAACTATTTCCAATTGGAATGTATAATATTGCGCAATATACTCGATTGAGTAATCGCGCACTGCGGCCCTTCCGCGACGAGAGTCGCAACTGTTGAACTGCTTGTTTATAGAATTCGTTGATCCTAATATTTTATAATACCAAAAATGATTGATGATTCTCATTCCCTGAAGTACTCTGAATATGATCATATAAGTATCAGTACTACACTTTCGCGTTTAAATCACACATCAGGAATTTGCCTTTTTCCCGTGGTAAATCAATGGGAAACATTGAGTATGAAAAAACTCTGATTTTGAAAAATAAGGGCCACCCTAGTAGGTACCTGTCCCCCATTGCACTCTTCCTGTTTGTTTCGCTTTTCCTCCCTTTTCCGTTCTCCCTTCCTGTCCCTTCCGCATCTTTTTTTTTTCATTCTCATCCGAATTGTCCGCGCATGACAATGCTGTGATATGAGAAAAAGCAACGGCCTCGGGCACAGGTAGCTATTATAGAAAAAGGATCACACGAGCTAGGCCTAGGGCTAGGGGCTGGGGGCTGGGGGGATGAGGAAGGTGATTTTATAGTGCCCATACTGGCCAAAGGACAGTCTTAGTCCAGAAGAGAGGAGAGCTTAGTCCTGCGGAATGGGAATGAAGACAAAGCGAGTCGGGGCATTTTCACACGCCCTGGGACTCGCGAGTGGAACTAGGGGTGGCCACCCCTCAGGAGAAGGACCGGTCATGTCACCTGGCCGAAGAAACGAGAGTTGATCGCCAAAATGTGGACCTCTGTACCTATGTACCTATGTTATGTACGTTTATGTACGTTGCAGCATAAATTAATCTATGCAACGTAACTGCCTGCCACCCTCTTGTCCCAGTCCTGCAATGAGAGCGAATGAGAAAAAAGAAAAAAGAAGGATAAAAAGAATTAGAGACAGCTGACGAGGATCCCCATGATACTAGAGGGGAATTTTCAAAATGAATCGCCATTCAGAGTTACGTTCGTTAATTACTTCACTTATGCCCCTCGGCAAATGTTCTTCTACTTCTGGGCTTTTTGTCTTTTTTTTTTTATGATTGGTATCTCTAGAAAACTAGCAGTCAATGAATCAACAATATTTTCGATAAAATCTTTGGACTTACAAATCAGTAAAAAAGATATTTTTCGTATTGCCAATTTGACTTACTGATTAAATCTGTCACTTTAAATTATCCAGTCTCTTGGAATTTGCAATCTAAAAAGATCAATCTTCAACCAAAAAATGGTGTAGTTATATTTTTAATTAACAAAATTAAATTTTAACGTGAAAAAAAATAATTTGTATCAAAATAGTTTGAAAAATAGTCGAAAATTCGGTAGAAAATTTAATAACTTGGTTGAAAATTAATTTTTTTTAAATTTATACTTTCGGGTTGAAAATTCAACAGATTTGTAGAGAAATCATCTTTTTGGATTTACAATTTAACTCTTGTTGGAAATTCGTCTTTTTTAAGTTGAAAATTCTATTATTTTGGTAGAAAATTTAATTATTTTTTTTAAAATTAACTTTTTTGAAATTGATATTTTCGGGTTGAAAATTCAACTGCTTTGTAGAAAAGTCATCTTTTTGGCTGAAAAATTTTAATTTTGTTGAAAATTCGTCTATTTTGGGTAGAAAGTTCTATTATTTTGGTAGGAGATTCAACAGTTTGGTTAAAAATTTGAATTATTTTTAAATTTATATTTTTGGATTGAAATTTTTCTTTTTTGTGTACGAAATTTCATTATTTTGTTAGAAAATTTAATAATTTTGACGAAAATTAAGTTTTTTTCAAATTCATATTTTCCGGTTGAAAACTCAACTGCTTTGTAGAAAAGTATTCTTTTTGGTTTAAAAAATTAACTCTTGTTGAAAAATCTTCTTTTTTGAGTTGAAAATTCTATTACTTTGGAAAAAAATTTAATAGTTTTGTTGAAAATTAACTTTTTTTAAATTCATATTTTCGGGTTGAAAATTAAACTGCTTTGTAGAAAAGTCATCTTTTTGGCTTAAAAATTTAAATCTTGTTGAAAATTCGTCTTTTCTGGGTAGAAAGTTCAATTATTTTGGTAGAAAATTGAACAATTTGGTTGAAAATGTATTTATTTCTTTAATTTATATTTTCGAGTTGAAAATTCAACTGCTTTGTAGAAAAGTCATCTTTTTGGCTCAAAAATTCAACTCGTGTTGAAGATTCCTCTTTTTTGGGAAGAAAGTTCTATTATTTTGGCAGAAAATTGAACGATTTGGTTAAAAATTTATTTATTCCTTTAATTTATATTTTCGAGTTAAAAATTCAACTGCTTTGTGGAAAAATCATCTTTTTGGACCAAAAATTTAACTTTTGTTAAAAGTTTGTCCTTTTGGGTAGAAAATTCTATTCTTTTGGTAGAAGATTCAACAGTTTGGTTAAAAATTGGATTTTTTTTTTCAATTTATATTTTCGGATTGAAAATTCAACTGATTTGTAGGAAAATAATATTTTTGGCTTGAAAATTTAATTCTAGTTGAAAATTCGTCTTTTTTAAGTTGAAAATACTATTATATTGGTAGAAAATTAAAAAATTTTGTTAAAAATTAACTTTTTTCAAATTTATATTCTCGGGTTGAAAATTCAATTGCTTTGCAGAAAAGTCATCTTTTTGGCTTAACAATTTAACTTCTGTTGAAAGTTCATCTTTTGTAAGTTGAAAATTCTATTATTTTGGCAGAAAATTTAATAATTTTGTTGAAACTAAACTTTTTTCACATTCATATTTTCGGGTTGAAAATTCAACTGCTTTGTATAAAAGTAATCTTTTTAGCTTAAAAATTTAACTTTTGTTGAAAATTCGTCTTTTTTGTGTAGAAAGTTCTATTATTTTGGTAGAAAATTTAATAATTTTGTTGAAAATTAACTTTTTTCAAATTCATATTTTTGGGTTGAAAATTCAATTGCTTTGTATAAAAGTCATCTTTTTGGCTTAAAAATTCCACTTTTGTTGAAAATTCGTCTTTTTTGTGTAGATAATTTAATAATTGGGTTGAAAATTAATTTTTTTCAAATTCATATTTTCGAGTTTAAAATTCAACTGCTTTGTAGAAAACTCATCTTTTTGGCTTAAAATGTTTACTCTTCTTGATAATTCGTCTTTGTGGGTAGAAAATTCTATTCTTTTGGGAGAATCTTCAGATTCAACAGTTTGGTTGAAAATTTATTTATTTTTTTAATTTATATTTTCGGGTTGAAAATTCAACTTCTTTGTAGAAAAATCATCTTTTTAATTCAAAATTTTTACTTTTGTTGTAAATTCGTCTCCTTTGGGTAGAAAATTCTATTATTTCTGTAGAGAATTAAACAATTTGGTTAAAGATTAGTTTTGTCTGAATTTATATTTTCCGGTTGAAAATTCAACTGATTTATAGAAAAATCATCTGTTTGGCTTAAAAGTTGAACTCTTCTTGAAAATTCGCCTCTTTTTGGTTATAAAATTCTATTATTTTGGTACAAAATTAAACTGATGAACTAATTTTTTAACTTAAAATTTAATTTAATTTTTTTAATTTTTCAAACTGGAAATTTAACTATTCGATTTTGGGCTTAAAAATAATCTTTTTTAGTTGAAATGTCACGTATTTCGTGGAAAACTTGATTTTTTCCGGAGGAAATTAATCTGCTTGGTCGAAAATTTATCTTCATAATCGAAAATCGAACAATTTGGTCAAATATTTTTCTTTTCTGTTTAAAAGTTCAACTATTTGGTGAAAAAATATTTTTTTTTAACGAAAATTTAACTATTCCATTTTTCATTGTAAATGGTGCTCTTTCAATTTGAAATTCAACTATTCGGTTGAAAGTTCATCTATTTTGTGAAAATGGAATATTTGTACTTTAACCGTTAGGATTGAACCACTTAATTGAAAATTCGTCTTCTTTGGTTGAATTCAACTGTTTCTCAGTTTTGGGTGAAAGTTGTTCTTTTTTAGTTAAACATTGAACTATATTGTTGAAAATGCATCTTTTCGGTAGAAAATTCATCTTCTTAGTTTCAAATTCAACAACTTGCTCGAAAATTCATCTATTTTATTGAAAATTGAATATTTGTTATTGAACTGCTATATAAAAAAAAATGCAATCAGCCCGAAATTTGAAACATTTCAGGTTCCAGTATCCGTTTGATTAAAAATTCCAAATTCTCTTTATGAATAATTCAAATTGATAATCATCGCTAGAATCAATGAAATAGAAACAAGGCAACAAAGAAAAAAAATTCTTTTCTTGTAACAAAGCTTTTATATTGTATTTAAGTAAAGCTTGCAGACTGGAACCAATTATACTGATACTCCTTTGAAAATTTTCCTCAAAAGGAAGGTCGAGCGTAAAATAATAATTGAATAACTTCTTTCGTTATACCAGCAATCTAGACAAATGACAGTATTTCTAAGAAACATATATATTTATATATTTCAACAATTATTGGAATGTACTTTCAAGTTTTACTTTCAAGAAGAGGATCAACCGACTATTAACTATCTGAATACTTGAAAGATCAGACTCGTTTCCAACGTTCTTATAATAAAATAAATAATGAAATAAATAATAAAAATAATCTTTATATTCATAAACTACTAGTTATTAAAATTTCTCTGATTTGTTGAATAATTAATTTTGATAAATTCATAAATTAGTCAAATGTAATTGAAAATTAGTCATATATAATTCACAGGCACTTCCACACTAAATGAGCGTGTAAACAATTGAAAACTGTTTGAATCAGTAAAATTTAACTAACCCATTTTCAGTTCATTCATTTACTGATTGAATTTTACTAATTCAGATCTCTCTATATCTGAATTAGATGGAAAATTCCTAAAATAAAAGTTAAAAGACTGTGTGGATACAATTAGTTGCTTTTTAACAAATTCGTCAAATTTCATTGATTGAAATAGTCGAAAAAACTGTAGGTATTGAATAAAAATAAGGTAAGTCTCTAAATCTATATAGTGCATTCAATTAAAATCGTTTTCAAGTCAACTCGAGAGGAATCCGCTAATGCAAAAAAAAAATCACTTGAACTGATGTAAAGTGACTTTTAATTAATTTTTGAACTAACAGTTGAATTTTAAACTAAAAATATAAATATTCAGCCTTAAAAATATATTTTTTTTAAGTTGATTGTTCAACTTTCAACAAAATAGTTAAATTTTTACCAAACAATGATATTAATTTGAAACAGAAATCAATTGAATTTAACCAGACAAGGCGAATTTTATACTGAAAAGATGAATTTTAAACCAAGAAGATTATTTTTTGACCACGAAAGATGAATTTTGAACTCTAAAAGACCAATTGTCAACCAGAAGTGGAACAGTTACGTTATCAGTTAAAAAAATGAATTTTCAAACAAAAAACTGAATTTTCTGCCAAAAAATATTGAAAATTCATTTTTTTTAATTCAACTGCATGTTCGAAAGTTATAATTAATTTGTTAAGAAAAGAAGAATTTTGAACCACGAAGATCTTCGGCCTTGACAGATGAATTTTCAACTAAAAAAGATCAACTGTCAACCAAAAATGGAATAGTTATATTTGAAGCTAAAGAAATTAATTTTCAACTCGAAACATGAATCTTAAACCAAAAAAAAAAATATTTTTAACAAGGTAATTGAATTTTCAACCAAAAAAGACATTGATAAATAAATTAATAAATGATAAATAAATTTGCTACCAAAAAAATAAACTTTTTACAAATTAATTTAATTTTTAACCCTGCAGTTGAATTTTCAACAAAAGAACATCCTAACATTAAATCAAAAACAGATTTACTCAACCAAAATAGACGAATATTAAACCAAGAAGATTTTTTTTCATCAAGAAAGACAAATTTCCAACTTAAAAAGATCAGTCCTCGAACAAAATTTGAATTGAAAAATTTCAGTTGTAAAAATTAATTTTCTTACAAAAAACTAAATTTTGTACCAAAAAAAAAGAACTTTCAACAAATTAATTTAATTTTTAACCAAGCAGTTGAATTTTCAACAAAAAAAGATCCTAATTTTAAATCAAAAACAGTTTTACTTACAAAAAGGACGAATTTTGAACCAAGAAGATTTTTTTACCAAGAAAAACAAATTTTCAACTAAAAAAGATCAGTCGTCAAACAAAAATTGAATATTTACATTTTCAGTTGTAAAAATTAATTTTCAACCAAAAGACTAAATTTCGTACAAAAAAAATTAACTTTCAACAGATTCATTTAATTTTTAACCAAGTAGTTGAATTCTCAACAAAAAAAGATCCTAATTTTTAAAAAGGAGGAATTTTAAAGCAAGAAGATTTTTTTTAACAAGAAAGACAAATTTCCAACTAAAAAATATCAGTTGTCAAACCAAAATTGAATATTGACATTTTCAGTTGTAAAAATTATTTTTCAACCGAAAAACTAAATTTTCTACCAAAGAAGTAAACTTTAAACAAATTAATTTAATTTTTAACCATGCACTTGAATTTGCAACAACAGACATCCTAATTTTAAATCAAAAACAGTTTTACTTAACCGAAAAAAACTAATTTTTAACCAAGGAGATTTTTTTACCAATATAGACAAATTTTCAACTAAAAAAGATCAATTGTCAACCAAAAATAAAATATTTAAATTTTCTAACTAAACCAATAATTTTCGAGCAGAAAAAAAAACAGTTTTCAAGAAAATACTTGAATTTTCAACCAAAAAAATTAATCTTCTACCCGAAGACAAACGAATTTTCAATAGATTATTTAAATTTTCAATAAAAAATATTTATCTGCAACCAAAAAATGAATTTACAACAAAGTAGTTCAGCTTTCAAGCAAGCAGTTGAATTTTTTCGAAAAGGGCGAATTTTTAACCGTGGAGTTTAATTTGCCACAAAAAAATCCAATTTTGACCAAAAATAGAATATTTAAATTTTCAGCTCAAAACAATTATTTTCTAGAAAAGTTTCTTGCAAATTTTCTAGCGAATTTTCAACTAAACAATTGAATTTTCAACAAGAACATGAATCTTCTTTACAGAAAAAACGAATGTTTAATAAACAATTAAAATTTTCATTTAAAAAAGATGAGTCTTCCACCACGAAAATAAAGTTTTAACATAGTAGTTTAACTTCCAACCAAGAACTTGAATATTATTGAAAAAGTTGAATTTTTAACAACGAAGGGTAATTTTCCATAAAAAAGATCAATTTTTCACTAAAAATGGATTAGTTAAATTTTCAGATAAAATCATTAATTGTCAAGCAAAAGAAAGCGAATTTCCGACAAAATAATTGAATTTTCAAACAAAAAGATGAATCTTCAACTCAAAAAAAAGTTTTAAAAAAGTACATATGGTTGACAATTTAACTAATTTCTTGAAAATTTGACTTTTTGGGTTGAAAATTCTATTATTTCGGTAGATAATTTAATCATTTGGTTGAACATTGTCTTTGTTTTTTGAATTTATATTCTCGGGCTGAAAATTTAACGGCTTGGTACAAAAATCATCTTTTGGGCGAAAAAATGTAACTCTTATTGAACATTCATCTCTTTTTGGGTAAAAAATTCTATTTTTTTGGTAGAAAATTTAATATCTTTTTGGCTTTAAATTTTAACTCTTGTTAAAAAGTCGTCCTTTTTGAGTTGAAAATTCTATTAATTTGGTAGCAAATTCAACAATTTGGTTAATAATTAACTTTTTCTCAAATTCATATTTTCGGGTTGAAAATTCAACTGCTTTGTACAGAAGTCATTTTTTTGGGTTAAACATTTAATTCTTGTTGAAAATTTATCTTTTTTAGGTAGAAAATTTTATTACTTTTGTAGAAAATTGGGTAATTTCGTTGAAAAATGAGCTTTTTTTTAATTTATATTTTCGGATTGAAAATTCAACTTTTTTATAGAAAAATCATCTTTTAAACTTAAAAATTTAACTCTTGTTGAAAATTCGTCTTTTTTGGGTTGAAAATTCTATTCTTTCGGTAGAAAATTTAATAATTTAGTTGTAAATTAACTTTTCTTTTAATTATATTTTCGGGCTAAAAATTCAACTGCTTTGTTACAAAATAATCGTTTTGGCTTTAAATTTTTAACCCTTGTTAACAATTTGTCCTTTTTGAGTTGAAAATTCTATTATTTTGGTAGAAATTTCAACAATTTTATTAAAAATTAACTTTTTTCAAACTTATATTTTCGGGTTGAAAATTCAACTGTTTTGTAGAAAAGTCATCTTTTTGGCTTAAAAATGTAACTTTTGTTGAATATTTGTATTTTTTGGGTAAAAGATTCTATTATTTTGGTAGAAAATTTAATAATTTAGTTGAAAATTATTTTTTTTCATTTATATTTTCGTGTTGAAAATTCAACTTCTATATAAAGAAATAATATTGTCGGCTGTAAAATTTACCTCTTGTTGAAAATTCTATTATTTTGGTAGAAAATTCAACAATTTGATTAAAAATTAACTTTTTTCAAATTTATATTTTCGAGTTAAAAATTCAACTGTTTTGCATAAAGGTCATCTTTTTGGCTTAAAAATTCAACTCTTGTTGAAAATTCGTCTTTTTTTGGTAGAAAATTCTATTCTTTTGGTAGAAAATTTAATAATTTAGTTGAAAATTATTTTTTTTTTTCGTTTATATTTTCGTGGTGAAAATTCAACTTCTTTGTAGAAAAATAATCTTTTTGGTTGAAAAATGTAACTCTTGTTGGAAATTTGTCTTTTTTGGTTTGAAAAATCTATTAATTCGGCAGAAAATTTAGTAATTTCGTTCAAAATTAATTTTTTGTTTTAATTTATATTTTCGTGTTGAAAATTCAACTGCTTTGTAGAAAAGTCATCATTTTGGCTTAAAATTTTAACTTTCGTTGAAAATTCGTAATTTTGGGTAGAAAATTCTATTCTTTTGGAAGAAGAGTCAACAGTTTGGTCAAAAATTTGAATTTTTTTTAATTTACATTTTTGGATTGAAAATTCAACTGATTTGTAGGAAAATAATCTTTTTGGCTTGAAAATATAACTCTTCTCGAAAATTCGTCTTTTTTAAGTTGAAAATTCTATTATTTTGGTATAAAATTTAATAATTTGGTTAAAAATCAAGTTTTTCTTTTAATTTATATTTTCGGGTTCAAAATTCAACTTCTTTGTAGAAAAATGATCTTTTTGGCCTAAAAATTCAATTCTTGTTGAAAATTCGTCTTTTTGAGTAGAAAATTCTAATCTTTTGGTAGACAATTCAACAATTTGATCAAAAATTAACTATTTTTAAAATCATATTTTTCGGGTTGAAAATTCAACTGATTTAATGACAAACACCTTAAATAGATTTTCAAAAGAACGACTGACTAGTTATAGATTAGCTTGTTCAGACTAGCGTTTGAACACACCAAAAGGTGTCATTTCTACTCAGCGCCATAATAGACCGTTTTAACAGCGCCACATTTGCGGTCAGGACGGTCTATCCTGGCCCAGAATAGTTTTCCAATAATTTTCCACACGGTATTTTCTAAATCGATAGTTTTGTTAGAATCAAGGCAGTTTATAAAAAACAATTTCCATCATCATCATCATCATCATCATCATCGCAAAAATGCATTTCTGGACCGCAGTGCTCTATGTGGTAAAGTATAACACAACACTTGTCCAGAAATGCATTAAAGAATGAAGACCTGATGGGAAATTCCAGATTGGACAAGTCCAATTTGAATAGGAGGGATCCTAAAATAACGATATTGACCTTCATTGAAGGGTGATTTCGGAGGTCAAATAAGTACAAAGAATGCGTGGAAAGGTCGTGACCCAGTGGGTGATGTGATGATACCACAGGGTGGGCTAGATAGACAAGACTAGATGGACTGGACTGGATATCCTGGTAAGTTTTACAGCCACGTTTATATAGCATAGCCAATAGCCATAGCACAGAAAGGGGATCCACCATCCACCCCTTAGGTTGGGGGCTTGGGGCCGACTATTGACTATAACTATATCGTTCCAGTCGCTGCAACCCCTCGCCTTCAACCCTCACCCACAAGGTTGCAAAACTCTCTCCGTTTACCTATATAGCACCTATATAGCACCTATATAGCACCGACTAGACTCTGGAGTGACTAGACGTCTTCCTCAGCCACACGATCGCTCGCGTAGTATACTGACAACCATGAATGAGACCACGTGTTTCGACTCAACTCAACCCCATTAAAGTGGTCCAAAAATTTATGGGAAATTTTTGTTCCCCAAATTTTCATTTAGGCCAGAGGTGGCGGAGTTCCAGGTGACACAGGGGGCAATGACACCCTAGAAATCAACAAGAGAGGGGTAAAGTATTTACTTGCCCCCCTCTGAAATCGAATGATTAAATTCATGGGATCATTTGAATTTTTCCAAAATAGAAATTCTCATTTTGTTTGCCTATAGGCCATGGGACAATCCATTTTTATGATCCTCTTTATCCTATAACTAATACTCTATTCCACTACCCATTCATAGAAGTAGCATCATTCAAATTCTTGAACCAATCCTAAGCTTATATAGGATGGATACTGGAAATCTTTCAATTCTTTCTTTCTTTGTTAAGTCTTTGAAATCTATCTAAAATGTTGATAAAATCTTTCAAATCTATCCAAAATCTTTGCGAAATATTTTTAATCTTTGTGAAATCTTCATAAAATCTTTGAGAAATCATTGCAGCCTTTGTTAAGTTTTTGTGAAATCTTTGGAAATCTTTGCAAAATATTTGAAACATTTGGTAATATTTTTAAAGTTATTTAAATCTTTGGAAAATCATTAGAATTTTTTAAATCTTTCCAAAATCTTTGGAATCTTTGGGAAATCATTGCAATCTTTGTGCACTCTTTGTAATCTATCTGAAATCTTTCTGAAATCTTTGGACATGTATGGAATATTTATGACATATTGGGTAATATTTGTGGAATTATTTGAATCTTTGGGAAATCATTAGAATCTTTCAAATCTATCCAAAATCTTTGAAGTCTTTGGGAAATCATAGAAATCTTTGTGCACTCTTTGTAATATATCTGAAATCTTTCTGAAATCTTTGTAAATATATGAAATATTTTTGACATGTTGGGTCATATTTGTGAAATTATAAAAATCTTTGGGAAATCATTAAAGCCTTTGTGAAGTCTGAAATCTATCCGGAATCTTTGAAATCTTTGGAAAATCATTGGAATCTTTTAAATCTATCCAAAATTTTTGAAATCTTTGGGAAATCTTTGTGCACTCTTTGTTATCCATCTGAAACCTTTCTGAAATTTTTGGACATGTATGCAATATTTTTGACATATTGGGTAATATTTGTGATATTATTTAAATCTTTGGGAAATCATGGAAATCTTTGTGCACACTTTGTAATCTATCTGAAATATTTCTGAAATATTTGGAAAAGTATGAAATATTTTTGTCATATTGGCTAATATTTGGAAAATTATAAAAATCTTTGGGAAATCATTGAAGCCTTTTTGAAGTCTCTGAAATGTATCTGAAATCTTTGTGAAACAATTGAAGTCATTGTGAAATCTTTTAGGTCTATCCAAAATCTTCGCGAAATCTTCTGAATCTTTGTGAAATCTTTAAAAAATCATTAAATTTTTTTTAAATCTTTCGAAATATTTTGGAAGGATTTGGTAATATTTGTGAACATATTAAAATCGTTGGGAAATCATTTAAATATTTGTGAAGACTTTTAAATATATCCGAAATCATTGAAATCTTTGTATAATCTTTGAAATCTATCTGAAATCTTTGCGAAATCTTTGGGAAATCATTGAAATTCTTCGGGAATCATTGAAATTTTTAAACAATCATTGCAATCTCTGTTGAATCTTTGTGATTTTTTGACAAAACAAACGAATTTTTAAACAAATAGATGAATTTTTAAGTAAAAAAGATTAATTTTTCACTAGTGACGAAAGAATTAAATTTTGAATAAAAAAGTCAATCTTCAACAAACAAAGTATTTTCAATCAAATAATCGAATTTTTGAACAAAGCGATGAATTTTCAACAAAATAATTAAATCTTCAACTGCAAAAAAAAAACATAAATATAAATACAAGCAAATAAATTGCTAGCAAGAATAGTATATCAGTGATAAAACAATTTTAAATTAAAAAATTTCAAATTTATTATCCTCGACAGTTATGGAAGGTAGTTGTCCCAAACTTTAGATCACTTAAAAAAATATTTTGTTTGCTATTTTATTAATTAAAATAATATGACTGATCATGCTATCAAAAAAATAATTTATTCTGAACGAAAACATTTTAAAACTTACAAAAAGATTTATTTCAACAATGTTTTTCGCAGATGAATTTTTTCCTACCATCGCTTCTTCCCAATTTCTGAAGAATAGTTAAATTTGGATAAATAGTTGCTTATTATTGCAAGTAAAGCATTAACTACAACTCTACTTTTCCAATATGAAAAAGGAAACTTTGCTATTACTGAAATTGTCAAAACAATCTTTTCAAAAATTATTTATTTATTTTCAAAATTGGAAATATCAAATTTATAGAGATTGATAAAAAACGACAGTAAGAAAATATTCAATTATAACAATCATTGTTAAAATACTTGTTTTTCGTCAGTTTTAAATTTTATGTGTGAAAAATAAACTTAAAAGTACCACTAATAGAAATTCCCTGACTTTTGCAAGATTTTCTTCAAAATCCCTGAATTTTTTCTGACTTTCCCAGACTAATGAAATTCCCTGACTTATCTCTGATTTCTAAAACCTGGAGAAAAAAGCGGAATAGGAATGGAATAATTGTTTCTGGCATGAACACTAGGGTTATCTAGTTTTTTGTTGTCATTATTTTTTTTGCATTTAGAATCGACAATATTAGGTGTATCCAGTTAGCCCTTAACATTTCTCTTCACAATTAGCCATAAAATACTAATCACAAATTAATTTTTAGAAAAAGTAAGGGTCTCTTTGTTTGTCTTTCCTAAGATTTCTAGTTGTTCTTTGCCTAATTTGACAATTTTATTCTCTTTAACATTTAATGCTGAATTATTTTAAAAAATAAAATTCAAAATCGTTAAGAAACTGCGGTAAAAAAGTTATTTGAGACCTTGTTTTTTGATTTTAAGGTTTTTACAAGATGTCACAGAACAAGGTACATAAATCAGATTCAGAATCTGTTCTGTATTGTATACGTATGGTCCGTAATTGAATTTGTAATTTTGTTTTGTTGGTAATATTGCTTTGCTTCTCCTGTTTCTTCTCTTATTACTTTTTCTGAAATCCTTTTTTTCCAGTTTCGCAACTTTCTTTCACTCTCAATAATAATTTCATTCATACAAGTGAAAGAATACGATTGTGAATACTCATTCAAATCTATAGCTACTCTTCTTTATTCTTCATTTCTTTTTAAAGAATTTTTAATTTCAATTTTAATTTTAATTTTTATGTTTTATTTTCCTTTAGCAACTTCTGAAAAGATGAGGATAACTTATCTTCTGTTGAATGCTTCTCGGGTAATACAAAGGGTATATATTAATATCCCTACTTGATATAGTATGGTGTAAAAGTTAAATATGTGAAGGATAAACTTTTAAGGTTTCTTCGTCAACATTTTTCAGGGATTTTGGAAATTTCACCACATTTGAAGGATTCATAGGATTTCAAAGGAAATGATAAGATTCCAATATATTAGAAAATATTTACGAGTTTTCAATGAATTTTTAAAGGATCTCAACAGATTTCAATGGATTTCAAAGCTTGCTGCTATGTACTATTTTTTAAAATATATCCAACTATTGAAACTATTTAGAATTTCCTAAATAAGTCCGATGGCTGATGTTGTGAAACGTAGAGGATAAACTTTCAAGGTTTCTTTATATTCGAAATCTGTTTTGAATACATCTAACAATAAGAGATGGATAACGAGTATTTTCCAATGCAACAATGATAGCTACACACTAATGATTTGTAAGTTTGATTCCCTTTCGATATATTCGAGGTTAGGGTTCATCGATAGCACTGCTATCATTTTGCATTACAGCGAGCATACAACAAAACATCGTACATGTTTCGCCCTTTTCCTTTTCTTTACCCTAGCTCTCATCGGAGGACCTCAAGGCAGGAATTCTTGCATGTACATAGTCAGAACGCACCCCCCTTTCTCGTTTTCTCCTCTCTCGAACAACAGGATTTTGAACGATAAATGCGCGCCGGATATAACTCAATATCGGGCATGAAAAAGAGGCAGCGCAAAAATGTTCAGGATCGACCTCGAGGGCACGAGGAACATTAAAAGGGAGAGGACATTAAGAACCGCCACAGATCTTGTATAAGGATCCGGCTAGCCCTGGTGGGAGGGAGGGATGTAAGGAAAGCAAGAATCAGAGGAAAGATATAAGTAGAGGAAAGGTATAAGTTGAGGAAAGAAATAAGTAGAGGACAGACAGAAGAGGGCAGAAATGAGAGGAGGGAAGAAATGAGAGGGGGAAGAGTTTGCGATGGAAAGAGACAACTGGGATGCTCACGTATGAGGCAGAACCTCATAACTCCTTATAATGTCCTCTTCTGCGGATACCTAGCATACACTTTCGTTTTGTGCTTTTGCGATACACATGGACACATACTCACATGGACACATGGTCACATCGACACATGGTTGGCCCTTTGCAACTTTGGTGTGGTGTATATACGACACAAGGTGTACATACAGTGTTCCGGATTTGTGTAGGTCCAAGGATACGTATGTAGGTACTGCCTTCTCTACCTTAGCAGGGAATAAGAGAGTTAATCTTGATATAATGGCCGCGACTGTCGCGACCCACAAGACAATAGTCCAAGATATATCGTTAGCTTCGCCCTTTCGCGTCTCGACGCCATTATATTATATACACCGGCCTCGATTCTTATTCTTCATGGGGTGTCGGGATGCATATGGGGTTTCGACGCGTGGATTGTCCTGCCTCCGTAAATCCAATCGACCCAACTATTCTATAGAGAACTTGGAATTTGAATCTGAAGACCAGATGAATTATCACCTGGATCTTCCCAATCGTTATTAGCCACCTGAATTTATATCTATGTGAAAAATAAACAAACTGCCAAATAGTCTTATGGATTGTCCCAAACTTCTTGAATAGATATCAATAAGAGTCTCGGAAATATGCAGAAACTTTAATGAGAAACATTCTGATTGTTAAGATATTATATTCAGTGGATCACTTGATACTTTCATAGCAACTTTGAAGCAAATAGTTTAGACAAATATTGGTTAATTAAGAGGTTTGCACTTCCAGCTTCTTTCCTGGACCATTTATCAGTAATTGTTAAACTTTCATAGTTGAGGAATGAAGGAACGAAACGTGATAAAACCATTCGAAATGTTTTCTCAATAATTAGCCAAGTATCTCAAATACACCGTAGATAGAAGAATTCAGATAGTATTCCCGACTATTCTTTAAAGAACTGAAAAATTTGAAGACCAGATAAATTATCGCCTAAATCTTCCAAATCTTCATTAACCACTTGAATTTTTGTCTATCTGATAAATTCAAAGTTTGCACTTCTAGCTTCCTTCGTTGACCATTTATCAGTCATTGTTAAGCTTTCATAGTTGAGGAATAATGGAACAAAACATGTTGAACCCTTTTGAGATGATTCCTCAATAATTGGTCAATATAAATAATTTCATAGTTCTATTCTCATTCATATAGGCAAATACTAAACCAAACCAAAAAGATGAATTTTCAACCAAGAAGATTAATGTTTTACCAAAAAAGACAATTTTCAACAAAATACATAAATTTTCAATTAGAAAGTTGAATTTTCAACTAAAAAGTTCATTTTTTAACCAAAAATGGATGAGTTCTATTTTTAGTTGAAAGAAATTAATTTCTGTGAGAATGTTGATGTTCGTTGTTCGCTTTAGGATTTGGTCAATTTAATACAATTAAATTATTTAAATCGTTCCGGTACTCAGTGGTGCCTCACATCAGTGTATTTCATTCAAATAATATCGCATTTTGACCACTACGTATAAAAAATTGATTGGTATTTTTAATTCAAATATAATGAAATTTCCGTTTTCATAGAAATTATTTCTGTAAAATGAAAAATATCCAAAATCACACTGTACTTAATATGCAAATTATCAGAAAAACATATTGTGGTGAAAGAATTTCTTTTAAGATTATAAAAAAAAATATACCGACGTTTGAAAAATAATATATCCAAATTTGATGTACGTTGAAAAAATTATTTTTAAATGATACAAATGAGTATAATAAGCTTATGACTAACCTCTTGAGAATTCAAATTAAATCTCTGACATAGTGGAAATATAGTTTCCACCAATGAGAAAAAAAAAAAAATTTTTAACAAAATAGTTGAATTTTCAATCGCAAAAATAAAATTTGTATATAAAGAAATGAAATTTCATCTAAAATGATGAATCTTTAGTCAAAAAAGTAAATTTGCCACCTAGAACAATAATTTTCAAATAAAAAACATAAAATTGCAACAAAAATAGAATGTTTAAATTTTTAGTCAAAGAAATAAATTTAAACGAAAAATAAATGCAATAAAATAGTTGAATTTTCTACCAAACAAATGAATTTTTAACTAAAATGGTGAATCAAAGTAGTTGAATTGTCAACTAGAAAAAAAAATTTCAACCAAAAATGGAATAGTTACATTTTCACTTAAAAGATCAATCTGCAACCAAGAAATAAAAGAATTTTCAATAAAACTGTTAAATTAAAAAGAATCAACTAAAGTCGTAAATCTTTAAACAAAACAAAAAATCACAGAGTAGTTCAACTTTAAACCAAGTGCTCTAATTTTGAACCAAAGAGATCATTCATCAACAACAAATGTAATAGAAAGAAATTGTTAGTCAATAAAGTAGAAAAATGGTAATCAAATTGTGAAATTTTCGATTCAAAAAGACAATTTTTCTACAAAAAAGTTGAAATTTCAATTCGAAACTATGAATTTTCATCAAAAAAGGGGATTGGCATGATTCTGACCTCAAAGAAATAGAATCTTGAATAAATTTTTCTATTTATTTTCTACCAGACCTGTAGGACTCCTGGGGATGAGAATAATTTTTTCCTAATAGATAAAACCACTTTACTTTATTTACAACAAAATTTATATCTACGCCCGTTAACACATTGTTATTAGCTAACCTCCATGGCAAATTTTACTGTGATTATTCGAAAAATATCGATTAAAAAAAAAATGGTTGGGTATGAGGAAATTATTTTGGTTAGACTGTTCAAATGAATAAATATGCAGCAGCTACTTTTACAATTCTTCAAATTATTGTTCACAAAAAATTTAATTTTCTTGCCCTTTGTAAAAACTTTGACAGTTAATCAAAGTATTTATTTTTAGCCTATTAAATAGATATATCGACTAATATATATTATGTAATTGGATTTAAACAGACAACATAATGAACAACAAATTTGAAAAATGAACAAATTTATTATAATTATTTCCCTTACAATTATTTAATTGGCTTTAAACAAACAATATCATGAAAAACTGTCAAGGTTTCTACAAAAGACTTGAAGATTACGATTTATACACATCTAGCATTGTCAAAGAATGGAAAAGTCTTTCTTTTCATGCTACTATTTGTACAATGATATTATAAACATATCGGTTTTTTTTAGCTTTAAAAATATGTTATGAACAATAACATCAACAAGTAAACGCACATAATTTGATAGACTTTGAGGAAAATAATTTCAAAAAATTATTGGCTCCTACCAGTAGGTGCGTCTATTTGTTGATGTTTTTTAACGACACGTTTCGATACAGATCTCTATCATCTTGCCACTAATAGATATATATTTATCATTAGTAATTTGATAGAGTTTGGCGAATTAGCGACAGGCCCATGGAAGGAGTTCTGTGGGAAATACTGTATAGTGTATACCTAACCGTTCAAAATTAGCATCATGGCGAGCACATGCTAAACATTCAATAAAGCGTTCCAAAGCCTCCTGGAATAATCATAATCATAAATAATCAGACCTAAATATATGTCGGCGACGGTAATGTCCGCTCTCGCGTACCAACTGCTAGTTCGCAAACCGTTAACGCTCACTTCAGCGTTTGTTTCGCCTCTTTCTTTTTCACTTTTTCTCTGACTCTCATCATCATTTTTTTTTTCATAAATCTTTCGTTCCTCTGAAATTTCGCGGTACTTCGTCGCGTCGTCTTTCCCTTGAGGAATATTCGCATTTCGATGACTAGCAATCCGCAATACTTTCTTGTCGTCTTTGGATTTTTAAGTGGGTAATGTCTTCATCTTCTCTCGTCTCCAAGCGTGATGTAAAAATATCTTTCCTCCTAGTCATTTTCCTCTTAACGGAGTTTAATGTCAGTTTATATTCGCTCGTTGACAAAAATAATCAATCATTCTATTAAGGGAATTTAGTCAAATTTATGAAGAGCATAATTTATTTAAATTAAATTAAAGAAATTACTCAGGATTCTCCAGGGGTTAATTACTCGGATTTTTGGTGTACACTAGATGAAGAAGAGAGATCTTAAAATTGCTACATTTGGATTTCATCAAATAAATAAACCAGACAAATTGACGTACCAATTGGTTAATAAATCACCGTTTAGAGTGTTGATGATTTGTAAACCATGATAGTTAATACCATTGTTAATTACACCTTCATGGTTCAATTTAATGCAATCTTATGTACTGTTCAATACATTTAAGGAAACATCAATTTTGTCAGAAGGAACAATTGCTAGAATATCATCGAGTTTCAATTTCATCATCATTATCAATGTCATCATCATTATAATTTGTTATTGAAAGATAACACAGTAACATTGAAAACAATTTCAGTAATTACTAAACATTCATTTCCAGTTATTGTTATTAAGTTATGATTTAAAATAAGTTTCTCTTCAATACAATCTAAAGAAAGATATAGTGGGATGCTATCAAACATCGACACAACGTCTAAGGAAACTATTGAATGGGTTTTAGATACATTGATATTTTTCAGAATATCGTCAAGTTCCATACTATTTTTTGCAAAAGAACTAATGTTTATAGAAACAGGTTTCGAAATATTTTCAATATATTCAGATAAATTGTAAGTAGAAGAAACAACTGTAGAAACTATCAGTCTCCAAGTTGGTTTGTGCAAGTTACAATTAGAAGGAGACTAAGCTTTTGGTATAACACTATTGTGAGTTTCTGAACGGTATTTACATTGATCATGAATTAATTTTTTGTTTCTTCATCTAATAGCTAAATAATTAGATTTATTAATTTAAGTTTGTAAACAATTTTTGAAGTTTATTTTTATAATTTTCGTTACATATACTGCCATCAACAAATTTGCCGTCAAAAACGATAGAAATTACCTAAAATTTGAAATGATCCTATTAATCGCCACCTTCTATTTATTACTCCTCAATTTCTCTCAATTGTATATGTGTTTATTAACAATATTTAAAACTAGAATGACACTAAATGTCTATTTATATAATTTCTGGTATATAAATCGTTATCAGCGAAATAAACATTGAATGTACGGTAAAGTAACTTTTAGGTAAATCAAATTGTAGGTATTAATACATTTGATTTTCTTACTAGTGGTATTATAAGTCTCATGAATGCGTTCAATAATAATGTTATTAACTGAATAAATCAGATCATTATTATGTACCAATCTTGTTTTCAATTGACTTAAATTTTCTTTCTCAAATTGAATATCTCTTAATTTGACATATCTATCAACTAAACCTTGTAATAAACCGAATTTGCGACAAAATAAATTATGTGAATTGTTTTTGAAATATCTGCCACAAAAAGGTTTTTTGTACTCATTGAATCATAAATCATCATTAGGAGTTTTAATCATTTATAAATTAAAATAGTTAATACCATTGTCAATTTCACCTTCATGGCTGAATTTAATGTAATCTCCTTCGCTATTAAACACATTTAAAAAAGCATCAATTTCGTCAGAAGGAACAATTGCTAGAACATCATCAACATATCTTTTATCAAGCTTAGGTTTGAATTATAATAATTCAAGAATTCTACTTTGAACATCTTGTAAAACTGAATCTGAAAGTACTGGAGATAAAGACGAACCAACAGGACAAACCAAATTTTGTTTAAAGAATTTGTTATTTAAAAAGAACCCAGTGTCATTGGAAACAGTTCTAGTGGTTATTAACCGTTAATTCCTAGTTATTTTTGTTAAGTTATGATTCAAAATAAGTTTTTCTTCAATGCAATCTGAAGAAACATCTAGTGGGATGCTATCAAACATCGACACAACGTCTAAGGAAATTATTGAATGGGTTTTAGGTACACTAATGTTTTTTTAGAATAAAAAAAACGAACTAGTTTTTATAGAAACTAATTTTAAAATATTAAAAATATATTGGATGAACAGAAAGTAGGAGAACCAACTGTCAAAACAATAAGTCAACTTGAATTAGCTTTGTAGACCTTTGGGAGAGCATAAGCTTTTTGAACAACACCATTGTGATTTTGTAAACTGTATGCACATTTATCTTTAATCAATATTTTATTTTCGTCTAATATCTACATTATCACATTTACTTTCAGTTTCTAAAACCATACTGGTTTTCATTTTTCTATACAGAATATGATTCTTAATAATGTTGTTTGAGAATGTATATGTGTTTATTAACAATCTTGAAAACCATAACGGCACTAAAAGTTCATTTCTGTAATTTCCGGTACATAGATCGCTATCGACATTATCACGGGACAAGTGGATACGAAAAACCAAATAATATCAGTCATAAAGTCGTCAGGGAACGTCATCCGTGACTGATCTTGATTTAGTCACCGGCAAAACATCTGCGTGGAGGTGCACATCGCTGCGGGCTGCGGTACTTGATTTTGCATATCTCGTCGGCAAACGATAATAATGCTAGAAAGCCGATAGCAACAATCTTTTTCACATTTTTTTCTTTCCTATAGTGGAGTTAACCGGCATGAATAATAATTAGTACGCCGCAGTTTTGTAAATGCCTTGCTCTCACTTTACTTACATAATTACATATGTCTGAACGCACAGTAAGCGTGCACTTCGCATGGCACGATAGCTTTTTAGATGTGGTTCGGATAACGTAACTAACCTGGGAAAATAAAAACAAATGGTGACACTCAATCCGAGCATTAAATTCCTAACAAATTGTCCAATCAGGCCAACCACTCAAGATTCATTGTCAGACAAGAATTTGAAAGGAACCGATTTGGTTTTTCCTGTATTCAAAAATGAACCTCTCAATTGATTAAACCTAAACTGATCACGCTTAAGTGTCAAATTTCCCATTTCAGCTATCTCCAGCACCAAAAATCCCCTTCAAGTCTAAAATCCCCCTGTTCACGCCTCAAATCTCCTTGTCTAGCACTTCTAAGCCCCCCCCCCCCCAAGTAAAATTTTCTTTTCAGCTCTATCTAGCTACAAATGATCCCTGAATGTTAAATATCTTTTTCCAGCTCTTCTGTGCCCCAAAAATCACCCCTAAGCGTAAGATTTTGTTTTCCAGGTCTTCCGAGCCACATAAATCACCCTAAAATCTTATTCGCGAATTCTTCTGAGCCCTAAAATCACCCTCAAGTGTAAAATCCCATTTCACAGATCTCCACAGCCTCAAAAATCACCCCTAGGTAAAAAATTCTTCTATTCAGCTCTACCCAGTCTGAAAAATCAACCCCAAGTGTAAAATCCTGTTTTCTATGTCCCCTTAGTCCCATAAATTACCCCAAAATCTTCTTTCCGAGCACTTCCCAGCCCCAAAAATCACCCCAAAATCTTATTTCGAATTCTGCTGAGCCGCAAAATCACCCTTAAGTGTAAAATCCCCATTTTCAGCTCTTCCGAGACCCAAAAATCACAATCAGTTAAAAATTCATCTCTTTGGTAGAAAATTTATTCGATTTGTTCAAAATCCGGATTTATTGGTTGAGAATTAATTTTTTTAATTGAAAATGTAATTATTCCATTTTTGGTTGCAAATTTATATTTTTAATTGAAAATTTATATTTTCAATTGAAAATTTACATTTTCTAATTGAAAATTTAATTAATTTGTTAAAAATACATGTCTTTTGTGGAAAACTCGTCTTTTTGGTAAAATCTAATATATTCTGTTGAAAATTATTTAATTTTTTTGGTAGAAAAGTAATTTTTGGGGTCGAAAATTTACTCGTTTTGTTAAAAAATGCAACTTTTTGGTTGAAAATTGGTTTATTTTAGGTCAGACTTTAATTATTTTGTTGAAAATTGGTCTTTTTTGGTTGCATTTAACTGTTTTTCATTTTAAAAATTAAAATATTTATTTGATAAAATATTTTTGTCTTAAAAAATCAACAATTCGGTAAAAAAATAAAACTATCTAGTTGAGAGTTAACTTTCTGGTAAGAGTCATATTTTTTGTTTGAAAATTCAATTGTTTTGTAAAAAAATATGTCTTTCTCATTTGAAAATGCAGCTATTTTGAAAAAATGTTATCTTTTATCCTGAAAAAATGCAACTGTTCGGTTAAAAATTCGTGTATTTTGTTGAAAATTCGTCTTTGATTGATAGAAAATAATTTTCTTGGTTGAAAATTAATTCTCTTTCTTTGAAAACGCAAATTTCTGGTTAAAAATTTATCTACTTTGGTTCAGGCATAAACTATTTTACTGAAAATTCGTCAGTTTTCATTGTATCCAACTGTATTTGTATGTAAAATTAAAATCTTTATTGGCTGAAATATCTTTGCTTGACAAATCAAAAATTTGGTACAAAATTAAACTATTTTGTTGATAATTCATTCTTTTTTGTGTAAAATTAATTTTTTAATTCAAAATGATGTTCCTATGTTGTTTGAAAATTGATCTATTTTAGTTGACTATTTGGTTGAAATTTCATGGATTTTTTTTTGAAATTTCTTTTTTCTTGAATAAAAATTAACTTCCTTGTTGAAAATTCATTTTTTGAAAAAATTACGTGCTGCATAGTTTTAGGATTCTCAGGAATCAAGGAATATGATTATTGACCCTTCATTCACAAAAAATGTGTATCTTATCAAAATTGTGCTTTAGAAATGTTGTAAACATCAAAATATATCTATTAAAATCCGTATGTTTTTTACTAAAGTGTTAAATATATTGTCGCTGGTGTTTTTGATCTATAGCATTTGTCTGATTTTCGAGAAATCATCTGGAATGAATTTATGATGTTTTCTTCGTTTACTTCTCAAATATAAGTATAAACAAAAAATAAGTGTCAAAACAGATTGATTAGAAGAGAATTATGATAATTTCTTACCAAAGTCAGTCCCTTTCGGCACTTCTGTTTTGTTTATACTCATATTTTATCAATTGGTTATCTGTTGATGCCGAATTTGTATTAAAATTGTCCGGATGATGTCGAAACGAAACAATTTTTTCCTTTAGTAATACAACTATTGGTGAAATATCTCGAGTGTGAAACATCCTTTCGAATGGATTTCCATTGTTCTTTAGCGTCGAAACTCGGCGATAGCTATCTAATCTAATCGAATAGGATTCAGTGGTTCTCGAAGATCCTTGGGGTGCTGGTAGCGGGTAGCTCTGAGCGATGATCCGAGTTAGCGGCTCGCACGAATGCAGGCGAAAGGGTTTAAAGAGCCCTGGCCGGTAAACAAAAGGTACCCAAGCGGGACGCACCGAAAGCTGCAACAATTTTTTTGCCAGGTTAAGTGCCATTATGCCGATATGGGCATAGACTATGGGCCATGGTGGTCGTAATAAAGCGAAGCCTAGCGGCCTAGTGGTGGTGGGCAGACTTTGGCATTGTCATGCAAATGTATCTAATCGGCCGAGCCAGCCAACCATATGTCCGTTGTCGTGTATACTGTCGTCGATTTCTATTGGTACCTCGACTGTGTCAGTGAAACTGTGGAACTCATGCACAGAAGCATCGTCGATAATATGTCCATGTTGCCTTGTCGACAGTCGAAGAAGCATGCTAACCTAACCATTAAATATTATTGCGTACTAATGACGATCGCGGACACACTCAGTTGAGCATTATGTTATTTCGAACCAGACACGCTCACCCCAACATTGCATTCGTACTGTCAATCCAAAAACATCCGAGTGAGTTTGATTTTTGGTTGTTTTCTTCTAGGTTTGCTTACATTTTGTAGGTGGAAATACTGGTGATTGAACAAGTCTATTTTTGGTGATACCCCACTATTGGAAAAGCCAGTAATGATAATTATGCTTCGTACTGGTACACTACTGGTGGCGCAGTACCTGGTATCGAACCTGTAGTTAGCAGTAGGTCAGTACATAACATAATAATTAGAAGATGTTGCGGATTCTGTTGGTATGCTGGTCCACATCTGTATGGGGAGTTTGTTCCATTGTTGTATCTTCTTCCAACCGTGTTGTATGATTAGGTGACGTTAACTGATGTTGACCAGGTAAGAAATTAATTAGAAAATCTTTGATTTTGTTGGTATGCTGGTCCAGTTGTATACCAGTATGCTAACAAAATCCAACATCTTTTAATTGATTTCTTACCTGTTCAACATCAATTAACATCAGTTAAACAGAACATAGTGAGTTTTGATTGTTCTTCAATTTAAATTTGAAGACGGTTCTCAAAGCACCTGCGGCTTTGTCGATTACATTCTCATTGCGAAACGCCACTCGCGCCTAGTGCTCAACAATAAGGATATACAGACGGTTTTCTTTGAAATATAAAACGATCTCAGTTTTTTTTAAATTGATTTTCAACCCCAATAGTATAAAAAACTCCTGCAGCTTTGATTTTTCCAGAAATGTTGATTTTTTTGTATGAATGTTTAGGGGATGTTAAAACAACACCCAAACATCCTGTACACACAAAAGAATTACTAATTTTTCTATTGGTTTCCGACAAATAAGAGTTTATGAATTTATTTTAATAAAAATAAACAAATCAACCATGACACTTTATATGAATATGAGCTGATAATCCGAGAACGTTTTACTGATAGCAATATCATAAATGATGCTCTTTCTCTCAAAAGAACTTGTTTTCTCTTCCGTTAGGTAAATTTCACTAATGATATTTTGCATCAGCTTCAATCCCTGATTATGACCTGATTGTCAGATCACTATGTTACCTTGGAAGAATATAAAAATCTGCACCCAGTTTTGTTAATACCCTTTCGAAGATATTTCCAAGCCTTTTCGAATCTGTGTGAACAAGTGATCTCACACTATCACGCAGTATAATAAGTATAAGAAGAAGTTAGGAAAGTTTTTTTTTCGATCGCTTAAAGTCGTGGTTGTTTAATGACGAAGACTGCAGCAAAAGCTTGACTCCCCCGCAAAATCATAATCTGATCTTGTATTAAGGATCCTGGTCTCCTCCCTGTTCCATTATTTTTATGCAGATCAGAAGCGAGTGCCCCGAGGTGGGAAGCTGTGCTATAAACGCTCTATAATCTCCGTCCGCTCGTAGAGCAGCTGCTTATTTCAAACTGACTCGTCCTATATCACAAACTGCTAAACTTCGATTTAGCTTTAATTGACGAATGCAAAGCCCTTCGTCAAAAACACATACTTCTTATTTAAATATATTTCCAATCAAAGAAATAATATATGGATAAATAAAATAACAATAAAGTTTTATCTTATTATGCACCTGCATTATCTGATTTAAAGACATTTTTATTTGAATTAGACAAACTGCGTTTGAATAATACAAGTTTTATTTAATTCAAACAACATTTATTTAAATTAAACAATAACTATGTTCAAAATAAAAAGACATTTGTCTGATCCCATATCAATGAAATAGTATGTTTGAGTTTAACAAACAATTTGTTTGATTTCAAAAAATTTTGTGTGAATCAAATGAAATTTGTTCAAATCAAACAAAATTGATTAAATACAAGTATAATTTTTTTAAATCAGACAAAGTGTATTCTCACCAATTTTTTATTTGAATCAAACAAACATTTGTTTGACCCTATATCAAAAATAGAACTCGTTTGATTTGAATTACATTTTTTTATGTTAAACAGCGGTCTATTGGATTGAAATAAATTTTGCTTGCACCAAACAAATATTTTTTTAATTCACTCAAATATTGATTTGACCTTATATCAAAGAAAGAATTTATTTGATTCAAAAAAACATTTTTCTGAGTGTATGCAATCCCATGCAATCTTCAACGATACCTTGTAATCCCCTGTTACGAAAAAATATTATAGGAAATTCAGTCTAGGTCTATAATGATTTTCCTCTAATGAATATTTATAATTTTTTTCACGATACTAGAAAAATCACTATAGAAAATCATTCTAATAGACTCAGTATGGAAATTAAAAAGGTTAAAATATTGAAAGAGTTGATGCAAAAAATAGAGAAATTACAAACGCACGAATTATTTATTTATTTAACATTGATTTTCAAAAACATGAGGAAGTTTCAAGAGACTCCAAAGGACTTTAATAAATTTCGAGGGACTTCCACAAATTTAAAGATTTACAAAAAGACTTTATGCGGGATTACAAATATTTCCACTAATCTCAAAATATTGTATCAGATTTAGGATTTAAAAAATTTCAAGGTTTTTCAAAGAATTTTGTAGGATTTCCTAAGATTTCAAATTTAATTTGACTTTCAGAGAATTTTCATGGATTTTAAGCGATATCGTCAACTTTGATAAAAATTTCATGGAAATTTGAAGATTTACAGAAATTTTTGGGAATTTTAAGGAATTATAAAGGATTTCAAGAGATTTCAAAAATTTTAAGGGATTTCAGAGAATTTGGTAGGATTTCCAAAGGTCCACATCTAAAAAATCTTGAGCGTATGGTACAGATATTGATGGTAGAAAATTCATTTTATTTTTGGTTAAAAATTCAACTAATCAATTAAAATTTGAACTACTTTGTTAAAAATTCATTATTTTAGTTGAAAATTCGTTTCCTTCAATATTTACTTTCGGTTTTGAAAATTAGTTTTTTCTCTGGGTTGAAAATTAATATTTCTTAATTAAAAATGCAACTTTTCGGTTGAAAATTTTTGTATATTGTTGCAAATTCGTTTTTTTTTTTGGTTTGAAAATACAGCAATTCGGTTGATATTTTTTTCTTTCTTAAATGAAAAATCTTTTTTGTTTAAAAATTTATATCCATTGGTAGGATCTTTTCTAGTGAAAATTGAAACTGCTTGGTTGAAAATCAATCTGTTTCGGTTAAGGATTCAATTATTATTATTTTTTCAATTCGCTTTGGTTTGGTTGAACTGAACTGTTTTTTATTTATAATTAATAATCTCTTTTGGTTGAAATATTAATTATTACAGATTTTATTGAAAATTTATCCTTTTTCGTTAGATTCGACCAATTCTTATATTAAATTAAAATTTTGTTGGTTAACATATCAACTATTATACTTTTCGTTGAGAATTAATGATATGCGATTAAACTGCATAGTTGGAAATCCAATAAGTTGGTTGAAAATGTTTTTGTTTTCAGTTGACTTTTTATATCTTTATTTTAAGCAATCGACAATTGTTGAAAATTCATCTTTGTAGGTTGAGAATTCAACTATTTGGTACAAAATTAAACTATTTCAATGACAATTGATCCCTTCCGTTTGAAAGTTCAACTATTTGGTTGTAAATTCAACTCTTTGGTTGGCAATTAATTTTTATTATTCAAAGTTTAAATATTTTGTTGAAAATTAAATTATTTTGTTAAAATTCGACTATTTTGTTACTTGCTTGAAAGTCTTTTTTGGTATAAAATTAAACTTTTTGGTCGATATTTTTTTTTTAATTCCCACTACTTGACTGAAAGTTGATCTGTTTGGTTAAAAATTTAGTCTTTTGGATAATCATTTATCATTTGTGTTTAAAATAAATCATTCGTAGTTCAAACTTCAACTTTTCGGTTGAAAATTTATTTGATTGAAACATCGTCTTTTTTGGTATGAAATGAATCTTCTTGGCAATTTTTTTCAAAATTCAACTACTTGGCTTAAAGTTGAACTGCTTTTTTGAAAAATTATTTTTTTTGTCTAATGACTAATCATTTGTGTTGCAGACATAGTGAAAACATAGGAGCTTCAATGTGGACAGAATGAATGAATGGAAGATTATCATGCATCATTTTTTAAAAAATAAAAACGCCCTCACCTAAATAATCTTGAGCGAATGCTATAGATAACCGAGTAAAGTACCATAGACGCTAATTGGTACATTAAGTTGAAAGTTTATTAAAAAGTAGCAGGTAGAAAAAGCCAGAGATCAAAATTTCTGGCATTAAAAATGTGAAAACAATATGTCCAGACGCCCTCGCCTCGCCTCGTAGTAAAATAAAATTGTGAGTCTTAAGGTTTGCTCGTACACTTAGTGAATAATGAAATGAGTCCAGGTCCGTTGAGGATGGAGGGAAGGCTCGCGATAAATAAACGCGGACATCACTTAACGATAAATTCAGCGACCCCGGGCCCGGGTCCACGATGGTTAACCGACATGCAAGGATTCACTCTTTTTCTCTCGGACAATGCCTTCCAGGCCCTCTCCTCTCTCGGTATTACTCTCCCGAGGGGAGGAATTATCCATGAAATATTAGGGACCTTGCGAACATTAACCCTCGGCCCAATTGCACGGTGCACTCGCCACTTTGCAAAGTCTTTCTCTATATATATTTGAGCAATGCACAGGTGTGTTAGTGTACGAAAGTTTGCATACAACCCTTCATTCCTTCCTCTTTTCACAATCAGGTCTGAAACTCACTGCACGAGTTTCTCAACCACCAGTCGGTAATTTACATACTAAGCTTGCAGTAAGCGATGTAAGACAGTTCGGAGACTAAGTGAAAAATACCTCTACAGTTTCTACATTCTTCAACAAGTTTAATGGGGTGGATTGATTCATTGATTGTTCAGAAACTAGTTGAGAAATTATTTTATCGGAGTCCGTAAGGGATTATTACATTATCGAGGAACTAGAGAAAGGGTGGATTTCATGCTGGACAAACAAAAAACAAGCCTTTACATAATCGATTTTTCTTTAAACTTTGGGCACTTATTTGTTTGGCACACATAACAACAATTGCTGGATCCAAGGCAATGCGTTTCTTTGGTTTCTTTCTTTTTGTACCAAGGATTATTTTACTTAATTCAAGAAGAGGTTCAGTGTATTGACCAGAGTGAATGTCAATTGATGATAGTGATTCAATAATCAAAACAGTTGGAGTTTCTTTGTATAGGCTTTATCCAATAATCCAAAAATGCTGTTTTTTAATCAGACGTTTCGATTCATTTTTTTATCTGAGTCCATAAGGGACTATTAAATCATCGAGGAACTAGAGAAGGACAGGGTGGATTCCATGCTGGACAAAAAAAAACAGACTTTTATATCATCGATTTTTCTTTAAACTATGGTAACTTATTTGGTTTGGGTCAAAGGTGAACATCAAGAGATGATGGTGTTTAAATAATCAAAAGAGTTGGTGTTTCTTTGTATGGGCTTTAGGGTCCAATAGCGTGAAAATGGTGTTTTTTAATCCGACGTTTCGACTCTTTTTTTATCACGGTGCATAAGGGATCATTAATTCATCGAGAAACTAGAGAAAGACAGGGTGGATTTCATGCTGAAAAAACAAAAACCAGACCTTTCCATCATCGATTTTTCTTTAGACTTTGGTTACTTATTTGGTTGGTACACTTAATAAAAATTGCTGCACCTAAGGAAAAGCGTATCTTTGGTTTCTTTTTTTTGCACCAAGGATTTTTTTACTTTATTTAAGAACATGGTTAGGTGTTGACAAAGGCAAATATCAAGAGATGATGGTGATTCAATAATCAAAACAGTTGGTGTTTCTTTGCATGGGCTTTAGAGTCCAATAATCCAAAACCGGTGTTTTTCAATACGACGTTTCGACTAATTTTTTATCATAGTTCATAAGGGAGTTATAAATTATCGAGCAAGTACAGAAAGACAGGGTGGATTCGTACCGGGACAAACAAAAAAATACTTTTATATCATCGATTTTTCTTTAAACTATGGTTACTTATTTGATTTGGTACACTTAACAAAAATTGCTGGACACAAGGAAATGCGTATCTTTGGTTTCTTTTTTTTTGTAGCAAGGATTTTTTTACTTAATTCAAGAAGATGTTCAGGTGTTGACAAAGGTGAGTATCAAGAGATGATGGTGATTCAATAATCAAAACAGTTGGTGTTCCTTTGTATAGGATTTATGGTTCAATAATCCAAAACCGGTGTTTTTCAATCAGACTTTTCGACTCATTTTTTTATCTGAATCCATAAGTCATTATTAAATTATCAAGCAACTAGAGAAAGACAGGGTGGATTTCATGCTGGAGAAACAAAAACAAGGCCTTCACATCATCGATTTTTCTTTAAACTTTGGTTACTTACTTTTTCGGTATGCTTAAAAAAATTGCTGAATGCAAGGAAATGCGTTTCTTTGGTTTCCTTTTTTTATCAAGGATTTGTTAACCTTATTCTAAAAGCTGTTCATGTGTTCACCAAGTTAAATATTATGTGATAATGGTAATTTAATAATCAAAACTGTTGGTGTTTCTTTGTACGGGCTTTAGGGTCCAATAGCGCGAAACCATTGTTTTTTAATGCGACGTTTCGACTTACTTTTTATCATGGTTCATAAGGGATTATTAAATTATCGAGAAACTAAAGAAATAATCCAAAAACGATGTTTTTCAATCAGACGATTCGCCTCATTTTTTATCTGAGTCCATAAAGGATTATTAAATTATCGAGAAACCAGAGAAAGACAAAGTCAATTCCATGCTGCACAAACAAAAACCAGACCTTCACACCATTGATTGTTCTTTAAACTTTGATAACTTATTTGTTAGGTACACTTAACAAATATTTATGGATGTAAGGAAATGTGTTTCTTTTGTTTCTGTTTTTTTTTTTGTAGCTTTTTTTGTTTACTTCATTCAAGAAGATGTCCAGGTGTTGAACAGAGTGAATATCAAGTAATGATGGTGATTAAATAATCAAAACAGTTGGTGTTTCTTTATATGGGCTTTAGGGTCCAATAATCCAAAATCGGTGTTTTTCAATCCGATGTTTCGACTCATTTTTTATTATAGTCCTTAAGGGATTATTAAATTATCTAAAATCTAGAAAAATACTAGATGGATTCCATGCTGGACAAACAAAAACCAGACCTGAACATCATCGATTTTTCTTCAAACTTAGGGCACTTATTTGTTTGGCACACTTAACAAAAATTGCTGGATCCAAGGAAATGCGTTTCTTTGTTTTTTTTTAACCAAGAATTTTTTTTACTTTATTTAGGAAGATTTAGTACGTTTCCTAATGGTAAATTTCAACATAGTTTCTGAGTTTAGCGACAGGTTTATTTTATTGAATCTTCTTCTTCTCTCTCTTTTCAAGAAACTTTCCCTTTTTCCCTGTTTTACATTTTTTCGCTTATATGCAAACTGACTTACTTTGTTCAAAATGGATCTTCTTGATTAAAAAAGCATCTTCTGGGTTGAATTTAGATCTCTTTTCTTGAAAATTAATTTTGTTGTTATTCAAGATTCATAATTTTAATTGAAAGTTCATCTCTTTGGTTGAAAATACCAAAAAATAAAATAAAAATAGAATAAGCCGAGGATGAATGTGGACACTTGATGTTATCAAATGTCTTAACGGCCAAATACTTCTGTCAGTAACCGGTTGTGCTCAGAAGCTTTGGTTTTTTGCAATTTTCCACTTCTCTCACGAAATTTTCGGGCGAATGCGAGCGCTTCTAATAAAAATCCGGCTGTAGACGGCAGGGGATTTTAGAAATTGAAAAAACCACAGGATTGAGTACGTCAGGCATTGCTTGGAGGCTTATCATGAGAGTTAGGGTAATTGGCGATTTAGGAAGGGATGTGAGCTAAAGGGTTTAATATCTGTCGATCTTCTGTGTGAGGGGGATTTTAGATATGTAAAACCCCGGTTGAAAATTGATATTTCAAATTAAAAATTGACCTTTTCTAGATCAAAATTGAAATATTTCATGAAAAATTCATGTATTTTGTTGAAAATTTGCCTTTTGTAGTTGAATTTAACTATTCTTTATTTCAAATTAAAATCTTTTGCAGTTGGAATATCAACTACTTGGCTTATTCAACTTTTTTGTAAAAAGTTCGTCTTTTTGGCATAAAAATTCAATAATTTGGTAGAAAATCAAACTATTTGTTTAAAAATTAACTTTTTGTTAAAAATTCATGTTTTCGGTTGAAAATTCAACTATTTGGTTAACAATTAAACTATTTTATGCAAATTTAACTATTTCGTAGAAAATTAACCTTCTTGTTGAAAAATCATATTTTCGGCTTGAAAATTAAAATATTTTGTAGATAATTCATACTATTGGTTTGAAAAATTAACTGTTTCGCTGGAAATTTATATTTTTGGGTAAAAATTTTACTATCTAGTTAAAAATTAAACTGTTCCTATAAAAATTTGTAGATTTCGTAGAAAATAACTTTTTTGGTGGATAATTATATTTTTGGTTTGAAATACCATATTTTCAGGTTGAAAAGCCAATTGTTTTGTAGATCATTCATTTTTAAAGTTGATCTGTTTTTTTGAAAATTTGTCTTTTTTAGCTTAAAATGCAACTAACCATTTGCAAATTAATCTGTTTCAGGTGAATATTTAACTATTCTTTTGAAAATTCGCCTTTTTGGTTAAATATTAATCTTTTAACTAAAAAATTTAATTATTTGGTTGAAAATTTGAATATATGTTTACAAATTTGTATTTGTCAATTGAAAATTTAACTACTAAATTAAAAGTTGAACCACTTTTATAAAAATTTATTTTTTCAGAGATTCGCCTATTCTTGTTTTGGTAGAAGAATGATCTTCTGGGTAGAATATTAATCTTTTGGGTTCAAGATTAAACTATTTTGTTAAATTTCAAAACTCTATTGTACTATAAAAAAGTCACTATTCCGTTTTTGGTAGAAAGTCGAATGTCGAAAATTTATGTATTTCGTTGAAAATGAATCTATTTGAGTATAAATTTATCTTGTTTCTTGAAAATTCATCATTTTGTTTCAAGATTCCAATATGTTATGAAAAAATCTTCTATAATTTAATTCAAATGGTTCAAAAAAAGTTATTTAAACTGAAAATTTCAAAATTCTATTTTTGTTTTGAATCCATTTTTCTTTATTGAAAAATTCAACTGTTTTGTTGAAAATTCGTCTTTTTTGGTTGGATTTAGCTGCTTGATAATTCTTGTTTTTTTGTTTGTTAAAAATTAGTTATTCTAACTAAAAATCGAACTTAAAATTTAACTAATTCATTTTTGGTTGTAAACTCATATTATTTAGTTGAAAATCGAACTATTTGGTTGATGATTTAGATATTTTGTTAAAATTTTTTTTTTAAATTCCATTGTTGATTTAAAATAAAAATCTTTTTGCTTAAATTTCACTGTTTTTTATTTGGAATTAAAATATGTTTTGGTTGAAGTAACTATTACATTTTTTGTGGAAGTTTGTATGTTTTTCATTGAAAATTGTACTATATGTTTGAAAGTTTAACTTCTGTGTTTAAAATTAATTTTTTGGTTGATGATCCATAACTACAGTTTAAAATTAATCTGTTTGGTTGAAAATTAAACTCTTTTGTTGAAAATTCGTCTTCTTCGGTAGGAAATTAATCTTTTTGGTGAAAAATTAATTTCTTTTATTATTGAAAATTGAACTACTTGCGTGAAAATTAAACTACATTTTTTTAAATTCACTCTTTTGGCAATCATTTATTATTTGAATCGATTTTTTTGTTGAAAATTTAAAATTTTCTCTTTTCTTATTTGTATTTGGCAGTGATTATCAAGCAACTGGAGAAAAGAGAGTCTTGGATGAAATGCAGTTTCAATTGAACTGAATCAGAGTGTATTAGACTAGGAGAAAAGCTTTGAGAGGTTGAAATTTAGAAACTAATTTTCGTCCACCCTAGCTCTCATAGCTTTTCACCCTTTCGACAGATTTTAATTTCCACCCTCTGGAAAACTTCAGAGAGTATCCGTTCGAGAAAAATCACTTAGGTCGCATCTAAAGGTGCTTAAATCCAATTTCGACTCAAGATTTTTCATTAAATCCTGCTCGCGTTCTTATCGAGCGACGAAGACTTTCCACTCTATGGAAACTCGTCTATTGTTTTTTCCCAAGTGAGGAGGCTCCCGAGCGGAAAATCGGCCGATAGATTCGGGGATGCTCTTCGAGGGGTAAGATTTATATCTTTGCTTGAAAATTCAACTATTCCATTTCTGGAAAATTATTTAATTGATGAACCATGCATTTTCAATAAAATAGGTGAATTTTTAACAAAAGAGACGAATTTTCAACTTGAATGTGGAATCTTCAACCAAAAAATTCATTTTCAACAAAAGAGTTTAATTTTTAATGAAGTAGTTTTATTTTCAACCGAAAAGAATAACTTTTAACTAAAATGATGAATATTCGACTGGAATGGTTGAATTTTCAACCAATAAGATGAGTTTTCAAAAAGAAAATTAATTTTCTACTGAAATTAATTTTCAAGAATAGAAAATAAATTGTCCACTAAACAAATAAAATAATAAATAAATTTCCAGTCTACAAAGTTAATGTTGGACCAAGGAGAGGAATTTTCAACTAAATTGTTGAATTTTGAAGCGCGAAAGACGATTTTTTTAAAAAATAGTTGAATTTTTCAACGAAAAAGTTCATTTTTAACTCAGGAAGATGATTTTCCTATCATAAAAGATGAATTTTCAGCCAGTTCAATTCAAGTTTGAGGATTGAAATATTTTGTAGAAAATTCGTCTTTTTGGCAAAATTCAACTTTTATATGTTTCGTTGAGATTCATCTTTTTTGGTTAAAAAATCAACTGCTTAGTTCAAAGTTCGACTTCTTTTTGAAAAATCAATTTTTTGTTATTAAAGATTCATCACTCTAGATAAAAATTCAACAGATTCGTTGTAAATTAACTTTTTTTTATGGATTAATATTTCTTGGTTAGAAAATTAAACTATTTAGTTTAAATTTAATTTTCTTATAGAAAATTCATGTTTCTGGTTGAAAAATTATTAATATAATTAATTAATAATATATATATATAAATAAATATATAATAAAGAATAAATAATTAATCTTCAACAAAAAAATGAAATTTAAAAAAAAAAGTTTAACGTTCAACCAAGTAGCTGAATTTTCAATAAATAAGAATAATTTTCTAATCAAATAGACCAATTTTCGACAAAATACATAAATTTTCTAGCTCATATTTGCATTTGTAACAAAAAAAGATACATTTTAAATTAAAAAGGAAGTAAGTCAATTTTTAATTATCAAAGTTATTTTCATGCAAAAATGTAGTTTCCACAAAATAATTGAATTTTCAACAAAATAGTTGAATTTTTAATCAAAGTGATTAATTTTTATCCTAAAAATGAAACGATTTTCATCAAAATCGTTAAATTTTCTTACCAAAAAGTTGAATTTTCAAATAAGAAAGATTAACTTTAAACTAAAAAAGACAAATTTTCGACAAAATACCATGACTTCCAACCAAAAAGTGGAAAAAGTTAAATTTAAAAAAAATGATTCATTTTCATCCCAAAAAAAACTGATTAAAAAAAATGAACCTTCAACCCAAAATATGGAGTTTTAACAAAGTAGTTCAACTATCAATCGAGTAGTAAAATTTACAACCAAAAAGTTGAATTTCCAAAAAAAAATGGTAATAGTGGATATTTCATCCGAAAACTTTTTCAATTTCAAAGATGAAGTTTCAACCCAGAAGAGATTTTTGCCAAAATGGATGAATTTTCAACCAAAAAGTTGAATTTTCAACTAAGAAATATTAATTATAAAAAACAAAAAAGACTTTCAACAAAATATTTGAATTTTCAACCAAAAAGGGAAATTAAAAAAAAATTGCAATCCAAAAATGAAACGAATTTAAAAAAAAAGTTAAATCTTTAACCAAACAGATTATTTTTAACTGAAAAGATTAATAATGACCAAAAAAGAATGAATTTTCAAAAGATCAGTTGAACTTTCAATCAAGCAGTTTAATTTTTTTTAAATAAATAAATTTTCCCCCAAAAAGATTAATTTTCTGTCAAAATGACGAATTTTTAACAAAATACATCAATTTTGAACTAAACAGTTAACTTGTTAACTAAGAAAGATCATTCTTAACTATAAATGAAATATCTGAATTTTCAATAACCAAACCTAATTTTAAACTAAAAAACGAACATTTGTAACAAAATGCATAAATTTTTTCCAAATAATTGAATTTGCAGCTAGAACAAATAAATTTTCATCTAAAAATTCAATAGGTAAATTTTAAATTATTAAAATTAATTTTCATAAAAAAACAACGCAGTTTTCACAAAAACAGTGAAATTTTCAACCAAAAAAAAAGAAGTTTTCAACCAAGAAGGTTATTTTTCTATCAAAAAAGATGAACTTTTAACAAAATACATGAATTTTCTACCAAATAGTTGAATTTGCAACAAGAAAAAATAAATTTCCAACTCAAAACGGAATAGTTAAATTTTCAATTATTAAAATAAGGTTTTATCCAAACAACAACAAATTTTGCACAAAATTGTTTCATTTTCAGCAAACGAGATGAACTTTCAAATAGAATGATATGAAATATTTTGTTGAAAAATTCGTCTTTTTTGGTAAAATCCAACTTTTGTTTATTTTAACTTGAAATATTTTTCGGTTGAAATATCAACTTTTATATGTTTTGTTAAGAATTCATTTTTTTTGTTGAAAAATCAACTACTTGGTTCAAAGTTCAACTTCTTTTAAAAAAATCCATTTTTCATACTTTTGGTTAAAAAATTCAACTGTTTTATGAATAATTCATCCTTTTCATTTGAAAATTCAACACAAATTGAAAGAAAATTCAAGTGTTTTGTTGAAAATTAAGTCTTTTCTTAAAAATTGATATTTCTGGTTAAAAATTCAACTATAAGGCTAAAATTTAACTATTTAGTACGAAATTAACTTTTTTGTTGAAACCCCACATTTTCGGTTCGAAAATTCAACGGTTTTGTGAAAAAGTGTGTGCATGTGTATTTTGTACATTAGTTTTTTTTTGAATTTTGGATGAAGATATATCTCTTTGGTTGAAAATTTAACTATTTCATTTCTGGAAAATTAATCTGCTTGGTTGAAAAAGTATCCTTTGGGTTCAATGTTGAAATCTTTTGCTGAAAATACATTTTTTGAAAGATTATTAATTCCAGTTGAAAATTGATCTTTTATAGTAGAAAATTCGTTTACCCATTTCCTTAAAAATTCATCGTATTTTCCGTCATTTTAGTTGAAAATTCATCTCTTTGGTAAAACATTATTTTTTTCGACTAAAAATGTTACTATTCAATTTTTTACTGGAGAATTATCTTTTTTAGTTAAAAATTCGCATTTTTGGTTGAAAATTCTATTTTTTAGTAAAAAAGTCAACTATATTGGTCAAAGATTAATTATTTCAGTTGAAAATTTGTTTATATTTTGGTGGTGAATTTTTTTTTCAACTGAAAATTTAACTGTTCCTTCTTTGGTTGAAAATTTGACTGTTTGATTAAAAATTCATGTGTTTTGATTTAAAAAAAAATATATTTTTTGGTTGAAAATTCAACTATTCTGTTAAAAATTCATCTATCTTGTTGCAAATGCAATATTTTCACTTGAAAAGTTTAAATTGAATTTAATATAATCCCCACATTAATTTGATCTAAATATGCACGGAATTTTAAATATTAGAAGATAAAATAAAAATTTATTTGAATTATTATACAAATTCACGGTCAATTATTTTAAAAGATGCGAAATATTTGAATGGCTCCATAATATGAAAAATTATACCTGGAAGAGACCTTTCTTATTGAAAATTACCTTTTATATTTAAAATTTATATGCTTGGGTTGAAAATTCAATTGTTTTATAGAAAATTCGTCGTGGTTTGTTTCAAAAATATTTCTCTTTTGGCAAAAATTTAATCTTTCTTCGTATAAAGTTAATCTTTTTGTTGAAAATTCGTCATTTTTTCGAGTTGAAAATTCATCAAATTGGTTAAAAATTTATGTGTTAAAAAAAAATTTCATGTTTAAAATTCATGTATTTTGTTGAAAATTCGTCTTTTATAAGAAAATTGTTCTTCTTGATTGAAAACTCATTTTTCTAGGATGAAAAAATTCAAAAATTAGGTTAAAACTCAAAATTTTGTTGACAATTTAATTTTTTTGTTGAGAATTGAACTATTTGGTAAAAAATTAAACTATTTGGTTAGAAACTACCTATTTGTTGAAAATACATATTTTTGGATGCAAATGCAGCCACTTGGTTGAAAATATAAGCTTTTCTTTTGAAAACTTAACTATTTTGATGAACATTCAACTATTTTTATGAAAATTTAATTATTTTGTAGAAAACTAACTTTTTTGTTGCAAAATCATATTTAGTTTTAAATAATCATGTCTTTTGGTTGAAAATTCAACTGTTTTGTAGATAATTCATCGATTTGGCTTTTCAAATTTAATAATTGGATTGTATATTGATTTATTTTTTCGAAAATTCGTCGTTTTGGTAGAAAATTAATATTTTCGGTTGAAAATTTTAATATTTTGTTAAAAATTAACTCTTTTTTTGAAACTTTATATTTTTGGCTGAAAATTTAACAATTTGGTTGAAAATTGAACTATTTGTACGAAAATTTAACTGTTTGGTAGAAGATTAACTTTTTCCGGAAAATCCATATTTTTGGATTGAAAATTCAACTGTTTTGTAGATAATTCATCTATTTCGCTGGAAAATTAAACTATTTGGTTAAAAATTAACTTTTTTGTTGAAAATTCATGTTTTGGCTTGATAATTAAACTATTTGTTTGAAAATTAACTTTTTTGTCAAAAATTCAAGTTTTGGCTCGATAATAATTAAACTATTTGGTTGAAAATTAACTTTTTTGTTAAGAATTTATGTTTTGGCTTGATATTTGAACTATTTGGTTGAAAATAAACTTTTTTGTCAAAAATTCAAGTTTTGGCTCAATAATTAAACTATTTGGTTGAAAATTAAACTTTTTATTAAAAATGCATGTTTTTGGCTGAAAAATTAAAGTATTTGATAGAAAATTCATATTTTTGGGTTAAAAATTTAACTTTTTTAGTACATACAAAACTCATCTTTGTTCCTTGATAATTCGACAATTTAATAAACAATAAAACTGGTCAACAATTAACTTGTTAAAAATTCAAAGTTTTTTATGCAAAATTAACAAATTAGTTAAAAATTAAACTATTTTAATGAAAATTTAACTATTTTGTAGAAAATACACTTTTTTGTTTAAGAATCACATTTAGGTTTAAAAAATCCTATTTTTGGTTTGAAAACTACTTTTTGACTTTGAAATTGAATAATTTTTTTAAAAATTCGTCTTTTTGGTAGAACATTGAACTATTTGGGTAAAAATGCAAATTTTTTCTTAAAAATTAACTTTTTTATCTTACGATTTAATGATTCTACATCTGGTTAAAAATTTATCCTTTGAAAGTTGAAAATTCGACCATCTGGTAGAAAATCAATGTATTTTGTTAAAAATTCGTCTTCTGGTAGAAAATGGATAGCTTTTGGTAAAAATTTCAGAATTTTTTTGAAAAATGGTTTTTTGTTCTGTTAAAAATTAATTTCATTTATTAAAGTGAACTTTTAAGTTTAAAATTCAACTATTTTCTAAAACATCCGTCTTTTTGCTCAAAAATTCAACAATTTTGTTGAAAATTGATTAACTTTGTGGAGATTTTTTTGTAGCTAAAAATTTAGCTATTTGTTGAAAATTTATCTAATTTGGTTGAAAATTCAACTACATGGTTAAAGTGACATCATTTTGGTTTGAATTCAACTAGTTCAAAATTCTTTTTACATTATCATCTCAATGAGAAGGTATTGGTTTTATGTGAAAAATGACTTTCGCGGATTCAATCAAATGTCGACGTTTTGAGGCAAAAAATTTCCTGTTCCAAATCAGCATCATATATTTTTTTTAATCCTTGTTCTTGATCAGCATCATAATTATTATCCGAAATTCCCTGTTCCAAATCAGAATCATAATTCTTTTTAAAAATTTCACATTCCAACTAAAAATTGTAATTCTTATATAAAATTCTCTTAATCAACTCAAAATTAACATTCTTTTCAAAAATTCCCTGTTCCAAATCAAGGTCATAATTCTTTTCTAAAATTCCCGGTTCCAACTGAAATTTGTAATTCTTTTAGAAAATTCTCTAAACCAACTCAAATTAAACCAATTTGCCAAAAAATTTCCTGTTCCAAATCAGCATCATATATTTTTTTTAATCCTTGTTCTTGATCAGCATCATAATTATTATCCAAAATTCCCTGTTCCAAATCAAAATCATAATTCTTTTCTCACATTCCTCGTTCCAACTCAAAGGCCGTAACAGGATAAGCATATGGTCTGGGTGTCCCCGCTCGGATGTGATCCATATTCCAGGGGTAAATGGCTACCCCTATGAAATAAATTTAGCCCAAGTATCAACTAAAAATTTTTTTTTTTACAAAAGTTATAAACAAATTTTGAAAAATCAAACAATCAAATTTCCTCTAAAACGGCTCGACCGATCTTGGTGGTTCAAATATATGTTATAGTGGGTACTGAAGAGGTTCTGCAACAAATTCAAGAACCAATTCTGTTTATTTTAAGAGGATAAAAAAATTATTTGAATTTTCAAATAATTTTTTTTTAGTAAGTACTTTTGGTACACCAACCATTTTCCCCCTATAGCATGCTCACATTCAAGGTTGCAATATATATTTTTGCGGAGATGATCAGAGCATTAGTTCATAGTTAAAAAAAAAACTACTTGTTGGCCCCTAAGATGTATGCAATTCCATGATAATGAGGAAAGTTCTTTGATGCACCCAAATCTGGTCAAATATTTAAAACGAAAGTAATGACTTAAAATTCATCGATTAAATTCTTATTTATAATCAAATTGCAACGTATACGGGTGGAATTTTTTTCAAAATTCACTGTGAATGTCAACATTTTAACGTCAATACCGTTGCTTTTAGGTTAGGTGTCTTAATAATTCGTTTAATTGAACTTTTCCACTTAAAACCCAGTATGATTCATGTTTAACTAGAAGAAATATTATGCTTCATCATTTGTAATTGAAAATTACTGCCATAATTATTTTTAATTTGTTGAAAGTGAAATTACCTGACTTTTCTAAAAGTTGATCAATATACATGTATATGAAATTTAATATGCAGCCTCTTAATTAATATTTCATAGACCGAGTTTTTAGATTTAATATACAAATGTATAGTAAATGTATATTAAAATTACAAAAATTTTTAACAGTGTAGGATTTATATAGAGCTAGTTTAATGCTTTGTTGATCAATTTCATTCTCCCTGAAAACATGAAAATTATTTATATTTTTTTTTACTATAATTGGAAGGCAAAATAAATAAGGAAATACACAAAGGAAGCTTAAATCTTGTATTTAGAATTGATTAAATATTTTCTGTCAATCGTGTTGTTTATTTATTTTTGAAACAAATGGAAAGAATATTTGTCTAGGTTCTAGGTTAGTTTAGGAGGCTTAAATTAGCCCAAAGTTATGACATAGGCAATAACTTGATTCAACAATGTGGTTATGCCAGCAAAAGATACCTGAAGTAGTTGGCATAGTAATAGTGCTTAAGTAAGGAAGCACACACCTGTGCACGTAAAAACAGTAGGGAACGTCGTGGATACTCCATCGTCATAAAACTACCAGTAATTTATTTACAATTTTCACGGACTAACTTGACATTGTGTTCTACAAAAACTCGGTTAAATGAAACAATTGGAAAAAGTATTTCATTAACAAATTATAATTTTATTCATTTGGCCCAGTTTTTGTCCTTTCTTTAAAAGTTAATCTTGTTGATGAAAATTATAATAAGAAAGTCAAAAACACATGACGAAAACTCTTCTCGTGAATGTATTTCATTGGATTACTGTTGGCAGTCACGCGTGGACAATGCTTTTTCTTGATATTTTGAAAGGGGGGGGGGGGAACTATATTTCAGAGCAAGAAGTTTATTTAATTTATCCCGAAAAATATTCTTTCTTAACAGTAAATAATTCTTTCTTTACCCGCGAATGTACTACAAATCTTAAGAAAATTCCGCACGCAGAAAAGCATGCTTGCATTTTTACGGTTTCGAAAGTAACAACTCGCTGAAAACATTCTTCACCATCGTTAAGACTGTCAGCAGATTATGATAATTTGTGTTTCAACGCACTTGTTCAGCAGGGATTCTAGTTCACACCAATTATTTTTCCAGTTGTAGCGTAGATTTTCGAACCACAGTCAGTATTTGTTCATTCGATCTGAAACTGTAATATAATCCACTGCTTCGGACAGAAAACGTGTACGTCAATCGAATGTGGCACTGGTAGTCATTCAAGGATATCGAAATCAATCGCACAAGTGACCTTAAGACTTGAGACATGCTGATATTGCACCAGTGCGTTGGATACTATCGAATCGAATCGATTTGTAAAACTAATCCTAACCACCGATCCTTTCTGCAACAAGGATTATTTACTGCTCATATAAAACACGAATATCTCCGCATTCTGATGTTTATGGTCCTGCGAATCTTTGAGGCAAATTGTAATTTAATACGAAAATCGATACTCTTCGCGAATGCCAAATCAAACCTGATTTCGAGTTGAGGCGGTTGACTTTTTTTAGTATGTGTTTGATGTGATATTTCGTGGGTATCGTTTTGGTTGTTTTTAAAAAAAGGAAACAATGATATTATTGTTATTATATTTGTATTTATCAGACTTCGTATTTCTGATGCATGAACTAGTATTTTAATACCTATCTGTATGTAAAAGTGACAATCGGCATGTGACTTATGATTTCCCTTTTCTTTTTGTTTCAGGTGAGTTTCAAAATCGCATAATTCGCAGAATATCCGTTTAATCTAATGGAGAGTGATTTAGATAACTATCTTGGTGTAAGTAAATTATTTTGGTAATTTGAGCAATTTTTCTCGGGCTAAAAGTATACATATATTTCTTTTTACGATAAAATCACTGGCTTATTTGGCTAGAAAGTCGAAGCTAGGCTTTCCTCTCATTTTATAATTTACGCCAATAAAATAAGTACTCAATCCCGAAATCTATAAAGAAATTGTGCAAGTGGATAATTTACTGAACCTTTACATAATTTTATGTGGTTTTAATGCTTTTATGCTTCTAAATTTAATCTGTTTCTTTGCGAAAAAGTAACATGTACTTTGAAAGTAAAAAAATTTGGATGGTCTTGGTGTTTTCTTGTTCGTTTCTGTTTGTATTTTTAGTAGGCCTCTCGAATTCCCCTTCTGAATTCTATTTAGAGTCGCGAAAAGGAGACACGCTGAATACAGCCTGCACTTCTTCGAAAGGGATCGTCGGTATAGGCTGCGTGTGGAATTTCAGAATTTTCATAATGACGCTCGTAAAGCCGTCGAGTACTTCCTACGCGATAATTCCCATGGCGAAATCTAGAATGCATGTCCAGATGCTTGGCTTTATAGGTTTCTTCGCATAATTCCGTCGCGGGCATCGCAATGAACTTACACCACTTCGACATTTACAACTCTCTGGACAAATTAAGGTTATTATTATTTTGTATCCCTTTGAAGGTACCACAACGTTTACTCGAAAAGATTACAGAGCGAGAAGAAATTAAATTCTTAAGAAAGGAAAATGTAAGTCTAAACATGTGTAGACATTAAACTACCCTTATTTTCACTTTTTGATATTTATTTCCATTAGGATTCAAACTCAATTCACAATTACCAGTTCACAATTGAAGTTCTTTGTTTTGGTGTTGACATTATAAATTATAATGTTAAATACTGTACCTACCATTTTTAAACCGCAATTTTGAATTTTTTTATTTGAACGCGTGTCAACTCACTGAGAAAAGTGGATTTTACCATTTGAGACATCGATCTATAGATACTAATCCGTAAAATCTAGAGTTTTATAATCCATAATTTAAAACATTAACATCTAGGTTGTACGGCTTATATGTTATAATATCTTGATATCACTGGCCCATGTTTTAAAATCCAAAATCATAAACGGTATAATTCATTTTCTCCGTGTTGAAACAGCTTAATAATTTTTCAATTCTTTTAGGCTTGCAAATTTACAATTATGTCCTTTGATCGCTTAAATCTCGATATTGTCCAATTTTCACCGTTAAAAATGGTTAATTTTTGCATTGAAAGCAACTCCATTTTCATGCTTCAAATAAACAAATCTTTTAACTTAAAATAGATCACATATTTTACTTTATATTATTTTTATTCCATAATTTTTATCGCTAAAAATGTAAGATTTTTCATTTCCGAACGTCTTCAAAATTAAAATTTTAAATTTTCAGTTCCATAAGACTTGAAGTTTAAGGCATTGTATGTTATATGTTTTAAATTGAGAATGGCATAACTAATTTTAAAGCTTTTTAAATTGAAAAATTTTAATTTCGAGCTCTTTCAACTCTAGATATGGTTCAATTTTGAAATATAACATAATCTTAAAATTTAAAAATTTCAGCGTTTCAATTTGAAATCGCTCAATTTTTAAAGTTTAAATGGGATTTTTTTTAATATCGCCTGTTCCAAAATTTTAATCTTGAAGGGATAGTAACGTAAAACTTTCCAAATCTTCGCAAGAACATCAAAGCTCTAAGTTTAAAAGCCTTTACTTTTGAATGGGTCTAATTTTAAATTGTAATGAAAATAATATTCTTATAAAAGTATCAAATTATCTTTCAAAGTTTGCATATTTTTTGGCTACTCACAGAAAACCATTGGTGTAAAATGTGTTGCATCTCATTTTGAACAATGGCCATTTTCAATGTGCCTTCATATGTTTTCGTTTTCTCAAAAATGTTGTAGCTCAAAACTACACCGAAGTCGGCGTATTTTTGAACATCGGCGGTTTTCACGGTCCTTAAAATTTATAAGAAACGGCAACTTCTGATACTTTTTCTAGTACCGCAGAGCAGTTCGAAGTCTAAAAATAAGACATTAAGCGAACTAAAAAAAATTTATTTTAAGTACTTGAATTCGGTACTAAAATCAAACATGGAAAACACAATCTCGGGTGGTACTAAATTAACCCCACTAACCAGTATATAAGACGAACATTTCTTGGATCAACAGTAATTTATTTTACTACATTATAATAAAATTAACAAGATGCAATTATACCGTTTAAGTACAAGGCACCTCGAGACCAAATTAATTCCTCTGAATAATGCGACTCTAAGTAAAATAAATGCTATTTTTTTGCGAAAAGGTAAAGAAGATAGAGTGAATTACATGAAATCTTGAATCGATTTGAACTCTTTGAGGAAATAGAAGAGAAGATGAAGGGATAAGAGTTCCTTAAAATATTTCTCGTTCGACATCTTTTTGGAAAGCAAAGCTGAATTACTGCAATTAGTCACGTTAATTACTTGTTTCAGATCTTTATCTAATGCGGATCGCGTTGCCTTACATTGAGTGCATTCTTAGACACCTGGTGGTCGTGCGTGGGTCTGGAATGACGCAGATAAAGTCGCGTTTATATCTACGTTTATTCGAAACACTTCGGCAAGTGTACGCTGTATACACTAGTAAAACAGATAAGGTTATAACCCTCTATTCTGTAGTACCCTTGACGTACTTCACCTATCCCTAGGTCTGTAATTATCGCGGTAATTATTATCGAGAAATTGCCGTAAGAGATACAAACCCTGAGAAGGGAAAAGAAAATGCCAGCAGATCGATTGCAGCGATATCGTCAATTGAATATAAATAACAGATTTTTATTCTTTTTTAAAAACTCATTTGCGAAATATGTACACAACATGCCGTTATAATATGCTATTTGCCTTTAGCATAATATGATACAAAAACCAGAGTTGACATTCACTCTACATATGATAGGAAAATATATAGTAGCATTAAACAATGAATCTTGAAAATTCAGGGAAAAGTTTTGGCTAGACGTTAGAATGAAATAAGTGTTTTATTTTCGACATGCCGATAACATCCATGCGTATATGAACAGTAGAGATAAGCAGCAAATGGTAAACATAATTCTCAGGTTGAGAAGAAAATAATTAAGTCTCGGTAAACATATCATTGATTAACAAAAGAAATCTAAGCTATCTCTAAGATTGAAGACACTGTAGGAAGACATTGCATCGATCACGAGAAGAAAATTAGGTATAAAACAAGAAAACGTAGTAGATCTGATGTGGAAATTTATAATAAAAGAATATCCAAGAAGTTGGCAAACAAAGTAGTGACTGTTCAATCAATTAAGATTGTATCATAGAGAGTTTATAGGAATATCTGCTGATTTTGTCATAATAGCATATCAGTTGCAAATATACATCTATACATAGTATTGAAAATCAGAATTCCAACTTTGATCTCTTCTTTCAAGATTAATATTTTGGTTCTCTGGAGTTTGGTAGTTGAATGAATTCTGAATTGATGGTGAATTTGTATATTTGCATAGTTCCGACGTGTCTTACACGGAGGTTTCGCGGGGGCAAGTCGTTGCTCGACACTCGGTACAATAGTGGCCGAATGAGATGAGAAAGAAGATTACATGGTGTGGAACGGCAGGCAGGGGCATCCTGTCCATCAAGGACGCCTTCTATCTCCAGAGCTCCTCCTCACACTCCTGTAATCCACCTTTACCTTCTTACCTTCTTTTCTTCTACCCAACGCCCCATAGTCCTACCTAGTACCACGTATTACTAAAGCTTCTCCGTACTGCCTTCCCCGTCTTTATCTCTTCCTTCAACCCTTTTTACTATCCTCAGCTGACGGAAGACTTCACTGTTTTAGACTTTTAGAGGAACTTCAAGGCATTGTGCATTTTCATAAAAAGGACTTCTTTCCGAATGCCACAACTTTTACTTCCCCCCTCGAGTTACTTGAACGGAAATTTGTACAATAACAGGATACAATAGTGAACACTTTGAAAAACGACCTCATTTTTAGGTTTGTCTTTATGAAACTGGTGTTTCTGAAATGTTTGAAGACCTTATCATGTGCTGACGTGCGTTTGTTGATCAAATTAGTTCTCAATCGATTCCTGTTAGAATGAAAATATTGTTTCAGTCTATTGAAGTGTTTTCCATTAGTACATGAGTTGACCTGTAGCTTGCGATCACTTCAATGTTGAGTAGAACAATCTCTGTAATGGACAGACATCTTTAAGCACCATTCACATCAATCTGTTTCCATTATTGCGCAATTATGCAAAACAAGTCTAGTCCATTTTACAGTTGGCCAGATTACAACCTCATTACAGACTGCTATTTTGTAACATGCTTGAGGATATCTAGCAACAAAGTATCCAATTGTAGTTCATGAAATTTCCATTTTCGCGAAATCGGGGATCTTTGATCCGCCGATGTTAGAGTCCTCGTCACGCAGGGTGATCGAAATCGAGTAGATCGTCGAAGGTGATCGCACCTAGAGGCTCGATCTTGGCTCATTTCCTTCCATATTGTATCGGTATTACAGTGATCTTCGCTACCGAGCGCAAGGATCTATCGATCTTGGGGATCTCTTCGGCATTTTGCCCGATTGCGTGTTTCGTTTCATGCGGAAAACAGAGGAAAAGAGTAACAAAAGCTCGTGGAAGAGTAAAAGACAGAGAAGATGAGGAAAGGGATGAGATCAGAAGAGAATAAAGGAGAGGATAAAGAAGAGCCACGAAGATGGGACATAAGTATAAACATAGGTCTCCGCAGCTGCGAACAGCAGAGTGACATGCTTCCACCAGTTTCAGATTGCATGGCAACTCCTTGCGGTCGCTCGCGGGATTATAATCATGCGGCGACGGTCTATATACCCACCTCGAGCTGAAATTGCCTGATAGAGGGCGAAGAAACGAAACGAGAGAGAGATGCCCATGCCAAGACAAAAAAAGAATAAACAACACAAGACATCCGCAAATCGAAAGAACGATCGAGTCTCCGCACGCTATGTGACGATAGATCACTCATCGTGTTGTGTACACAGAATCCTCCTACCACATTTTACTTTTTCTTCGGTTTCTTCATTTTTCCATAAATCTTCATTAAAATCGTATTCCATAAGAGTGAAGCAAGTCACCATTTTCCGTAGCCTACTTTACTGGATACGATACATGTTTCCAAGTGAGGAGATATTTATGATTTGTCATAACATATCTTATAATATAAAAACAGGGATCACAGTTCATCCCGTTTGTTAATTAATCCCTTTTTCCACCCCTTAAATTTCAAAAATTTCCCGTAACACCTCAAATCGAGAATTTTGACCCAATAAAAGGTGAATTTTCGACCAAGAAGATTAATTTTATAGAAAAAAGACGAATTTTCAACCTAAGGGATGCATTTTGAACTAAAACGATGAATCCTTAACGAAAAATGTCATAAGTGGATATGTCGATCAGAAAATATTTTCACTTTAAATAAAAAATAGTTAAATTCATCAAAAAGACGAATTTTCAACCAAATAGTTAATTTTTAAATAAAAAAAAGGGTTTTCAGTCAAGAAAGAAAAAATGTGTCAACTAAATTGTTTTTACTAAGCTAAACTAAATTTTCTACCAAAATAGGAAAAATGTAATATTTGATATTTCAACCAAAAAAGATTGTATTTTAAATTAATAACAGTTTAATTGTTCAAAAAAGACAAATTTTTAACATCACAATTAAATTTTCAACCGGAAAATATAAACTTTCAGCAAAAAAGTAATTTTGAATCAAAAACATGAATTTTCAACCATAAAGATTAATTTTCTAACAAAAAGATACATTTTCAACCGAATAGACGAATCGTCAACTTTTAACTGTGTAATTTGTATTTGATGTTATGGCCTTATATCAATAAAAACCAATAGACAAAAAAGAACTATCATCAAATATAATTTTTTAAGCTAGTAGTTGACTTTTCAACCAAAAAAGATTTTTCGGATAAGAAAAGAAATGTCAACCCAATTGTTGAATTAAAAAAAAAAATTGAAAAAAATAGAAATAGAAAAAAAGAGTTGAATTTTCTACGAAAATAGTTTGATTTTCAACCAAACTGGATGACTTTGAACAAAATTCTTGAATTTGAAACAAAATAGTTATATTTTCAACGAAATGATAAAACTGTTAACCAAAAATATAATAGTAGACTTCTCAACCAAAAAGAATGAACTTTCTAAAAAAAAACATAATATGTAATAAAATATGCAAAAGGGCGTTGTAGAAACATTTTGGAAACCGAAAATAATAAGCAAAAAAATGGTACATATTAAGATCCTTTAATAAAGTATTATTAATTTGGGGTTGATTATTATATGGCTTAGATTTACACATTAGCAAACTGCGTATTTTAAAAAATTGTTATTTTCGTAATTTTGTTATTGTCGTGAATAATAATTATTTCAATTTCTGTTTTTACACTATAATTTTTTTTAGCTGACATTAAAACTCTTTTTGAACATGTGAGATCTTTCTACTGGTAAAAATACATTAGACCCCAATTTAAAAGTCTAAGGAAACAAAAACAGAGTAATAAGGTTTTTCAATTAGTCATTTCTATTTTTTTCAAATTATTTCTTTTTAGCTTACTTAGAAACATGCTTTCAACAACTGAGGGTTCTCTACTGAAAATAATAAACTAGAAAAAAATTCATGAGAATAAGGAATAAAACTCAATTCTTTTATTTATCTATTTTTCAAACTTTGAAATTCTTAAATTTTTTCTTATGTATTTTTATCAGTAAAAAGTGCAGAAGCGTTCAATAGGTTTTCCAAAGGTAGCTAAAAAAAATTTTAAACACAAAAATGACTAGAAAATTTGCGAAAGAAACGCGTTTCTATTTGAAGGCATACCTTCGTTCAATATCCGAGCGATATCCATATGATATTAAAAGTTTGTAATAATAAATGAAATCCCCTTTTAAAATCTCCTCTTTTTGGAAAGTAAATCAACTTTTTCACCTGAAATTGAACTACTGAACCGCTGTGATTCCTGTGAGAACAGCAATGTCATTCTCGATGTTTGCTATTAGAGACTACATTGCTTGGAAACTAAGAAAGTGTTTCGACACGACTTCTGTACTTTGGTCGCAAACTTTCGGGTGTTTAATAGCTGTTAATGTGTTTACATCGTTCTGCACCGCAAACGCCATAACATAACCTTTTCAGCGAGGTTATTCTGCGGTTCAAGCGGCATTCACGTAAACTCCTGCGTTCTGAACACTCCCTCTGATGCACCCAAGAATCCACAATCCACACTATTCACTTTCAAATAATTTATTATAAAACAAAAATTTCGTGGAATTTCATTAACTTAAGTGCGAAAACAGATTTATGCAGATAATCACAAATTCACACGTACCTGCTAAAACCCATTAGTTTCTCTCTATCTCTAATTAAGGAGATATATCTTTTAATAAAAGAATAGCTTCTCTAAATTGTAGTTTTGTATTCCGGCGCAATCTTGTATGCCAATTAAAGCGAGATTAACGATTCTGCGTGTGATTTCTGATATCTGAACATGCCGCACTTTGATGCAATTTGTGTCAAGTTAGTGACGTATAAGCTGAGGGCTCATGGGCTGCCAATCAATTCCATAGACCATGCAGCAATCCAGTTGCCAGAAAGAGATTTACTCACTTTCTCACCGTCCTTTCGACAATTCGCCCGATAAAAGGGAAAGGCTCGTCGCGAAGGTGCTGTCACACCCTTCTGACAGTTCTGACATTATTATCGTGCTTGAGATACTCTCTTTGGAGAGAGACTGACACATACCTGCTGCCCCTTTGCTGATCGGCCAAGATTTTATGAGTTGAGTGGAAAATCCGATTGAGAAACTGATTGATTCCTATTAGTCCATTCAAATCTATATTTATGATAATCAATCACTTTCTTTAATCAGATTGATAGGTAGATATAATCGCGGTTGAGTAATCAGTTAAAGAATGGCCTAAAAATAAAAGTTATTAGTTTAATCATTTTCTATGCCTAAGCATATGTCTGTATTGTACATTTTACCAAAATTACGTTTTAAATTGATCAATTTTCAACTCAAAGCTATCAAAATGGAATAATCTTGAATTTGAATGGTTATATTTGAACTGTAATGATTTAGAAGCAGAAAGAAGCGTCCAAGATATTATATACTTTCAGATTGAATCCTTTTCAGAAGTACGTTAAGCTGGCACAACACAATTGAGGTGTAGAGATGTAACCTATTTCATAATTTAGGACTAATTTGGGCCCCTATTCCCAAATTTAGGGCTCTCTTATTTTGTGTAAAAAATAGTGTTCGCGCTGGCTTAACGTTAAGCTGGCCGAACATTGCTGTAAAATGTACTAAAAATGATTTTACAGAAAATTCACCTGATACAATAATTTAGGGCTCATTTAGGGCTCTGGGAATATAATAATCAAAATTTACAAAAATGTTTTAACAATTTTTCTTCAAACAATCCTATTAAAAATGAATTAAATATATTTATTTTCTTACCCTGCGTTAAGGCTCATTTAGGGCTCCCCGAATATATTTGAACATTAAAAAAATTGTTTAAACAGTTATTCTTTAAACAAATTTTTCTAATGTTCAAATATCATATTCGGGGAACCCTAAATGAGCCTTAACGTAGGGTAATAAAATAAATATGTTTAATTCATTTTTAATAGGTTTTCTTTTTCAAATTTTGATTATTATATTCCCAGAGTCCTAAATGAGCCCTAAATTATTGCATGAGGTGAATTTTCTGTAAAATAATTTTTAGTACGTTTTACAGCAATGTTCGGTCAGCTTAACGTTAAGCTGGCACAAACACTACTTTTTTTAAATATTAAAGCCCCATATTTGGGACTGCAGGCCCAAATTAGTCCTTAACGAGCCCTAAATGATGAAATAGGTTACATCTCCATACCTCAATTGTGTTGTGCCAGCTTAACATACCTCCTTTTCAGTATTTCAATTAGGGTCTTTAAAATTGAATAAAAATTTAAATTATAGGTAAACAATAGGTTAAACATTAAACATTTAAAATTTCCCAAATATTAAGGCTCGAAAATTTGAAATTTTCCGTAAAGTTAGCCCTGAATGAGCTGGGAAAGGGTTTAGTCCTGTACGGAAAGTTCCGTAACGGTAGACAGTTCTTATTCTTTAAAATTGGCTGGTAAAACTATTTGAAATTGAAAATGTTTACTTGAGACATACTATTTTTCAAGAAATGGTACCATTAAAGTAAATTGCGTCCGAAGAAGTGATAAAGAAAACGATATATATTTAAAAACTTATACAGTCTGCAATAAACATTAAAGACGTAAAAGCTTAAATTAGGTGAAATTGAGCCATATAAATTTGAATTTTTCACAGAAACATGGTTTCAGACTGTAATTTTTTCCAAATCCTAATTGTTTTTAAAAATGCAGGTTCTTTCGTACTTGACAGAACAAGAGAGAAACAGAGGAAACATTCAGAAATACGGAGGGAAATACTGCACCTTTAAAGAACAAAAATAAACTAGATGATATAGCGAGAACAAGATCCCTTGAATGTAAATCATTTGAACAAAAAACTAATGACTTATGTCCACGAAAACTTCCTAACTCTAAAAAAAATAGTTTTTTTTTTCACTGCAAACACACAATCTTTTTCTTTTTTTCTCGGTTAGTTAAACAAGCGTTTCAAGAAGAGAAACCCGACCCGAAACCAATTTTAAGTAACATATCAAGAGGGCCGTTAGACAAATAATTTCTTCGATGCAGTGTCCTCATTAACAAACCTAAAAATCTCTTATTTCCTAGAAAATTCCTCTTTAGAAGACAAACGATAAGAGTTTAAAAGAGTGAGACAAGAATCGTGATAAAGCTGATTTCTGCTTGCGAGGTTTTCTGGAGTCATTGAAGAAAAGATTAGATAAAGAGCGCGACAAAATACTGAAGTAGCGAGCCATGAAAATCACTGGGATGGTTGACAATGTATAATAAAAGGTTTTTGTTGCATCTTTTCTGCCCCCTGTTAATATTGGTGTAACGTACAGATCTGGTTACGTACAGAGCACCTTCACCTGTTTACGTGACGGGATCTCTTTACAGCTCAGGAAAACAGAAAGGAGCTACTCGAACCGCACTGGATGAAGTAGACGAGTTTATAAACGTCTTTTATTTTTTGTTTTAAGTATATAAGTATAAACAAGATGCAATAAAATGGTAAATACGTATTGTAAACTAGTTTTACTCTCTAAAACTTTATCAGTCCGATCCTTGTTTAATGCAAGTTGTTACTGATTATTTTCTCAGGTACTATTTTACGAGCAGTGTATAGTAAAGTAAGAGGTTGGTAGTGTTCAAACATACTGGATAATTAGTAAAAAAAACTTATTTTGTAGTATTTATGTCTTCGGTACACAAAATACATTCAAATTGAAAGGAATTTAATTTTTACGTCCTTTAAAAAAATTACGTATACATTTGGACCTGCAAATGGAAACACAAATATTTTTCCACTTTTGTAATCTTCGTTGGTATACTAAATGATTAAGGTTATAAATGTGATCTTATATCTAAAATTTGCTGAAAAATGGCAACTTTTATTACCTGTACACCAAATATATTTTTTTAATCATCAAAAAATAAATTTTTTTTGCAACAATTTTCCAACAATTTCAAGCAGAAAACACATTTAAAGCTTTAATATATATTTAATTGAAAAATAAAAAACTCATGAAACCACCAATTTTTACATACAATTGTTTTGAGTGATCTGTAAATATATTTTTTAAATACAGTCGAATCTGGATTTAGTGTTTCCGAGAATTGACGCTGCGTGGGGAGGGGGGGATGTGTGAGAGGAGCTGCGGGGGCACTGAGGCGTGACAAAAATGAGAGAGAAACAGGAGAGAGACAAAACAGGAAAGTGACAAAAAAGTTCCGAGACTCTGGATTTAATGTTCAAGGTCAGCCCCAAAACCGACACCAAATCCAGATTCGACTGTGTATTAAAATTTGTGGGTTTGTTTCTAGACCAGATGAACGAGTGGCGATTGAAAGACAAAAAAAAAAAGTTTTTTTTGCACCTCCCTACTGTACACCTTTAGTAAAAAGGAATCTTTTGTGAATAACAAAATTGATAGAAATACAAATGGAAAACATTTAAGTTTTAAGTATTCAAACTGGTTTGTAACAAAAATTTGTAAATAAACCATTTAAAATTAATTATAATTTAAACTTGAGATCCTTAAGATTTGAATGATTCCACGTTTAAACTCGTTTAACTTTCTAGGCAGTCAACTTTCAAATGCTCCTATTCCGACTTTCAACCCATTGAAGTTTAATTCCTAACCCATCTTTTACTTAGAAATTTCACTTCATTTATAAAATAAAAAATCTTGAAGAAGGAACGGCTTCCGTTCATGAAATCCACTCTCGATTCGAATCCCATGAGTCATAATTAATTTCTAATTATTACCTTGATGAATCAAGTCCGCCCCAACAAACTAGCATAAATCGAGTGAGAAGTAGCAAGAATTAAAAAACGTGGGAAGGTTTAATATAGCATTGTTACATCGTCAAATTCTCTCTTGATGCGAAAGAAGAAGAAGAAGACGCTTGCTTCTTTTCTCTTCTTGGTGTAGAAAACGCATTTTATGTTTCTGTGAGAGTCTGCGAAGTACTCGAAGCAAACGTAGAAGTTTCCCAGGAACTGTCGTGCAAGTGCACTATGATTACCTGTAAATGTTGTTTCTCGGATCTATTTTAGGGTCGTAGAGGTTTTACTTTAGGAAGTGGAAGTTTCCGAGCTGGCTCAAAGCCTTATAGAGTTATGAAGTTCCTGAGCTGATTTCTAGTTGAGAAGAGCTTTACGACTCTTCCGGACATCGTAAATCAAATATATTAGGTTCAACCCTTCACTTGAGACTGAAAAGTTAGTTGAGGTGTTAACGCAATAGTTATACTCTCATGATATTTTGTTTTCGCTGGTGATCGTTAATTCTTTTTATGGTCAAGTGTTTCCTTGTACTTTCAATATAAATATCTGTATTTTGCATTCGTAATTTATCTTAGCTGTTGTTTTAACAAATCTATGGAAAGTATTCTCGGTAGCTGTAGAATTATAATTTGTGTAATTTTTACAAATGTTTTAATTATTTAAAGTAACTTTGAAAGTTTCTTTATAATTAAAATTGTGCAATGAAGTGTGTGCAAAAATTAAGTATTTCGAATTATAGTAAAAAATTTGAACACATTTTAAATGAAAAAATTTGGTGAATTGTCAGGAATTGAAGCGGCATGTAGGTGAAACCTTTTTTATTGATACTTTTGAAAATTGTATACTGTCAAGTTTAAATCAGGATCGAGTCTCAATTCTAATCTATAAGTGAATAATTTAGAACCGAAATGTTCCAAATCGATTAATTCTGAAACAAAATATTCAAAATGCATAATTGACGCGGGGAAAGCTAAACGGTGCTAAATCCAATCAATCAAATTTTATAGGAGAAACAAAAAAACTTTCTAGAGGATCAATTTACAAGCGATTAATTAAATAATTTTTTTCGTACGGCTGGATGGATCAGTTTAATATCCATAGTGTGAAAAATAGATGACGCTTTATGTTCATATGATAATCTAATGGAAATGGTGATAGTAAATGCATCGTTAATAAAAGCATTTTAAATACATATATTTTTTTATACACAAGTAACAATACTTAACAGGGAAAAGGAATCTTTCTAGTATCAGTAACTTTTTTTTTTAAATTTTGATAATAATGCCTTCAATTGTTAAACACCTGTAACAATCCTATATAGTGACCGTCGAATTAAATATTTTATTATAATTCATTCATTTAGGTTAAATTTTTTGAATAACTGTTTAGCTTTCCCTGCTTTGATTTCAAATTAAGACGTTGGAGGAGTTCCTAATTTAATAATTTCAAAACGGTTTTGAAATTGAACAAGTTTAAATTAAAAATCTTAAAATATCTAACTAGACTGATTTATCTTGTAAGGACATCAGTATTTTCGAATTAAAATTTTGTAATAGCTATTTAATAGGCATATGGTTACAATGTTATACGGAAAGTGAATCGCTCTCGTAATCCGGTCATTATTCAGCCATTATGTCACTCTGAAAAGAATTTTATTATCTCTCTTTCAGTCAATTGAACCATTAATCTTCAGAAAAATTCTGAGTATTCACATTTGAAATTTCTTGTAAATTTAAAACTTCCTATAATCGTCTCTCTTGTGAAATGAAAATGGCACTAAACTTGAAAATTAACACATTTTTTTCTATTTTTAAATCTAAAATAAAATTTAGCTCTGCAATTGTCAATCATTTTATTTTACTTAATTATATTATTAGAAACGAGTGCTTTTCTAACTGAAGAAACAAATTATCTTTTCTTTTAATCCAATTTGATAGTAAAACAAAGTTTCAGGTACTCAAGATTTTTAAGAAGAAAGAAATTTAACCAATCAATCAAAATTTAAAGAAATTAATGTATTTCCTTATTCAACTCGGAAAGAATGCAGATTTGTTAATAAGCTAATTGAAAAAAAAAATGCTGGCTGTTCGGAATTATCAGGGAAAAGTCAGGGAATATGAAACTGGTCAGAGAATGTCAGGAAAAACCTAAAAGAGTTAAGGAATTTTCGATAAACTGAATTTGAAGTTAATTTTATTACTTTGTTAAAAATTCAACAATTTTTATTAAAGTTCATTGTTTTTGGTTGAGAATTCGTCTTTTTGGGTATCTTTTTTGGTTAAATATTATTATTTACTTGAGTAATTAGTTAAATTAGTTTAAAGTACTTAAACTATAATATAGCCGACATATCGAAAACGAATTGATAATCCGTGGGAGAAAAAAAATTCCGCTGCTGATGGGTTAAAAATAAATTTTTTGGTTGACGATTCATCAGTTTAGTTGAAAACCCTTTTCTGCTCAAAATTTAACTATTTTGTTAAAGTTAAAGGTTGAAGTCCGTGGTTGAAAATTTAAGTAATATGTGGAAAACTTTTTTTGTGGTTGAAAATTAATTTTTTTAACTGAAAATTTAATTATTCCATGTCTGGTTGAAAATTGATCTTCTTTAGTTGAGATTTAACTATTTTGTTGTTGACTAATTCATCCCTTTGGTTGCAAATTCATTTCTTTAGATGAAGATTTATATTATTGGTTGAAACTTTATTTCTTTGGTTGAAAATTAGTTTTTTTTTTGTTTTTGAAAATTTAATTATTCCATTTTTTGTCGAAAATTTATCTGTTTTAATAGATATGTGATCTTCTTGGTTGAAAATTTAACTATGTCGTTCAAAATTGATTTAATTTGGTTGAAAAATTTTACGTGTTTTAGGTGAAAATTCAAGTATTTTGTTTAAAGTTCGTCTTTTTGTTAAAAAGATAATCTCACTATAGTTGAACATTTATTTTTCGAACTGAAAATTTAACCATTATATTTTTTTCTAAATATGTATTTAGTTTAAAATACATGCATTTTATTGAAAATTTGTTTTTTTTTTCAGAAAATTAATTTTTTGGAATGCAAATTTAATTATGTGGTTAAAAATGATTTTTTTGAGGTTGAAGATTCATCACTTAAGTTAAAAACTAATTTCTTATTTAACTAAAAATGTACCTGTTTCATTTTTTGTGGAAAATTGATCTTTTTTTATATAAATTTAATCTTCTTGGTTGACAATTCTTCTGTTTGGTTGAAAATTTAACTAATCCGTTCAAAATTAATTTTATTTGGTTAAATAATATTTTTGTACTGAAAATTTAACTATTATATTCTTGGTTTAAAATTGAACTATTTTGTTGAAAATAAGTTTTTGTTGTTATTAAAATGTATTTAACATTTCGACTATTCTAATTTTGGTTGAGAATTGATTTTTTTTAGTAGAAAGTTCATCTTTTGATTTTAAAATAAAAACCCTTCATTAAATTCTGTATGACTTTTTTCACTAAAAATATTTAAAATAAATGTGGAAACAAACCTTTCTTTGCATTAACATTAAATATCTTCTAGGGCCTAGGTGCAAGGTTGATTTTATACCTAAAAGAGTTTAGAACGGTTAGGGAACATTAAAAATTAGCCAGGTAAAAGTCATGGAATTGTAATGGATTTTCGAATTTAGTATATGTTGTAGAAATCGTATGATGATTCAATTTTGTACATATCCAAATTGAGATGAATATTTACAAACATTGAAAACAAAAAAATGATATGCAATTTTTATTTGAAGCCAATCTGATTTTGAATTTTGTACATATTTAAACTCTTCAGTATGCAAATTTTGAATGAAAAGCAACCAGATTGAGGAAAATTACGAGAGTATACTTGAAAAATTTAAGAGTAATTTAAAAGTTACTTTCAAGGTATTCTTCTTATTATTATTGTCTTATAAGGCTGGTCCATTTTAGTCCCGTCGCGTTGCTGTTAAAGCCTATTGTACTATGCCTTTTTATTTCAAACCCCCGGTGAAACAGAAGCTATACGCGGGTCAACCTCGCTGCTAAATTATGATTTAAATCCTTTAGAATGAGTACATATACCGTCATACGACTCCACTTCACTGGGTATGGGCCTGTTAATATTTTTCTTTTGCTAAGGTGGGCTTAGAATCACTGTATGAATTTAATCAGAATCAGTGATAACCAGCGGCTGCATCCGACTTTATTAGAAGTACTCGCATTTGCCTGGTAGTTTAGCAAGAGGAGAGGAAAACTTCAGAAAAACACCTCTCAAGTTTAACCGGTTTTTCGACAATCGAGTTTGAAGACAGACATTCGACCTTACCCATCGAATGCACACAATTATCGTCGGCGTCAAACCTCCCCCGCTCGACATTAGTTGAAACGCGCGCAGCGAACACACAACCCGGCCATACGTCGCAGATGGTCACCCATCCGAGTACTTTCCGCTCTCGAAACGGCTTGAATCTGGACTCTTCCCGAGTCGAGATTCACCTCGCAGCCAGTGCCGTCGTTATTTTTACTGAAAAATAATTATTCTAGAATCTGTATTCGCAAGCAGAATGCCTGAGGAGGAAGTGATTTGAAATGAAAGTAAGATTTTGGAAGCTATAAGGACTATAAATATCAAGACTAGATTAAAAATCGGCAGGAAACGGAACTAAATCAAGGAGAGTCACCCGCAGAGTTGGAGCCATTAGAAAAATAATGACTCTGGGATCGTATTATTTATACTCGTAATTCTCGGAGAGTAATTCGTGATAGCTCTATTACGCGAGTATCGCGTGCAATAAATATATTTGATTAAAAAGGTAGTAATATTTTTAACGTCACACTTGATCGTAAAGGCGCGATATACGAGGCGAGCCGAAGTCTCTAAGAGTCTAAGTCGATGGCCAAGCTTGCTATTCCTGTACTTACTAGACGCCATAGGGCAATGACACTCGTTCCACCCGTCCTCAGTCTTGTGTCACTGCAGGTGCGCCTTGCTTGCATCTCTTGCGTTGCGTGCAACCAGCGTCGCTAATTTAATCAATCCCTAAACGAACTAGCGAGCAAGTTGACTGGGAAAACGAGAAACGGACATGTTTACATTGCAGAATGAGAAAAAGAAACAATTATCTATTTGCACTTGGCATAGAATATCCAGAAAGTTGGCAATGCAATTTTAGGCACGTTGAACACAGAGAGACATTTAGTGCAAATTTTTGTGCAAATAGAAATTGTATTTTAGTATATTTGTTTGTACTTAGACAACTGGCCTGATCAATTGTTAATAGATTGAAGCCACATAAAAACTGAAAATCAGGGAAACGCCAGGGAATTTTGTTTGTCAGAGAAATTCAGGGAAAAGTCAGAGATTTAAAAAAATGGCAAAAGTCAGGAAATTTCTGTAAGAAGCACTTTAAGTAACTGCCAAGAAATAAGGGCTGTCATACATTCACTTTTAATCACTTTTTTCTCAAGTCACTTTTACTTTAAGAAACTAACCCATGGGTTAATTAATCGTTATTGAACTCAGGTCTGTCTATACCTATTTCTGATTTCTCTTCGATTATTTTTAAAAAGTGTAGGGTATTTAAAAAGATTCAAAAGCATTTTTAATAGATTTCATAATTGGAAGGGATTACAAATGATTTTAAAGATTTTAGGGTATTTCTAAAAGTTGCAAGGAGTTTTCAAGAGGTTTAAAATGTTTCAGGGAATTTCAAAGTGATTTTAAATATTTTAGGGTATTTTAATAGATTTCAATAATTTGAAGGGAATCCAAAGGATTTTAATGAGTTTAGGGTATTTAAAAAAATTCCAAGGAATTTTGAAGAGCCTAGGGATGTTTCGAGGGATTTCAAAAGATTTCAAAGTATTTAAACTATTTTAGAAAATTTTAAAAGATGCCCAGGAATTTTTAATTTATTTCAATAATTTGAAGGGATTTCAAAGGATTAAAAATATTTTAGGGCATTCTAAAAGCTTCCAAGTTATTTTCAAGAAATTAATAAAATTTGGAGGTACTTCCAAAGATTTTAATGATTGTAAAGGTTTAAACAAGATTTGCATCCGGTTGTAAAGAATTTCAGAAAATATACAACGATTTTACAGGACCTATTATGTTTTAAGATACTTTAAAAGATTCCAAGGAATTTTATAAGATTTCAAAAGCTCTCAAGGTATTTTAATAAAGGCACTGTCTAGTATTACGGAATTTTTCGTAAAACTAACCAGTCAAGTATAGTGCTAGGGCTTATTAAGGAATTTTCTGTAACGTTTAGCCATGAACAGAAAATTTTATAAAGGTAAACAGTTCGTTTAATAAATTTTCAAGAATTTCAGAAAATATCAGATTTCGTTGAATTTCACAGAGTTTCATAATATAGTAATGGATTTTAAAGCATTTATTTAGAAGAAGTCAGGGATTTCGTAGGGTTTTACAGATTTGAAGAGATTTTAAAATGTTTTTTGCAATTTATCCTGGATTATTTTTAAATATTTTGAATTTTCTTGATTTTTTTTTAATTTTCTTGAATTCTTCTAAATTCACTCAATTCTACTCGATTGAGTGTTTTTTTTTTAATCTATTGAATTTTTAGGCATTTAATCAAATTCTTCCTTATCTTTCTAAGCTCATTTCAAACTTACTGAATTCAATTAACTTTTTCACATTTATTAATTGCTTTCATTTCACTTGATTTGTTTTAATTCACGTTGAATTTTTATCAATTTTATCATATTCTTTTCATTTTCCTTAAATTCCTCTAAATCCACTCCAACATTATTTAAATAAATGGTTTTTATTTATTTATTTATTTTCCAATTTATTTGAATTTTTTAAATGTAACGTGAATACTTTTGAAGTCGTATAAATGTATCTTTAATCTGTTAAAATTTACCTGACATTTAAAAAATTTTCATCAAATTTGTTTGAATTCTTTTAAATTCAAAAAAAAATTAGTATCATTAATAATGCACATTAGTCACTTTTTGTCTCAGAAATTAGTTTAATTCCATTTATTTATAAATGTTACAAAATTAGAATTTTGTTCTTTAAATATTAATGGTCGGTGAAATTAGACAATTAGTCAGGTAAAAATAAGTGAAAATTCTAATAATTTTGAAAATGAAGTTTTCCGGCTACGATTAATGAAAATGATTTTTGTATACATGGTGCTCGAGTAATTTTATTTTTTCAAATTTGGTTGGAACCGACTTGAAGAAAAGATAAATAAGAGAAAATTTAAATAAAGAATGCCACATTTTATATTATTTTCATGCACAAGAATCATTTCTCTATTGCAAAATATAAGCATTAATATTACTGAGATCCTTGAAAGTATAATTAAATTTTTTTTTCAAGACCAGGTAATTTTAAAGTATTTAACGTTGTAAAATTAAAAATTGAAAGCCTAAACAGCTTAGCCATTTAAGGTTGAAAAGAATTTTTATTTAAAATAAAAAGCTTGTCGTTTTAAACCATTTAAAATTTCAGATTTTCAACACTGAATAATTTTTTGATTCTAGCATTAAAAATGTGACTCAAAATGAAATCCTAGGGATTTAGCTTAAATTGATGGCTTAAAACGTATTTAAAATTTGAAGCGTTCAAAATTGAATTCCTTAAAATTGAAGTCGTAAGTTTTAGGGATTTCAAATTGAAAGCATTCAAATTGAAACAATTGCAAATTAAACATCGTTTAAATTGAATCATTTTTCCATAATTCTCAAAACATATTCCAAATATAACAGAATTCTAGCAAATGATGTACAAAGTTTTACTATATTCTCTGAAGTCGTTAAAATTAAGCTAACAAAACTAAGCCTTGATCCCTCAGACTTGTAATATTTTCTTTCTCTTTGTGATTGGCAATCTTACATTTATGCTTAAATCAAAGAAAGAATTATTTCCTAATGTATTAAAATAGATAGCTCAACATAAAGTTCTTTTATAAGTCACGTTTATTACGTTGCCCTGGACACGTTTTTTTCTAGAACAGATTGTAAGTTATTATGTTCTTTTTTTTTAATTATGCGAATAAGAGAGATGACTATTAAAATTCTCCAACTTAAGTTATAAAAGAGAACAGATATTTTATGACGAAAAACATAAATCAAATGTTTTGAGTTTTATAGCCTAATAGATATTTTCGCCTTGAATAAAATTTTTTTCTATGCGATATGATCCTTCCAAGTATTCTGTTCATTTTAGATATTATGGCATTCTTGAAATTTACACTATTTTATGGGCCGCCTTTCATTTTAATAATATAAAAATGACCTATACATATTTGTTCTCATTCTTTTGAAAATTTGTTATTTATTAGATCAAAAATTCTTAATTTTTTTATTTGAAAGTTCTGAACATTTAAGTTTACGAAATTCGCATGCTATTTCTTTTTAAAGTACAATCGATTCAAAAAAATGTAACTGGAATAGATAAAAATTATTAGGAATATTTCAAATTAATTTGCATTCAGGGAAAAATATTTTATTCAATTTATTTAACTCTTGAAACTCAGGTGCATATCTTTTTCTATTTTTAATATGGTAATATGGGTTTTAAAGTTATTTAAAATAATATAATTTCTTGAAATAACTTCCTGTTCCTCAGGGCAAAGATTCATAAAGCAAAAAATGAGAGCCAGTGTCATGAAAGCTTACATTTTCAATGATTTTCAGAAAAGCGCTGCTATTTTTGACTGAAGTTTTCCACATCTTTATTATCTTTTTTTAATTGAACTTATTTCTAGAACTTTTGAGCTATTCAAATTTACATTTTCTCCTTGTTTTAGTAAAATAATAATAATAATAATAATAATGCCTATAAGTTTATAATTTCGAAAGTTAATTTCTGAAATTAGGTAAGACTTCACTTCATATTAAAATTGTTTAAAAACATCTTTTCTTTTCTATATCCTTGCAAAAGTTTTGAAATAATAATATTCACTTGTCTTCAAAATGAGAACAATTAACTTTGTCCTTTGAAATTTTTAAAGAACGTTTTTTTATTAATGGCTTCTACTACCTCTACTTCTCCTTGTTTTCTCTAATTCCTCAGGATGCTTCTTTTCTTTCGAGCAGACTTCCACGGTACGTAAGCTCGATTCTGGTTATTATCCGATTAGAGGAAAAGATTAATCCTCGCCTTCAGAACCGAGATTGTTGTGATTTAATAATGTGCTTTTTTCATTAGAGTCGTAATTACCGCGAGACATTCTCTAATTATTCGTGGCTTGTTACGTCGCAGCGCAATTGACTCCAGCTTCATGCTCATCAGGGGAAACAATTTGTGAATTATTTAAATAAAAAGACTTCTATTTCCTTGATTAATACAATTTATTATCATTAGTTGTAATTAAAGTAGTATTCCTATTTATTATTTTTGTCAAGCCAATAGATTTAGAACTCCTTTGAGTGTGTAACACTAATTATTTGGAAGTGTTTTCTTTCTTAATTTTTAAACAGAAAGTTTAAAAACTTCCATTTTCTCTGTTCATAAATATTTACAAATTCTTAAGAATATACATACTTCACCCTCGTTTCCCCATTTTTAAAGAATTCCTCTTTTCCCCCCTGTTTTCAAAAAATTTCAGTTTTTCCCCCTCTTTCCCTTTAAATTCGAACTAAGTTAATAGAACCCAATAGGAAAATCCAACTATTTTGGTTGGAACCTAATTCTTTTTGGTTGAAAAGTCTACTATTACCTTTTTGGTTCAGAATTCATCTCTTTTGGCCAAAAATTCTACTGTTTTCTTAAAAAGTTATTTTTTTGTTGTGGAAAATTCAATTGTTTTGTTGTACATTCGCCTTTGTGGATAGAAACTTCTTCCTTTTAGATTAAAAATTCAACTGCTTAGTTGAAAAAGCAACATTTTGTCGTTAAAGTTTAATCATTTTTGTTTGAAAATTCGATCATTTGGTTAAAAATGAATTTTTTTTTAAATTTATTTTCCTTGATTCGAGACATATTTTGGTTGAAAATTCATCTATCTTGGTTTAAAATTAATTTTGTTTGTTGAAAATTCAACTTTCTTCTGAGAAATGAAGTTTTTAATTTGAAAAGGTAACTGTTTTCCGTTGAAGATTAATCATTTTTGTTTGAAAATTCGACCATTTGGTTGAAAATTCATCTTTGTTAGTTAATAATGCAACTATTTTGTTGAAAATTCGCTTGGTTTGTTTGCAATTTTAATTTTTTGGTTGTTAATGTAACGGTATGGATGGAAAAAATTTTTTGTTGGTTGAACTCAACTATTTTTAGTTTAAAATAAAAATATGTTTTGGTTGAAATATCAACTATTACATTTTTTGTTAAAATTTCATCTTTTTCTGTTGAAAAGTTAACTACTCGTTTGAATATTGAGCTTCTTTGTTAAAAAATAATTTTGGTGCTGAAGATGCATCTTTGTGGTTGAAAATTGAAATTTTTGATTTGTCATTAAATATTCCTGTTTCTTAGTTTGAAAATTGGCCTTTTTGGTTGAATTCAACTGGTAGCAAAAAGTGAAAATATTAAAAAGTAAAATATGTGTTTGTTTGAAATGTCAACTATCACATTTTTCGTTGAGATTTAATCTTTTTTGGTTGGAAATTCAACTATTTTGGTGAAAATTTGTTTTTCTTTGGTTGAAAAGTAATCGCTTCTACTGAAAATTTAACTATTGAATTTTTTGTTGAAAATTTATTTTTTTTAGTTAAAAATTCGACTATTTTTAAAATTTATGTATGAATCGTTAAATTGGTATTTTTGGTGGAAAATTATTATTATTTTTTTTAAATTCATTTTTTGTTTGTTGAAAATTCGTCTTTTTTGTTCGAAGATGCATAATTTCAGTGGAAAATTGATCTCTTTGGTTGAAAAATGAACTATTTTGTTGAAAATTCTTTAATTTTTGTTGTTAAAAATTAGTCTTCTTAACTAAAAATGTAAATTTTCCAGTTTTGGTTCAAAACTCATGTACTTTGTTGAAAATTCTTCTGTTTTAGTAAAAAATTAATATAAGTTCGCTTCATATTCAATTAAATATTGCCTAAAAAAATGTTGAGAGCATTTTGGACTGTGAAGTCTGAAATTATTGTATTTTTTGATTAGAATAAACTATTTTAGTCTATAAACTAAATCTCGACTAAAAACAGTTTAAACAATTGAAATTGAGATTGCAAAATGAATGTGGTGGCGAAATAATTGTCGGAAATTCCAGAGGGATTGCTAGGAATTTTTTCAAGGTCGCAGAGAACTGTTGCTTTTCAGGAACATTTAGGCACGTCCGGAGGATCGTTAAAGCTCGTTGTCCGCAAGTTACGCGGGTCGAAGGTCGGGACCTCGGGGGCCGGGCGGGCCTCTTTTACGAGGAGTACTGTTACTGACACAGTGGCCGGCTTATCCGAACCTCACTAGGTCATCTTACTTAGGGCACCTGCGTCCATAGGCTGACTGACTCATCTCGTAAATTTCATTGAGTCACGAACGGTGAAATTAGGTAATCACGCCGCGCCGGAACCGAGGACGGAAAAGGCGTTTCCGAGGTTCAAATCCAGGCTGCGGTTGAAATTTATAGCGAGTCGAACATTTATGAAATCCACATACGTTCTTGTGAACCACAATCTCCTCGCTTAATGAAAATCATAATTTACATTTACTTACCCCAGTTACAAGTCTTATGATGTCAGAGACCGCAGTCTCGAAGCCAAAGAATTATATTTTAACTATCTTTGCATTCTGCATCACATCGCCAAAGATAGAAGCGATATCGTAGTAATAAATTGAAATTATGACCAGAGAATAGTGGTAAATAGAAAATTATTATGGAAAGTACTTGGGAAAATCGGCAATTAGAAAATTACCAATTTACTGTTGAAATAAATTATGTATAGTGCAACTTTGTTAAGGCAAATGTTTGTACTTTCTCGAGGGATCAAATACTGCCTGCAAATTAGAAAGTATTTTTTGAGGATTGTATTTTATTTGAAGGTGTAGTGTACTCAATATAAATCTTACGAAAGTAGCTAACAAAGTTTTTAATGGCTCAGACAATTTTGTTTATTACCAAGAATATTTTTCACCTTGTCGAAATCGTAAATTTTACATGAGTCAAATAAATATACCGTAGGCTTTTATTGGCTGGAATGAAACGATCAAAATTGAACTTTTCAGTCAGTTACCGACTTGTAACAAGTTCGAAGCACACTTCACATTCTCTTTGATTGCTTGCAATAAAAATCGTGACTGGAGCCTTTCTCAAGCTTGGGGGGAAGACCTTACTTAAGTCGTACGAGCATAACGAGCCATGTCTTGATGTACCTCGACCTCTCAATCTCAGAATCGACAGCTAATCCGCAGTTCGTATTAGATCCTTATAGATTCTAATTTCTTTCCACATGTTCAATGTTCGTTCATCATACCGAGATATTCTCTAATGACGCGTTACATGAGAATATAGAAATTATAGGAGTCATTTAATGTTAGTCGAACTTTGATCTCACGTCTAGATACACAACGCAGGATTGTATTACATACTATTATTTGCCGTTAACTTTCTCTCAAAAAGTACCCTCTTCCCCTCCTCAAGTATTTTTTATTTAGAATCAGGTCATACTATTTGTATTTTGAGCAAAAATTACATTTACTAAAATAACTTCAGAAGTTCACGATTTTGTGTAAACAGGATTTTTGGGTTTTTAACACCCCCTAAACATCCCCTAAACGTTCAACTATTGGGACCGGAAGTCACTTAACAGTTTTATAATCCATTAAGTATTAGATCAAGGAAACCTACATTTCCTAACAACCAAAATCACGAGAGATTTTTTTATTCAGCTATATAGGACTCAAGAATCACTTTGAAATAAGTGCAGGAAGCGTCCCCTACCAGAAAAATTGACATTTCCTAACATCCTAAATCATGGGAGTTTTGTTAATAATTATATTATTGGGGCTGGAAATCAATTTACAATGATTGTGGGAAACATATCCCACTCCGGAAAGTCGTTGATATTGTTTGAAGGGGTTTTTTAATACCCCTTCAATATTTAAAACAAGCAAATCGATATTTCCCAACAACTAAACATCACGGGAGATTTTTTAATTAAAATAAATTTAACGAATTTTCCTGCCAGGATATTACAGTTGTTAAAAAATCTCGATTTCCTTGTTTGATTCTTTAAGGAATGTGAAAAATGCCCTTAAAATAAATTCAAAAATTTGTGCTAGATCAAAAAAATCTCCTGTGATTTTATTTTTTTTTAATGTAGATTTCCTTGCTTGAATGTTTAAGGGATGTCGAAAAACCCCTTTAAAAAGAGTTAAGACTTTTCCTACCAGGAGATCTGTTTCCCACATTTATTTTAAAGTTATTCTTGATCCCAATAGCTTAATACAACAATCTTCTGTGTTTAGCTTTTTAGGAAATGTCGATTTCCTTACTTATATTTTTGGGGAATGTCAAAACAAGCCTTAAAATATATTTAAACACTTCTCTTGGTAGGAGATGATTCCTGTACTTATTCTAAAGTGATTTTTTTACCCTAGTAGTTTAATCGTAAAATCTCCCGAGATTTTGCTTTTCAGGGAATGTAAATTTTCTTGCAAAATATGAAGCATTTAGCCAAATCTAACAAAAAGTTTTTGGGAAAGATAACATTTCAATAATAGACGAATTTTTCTATTAAAAACTTGAAAAATGGGAAGTTTGTCAATTTTTGGAGAAAAAACTGTCGATTTTTCTGATAATTTTCTTGAGAATTATTGAACTGTAGGGTCGAAAAAAAGAATGTATATGACATTTTGACAAAAAGCCATTGTAGACCGTTTAATTATCGCTTGATATAATATCTGCATGGATCACAGTCAGCTCATTGTTTCCCCTTTTCCCCTATTTTCTCAAGATTCCCTATAATCCTTATATTTGAGATTTTTGTCCATTAAATTTGTTAAATTTTGGCTTAATTAAGGCTTAATCTTAAATTTAAGCTAAACAAATGATTAAATTATAAAAATTTTAAGTATTTTTTTACTGTGTTGAATCATTCAAGTTTAGAGAATTTGAAGTGTTTAAATTTTTAATAAACAATTGAGAGCTCTTAAGATAGAGCAATTATAAATATTACCAATATTTTTATTTTCAAGCATTTAAAATTGAACAATTTTGAATCTGAAGCGTTCAAAACAGAATAATGTCTAATTGAAAGTGCTAGGCATAAGAACATCCGGCTATGCGTACCGAAATTTCGGTACAAATAGCCCTTTCTCCAGCTCCGCCTAATCGTACCACAAAAAATCCGGCTATTTGTACCGAAATTTCGGTACAAATAGCCACGGTTTAAGACCACGGCTTTAAAAATATTCTTATTTCAAATCTCAAGCGTCTCAAATTGAATTCCTTAATCGTTTTTCAGCTGTAAGTTTGAAGGAGTCAATATTTAAAAATGTTCAAATTGAAGCTTTCAAAAATGAATAATTTCTAATTGAAAGCAGTTGAAATTGAAAAAATTTGAATTCTTAGTGGAATAAATTGATCTAGAATGACAAATTGACGAACATAAATTAAAAATTGTTCATTATTAAAAGCTTATATTTAAAAAATGTAAAGTGTGCCATGCTAAGTTTTGAATCTCGCCAATTCTTATTACAGTAAAATTGCCTTGAATTTAAAATATTTAATAGATTTTTAGTTATAATGCATTCAATATTGAAGGCTAGTACTTTAGAATTTACCGTTTTTAATGTTTCATTTTGAAATACAGTCTAATTTTGAAGGTCTTGCAACTGTATGTATTTATATTGTAAGGCTTCTAATTTGAAATCGCCCACTATTGAACGTTAAAATTTAAAATTGTGCATCTGAAAAAAGTTTTAATTTTTCACTTGTTCAGTTTTGAGCGCTTGAATTAAAAAATTTGATTGACCGGAAAACAGTTTAGGAACCGGGAAATGACCCGAATTTTTATAAAGACGATTGGATCGTGCTTAGTCGTTTTATAAGGCGTTTTAATAGAGAAACTAATTTATTTTTATACGCCTCTAAATCAAGTTGTTATCGAGAGAGACTTTTCCTGTTGTTGGTCGAACGTGGCGCAATGAACAAACTAACGTAGGCCGGTGCATTTTAGTTCGATTCAAATGACGTTACCCGATACTAAGTATAACCATAAGAACGAAGGCACAGAAAACCGCCCACAGAATATAAAAGAGGTTGACATGCCGGTTTCCTCATATATTCGTAGATGCAACATGTTCCATAGAGTGCCTCTAATAGGCTAAAAGAAAGAAAATGTTTTCTTTGCCCTGTCAAAACAGAGAAATCATAAATCATTCCAAAAGAGTGCCGAGCATAATTTTGAGTTCAAAAATTTCCCTTAAGTCGTTAATGTTTCCCCACTGCTGTGCCAAATACGATAAATTGAAGCTTTATTCGATTTTGCTTTTCAGAAGAATGAAATATTTATAGAGATGACTAAGAAATCGATTCTTTCAGAACGGAAACCAAATCTAAGTCTCTGTTTAACATTTTTCAAAAAGGATTTTTGGAAACATAATTTCTGACGAAGTCACTTTTATATTTATCTGTGAGGTTAGAAGCATATTTTGCTCTGATAAGCTCTTTTACGTATTTTATTTCATAAGATGATTTTGTTAGAAATGTTTCTTGAAATCGTTTTTGAAACTAAAATATTAATTAAATGTACTTATTTTCCCTTACTCTTCTACCATTATCAAGGATAATAAATTTGAAATTGTTTTATTCCATTTATAAAAGATTCTATGTTAAATATTTCTATTTATTTTTTTCAGTAGCTTCCTCCTGACGATTTTATTTTTAGTTACAAACTTTATTATTTGGTTGCAAATTCCACAATTTGGTTGAAAATTCGTTTTTTTGAGTTGATATTTCAATAATTTTGGTAACAAATGAACGTTTTGGTTGAAAATTCAACTATTTTTTAAACCTTGTCTTTCGGTTTGAAAATTCACCTTTTCTGGTAGGTATTTCCTCTTTTTGCGTTCAAATGCAGCTGTTTTGTTGAAAATTAATATTTGGTTAAAGATTCATCTAATTTGTTTAACAATTCGTCTTGTTTGGTTGAATTAAACTGTTTTTTTACTTAAAATTGAAATATTAACATAGCTAGCCACAAAAATGCGGTTAATCTGAGGACCGATATCCAGAACCTTTCAGTTTTCTATCTGCCACTTCTTCAAAACAATTAATTATGATAGTCACATTAGCCCGGTGTCAAGAAGAACATAGAATTTTTTCAAAAGTATCTCCAGCATCGTGGGTGGTTCTTAGGCGCACACAGCAACAGTTCAATACTGAATAAAATATTTTATATCTTTTCTTGGGATAACGAAACTCCACTGTAAAACAGTCGCGTTTCATAGTTCTTGAAACGTCCCCAAAGCCCTTAAAAATGCAAGGAAAAAGTCAGACACAGAACAACTTTGTGAGTGACAGTGAAGAAGAGGCAAAATTTAAAAAAATGTAACTTGACATCTAATACAAGGTTAGTCTGCACTGAATAATTTTATCATTTTTATACCCCCCCCCCCAACCCAAGTTTTTTTTTTGAAAAATGCTTAAAGAATAGTTGGTTCGCAATAATATTATCTGTTGATCTACACCTTAGACAAAAAGATCTGGTGACTATATTGATGAGAATCGAAATTTGATAAATTTAGATTTTTTTAAACTATGTGTTAAGAATTTTCCGAACCCATCTCTCCGTAGGACAATATTTTAATTATGTCACTTCGCACAATGTCAAGTAATATGTGTACCAAAAAGTATAGTCCTTAAGAAATGATAGTCGCGTTACCTTCATTAAAACTTTTATCAATTAAACAATTAATACATAAATTACTCAGAAATTGTTAGCAAATGTAGATAGATGCTAGGCCGAAAATATAATAGTTAAAATCCAAGATTTTGTTACATCAGTTTTTTTTGTAGAAAATTTTTTAACTGAAAATGTAGCTATTCCATTTTATGTGGAAAATTGATTTTTTTTTAAATTGAAAATTCAACTACTTGGTAAAAGTTTAACCTTTTTTTTTTTAAATTAGTTTTTTGGTTAAAGGTTCATATTTTGGATTGAATATTGAGCTACTTTAGTTGAACTTTCCTCTTTTTTTGTTTAAAAATACAAATTTTTGGGTAAAAACAAAAATTTTTGTTGAAAATTCTTATTTTTGGTTTTAAAATTCAACCGTTCTACAGAAAATTTGTCTTTTTGTATGAAAGTTCAAAAATTTGGATGAAGTTTTTTTTTGTTTCATGACTTAAAAAGCTTTACTTGTTGAAAATTCGTCTGTTTCGTTAAAAAATTGTATTTTTTTATTAAAGATTGAATTACTTTGTTAAAATATCATTCTGTTGGTTGTAGATCCATCATTTTGGTAGAAAATTAATCTCTGGTTGCAAATTTGACTATTTTGTTAAAAAATCTTTTTTTTTTGTTGAAAATTAATTATTTTTTAAATGAAAATTAGTCTTTCTTGGTTGAACATTCGTCTTTTTGGCTGAGGATTCATCTTTTTAGGTTACAAATTCAACTATTTGGTTAAAAATTCAAGTAGTTTGTTGAAAATCCAATTATTTAGTTCAAAGTTCAACTCTGGAGGACAATAATTCAACTATTTTGTCAAAAATGAAACTATTTTGTTAAAAATTCGTTTTTTTGGTTACAATATCAACTATCATATTTTTCATTTCAACTCATATTTTCAGAATGGACAATCAACTGCTTGTGGTTGCAGTTTAATCTTTTTTGTTTGATAATACGACTTTTTGGTTGAAAATGTGTCATTGTAGGCAGACAATTCCAGTATTTCTTTGAAAATTCAACTATTTTACAGTTAGGTTCAAAATTCAACTATTTCGTTGAAGATTTGACTAGTTTGTTGAAAATGTAGCTATTTTCCCAAAAAGTCATATTTTTTGGTCGAAAGTTCAGCTGTTTCCTTCAAAATTCGTTCTTTTGGATTGAAATTCACCTTTCATGGTAGAAACGTAATCTTTTGTGGTTGAAATAAATAAATGTTATATTTTTATTTGAAATTGTTTAATTCCGTTTATAAAAGATACGATGTTAAAAATTATGCAAGATTAAAATTCTGGTTTTTGAGGTAAAATGAAAAATTGGCCAGGGAAAAGTCAAGGAATTTTGAAAATGAAGTTTCGCGGCCATCCTGTACCAATATTTAATTAAATAAAGCGCGGAGTGATTTTTCTTTAAAATCCGAAAGATTTTTTGAAGCATAAAAATGTTGTTTGCACAGAAGTGGATAAAGAAAAGCGGTTAAAAGTCGAATGAGATCGAACAGTCAGTGTCACTAGCACGCGTTGTAAATGGCTCGTTGACCCGTCGCGTCGCTTTCATATTCAAATTTATCGCGGTTATTTTAAAGCGTGTCCATAATCGACATCCGTCCTCCATGTGGGGATCGCCAAAAGGCCCGACCCCGCACTTTCTAGACATTTTTTCACGGCTCATTACATCCGCGACACAATGCTGGTGCTAACGACCTCTCGTGATAATAAAGCGCTCTGAAATTAGTACGGGTCTTAAATGAAATAGCGCCTTCCTTCCACACCCCCATCCTTAACATCCTCAACATTATCCCCAGCCTCTTCTTCGGCTCGCAATCACCAACAACTCCCTTTACGTCGTCTTCGCTCGCTTTACTTCTGGAGTACCGCGAAGCTGTCGACGACCCTTGGAAATTCAATTTAATACGGTCAATTGACCCGAAACTCGTTGTTAGTGCATGAGCGAAACTAATCGATTTTTTTTTTCTTCCAATTCAATTGTTCGACCCGAAAAAACAATGAGTCCGTTAATTCAAGCGCCACCGGTACTATCTCTTTAAGTTCGTGTTACATGGTTTTAATTTTTTAATGAGGTAATTCTGTTACTGCATATACGAAATTGAAATTTTTAATAATAATGAGTTTTGATGTTATGTTGTCGACTAGCGCAGTGAAATAGTTTTTTAACGATCGAATGACGGTTTTTGAGCTACTAGTCTAAACCAAAAATGGTTATCTTCAGCTGCGAAAAAAATCCTCTCTGGCTTCGCTGGGTATCGAACCCAGGTCTACAAATTGCCGGTCTGGTGCTAAAACCTGCTCTGAATAATTTTTTTTGGTCTAGACTAGTAGATCAAAAACCGTCATTCGATCGACAAAATGTATCAAATTAGATTTTAGAACTTGACATTGAAAGTTGAATTATTTTTTATTCGAAAATGTTCCAAAATATTCCAAAATATAAAACGAGTTGAAATCAAAAAGCAAAAATTGTTTTGTTTAAAATGAAAATAGATAAAAATTAAACTATTTGCAATTGATAACTCAGTATGTAATTCCATATTTTCTTCAATTTTGAATTATTGCAATTTTAGTTTTGAATTTTCATGTTGAATGCTAAATTTTCAATTTTATCATTTCATGAGTTTTAATTTTGAAATTAAAATGTAAATTTTCGACCTTTGAAAAAAAAAACGAAATATTTTCTCAATTTCAAATGAAGTTCGGATTCGTTCGAATTTCAACGTTCAATAGTAGGAATTTTTTCCTTTTTAAAGTTTCCCATTTAGCATTACTTTTTATTTTGAATTTTTTTTAGAATAATTCAATTTTAAAGCTTTTTAATTGAAAATTTGTTCCATTAAATGGTGAAAAATGACGTCAATTAATGTTTTAATCTTAGAAAAATTTTTCTAATCAATTTTAACGTTAAATAATAATTTTTGTATGTAATAACGATTTAAAATTTGAGAATTTCAGAATCTTCAAAACATGCAATTTAGTTTTCAATTTAAAATTGTCCATTTTAATAGCTTTCAATTGAAAATTATTTAAATTCAAAAGTTTTAAATTATAATCCAATATTTAAAATTCTAATCTTAGAATATTCCATTTTTAACGTTTTGAAATTGTCCTATTTTCGAAATTTTAATCTAAAATCATTCAATTTCGAGATTGTTCAATTAAAAATAAAATGGCTCCATTTTGAACGATTTGAATGAGAAAAAAGCAATTTCAACTCCTTTCTAATAAGCCTGTTCAATTCTGAACATTTTAGTCTGAAAATTTTTATTTTGAGAGCTTCTGATTCAAAAATTTTCAATTTCTAGTTATTCATTTTGAAACGCTTTTGTTTATAATTGATATAAGTTCAATTTCTTTTTATTCCATTTGAAATATTGTTCTTTCTTCACAATTTTGTCTAACCTAAAATTATTGTTTGATTTGGAACCTTTGCAATTTAAAATCGGTCAATACATTTTTTAAACATTGCAAACGCTTTCATTTTTAAATTATGAAATATTGTCTAAAAAAAATTCAACTTAATATTAAAAATTTTGTTTAATATTGGGACAAAATTATTTATATATTCAATGTAAGGAAATTAAAATCCAGAGACGTGAACGTGCTATTTGCTTTTGTCCATTTCCTGCTAGTTAATATAATTATGAATAATAATAATAATTTAATTATAAAGATTGAGTATTAAGAATGTTTATTTTATGTTGACAATATTTGTGAGGTATATCTTTTGAAGTCGTAATTCATTGATCTCCGTTTCAAAAGGTTTGAACTTTTGGTTGTCGAAAGTTGAAAGTTGAAGGCGTTTCCAATTTGAATGCATTCGATGTTCTGCTTTGAAAGTTCTGTGAGTTAAAATGCATGAATGGGTTGGAAGTGTGAATTTGTAACTTAAATTAGGTCAAGTATCAAATTTATAAAATGATTACTATTCAATATATTTTGGTTTTGTTTTGAAACATACGTATTGATGACAGAAGGATTTGATATATAATGTAAAGTTCTTATTTTAAATCAAAAGATTTCCTGATTGGAGAATTGAATCTCGAAATCCCCGAAAGTCCGAATGGAAAAATCTTGTATCAACTGAGCGCTGTTTGTAAAATTCCGATATCAACAATAACAATTTGACTTACATATTATGTTTTCTTTCTGTTTCAGGTGAGTGTCCAAGGTTGATTATTACTCGAAATAATGAAGCAAGTAATTGAGTGAGTAATGTTTATGATCTCAATGGGCAAACTGTTTGGAAGAAATGATCAAATATTTTAGAATCCAAATTAAGAATACGAGTGAATCAATTTAAAATTAAAATCGTATAATTTGAAGTAACATGAAATTTCAGATTGTTAAAATTGAACGGTTCAACTTCAAATAATTTAGTTCTGAAGTTTTCTATTTTACAGTACAGATTAAAATCGTGAAGTTGAAGTATTGTAAATTTGGTGAATTTTTACCATATTTATTTTAAAGTAAATTCAAACATGTAACATTTAAAATTTAATGCTCTTAAAATTGAACAGTTTAAAATTGTAAATATTCAAAAGGGCACAATTTTAAATTGAACAATCAAACAGCCTGATAAAGTCAAGAATTTATATAAGAAATTGAACATAGCATACAATTTGAACAAAATGTTCAAGCACATAATCTTATAAATGTCCAAATTTGTCACTTTAAAACTTTCCCAATTGAATAATTTCAGTTGTAAAGTAATTATATCAAATCAACTAGTTTGGAAATTTCTAATTTAAAGTTTCTAAATCTACATATATTTTAGGCAATCTCAAATTAAATATTTGTATTTATTTGAATAGTTTTTAATTTTAAAGAATTAGAAACCATTTACCGACTTGAAGTATTTTATAATAATCGAACCGAAATTCAAAAATTAGAGTATTTGGAATTCTGAAATTTTAAAATAACTGCCGTAATAATCGAGGTAATAATCATATATTGAAGTTCCTTGTAATTTGAATGTTTTTACTTAATTCTCTGAAATATGGAACATTTTTAACGCATAGCAGTAAAAAACCACTTTATATTTGGAAGCCTTAACATTTTCTAAGTTTCTAATTGAAATTTTTAAAAATAAAAAGCTATAGTTGTAATTAGGAAATTAAAAAATCCTAGATTTGAGTCATTCAGAATTGTACACTTGTTCAATTAAAATCGTAATCATCCCAGAAATTGCAAAATTTAAATGCGAAAATGTGTACAATTTCAATCTTTCTGGGTTGAAAATTCATCTTTTTAGTAGAAAATTTTTTTGGTTGAAAATTTCACTTTTTTGATCAAAATCTAACTGTATTCTAAAAAAATTGTCTTTTTTGCTTGAAAATTGATCTATTTCGTTGAAAATTCAACTTTTGGTAGAAAATTCCATTATTTGGTTGAACATCTACTTTTGTTATTGAAAATCATCTGATTTTTGAAAATTTGTGTTTTGGGTTTGGAAAATCAACTATTTGTTTAAAAATTTAAATTTGCGGGTTAAAAATTCAACTTGATTCAATTTGCTTAAAAATTCATCTTTTTGAGCGTTAAAGTCAACTGTTTTCGAAAAAGTCATACTTTTTAGCTTGAAAATTAACTTATTTGTTGAAGATTCATCTTTTCGGAATAAAGATTAATCTCTTTTGGTAGAAAATCTTTTTTGCTTGGACATTCCACTATTTTGTTGAAAATGCAATATATTTCGATTTGAAATCTTAGCAGTTTAAAGCGTTTTACTATCTACAATAATTTTATTTAAAGTAATTTATTCTTCTATTATTATTCTATTTTCGCGAAAAATCACCCTATTTCCTCTGTTTTGAGAGCATTTTGAGCAGTGTAGTTTAAAAATGTTGCATGATTATAAATCTGGTCTTTAAATATTAGTATCCAGGAAAAATAAAAAATGGCTAAAAAAAATTAGGGAAAAGTCAGAGAATTTTGAAAATGAAGTCTCTTATGGCCATCCTATTTTTGTTATTTATTTTTACAATAAGACCATTTTCTCTTGTGTGTAAGAAAAAAGAACTAGCTAACGCTCTCATTTCACCTGGAACCCCTGAAGTGGAAAGGCCTGATATTTCAATTTGCGGTGCATTCAGAGCACTGGTGTCTTTGAAGTAAATGTAAACACGACTCGAACGTCGCCCGCATCAGTGGCGTTCCAGATTCGTTCCTCGCGAGGCAAATGGTGCGTGACTCTTTTCCTGTCGAACACGATGCCTTTCCGATCCAGAAATGAAATGGCTTGTACCTATTGCCAGTAGCTCGATCACAAGAACCAGGGACGAGCTTTCGTTGTCCTCAACTCTACTTTATAGAGTCACTGTACATTTCTCTTTCGCATTTATAGAAAACGACAAGCCAAAAGCAAGATCTCACTACCTTTCTGTTCCTCCTCTCCTCTCCTCACCTTCTATTTTATTTTATTTTATTCCATTTTATTTTATTTTCATCGTCTTTTGCCTTTCATTCGCGCCGAGAGACCAGCCGTAACTTCCGTGAAATCGACTTTTTGTCAGGACTTCTGCCTACCATCGATCGCCCCCAAACATCCAACGTAATTAATTTTTTTAGAAATCCAGCTATAGAAAGACCATGAACCGTTAGGTCGACGCAAATTGTACGATTCCAGGGTGCTCACTGACAGGGAAAACGGGGAATTTGCCTAGAATTTTGAACACCGGGAAAAAGCCGGGCATTTTTTTGAAAATGGGGAATTTTTCAAATTTTTGTTTACTTTTGCAATAAATCTATGGCCGTACGTCCCTTCTAAAAACGCGTAACTCCTGTGTATAAAATCATAGGAGTAACGCGATTTTAAAACCCACTGCGAGAGTTATTTAAGTCTTTTTAGCGACCGTCGAAATATCGTCTTGCTCTATCAAATACTAGAGTTCCTTCTATATTTGAGAATGAAAACTTCCCTTTTCAGATATTTAACATAATACTTACATAGGTAACCTAAATTTATATTATTAATCACTATTAATTGGCACGATAAAGTTATAATTTAGGGATGCTCAAAATGTTTCGCAAATAAATTGAAAACCCCTTTTTTAAGAAAAACTTATTTGAGGTTGGAGAGTGCCATAAGCTCACGGCCTCACGTGTTATATATTTTGTCTTCAAATATAAAATTTACCAACTTTCGGTCCTTTCGGGGACATGAAAGTATAATTTTACGAAATAGAGCACAGCTTTAAGTATGATTTCCTATTGTAAGTCCAAAATCTATATTTTAGATCCTAGATCAAAAAAATGCGAATATCTCCTAACCTACGATCGACACTTTCTTGAGCAGAATTTTAACCGCTTATTTCTCGTTTTTTCGCTCAAATGAGAAACTGAATTAAGACAACCCGATAAGAAAACCCAAATATTTAATATTGGTTCATAATTTAAAAAAGTATATCTTTGGTTGAAAATTCATATTTTCTGGATAAAAGTTCATTCTTTTTATTTGAAAGGTTTAGTATTATATTTTGGGTTTAGAAATCTTCTGTTTTGGTTAAAAAATCTACTGTTTAGTGGAAAATTTCATTATTTTCTTGAAAATTCAACTATTTTGTTAAGAGTTATATTTTTTGGTCGAAAATTCAACTGTTTTGTCGAACGTTCTTATTTTTTGGATAGGAAATTTATCCTTTTCAATTAAACTTTTATCTTTTGGTAGAAAAGTCCATTCTTTTGGTTGGAAATTCCTCTTTCTAGTTTGAAAATTCAACTTTCTTCTAAAATATTCGTATCTTTTGCTTGGAAATTCAACTATTTGGTTGAAAATTGAACTGGGTTTTTGTTGAAATTTATAATCGTCTTTGTTTGACAATTCCATAATTTATTTGAAGATTCATTTTCGAAGGTTTAATACTCAACTATATAATAAAAAATTCATCTTTTTGTTGGAAATGCGTCTCTTTTGATTGAAAGTTCAAATATTGGTTGAAATGTCGCCCTATTTTCCCTGTTTTGAGAGCATTTTGAGCTGTGAAGTTTGAAATCACTTTTAAAATAATTTACATTATATATTTTACCTTAGAGTTTGAGTGGTCACCCTGTATGCGGATTATTCTAAATTTTTAGGCAGGCAAAATACAATTTTAAGGATATCTTTTCAAAATTCTGTAAAAACTTCTATAACAGAGGAAAAACTTTAAATAAATATTAATATTCGGGAGGCCTGTATTTTTAATCTACAAAAATGTTAGATACGTGTGAATATAGAACAAAGATTTATGAAAATTATATCAGTTATTTATAGTCTATAAAAATTGTAAGATGTGCATTAGCGAAGAAAAAAATAGATCTTTGGTTGATAAAAAACTAATAATCAGACAAAATTGCGGGACAAAGTCAAGATTTAAAAATCGTAAGTACAGGTTAGGCTCTTTTGCGTACCAATCTAGTAATATGTATGAGCCAAAGAGCGTCATTATGGTACCAGAAGAGTACGTTAATGCTTAAGTAGTAACAGTCTGGCTGAGTTCGCCGCGCCGTTGGTATTAGTGACTTGTTTCGCATATGGCGCGTCGAAGGCATTATATCCTCTTTTAAAATTGTTTATTAATCCTGGGTCGAAATCTACAAATAAACTTGAATTAACCATAACCTTGCTTCGCCGTGAAGCTCATACATATATTGTTATTTCCAAAACTGAATCTAGACTGGAAATAAATGCAACTTTCCATTTATATATTTTGAGAGAAAATGATTACAATCAGCTTGGCCACTAGACTGGGATTTTATTTAAATCGAGAAATAACTACTTCTTTTTAATTCTGAATTTGAATTGATAATAATTGTAAAGTCGGTAAATTTTAAGTACTTTTCATTCTAATTGTAAGTATTATTCGACCGAATTATATCGATTTTTCAAAAGTAAGTCATTAGTCATCCCGAATTTTCGGGACGATTAGTCGATCCCTTGTTTCAACTCCCCCATGTTTTCGGGACGATTAGACGCAACCTTTAATATTATTTAAAAATATAACATTTCGTATAAAAAGATTGTTTCATCTTTTCTAAATTTAAAAATAAATCTTTAATCTTCTCCCTTTTTTGTGAAAAAATTACCCTATTTCCCCTTTTTGAACTCCTTTTGCTCTGTGATTACCGGTATCTAACAATTTTTCAAGTTTGAAAATTTTGTAATAAAAATTTTTCATTCACCTTTATTTTGAAAGATTTGAAATAAGTCTTAGTTGGAGATTGGCTAATTCTCAAAGCTTCGAATTTGAATTAATTCATTATTGAATAATGAAACCTTATTGAATATTTAAATTCCAAATTGCTCAATTTCAAATGCTTCGAATTCTGAAGTTTTTCAATTTGAAAATTTCAAATAAAATTGTTTTCAGTGTCTAAGGCTTGATTTTGTAAACTAGAGTGAATATAAATGAATGGATAAAATAGAGTGAATAAGCTGAATTAAGTCAATAAAATAAAACGTTTGAGTGCATCCTCCTTCAATCTTATCAGCTCAGGTTACTTTTTTCTCGTTGATAATGAATGTATGATATTTGTGTTATGTTTCTTTTGAAATCGTTGGTGTCGAAGTACCTTGCTAAGATGCGAAATATAAGCAAGATAGAAGAGAAAAGGCTTAGCCTTGGGCCCCATAACGGCCAATGTGCCTGATGTCTAACGGGCCCATCGAACCTGTAGTATGTGCACTGTGCACCCCTCTCATACACATTTACACTTTACGCTTCTCAATGGTTCACTCACAGCATCCAGTAATATAAAACCACCCAGCATTTATATAACTACCGTTTACATTCTTATCTAATCTACAAATAAAATAAATTAAATCAAATCATAAAAAATCTGTTCAAATAAAACTACTAACGTTCTTATCACTTTTTGTGAAACTCTACGCAAGTGAGTTTAGATTTCAGGCCTCGGACACATTTTTGACACTTTTTTTTAACGATGCAACAATTTTTGCTACTATTTTTTAAAAATAACACTAATTTTACTATTTTCTTGAATTGCTCGCTCATGCAACTATTTTTTTATTTTGCCTTTTCAAAATTTTTCGCTTGATTGACTAAAATCACATATCCGCCATTTCAAAAATAGTAAATTTCAAAAGATTTCAGGATTTTCAAGGTATAAAGGTATAAAGGGTCCAGGTCCCGCTATTTTCACCGAAAAAATTCCAGCTAATCGTACCCAAATTTCGGTACACGTAGCTATGGCCTATTTAGAAATATTCCAAGAAATTTCAGAGAATTTTAAAGATGTCCAGGGATTTTAAGCGATTTAAGGATTTAACCAGACCTATGCGATTTTATAGGATTCTCAAGAACTTTAAAGATTTTTAAAATTGTAATGGATTTCAAAAGATTTGACAGAATTTAGGGTATTTAGCAAGATTCCAAGAAATTTCAAGAGATATAACAAAATCAAGGGATTTTAAAAGGGTCTGAAATATATAAAAGGCTCTCAAGATTTTAACGGATTTTAGAGAATTTCAAAGAATTTCTATAAAGAACTTTGGGGAGTAAATTAAATAGAATGAAGTTTTAAGAGACTTCTACGGATTTTAAGGGATTTCTAAGGATTGCATGTGGTTTCAGAGAATTTCAAAGATTAAAACATTTTTTAATGAATTTTAATTTCAAGATGATGTACGGAATTTCAAAGGATTTATAGGGATTGCACAAGATTTAAAGGATTTTAAACATTTTAAAGAATATAATGTATTACAAAAAATTTCAAGGTTTCAAGGAATTTTTACTTCAATTACAAAATTCTAAGGGATTTAAAGGAATTTAACAATATTGGAGGGATTCATAGGATTTCAAAAGAAATTGAAATGTTCCATAATAAGGATAAGATTATAAGAAATTGATATACGTTTCAAGGGATTTCAAGGGGCTTTATTATGTTTTCCGGGATTTCAGAGGGTTATATCATTTTTGAAAGTTATTACAGATTTCAAATTTTACAGGATTTTACTCCATTTTTATGAGATTACTAAAGATTTTACCAAGATATAAGGGATTTTATAAATTTCAAAGAATTCTAAAGAGTGCAGGATATTTTGAAAGATTCTAAGGAATTTAATGAGATTTCAATAATTTTTAGGGGTTTTAAAGAATTTCAAAAAGGATGAATGTTCAGAAAATGTCAAAAAATTATAAAATGGTATCCAGGATATCACTGATATTTAAAGGACTTCAAGGGATTCCAACAGATTTCTTGACAACTTTATAGAATAAACGAAATTAGAAAGATTGATCAGCAACCTGGGTCGGAGCAGTGTTGCGGAATGAACGTGTTATTTAAATAAATAACACGAGAATTCTAGAGATTTCAATAATTGCACAAATATTACCACATATTTCAAATATTTTGCAAATATTTCCAAAGATTTTTCAAAGATTTCACAAAGATTTCAATGATTTCTCAAAGATTTCAATAATTTCACAAATAGTATTAAATATATCGCAAAGATTTGTAAAGATTTCACAAAGATCTCAATGACTTCCCAAAGATTTCACAAAGATTTTAAAGATTTCGGATAGATTAAAAATATTTCACAAGGACTTCAATTTTTCCCCAAAGATTTCAATATTTGCACAAATATTACCGCATATTTCAAATACTTCCAAAGATTTTTCAAAGATTTGACAAAACTGCAATGATTTCCAAAATATTGCACAAGATTTTAAATATTTCGGATAGATTAAAAAGATTTCACAAAGGTTTCAATGATTTCTCAAAGATTTCAATAATTTCACAAATATTATCAAATATTTCATATATTTTGCAAAGATTTCGAAAAGATTAAAAATATTTCACAAGGACTTCAATTTTTTCAAAAAGATTTCAATAATTGCACAAATATTACCACATATTTCAAATATTTTGCAAATATTTCCAAAGATTTTTCAAAGATTTGACAAAACTGCAATGATTTCCAAAATATTTCACAAAGATTTTAAAGATTTCGGATAGATTAAAAAGATTTCACACAGGCTGGAATGGTTTCTCAAAAATTTTAATAATTTCACAAATATTACCATATATTTCCAAAGATTTCACAAAGAGTTTGCAAAGATTTCGGATAGATTGAAAAGATTTCACAAAGGCTTCTATTATTACACAAAGATATAAGATATATTTCAAAGATGGAACAAAGATTTCAATGATTTCTTAATGATTTCCCAAAGATTTCGGGATAGATTTCGGAAAGATTAAAAAGATTTCACAAGGACTTCAATGTTTTACCAAAGACTTCAATAATTTCACAAATATTGCCAAATATTTCCAAAGATTTCAATCATTTGTTACAGATTTCACAAAGTATCAATTATTTCGCCAAGATTTTGGATATATTTAAAAGATTTTACAAAGACTTCAATTATTTCGCCAAGATTTTGGATATATTTAAAAGATTTCACAAAGACTTCAATTATTTCACAAAGATTTCATGTAAATGTTTGGAAAATTTCAAACTATCCGATGAATTTAATCATTCGATTTCTGGGGCGGGGGTGCCAATACTGTGCCCCTCTCTGGTCGAATTCTGGTGGGTGGGTTGCCCCCTGCCACGTAATATGTGAACGCTCCCCATCTTGAGCGGTGAAAAAAGAACTTGTTGGAAAGAAAAGCTAGTAGGAGCTATAAAAAAATTCCATAACTCTTTTCATAATCGCGGCCTCAATCTAATCTAAAGCACCAATAAAAGTTGGAGTGAAAACTGAAAAGAGTTAAGAACAACAAAGCCATAAAAGGCATAAACTGTAGGGATTAAGAGTAAGAAGAGAATTGATAAAAGGGCGAATCGAGTGAATCGAGTATAATCTAGTCTTCGATGAAAAGAAGTAAAAGAAGCAGAATGGTGACTTTAAGAAAATTCCTGTTCTGGTCTCGAATAGAACTCGAGGTAGGTTTTGTGTTATGAAAAAGTAACTCCAGGTCGACGAGGTAAGGTGAGGAAAGGAAAGGCCTATAGGGGGAAAAGGTGCAGTGTGCGTTTAGAGAAAGAGAAAGAGAAAGAGGAAAAATATCAGATATAAAGGGAGGAGAAGGAAGAATGCTTTTCTCACGATCCACGCTCCTCGCCGAGGTTCGAACCAGAGCACACCTGAACAGGTCCTTTGTGTCGATAACTGCAGGTCCACAGGCTCCACAGTCACCCTCTTTATACAACAAAAATGACACCTTGCTGACGACGATGCGACGATGCGGCGCACGGTTCGTTTACTTTACAATTTTACATTAAGAATACGAAACTTCGAAAACCATACGTTCCTCAGCTCAGTTCAGCTTCTTCTTTTTTTTCTCCTTCCAAGAGATCAACTTTGCGAACTCGAGATATTCCGGTTTCCATATCGGTGAAGCCCCTGATTATAAGTTAAAAAAAAAATGATTTTTCAACCAAAAAAGGAAACAAATTTTCAACGAATCAGTTAATTTTTTAACCAAACAACTGATATTTTAGATAAATGATGAATCTTCAACCACAAATATTTCAAAAGATTTCAATGATTTTTCAAAGATTTCACAAAGATTTTAACGAGTTCAGAAAGATAAAAAAAAATTCACAAGGACTTCAATGTTTTCACAAAGATTTCAATAATTTCGCAAATATTACCAAATATTTCCAAATATTTCAGAAAGATCTTAATGATTTTTCAAAGATTTCACAAAAATTTGAAAGATTTCGCAAAGATTTCGGAAAGATTAAAAAATTTTCACAAGGACTTCAATGTTTTCACAAAGATTTCAATAATTTCATAAATATTACCAAATATTTCCAAATATTTCAGAAAGATTTCAATGATTTTTCAAAGATTTCACAAAGATTTCACAAAGATCTCAATGATTTCCCAAACATTTCACAAAGAATTTAAAGATTTCGGATAGATTAAAAAGATTTCACAAAGGCTTGAATGATTTCTCAAAGATTTTAATAATTTCACAAATATTACCAAATGTTTCAAAGATTTCCAAAGATTCCAGAAAGATTGCAATGATTTTTTCAAAGATTTCACAAAGATTTAAATGATTTCTCAAAGATTTCACAAAAATTTTAAAGATTTCAATAATTTCAAAAATATTACCAAATATTTCCAAATATTTCAGAAAGATTTCAATGACTTTTCAAAGATTTCACAAAGATTTTAAAGATTTCGCAAGGATTTCGGAAAGTTTAAAAAAATTTCACAAGGACTTCAATGCTTTCACAAACATTTCAAAAATTTTACAAATATTACGAAATATTTTAGAAATATTTCAATGATTTTTCAAAGATTTCAGAAAGATTTTAAAGGTTTCGAAAAGATTATAAAAATTTCACAAGGACTACAATGTTTTCACAAAGATTTCAATAATTTCACAAATATTACCAAATATTTCAGAAAGATTTAAGTGATTTTTCAAAAATGTCACAAATATTTTAAAGATTTCACAAAGATTTCGGAAAGATTAAAAAGATTTCGCAAAGATTTCGGATATATTAATAAGATTTCACAAAGACTTGAATGGTTACCCAAATATTTCAATAATTTCACAAATATTATCAAATGTTTCAAAGATTTACAAAGATTCCAGAAAGATTTAAATGATTTTTCAACATTTTTAAATATTACGGATAGATTAAAAAGATTTCACAAAGGCTCGAATGATTTCTCAAATGTTTCAATAATTTCACAAATATTACCAAATATTTCAAAAAGATTTCAATGATTTTTCAAAGATTTCACAAAAATTTCAAATATTTTGCAAAGATTTCGGATAGATTTAAAAGATTTCACAAAGACTTTTATTATATTATTTCACAAAGATTTAAGATAAATTTCAAAGATTTCAATGATTTCACAAAGATTTCAAATATTTCGCAAAGATTTCAGATAGATTTAAAATATTTCACACAGACTTCAATTATTTCATAAAAATTTCACGTAGATTTCAAATAACAAGACTAAATAACTGATTTTTTAAATAAATGATGAACCTTCAACCAACAAAATACCGAATTTTCAACAAAAGAGTTGAATTTGCAACCAAAAAATACTTTTCAGTCAATAAAGAAATAAAAACAACAGAAAATGTTGAATTATAACCAAAAATACGAATTTTCCACAAAATAGATGAATTTTCAACGAAAAAGATCACTTTTGAAAATTCATGTATTTTTTTTTTAATTAGAGTTCACTAGAAAATTGATCCACTTTGAAGAAAAATCTACTACAAAAAACAACATTTTTTAAATTAAATTAATGTGGATTCTATATTAAATTCAATTTTAAACAATTTCAAATCCTAATATTTCAAATAAAAATATTGCCTTTTCAAGAAAACAGTTGAATTTTCAACCAAATAGTGTAATTTTCCACCAAAATGTTTAAATTTTGAGTAAAAAAGACGAATTTCCTTAATTCCTACAAAGCAGTTGAATTTTCAACCAAAAGTGATGATTTTTCAACAGATTTGTTCAATTATCAATAATATAATTGAATGTTAAGCCAAATAGTTGATTTGTCAACCAAAAATACATGAATTTTAAACCAAAAATGACATTGTTAAATTCTAAGTTGAAAAAATTAATTTTTAACCAAAAAAAGAAACAAATTTTCAATATAATAGGTTACTTTTAAAATAAACAACTAAGTTTTTTAATAAATGATGAATCTTCAACCAAAAATAGTTGTGTTTTCAACCAATAATTTATTTTTTCAGAAGACAGTTGAATTTTCCACAAAATAGTTAAATTTTTAACCAAATAGTGGAATTTTCAACCTACAAAGATCAAATGTAAAAAAAATGTAATAGTTGATATTTCAACCAAAAAAATATGAAATTTCTACCAAGAGACATGAATTTTAAATCAATAAAAAAATAATTTTCAACCAAGAAGATCAATTCTCTAGTAAATTCTAATTGTCAAAAAAATACATGAATTTTCAAAAGTGATCTTTTTCGTTGAAAATTCATCTGTTTTGTGGAAAATTCGTCTTATTGGTTGAAAATTCAACATTTCTTGTAGATTTTTTTTTTATTTATTGACTGAAAAGTATTTTTTGGTTGAAAATTCAACTCTTTTGTTGAAAATTCGGTCTTTCGTTGGTTGAAGATTCATAATTTATTAAAAAAATCAGTTGTTTAGTTCAACAATTAACTATTTTGTTCAAAATTTCTTTCTTTTTTTGATTAAAAATTCGTTCGTTTTTTGGTTGAAAAATAATTTTTTTAACTTATAATTGAGCAATTTCATTTTTGTTTGAAAATTTATTTTTTTAATTTGAATGTGAACTATTTGATTGAAAATTCCTGTAATTCGTTGTATATTTGTCTTTTTTGTAGAAAATTTATATTCTTGGTTTAAAATTCACCTTGCTGCTTAAAAAGTCAACTATTCGGTTGAAAATTTAATTATATTATTGAAAATATAACAATTTTGTTAATAATTTCTCCTTTTTGGTTGAAAATTTAATCCTATTTGGTTTAAAATTAATGTATTTTACTGAAAATTCTTCTTTTTCGGTAGAAAATTATAATCTACTCGGTTAAAAAGTGACCTTTTTCGTTGAAAATTCATCGGTTATGTGGAAAATTCGTATTTTTGTCTTGAAAATTCATAATTTTTGTTGATTTTTTTTTTCTTTGTTGACTGTAAAGTCTTTTTGAGTCTAAAAATGCAACTCTTTTATTGAAAATTGCTTTTTTTTTTGGTTGAAGATTCGTCATTTCTTGTTGGTTTTTTTTTTTCTTTATTGACTGAAAAGTAGTTTTTGGTTGGAAATTCAACTCTTTTGTTGAAAATTCATTTTTTTGGTTGAAGATTAATCATTTATTTTAAAAAACAGTTGTTTAATTAAACAAAGAACTATTTTGTTGAAAATATGTTTCTTTTTTCGGTTGAAAACTAATTTTTTTATACTTATAATTTAACGATTTCATTTCTGTTTGAAAATGTATGTTTCTTAATTTGAAAGTCAACTATTTGATTGAAAATTCCTGTATTTCGTTGTAAATTTGTCTTTTTTGTAGAAAAGTTATATTCCTGGTTTAAAATTCGTCTTTCTGTATAAAAAGTCAACTATTCGGTTAAAAACGTAATTATATTTTTCAAAATAAAACAATTTTGTTACAAATTTATCTTTTTTGGTTGAAAATTGAATCCTATTTGGTTAAAAATTAATGTATTTTATTGAAAATTCTTCTTTTTTGGTGGAAAATTAAAATATACTCGCGGTTAAAAAGTGATCTTTTTCGTTAAAAATTCATCGGTTATGTGGAAAATTCGTCCTTTTGTCTAGAAAATTCATCATTCTTGTTGAACTTTTTTTTTCTTAATTGACTGAAAAGTATTTTTTGTTTGAAAATGCAACTCTTTTGTTGAAAATTCGTTTTTTTGTTAGAAGATTCATCATTTATTTAAAAACTCAGCTGTTCGGTTGAAAAACAAACCTATTTTATTGAAAATTTATTTCTTTTTTTGGTTAAAAATGAATTTTTTTAACTTAGAATTTAACAATTTCATTTTTGGTTGAAAATGTATCTTTTTAGTTGGAAAGTCAACTATTTGGTAGAAAATTCATCTTTTTGGTTGACAAATCAACTATTTGGTTTAAAATTTGATTATTTTATTGAAAATTGAACAATTCTGCTGAAAATTAATCATTTTTGGTTGAAAATTCAACTGTTTTGTAGGAAACTCGTCTTTTTGACTCACAAATTCAACAGTTTTGTGGAAAATTACACTATTTGGTTGAAAATTCAACTGTCTTGTTGAAAAGGCAATATTTTTACTTGAAATGTTAGGATTTGAAATTGCTTAAAATTGAATTTAATATAGAACCCAAATTAATTTAATTAAAAAAGTGTTGTGTTTTTTTTGTAGATTTTTCTTCAAAGTGGCGAAATTTGGAAGATTCTAGTCCCTGAAACGCTCAACACGAACTTGAATATTTTAAAATTTGGTAATCAGAAATTCAGAACATATTTCGGTAATCCAGAAGTTTATTGGAAAGTAAACCACAAAATTGTCGGTGACTCGCGTGATCGTATTCCTGAAAGAAATATATATATTACGTATGAAAAAATTGTGGTCAGAAGGAAGTTACAGCCAACACGTGTGAGCGAAGAGCAAAAAAAAAAAGGAAACCAAGCAAGCTAGAATTAAGAAAAATCATTTCAGAATAACGGAATTTATTAAATAATTAGATCTCGCTTGCAAATCTAAACGGTGGAATTTAGACAAAAAATGATTATAGTAAATAGAGATTAAATTTACCCAATTATTTAGAGCGAGCTAAAATTTGTTCGAACCCACGTAAAAATAAATTGATTTTTTTTTTTTTTTGAAACGAAAAAAAAAATCTAGAAAAAAATGATATCTGGAGGTATTTAACACGTATTTCCCATAAGAAAAAATACGTTTTTGTAAATCTTATTCAGAATGGTCAATGTTCGGTAAATCGAGTTGAAATTTAACATTTATCTTCAAAATTAGCCATAAAATACGAATAATATCACTTTTTAAATATCACCCCCATTAGTCTGTTTTATAGGGTCTCAAAGAACCCCATAAGTGAAAAAATGGATTTAGCCAGTTTTTAGCGCTAATTATGATTTTTAAAATGTTTTTTATAGCAAATTGTTTCTGATACATAAAGCACTACTTTATACTGATGATGAGATGTTTACATACATTTTTTAAACAATTTATTATTGTTTTTAACAATTTTCTCTTGGAATGGAGACAGAAAGTTCTTTCCAAAATTTTCCACTTTTTGTCCAATTTTCAATTAGAAAGAGATAACAGTTCATTAATGTTAACAAACATAATTGTTTAAACAATTTATTATTATTTTTAATAATATTTTCTTCGAATAATGCTATAAATTCCGTTTTTTTCTGAAATTTTCAACTTATTGTCCACTCTTCACTTGGAGTGACCTAATAATTATTTAAATTTAGCAAAAATAATTATTTAAATTTTGCAAAAATAATTGTTTAAACAAATAATATTGTTTATATTTATCTTCATCTATATTAATTCTAGAAAGTCGCATTTTTTCTGAAATTGTTAATAATTTGTCTATTTCCCACTTGGAGTGACTTAATAATTAATTAAATTTATCAAAAATAATTGTTTAAACAAGTTATTATTGTTTGTAGCTATCTTCATCTATATTAGTGCCAGATAGTTGCGGTTTTTTTCTGAAATTTGTAACTTTTTGTCCACTTTTCGCTTAGTAAGGTAATAATTAATTCAATTTAATAAAAGTAATTGTTTAAACAATTTAATAATGTTTATAGCTTTCTTTTCTTATATAATTTGCGGTTTTTTTCTTAAATTTTTAGCTTCTCATTGACTTTTTAGTTAGGAACAAATAATAAATATTAATAATAATTTCAGCAAGAAGGCTTTGCCTTTTAATTTATGAACAAATAATAAATAAAGATTAGAGACAAAGATATTTTAAACAATCTGCTTTTTCTGAATATGAAACAGTTTCTAAGAGCCTTTTTGCTGAAATTAATATGAATATTTATTATTTGTTTCGAACTAAAAAGTCAAAGAAAAGCTCAAAATTTCAGAAAAATCCAGAACTTTCTAGAATTACTTCAAGAGAAGATAGTTATAAACCATAATAAATTGTTTAAACAACTATGTTTGTTAAATTACATTATTCATTAGTTACTAAGTAAACAGTGGATAAAAAGTTAAAAATTTCAGGAGAAACCTTAAATATGTAGCATTTTTAAAGAAGATAGTCATAAACAATAATAATTTGTTTAAATAATTGATTTTGCTAACTTTAACTAATTATTTACCTCACTCTAATTGAAAATTGGACAAAAAGTGGAAAATTTTTCAAAAAACTGCAATTTTCTAGCACTATTCTAAGAGAATATTATTAACAATGATAATGAAGGTTTTAAACAATTATGATTGTTAACATCAATTAAGAATTACCTCCTCTAATTAGAAATTGGACAAAAAATAGAAAATTTATGAAAAACCCACGACTTTCTAACTCTATTCTAAGAGAAAATTGCTAAAAACAATAATAAATTGTTTAAAAAATGTATGTAAACATTTAGTTATGATTACAAAGTATTATTTTATGTACTATAGACAATTTGTATTTAAAAAAGCAGCAAAAAAATCATAATCAGGGCCAAAAACTAGCTAAACTTATTTTTTCACTTATAGGTTTTTTTTCGGGACCCTATAAAACAGACTTAGGGAGTGACATTTAAAAAGTAATATTTTATTCGTATTCTATGGCTAATTGTGAAGAGAAATTTTAAGTTGCAACTCAATTCACCTAATATTGACAATTCTGAATAAAATTGACAAAAACGTCTTTTTTTCTTGTGGGAAATACGTCTTAAACTTCATGGGGCTTGGCGCCACCTCTAAATATCATTTTTTTTCAAACAAAAAAAAAAAAAAAAAATGGATTCATTTTCCGAGAAAAAAAATGTTGGACTACACTATTGGTAAGTAGATATTTTTTAGACAAAATAAAAGAAGGAATAACTAAAACTTTTTTTTGTAATTTCATTTTACAAATAAGGGGCAGAGTTGCGTTAAAAAATAGAAAAAATCAGTTGAGTATGAGTAAAAATAGAAATTCCAATATACAGTCCAAAAGATTATAAATAAGAAACGAAGAAACCCGAAAGAGTATAAATAAAACCGGTATTGCAAAGTGGGTTTTTGTTGATTTAGGACTTTAGGAAGTGAACATAAATATTGCACCAATGAAAAAAAAGCTCGAACATGAAAAGGCAATGAAAATACTTTGTGAGATTTTGACCCAGATTATGTCGTAATCAAATGAGGAAGCCCACCAGCGAAAACAGATGGAACCCCACAAAGAATAACAGATGCTGTTCTAATTCAATCACTTGAAATTATTTTTTTTTTCTTCTTTAAACAAAGCCCAAGAGGATGGGGGTGATTGGTTAATGGCGATAAAAATAACGCGATAACTTTTATAGAAAAATTTATCACTCGAGGATCCTCAACTTGAAACACCTCCAAATAATTCCATAAAGGACACATGGGGTCTCACTGACCCCACCAACTTAAAATAGCTCTCAGATCAAAAGTAAACGATATTTTGGGCTGAAAAAAATCATGAGTGATGTTGAAATAATATAAAATAGGAATAAAATATTTCCAAAGCCTTAGTGATAATTTAACTATTCGAAAAAAATACTTGAAAAAAAAAACGTAGGGAATCGGGAAAAATCGGAAAACCCGTGGGGTCACAGTGACCCAAAGTGTCCTTCAAGGGTTAAGGGATTTAAGATATTGAATTTATCAATTTTATTGTGACTATCAAACGGATGATTACAAATTCAAATTTCAAATTAATTTTCTACCGAAAAAGACGAATTTTCAACTAAAAAATATTATTTTTGAAAGAAGTAGTTGAATGTTTACTTAAAAAACTTCCACCAAACATTGAATAGTTAAGGTTTCAGTTGAAAAATTAATTTCAACCAAAAAAACTAATTTTCAACAAAATAGTTAAATTTTCAACTAAAAATTATAAATTTCCAACCAAAAATGGAATAAATATATTTTCAATTAAAAAATTTGAGTTTTTAATAGAAAATCGAATTTCCATACAAAATAGTTAAATATTCAACTAAGGAGATGAATTTTTAACTAAAATTATGCATCTTCAAATAATTTTCAACCAAAAACAAAACGAAATTTCAGTTACAAAAATTAATTTCCTATAAAAAAAAACGAATTTTCAACAAAATAGTTAAATTTTTCGCCAAATTAGTTCAATTTTCAACCACATAGTAGAATTTTCGACTAGAAAAGATTAATTTACAATCAAAAATGAAAAAGTTAAAATTTTCAGTTAAAAAGATTAATTTTCTACCAAATAAATTAATTTTCCACCAAAAACATGAATTATCAACCAAGAAGATTAATTTTCTACTCAAAAAAAAGACGAAGTTTTCACAAAATACATGAATATTCAACTAGAAAACATAAATTTTCAGTTATAAAATTAATTTTCAACCAAAAGAAAAAAACAAATTTTTAACAAAAAAAAACGAAGTTTCAACAAAACAGTTACATTTTTAACCAAATATATAACTTTTTTAACAAAAGAAATGAATTGTCAACGAAAATATGAGTTAATTTTTCAACCAAAAAAATTTAATTTTAAATTTAAAAAAAAATCGAAAAACGACGAATTTACAACAAAATAATTGACTTTACAATCAAAAAGAACACTTTTTAACAAAATTGTTTAATTTTTAATAAATTAGTTCAACTTTAAACCAAGTAGCTGAATTTAAAAAAAAAACATGAATTTTCAACAAAAAGTTAATTGTCAACTAAATAGTTGAATTTCCTACCAAGGTAGTTAAATTTTTAACCTAAAAATGACTTTTTCACAAAATTATTGAATTGTTAACCAAATAATTGAATTTTCAACCAAAAACATAAATTTTTAGACGAGAAGATTAATTTTCCATAAAGAAAAGACGAATTTTTAACAAAATACAAGAATTTTCGGCTAAAAAAGATCAAATTTCACCCAAAAATGTAATAATTATATTTTTAATTTACAAAATCAAGTTTTTAACAAAAAATAGTTTTTTTTTAATATTCAATCAGAAAGACAAATTTACAATTAAAATAATGCATCATCAAATAATTTTCAATAAAAAACAAAACGAATTTTCAACCAAAAAGATAAATTTTCAAGCAGAATTAACAGAAAATTTTATCTATTTCATTTTTGATTGTCTTTTTTAGTTGCAAATTCAACCATGTGGTTCGAAATTAATGTATTTTGTTAAACATTTATATTTTTTGGTAGAATATTAACGTTCTTGCTCGAACATTCATCTTTTTGGTTGAAAATTCGTTTTGTTTATTGTTGAAAATTATTTTCTATAAAAAAACAACGAATTTTCAACAAAATAGTACAATTTTTTACCAAAAATATATATTTCCAGGCAAGAAGATTAATTTTATACCAAAAAAGATGAATTCTTAACTAAATATATGAATTTTCAACCAAACAAGATCGATTCAAAAAGTGGAACAGTTACATTTTCAGTTAGGAAAATTAATTAAAAAATAAAAATTGAACTTGGTTAAAAAATGAAATACTTTGTTAGAAAGTGACTTTTTCGTTTGAAGAATCATTTTAATTTAAAATTCATCCCTTTGGTTGAAAATGTAAATATTTTTTCGAAAATTCGTCTTTTTGGTGGAAAATTAATCTTCTGGTTTAGAAATGCATGTTTTTGATTGATAATTAAACTATTTTTGTACAAATTTCCACTAAATGATTGAAAATCAACTTTTATGTTGAAAGTTCCTCTTTCGTGGTTGAATTTTTTTTTTTTTTTAATTTAAATTAAAATCTGTTTTCGGTTGAAATATCAACTATTACATTTTTTTTAATTCATCTTTTTTGGTTGAAGATTCATCATTTTGATTGAAAATTCATCTTCTTCATTGGAAATGTAACTACTTGGTTAAAAATTAATCTATTTGTTTGAAAATGCAATATTTTTACTTGCAATTTTAGGAACGTCAAACTTTTTAAACTGAAATCAATACAGTACTCAACTACCAACATTGATATGATTAAAAAAAATCTATTCTTTTATTTTCGTGAAAAACCTCAATTTGGCCTCTGAAGCATATTATCGATACCATTGCAAAAATATTTGTCTTGGCTTCTTCTTGTTATAATTTTATAGAAAAATCAATCATTCGAGGATCCTTCAGGTTAGGGATTTAAATTTTTAAATTAAGTAATTATTTGAAAGGTTAAAGTTTCCACTCTTTTAACTCAAGTCTAAATTGCAAGAAATTGTAAATTTTCTCGCTTTAAATTGTAAATCGAACCGATCAATATTGACATATGGAAACCAGTTTTTTTTTTCTTCCGGATGTTTTTTTTTCCTTGGGTTCGAGATCAAGAGCGTCTCAAAGTTGCGTGACCAATGGATGGAGGATATATAGTAACAGTATAGTAGTAGTATATCCAACGGGAAAGATGAAATTGGCATGAGCAAGCGAGGTTGCAAGCTTATGTGACTGGAGAGAGAGAAAAAGAGAAAAAAAATACAAAAAGGTGGGAAATAAGGTAGAGTGAGAAAGGAGAGGAAGTGGCCCTTCCGCTACGTAACTTCGAGGTATTACCTACAGGTAAACGTGAAACACAATGATAGGAATAATAGTCTACAGTCTACTCTACACTCTAGTCTACAAGAATACAAGATTTTTGCAAAATAGTTCAAAAGTCTAAGAAGTAAATTCAATCTTCTGTCAAGTTGAGTAATAGAAATTGTGAAGCACCGACCAACTCCATCATAAAGCAAACCTGAATTATTCAAATTGAATATTGAAATTCATTTCTAGAAACGAGTCAGCGTAATGCATCCATTGTTAAATCATCCGGAATGATCCGGAACCTCATTACATTTCCTTCTGAAAAGGCTACTTTAAAATCTACATGATTAGTGTAGGACGATTTTTAAATTAGAAAAATTTAAATGTTAAAGGGAGGATCCAAACACCTTTAGTTTTCTCAATTTTTTAAGTTACTACTTAAAAATTAAGGCTTCTGAATTGCAACTTTTAGCAAGAGTCTCATTTGCAAAACTATATGATGTGAGTGCTAAAATGTATCATTTCGGATGACGTACCTAATCATCCGGAATGATCCGGAATCTCATTACGTTTCCTTCTGAAAAGGCTGCTTTAAAATCTACATGATTTGGGTAGGACGGATTTAAAAATAAAAGGGTTTAAATTTGTTGAAGGGGACCATGCAAATATCTCTATTTTTCACAATTTTTTTAAGTTACTACTTAAAAATTAAGGCTTCCGAATTGCAACTGTTGGAAAGAGTCTCATTTACAAACCAATGATATGATTCTTAAAATGTATCATTTCGGATGATGTACCTAATCATCCGGAATGATCCGGTACCTTAATTTGTTTCCTTCTGAAAAGGCTACTTTAAAATCTACATGATTTGGGTAGGACAATTTTTAAATTAGAAGAATTTAAATGTTGAAGCGAGCATCCAAACATCTATATTTTTCAAAAATCGTGAAGTTACTACTTGAAACTTGAGGCTTTCTGTGATATGATTGTTAAAATTGATCATTCCGGATGATGTACTTAATCATCTGGAATCATCCGGAACCTCATTTCTCTTTCTTCTGAAAAGTACACTTCAAAATGTGCATGATTTGGATAGGGTAGGACGATTTTTAAACTAAAAGAATTTAAATTTGTTTAAAGTATGCATTCAAATATCCACGACGAGAAAAAGTTGTCTTGAAATAAAAGCATCATCCTCTCACCTGTTTTGTTTTGAATCACTCGGATATCTTTTTTACACAAACAGAATTATTTGACTGCAAGATTAGGTGAGGTTTGTTGCAAAAGGCTAATGTTTGCTGCAAAAAGATTCTTTTCTAGACAAATGAAATTCCTTTGAACCATCAATTTAAGAGGAAATTTAATTTGTGTGAAGAAGCATCCTTCTGACACAAAAGAAAATTTCTCTGATAAGTGCCTGTATTTTAAAATTTATCATTCCGAATGATGTACCTAATCATCATAAATGAGCAAGAACCTCATTTCTCTTCCTTCTGAAAAGGTTACTTCAAAATATACATTATTTTGTTAGAGTAACTTTTAAACTAAAAGAATTTAAATTTTAAAAGGAGCATCCAAATATCTCTATTTTTCACAATTTTTAAAGTTGCTACTTGAAATTTATCACGCTTCGGAATTGCAACTCTTAGAAAGAGTCTCATCTACAAACCTATGATGTGATTGTTAAAATTGATCATTCCGGATGATGTACCTAATCATCCGGAATAATCAGGAACCTCATTATTTGGTTTCCTTCGGAAAAGGATACTTTCAAATCTACATGATTGGGGTAGGACGATTTTAAAACTAAAAGCATTTTAATTTATTGAAAGGATGCATATAAATAACTTTATTTTACAAATTTTTAAAATTCACTAATTCAAATTTTAGACATCCCAGAATTCACAGCCAAAAATTCTCTCAAAACAGGGGAAATAGGGTGGTTTTTTAAATATAAATAGAAAAATAATAGGGGAATAAATTCGTTTAAATATAACTGATGTGGATACCATTTTCCTAAGATTTTAAATCCGGATATATTGCATTTTCAACAAAATGGTTGAATCTTCAACCAAAAAATATGAATTTTCTACCAAAGAAGATGAATTTTCAACAAAAGAGTTTAGTTTTCAAGCTAAAAAGTTGAATTCTCTTCCTAGAAAATTTGACTTTTGAGCCCAAAAAGATAAATATTCAAAAAAAGTTAATTTCCAATCAAGAAAGATGAATTTAAAAGCATGAAGACGAATTTTCAACAAGAGTTGAATTTTCAGCCAAGAAAGAAAAAACAGTTTAACCAAAATGTTGAATTTTCTAGAAAACAAAAATGAATTTCGTACAGAACTGTAGTATTTTCAACCCGGAAATATACAATTTCAACCAAACAGTTCATCTGAAACAATATAATTAAATTTTCAATAAAAAAAAAATACGAATTTTGTACACAATACTTGAATTTTCGACATAAAATTATGAATTTGCAACAAGAAAAATTCATTTTCAAGCCTATAGTTGAATTTTCTATCAAACTGTTGGATTTTCAACCTAAAAAGTATAATTTTCAAACCAAAAAGACGAATTTTCAAACCAAAAAGACGGATTTTTTACAAAACAGTTAAATTTTCAACCAAAAAATATGAATTTTCATCAGAACAGTTCATTTTCCACCAAATCATTAAATTTAAAAAAAAAATTAATTGAAACCATATAGTTGCATTTTCTACCAAACTGTTCGATTTTCAACATACAAAAAATAATTTTCAAACCAAAAAGACGAACTTTCAACAAGAGTTGCATTTCCAACCCAAAAAAAAACCTCAAACATACTAATTTTCAAACCAAAAAAAAAAGAATTTTCAACAAAAAAGTTAATTTTTCACTAACTAATAAAATTTTCAATCCAAAAAACGAATTTTGAACAAAAGTTGAATTTTCAAACAAGATAGAAGAAAACTTCAATCAAATTGTTGAATTTTTATACAAAAAAGATGAATTTTTTAGGAAACAGTTATATTTTCAAACAAAAAATATGAAATTTCAACAAAAAAGTTCATTTTCCACCAAATGATTAAATTTTCAAGTCGAAAACGATTTTTCCAGCCAAAAAGAGGAACTTTTTTACTAAAAAGTTGAAATTTCAATCCAAAAATATGAATTTTCAACAAAACAGTACATTTTCAACCAAACAGTTAAATTTTCTACCAAACCGTTATAATTTCAAGCAAAAAAGACGAATTTTCTAAAAAACAATTGATTTTTTAACCCGGAAATATGAATTTTCTATCCAAAGAGACGAATGTTCAACAAAACTGTTAAATTTTTTACCCAAAAAGATAACTTTTTCACAAAATAGTGGAATTTTCAACCAAACAGTAAAATTTTCTACCAAAAGAAATTAATTCTGAACGAAAAATATGATATTAGACTTTTCAATTAAAAATAATTAACATTCAACAAAAAAAGATGACTTTTCTACCAAAAGAGGAATTTTCAATTCAACAGAACGAATTTTTTGTCAAAAAGACGAATATTCAACAAAACAGTTAAATTTTCAACCAAAAAAATATGAATTTTCGTCAAAACAGTTCATTTTCCACCAAATAATTAAATTTTTAACAAAAAGTTTATTTAAACCATATAGTTGAATTGTCAACCCAACTGTTGGATTTTCAACCTACAAAGAATAATTTTCAAACCAAAAAGACGAATTTCGAACAAGAGTTGAATTTTTAACACAAAAAGGAAAAAAATCAATCATATTGATAAATTTGCAAACAAAAAAAAAAGTATTTTCAACAAAAAAGTTAATTTTTCACTAACTAATAAAATTTTCAGTAAAAAAACGAATTTTGAACAAAAGATGTATTTTCAAACAAGATAGGAGAAAACTTCAATCAAATTGTTGAATTTTCATACAAAAAAGGCGAATTTTTTTACGAAACAATGGGAATTTTAACCCGAAAACAACAAAACAGTTGGTTTTTTAACCCGAAAATATGAATTTTCTATCCAAAAAGACGAGTGTTCAACAAAGAAGTTAAATTTTTTACCCAAAAAGATAACTTTTTCACAAAATAGTGGAATTTTCAACAAAATAATACAATTTTCAACCAAACAGTAACATTTTCTACCAAAAGAGATTAATTCTGAACGAAAAATATAATAGTAGACTTTTCAATTAAAAATAAGTAACTTTCAACAAAAAAGATGACTTTTCTACCAAAAGAGGAATTTTCAATTCAATCGAATGAATTTTTTCCAAAAAGACGAATATTAAACAAAACAGTTACATTTTCGACCCAAAAATGACTTTTACAAACCAGTTGAGTTTTCAACAAAATAATTAAATTTTCAACCAAAAGTGGTGAATTCTGAACCAAAAATATAATCGTAGACATTTAATTAAAAAGAGAAAACTCTCAACCAAAAGTAGGTATATTTTCTTAAATTGGGTTCTATTAATTCAGTTCGAATTTAAGCGAAAAACGAAAAAAAGGGGAAGTTTCTTTAAAACAGGAAAAGAAAAAGGAATTAATTAAAAATAGGGAAAATAGGGGAATAGAGGCAAGAGTTTTGATTCCTTCTGAAAATAATACTTCAAAATCTACATTTATTTTGAACGATTTGGAAATTATAAGAATTTTTCACAATTTTGAAAGTCACTACTTGGAACTTAAGGCATCCAAATTTGAACTCTTTGAAAGAGTCTCAACTCCAAATTAAGATTTAAATTCGAAATCACTGAAAAGTTGAAAGTACATTTATCTATTAAAAAAGAAAAAGATTTCATTAAAAGATACATATTTTCCATTTTCCCTAAGTAGTTAGTTCTAAGAGCTGCCAGGTAATGTAAATAATGTACTGGAAGCAATAAATTCACCGACTACCTTCTCACATTACTCGAGGGATCTTCGCGGCTAATCAAAGAGGTATTATCATTCAACTTAGTAATCCGTTAAGGTTCTTCACTAGCAACCGTTGGCAATAAAACGTTTTTGAATTTCAAATGTCTCTTATCTCTTGAGATGTATTTTTTTTTTTTTTTTTGTTTGAAATATATAGTAGAGTCATGATGCTAGATATAATAATAATAATAATTATTATTATTATTACACCATTAAGCCAATTCCCTTTAGGGGAATTGGCTGGATTAGGGGAATTTTTATCTTCTTCCGCTTTGATTTTATCTTTATCTTCTTTGACTAGTGGTTTTGCTTTTCTGCTCTTATCCCTATAATCATTTTCTAGTCTAATTCTCTCCTCATTGTTAAGACCTTTAATATTCAGCTTTCTCAATTATGTTTGCTTCTTCTCATTATCTCACCAAGCACTGTAATAGGGAAATATATTGCATTTCTCACAAAAAAAAAAGTTAATTTTCAAACAACAACAAAATAATAATTTTCTACCAAGAGTTGAATTCTCAAACCAAAAAGATGGATTTCCAACAAAAAAGTATTTTTCAACTCCAAAATATGAATTTTTTAACATAAAACTTAAATTTCAACAAAGTAATTCAAGTTTATATAAAAATTTTAATTTTTAATAAAAAAGATTACTATTCAATAAACCAATTCAATTTCAAACAAATAATTTAATTTTTCACCACAAAAGATGAATTTTCAACCAAAAGTATAATAGACTCTTCAATTCCGTTCGCATTTAGGTGGAAAACGAGAAACAGTTAAATTTTCTGGCAAACTGATGAAGTTTCAAGCCAAAAAGATTAATTTTTAACACAAAACTTTGAATTGTCAACAAAAAATTAATTTTTTATCAAATAGTTGATTACTCACCCAAACGATTAATTTTCAACCAAGAATATTAATTTTTTTTACAACAAAAGACGAATTTTTAACAAAATAAGTGAATTTTCAACCAATAAAGATCAATTCTCAACAAAAAATGTAATAGTTAATACCTAAACCAAACAAAATTTAAATTTTAAATAAAAAACAGTTAAATACAATCAAAAAATACGAATTTTTTAGAATATAGTTGAATTTTCAAACCAAAAATATAAATTTTCAACCAAATAATGAAATTTTTAACAAAAAAAGATGAATTTTCAACCAAAAGCGGAATAGTTACATTTTCATTTAAAAAAAATTAATAATCAACCCAAAAAACGAATGTTCTACCTAAATGATGAATTTTCAACCAAACTGATGAATTTTCAAGTAAAAAAGATCAATTTACTGCCAAAAATGTAATAGCTTAATTTTCAACGAAGCAGTTGCATTTTTAACCAAACGATATGAATTTAAAACAAAAAGGACAAATTTGCAACTAAGAAAGTTTTTTCAGTCAAGAAAGAAAAATAATTTCAACCAAATTGTGGAATTTTCAAGACGAAAAAGCAAATTTTCTACAAAACAGTTACTTTTTTAACAAAACAGTTGAATTTTCAACAAAATAATCAAATTTTTAACCCAAAGAGATGAATACCTAAAACATAATATCTAGTAGACTTTTTAATTAAAAAGAATTAACTTTCAACCAAACAAGATGACTTTTCTCCCAAAGATGAATTTTCAATCTCAAAAGACGAATTTTCTATCTGAAAGGATGAATATTCAACAAAACAGTTGAATTTTCAACAACAAAAAATTCTCCAAGGAAAATGTGCATAATAGTTGATAATTCAAAAAAAGAAAGATTTTGACTTGAAATTAAAAACAGTTACATTCATCAAAAAATACGAATTATCAACAAAATAGTTGAACTGTCAACAAAAACAGATTAATTTTAAACAAAAAATTTGTATTTTCAACTTGAAAATATGAATTTTCAACCCAAATTGCTGGATTTTTTACAAAAATACTTAAATGCTTTTCAACAAAACAGTTGAATTTTTAACCAAAAAGAATGACTTCCAAAATAATTAAATTTTCAACCAAATAATAAAATCTGTAACCAAAAAGATGTGGTCTGCAGAGTGTATGCAGTATCTGAAAAAGTGTGGTCTGCAAGCATTTGCAGTCATTCTTCCCACAACCGCAGTAACACACACTTCAGATGGACTCCTGAAGACATATAAGCGAAAGAACGAAAAAAGGGGAAGTATCTAGAAAACAGGGGCAAAAAGAGGAATTCTTTTTTTTTTTAAAGGGAAAAAGAGTCTGTAAGTCTGCAAGCATCTCCAGTCATTCTTTCAACAATTGCAGTACCAGACACTTCAGATGCACTCTTGAAGACACTTAAGCCAAAAAACGAAAAAAAGGGGAAATATTTTGAAAACAGGGGCAAAAAGACGAATTCTTCTAAAAAGGAGGAAATGAGTTTGAAGTAAGTATCTCCAGTATTTCTTCCCACAATCGCAATACCACATACTTCAGCTGCACTCTTGAAGATGATATCCCATAACTTTATCCATGCGCCCTCTACATTTATATGCCTAATTCCCTCTCTCAGTCTTTTCTATGATGAATTTAATAATCTCTCAGCTTTTCCAGATATACCATTTGTACTTCTGGTTTCTCAAAATTCTCTATTTTAACTCGCGTCTGCTTCAACTTTTTAATTCCTTTCATCCTTGACCTAGGTAATCAATTGCTCCCCGTGACAATTCGTTTTTAGATCTCTGAAGTAACCAAGTACCCTGTCAGTACCATCGTGTTGCACGCCAACCCAGCCATTCATATCTTAGTAGAATAATTTCTTTCTTCAATACTGCAGATAACTAGAATATCATGTAACGAGTCCCAGAAGATATTTTTTGCATCATTACTTTTACCAACAACTGGAGCGTGGCATGCTATAACAAATAGCCTTCCGATTCCCACTTTCATTCTAACCCATAACAATCTGAGAGATATACACATTCATACTTTTTCAGATGCTGTTTTGCTCCCACATTCATAATCCGACCGACTGCTTAGCTACCATGTGATTCATTCACTAGTCCTGACCATAGAGTCCACCTTTTCCTATATTTATTTCATAGTATTTTCTCCTTACTCACACAGTATAGTCTCCATTCATGAATAACGTAGTATAATACACTATAATTTTAATGTATAATATGTAAAATAGTTCGGTATAGATATAGACTGTGATGTATAGTATCTTTTTTTATTCTATTATACCGTTCAGTCGAAGTAGCTCATAAATAAGCAAGCTTGTAAGGGGTTCTCTTACCTTTCCCAGAAACTGTCCTTTGTAGTATGCATTTCCCTTTTCTGTATCGACCACATAGTCCGTTTCTTGTTCAACAGAAGAACTATTCCAGGAGGAGGTTGAAGGCGCCGTTGTCGGAGGAACAACAATTCGAGACCTGGAGAGTGAACTTTGACTCTTCCCAGTGGTGGTGGTTCTGCAATTAGAAAGTTTTAAATTAACATTTTAAAGAACCGCTACATTTACATTCCAATGCTAAAAACATTTTACAATTAAATTTTTAAATTTCGAAGAGATGCTGATCTTTTCAGACCTATATATCCTTCCTATAATTCTTCGTCCTTAAAAATCTTTAACAACATTCTCTTGACGCTTCCTTTATCTTCAATTCCTTTCTTACATCCTTCCCATTCACAGATTCTGCACTTTCTCCTTCTTTTCCCAATACATCGCTTCCTTTAGCTCGTTTCCCAATCCAAATATTATTATTCTTGGCTATCTTCTCCCTATTTCTAAATACTTTGGTACTCCTTCCTCCCTTTTTATCATCTTATATCATTTATTATATTTTGATTCCTGAATCTTCCCCCATTTTTCCATCAGTTGCCTTTCCCTGTCTCTTTTCTCCAATTCTTGCTGCAGTCCCACCTCTTATAACTCTATCCCTAAAGAACTCCCTTCTTTTTTCTTTCCATCTCGTTAATTCTATCGCCCTCCCTCTTCTTTCTTCTAACTCCTTCAAACACTTTTTCACTAACTCCCCTCCCTTAGCTTCCCCTCAAAATCCCTATTTTGAATCTTCTTTTTCCTATCCCTTTAACCTCCTATTCTTTGCTTTTTTTTACTACCGGTACCACTACCCCTTCTTTCCATAACTTTGGTCACGCTTCTCCTCTTCACTCCTTCAGCTCTTTACCCTCATATTTACAGTCTTCATTTGGAATCTCATCTATAACAGGTGCTTTTCCATCTTCTATTATTCTTCACACCTTGATTATTTCTTCCCTTGCTATATCCTCTGCCTCATCTCTTTCCTTTTCCTCCTTCTTTCTTTTTTTTCTTTCCTAACATTCTTCTCTGCCCCTATCAAATCCATACATTATTTTTTCCATCTCTCTCTTTTTTTTACACATCTCAGTAGACTTGTTTTATCTCCTATATTCTTCACTGATTTTCGCTTTTCTTCATTTTCTTAATTCGTTTACATTTCCCTCTCCCATTTTCATATTCTTTACCTTTTTCTTAAATTGTTTTTCTCCTTCTATTGAACTATCACCTCTTCTTGTCCTTTTTACCAATACTTCCTTATTACTGTTACTACTCTTATTTCCCTTTTATGTCATTATTATTGATAAGTGATCCTAATTTATATAATCCACCTCTAGTTTTTTTTACCTTTCTTACCTCCTTCTCCACTATTACATAATCGATTACAGATCCCTTTTCCCCTCCTGAGCAATATTTCCTGTGTATTCTCCCTTATAGTTTCGATCGGGTGCCTGTCCGTCGTATTTTTTCCCCGGAAGTGGGAATGAGGTTAGGGGAAATAGGAGTGGAAGAGGAAGGGAGGAAAGATAGGGGAAGTAAAAGAGGAGAGGGAAAGTATATTAGGAAAGTATAGTGGAAATAGGGGAGTAGAAGAGTGGATCGGAGAGGGGGTGATAAGATAGGATCGGATAGGACAGTATAACATAGGATAGAAGAGAGAGAGAGGGGGGAGTAATAGGGAGAGAGGAAGGAGGAGAGATTTCAACTACTTAAATAACATCTTAATAGGCTACGAAATCCTTTTCTGCAGAACGAAACCTTTTTTTTTATAGCTTCTATCTGTACTCTCTCATACTTAACTCAAGTTATTTTTCCCTTCTTACTTTCCTCGCCCGATATTTTCTTGAACGTATACTGCATATTCCTTTCTTCATATATCAAATCATCCTCTATTCTCCCAGTGCCACTTGCTATCCTGTTCCCCCTTTCTTTCCTACACTTCTCACTTCCTCTATCTTTCTATATATCCTTTTTACTACTTTTTCCACTCCTTCTTTCAATTCCTTCGCCTTTCATTTTAGACCCTTTGTCATTATACCCCCCCCCCCCTTTCTATCTATGAGTAAACTGAGATATTGGGATTATAGAATGGAAAAAATATTGTATGCATTTGCTAGGAGGGGTATAGAAGAAAGTTAGGAAAGGTAAAAAAGAGGAAAGGAAGAGGGACGAGGACATAACAAGGTAAGAAATAATGAAAGATGAGAGTGCACATGATATAGATGAAGAACTAAAGAAATGGGCATGAATAATGTGCATTATGAAGAGAGGAATGTGAAAAAACAGACAGGGAGGAGGTTAAAGATGATAGAGGAGTGACGCTAATGTCATTATTTTATAAGCAAGTAACTCAAAATGGAGATCATAGAAATCATTTTAAGGATTTTAAGGAGAAAGGATTTTAAAAAGTGTCAGGGGTAATAAAACAGATATTGGGAATAGGAAAAAGAAGGTACAAAAAAGATTAGAGAAGGAGAATAAGGTTGTTTGATATGCTGGTATGACCGGTATAAGACTAAAGAGCAGAGATATGGGTATGGAAAGAGCCGGAAAGAGGGCATGGAGATTTGAGGCGAAGCTAAGGGAGGAAAAAGGAGGAGAGTTAGCAGAAAAGTGTTTGAAGGAGTTAGAAGAAAGGAAAGGGAGGGTGATATAATATACGAGATGGGAAGAAAGTAGAAGTGAGTTCTTTAGGGATAAAGATATAGGAGATGGGACTAGAGTACATGAAGAATTGGAGAAAAGAGACTAGGAAATACAATTAATAGATAGATAAGGGATGATTGAGGAATCAAAATATAATAAATGGTAAAAGACGACAAAAAAGGCAGTACGAAAGTATTCAGGAAGGGGATGAGGAGAGAGAAGATCGACAAGAATATCAAGATTTAGATTGGGAAATGAGGTAAGGGAAGAGATATAATGGAAAAAGGAGAGAAATTGAAGATAAAGGAAGCTAGCAAGAGAATGTGGTAAAGATTTTTGGAGAGCAATGGACAAAAGAATTACAGAGATCTATAAGAACTTATCTTACCTAGAATTAGTTCCAGTCGTCCTCGTAGAAGAACTCACATCATAAGTGGTCGAGGGCGGTATGGAAGAGGAAGAAGACGGTGAAAGGAATCCTTGAGTCGGAGGCAAGGTAGTTGAAGCAGTCCTCGTATCCTCTTCCTTGGGTGAATTACTCTCGGATGAGATCACTTTCCTCCCAGTCCCATTATCTCCAGCTCCAGGTAAGGTCAGAGGATACCCAGGATGGGACGAATAGGAATTTTCAGATTCTAAAGGAGCCGAGGATCCATAACCAATACTTCCGTTGTCTCCGCTGATGGTGCAGCTGTTCTTGAGCCTCTGGCGATGACTTCCTGGACTGGCTCGTTCTCGTTTCCTGTCAGGAGTCTGAACAGAAGAGCCCTCCAGGGAGCAGGGAATTGAGGAAGCTCCATGGTAGTCATCCGAACCGACGGAGCTGGTGTTGCTGGTTGGATCCGAGTCCTCGGTCGGTCTTTCCTCCAGGGGAAGACTCGACTTGAGCCGGCGAGATCCTCGGGAAATGGAAAGCTTGGACTTGGAGACATCATCCATGTAGGCAAAACTGTTGCTGAGTTGAGTTGCTCCCACTTGGACGATTTCCACACCCATAGTGGAGTGCACCTCGTCTCGAGACATAGCCCCGGGTGATTAGGGGAATCTCGTTGACCTCTTCCTTTCCTGTTATGACCCGCTACCACTTGTACTGTTACTATCGTAACATTGATGAGCTGAAAATGTAAATATATATGGATTCCGTTAAGTGTGTTGTTTTATTTTTGTTATGGGGATTAAGTTTAGGATCGAGATTCTTCATTTGAGACTGAGATTTAACATTTACAACATTTTGCTTTAAACATCCCTTCCATAATATAATTCAATTTTTCTTTTTCCAGTTTTATTTTCTACAAACTATTATTGTCAAATAAGTAATTTTTGAAATGACGAATCCAAATAAAAATTATAAAAATAAAGATGCCAGGGCATAAAATATTGCTAGGTCTGACACACTTTATTTAGTCCGGATTTAAAAGTGTGTAGGCCGAAATGAGAAAGTTTGCAGCGAAAAATTAACATTATTTTCGAAGCAAAAATTCCAGTGTTCTGGTCTTTTTTGGTTGTATTAAACGGTTTTTGGTTTAAAGTTAACATCTTCTTCGGTTTAAATATCAATTATTAAATTTTTTGTTCAGAATAAATCTTTTTTGGTTGAAAATTTAACTACTTGGTTAAAATTTGTACTCTTTAATTAAAAATTCCAATTTTTTGTTCAAGATTTATAATTTTAGTTGAAAATTTATCTCTATGGTTGCATAAATGTAACTATTTTGTTAAATATTTACTTTTTATGGTCAAAAGTTAATTTTTGAACTAAAAATTTATCTTTTTCAGTTAAAGATTTAACATTTTATTTGAAAATTCATCTCTAAGGTTTTAGAAATTGAAGTATTTTACTGAATATTGATTTTTTATGGTCAAACCACAAAAAACATTAATTTTGAGCAAAATAGTTAATGTCCCTTACAAAGAGATGAATTTTCAACAAAATATTTGAACACAGAATATGATTTTTTAACCCGAAAGATTTTTTTAAAAATGGAATAGTTAAGTTTTCAGGCAAGAATTATGGTCAATCTTTAAAAAATATGAATTTGGAACAAACTAGTTCAACTTTCAACCAAGTAGTTGAATATTCAACTAAAAAAAATGAATTCCGAACGAAGTAGTTACATTATTTTCGATCAAAAAGTTGAATTTTTCAACATAAAGATTAATTTTCTACAAAAAAGCACGAGTTTTAAACAAAATTGTTGAATTTTAAAACCAAAAGGACGAATTATCTACAAAACGGTTGAATTTTTAACCGGAAAATATGACTGTTTAACAAAGAAAGTTAATTTTCAATCACAAAGTTAAATTTAAAATAAAAAATAGTTTAATTTTTAACCAAATAGTTATATTTAAACCAAAAATATGAATTTTCAACAAAAAAGGTAATTTTCTACTAAAAAGCTAAATTTGTATAAAAATAGTTATAGTGTTGGTTAAAAAATGTATTTTCAACAAAAAAAAAACGAATTTTCAACAAAATAGGTACATTTTCAACAACAACAAAAAATAAATTTTCAACTAAAATGATGAATCTTACGAAAAAAAAAAAAATTTTAAACAAAAGATAATTATCTCTATTGAAAATGTACCATTTTGGTTAAAAATTCGAATATTTTGTTAAAAATGTATTTCTTTTGTTGAAGGTTCAACATTTTAGTTGAAAATTTATTTCTTTTGTAAAAATGTAAGTATTTTGTTGAATATTCGTTTTTTTATGTTAAAAATTCATATAGTTTGTTAAAGATTCATCTTTTTTGCTTGAAAATTAAACTTCTCGATTAAAAATTTATTGTTTTTGGTTGAAGAATCATAATTTTAGTTAAAAATTAATTTCGTTGGTTGAAATTGAACTATTTTGTTTGAAATGATTTTTTTTTTGTTTTAATTAAAAATTACGCTTTTAACTGCAAAATATAAGCATTCCATTTTTTTCTAAAGATTTACTTTTTTTCAGTTTCAAATTCAACTAAATGGTTAATAATTGCGGTATTTTGTTGAAAATTCGTTTTTTTTTGTTGTTACAATATGCATCTTTTCGGTTGAAAATTGAACTAGGATGGTTCAAATATTTGTTTATTGGTAGAAAATTATTTTAATTTTTTTTGCTTTTAATTCAACTGTTTTGTAGAAAATTTGTCCTTTTGGTTCGAAAAATCAAAAACTTGGTCAATGTTTTTCTTTTACTTTCTTGACATAAAAATCTTTTTTTGTTGAAAATTCGTCTTTTTGGTTTAATAATTTATTTATTTTGGTAGAAATTTCATATATTTTAAATAAAAATGCATTTTGTTGACAATTAGTTTTTTTGTCGAAAATGAAAATTCAACTACTTCATTTTTAGTTGAGAATTTATCATTTTTACTTGAAAATTCGATTATTCCATTTTTAAATGAAAATTGATCCTTTTTGTTTGAAAATTGAACAATTTGGTTAAAAATTCGTCTCTTGTGGTAAAAAATTAATCTTGGTCAAAAAATTCATCTTTTTGGGTTGAATATAGACCATTTTTGGTATACATTTTTTAAAACTGAAAATTCAATTTTTTAAATTGTTGAAAATTCGTTGTTTTTTGGTTGAATTCGGATGTTTTCTTTAAAAAAATTCTTTTTGGCTGGAAAATTTGACCATTTGGTTGAAAATTCATGTATTTTGTTCAAAATTCATCTTTTTGGTTGAAAACTATTTAATTGGTCACCTTATTGTTCTGTCGATCCTAGAGAACAAAGTCTCAATTGCAAATAAGCGAAAGCTTTTAATACCGGTTTACACAAAATGATGATTCAGAAATCTTATTCAAAGTTCTGAATCATAATATTCACCGTTATGACAAGGAATACATCAAAATAACCGCAGAAAGGAAGTAAATGTCGCCAGAGCTCTAAATATTATCAAATATCTTGATTAAATTCAAAATTTAGAAGAAAAACTATAAAATAAGGATGCAAATTAAATAAATAAAAGAAAAATTTGGTATTTAGCACAATCAAAAACCAGCAAAATGCTTTCCACAATTTTTCAAATAATAGGAATGTTTTTCAATTTTCAAATCCAAAAATAGAACCTTTGATTTAAGCTGAAGAAATTACAGATTCGACATTTTCAACTTTTTCTCAAAAAGTTGTATCCACTTTTCTAACGTAACATTTTAAAATTATAAAAAAATGAATTTCAATGTTAATTAAAATGTAACAAAAAAATGTAAATGTCTTGCTAAAAATTAATCTGTTTCGGTTGAAAATTAACTCTTCAATGAAAATTTGACTACTTAATTTTGATTTAAAAGTTGATCTTTTTTAGTTTAAAAATTCAACTATTTATTAAAAAATTTGTAGAAGCAAAAAAATATAAACTATAAAAATAAGAAATAAAATTTGGACTACATCACATCCATTGTTTAAACTATTTAGTTGGAAAATGTTTTTTTTATACGAAATTGATCTTCTTGATTGAAAAATCAACTTTTGGATTAAAAATTTCACTATTTTGTTAAAAATTAAACTATTTTGTAGAAATATAATCTTTTTGGTTACAAATTAACTTTTTTGTTGAAAATGCAACTGTTTTGTAAAATTTTGGTTTTTGACGGCTCAAAAATTTAACAATTTGGTAGAAAATTTGACTAATTGGTTGAAAATGTACGTATTTTAGTAGAAAATTCATTTTTTTGTTGTTGAAAATGACTTTTCTTTTTGAAAATTTATATTTTCGGGCTGAAAATTAAATTTGTAGAAAATTCGTTCTTTTTATTGAAAATTAATTTTCTTAAATGAAAATTTAGTGACTTCATTTTCATGTCAAAATTGATCTGTTTTAATTTAAAAATTCAACTGTTTTGTAGACAATTCATATTTTCAGTGATGATTTACCTACATTGTAAAAATTCAATAATTTGGTAGAAAATTCAACTATTTGGTGCAAAATTCAACTGTTTTGTAGAAAATTCTTTTTTTTACTGAAAATTAATTTTCTTACATGAAAATTTAACTAATCCATTGCTGGTTACAAATTAATCTTTTTTAGTTTAGAAATTCAACCATTTATTTAAAAAATTCTAAAAACCAAAAAATATAAATTAAAAAATAATAAAATAACATTTGGACTAACATCACATCCACTGTTTAAACTATTTAGTTGAAAATTCTTTTTTGTATAAAAAATTAATCTTCTTGATTGAAAATTCAACTGATTGGTTGAAAATGACTTTCCCTGTTGAAAATTTATATTTCGGGCTGAAACTTAAACTGATTTTTAGAAAATTCGTTCTTTTTATTAAAATTATTATTATAAAATTTTATGTAAAAATTGATCTTTTTTAGTTTAAGAATTCAACAATTCATATTTTCAATTCGAAAATTCATAAATTTGGTTATTTAAAAAATGTTATAAACTAAAAAATAGAAATTAAAAATTAATAAAATAAAATAAATTAATTTTCTTAAATGAAAATTTAGTGATTTCATTTTTATGTCAAAATTGATATTTTTTAATTTAAAAATTCAACTGTTTTGTGGACAATTCATATTTTCAGTTCAAAAATTTAATAATTTGGTAGCAAATTTAACTATTTGGGTTAAAATTGATCCTTTTTGCTGAGAATTCAAATATTTTGTTGAAAAATCGTCTCATTTGGTTGAAAATTCAACTCCTGAGTCAAATTTAAACTACTTTCTTAGAATTTTTTTTTTCGGTTGAAGATTCATATTTTTAGTTGTAAATTCAACTATTTGGTACAAAATTTAACTGTTTTGTAGAAAAATATTTTTTTTTAAATTGAAAATTAATTCTCTTACATGAAAATTGAACTATTCCATTGTTTGATTAAAAATTAATCTTTTTTAGTTTAAAAATTCAACTATTTATTTTAAAAAATTTATAAAATAAAAAATATAAATTAAAAATTAATGAAATAAAATGTGGACTAACATCACGTCCATTGTTCAAAATATTTAGTTGAAGATTCACGTAATTTGTTGAAAATTTGTATTTCTTGGTAGAAAATCAATGTTTTTGTTAAAAATGCAACTGTACGGTTGAAAATTAATCTATTTTAGTTAGATTCAAGTATTTTGTTGAAAATCCGTCTTTTTTGTTATACTCAATTGTTATTGATTAAAATAAAAATATGTGTGGTTCAAATATCAACTATTACATTTTTTTTTTTTTTGAAAATCAGTATTTCCTGTTTTTTTTAGTTGAAAATTCGATTATTTGTTTAAAATTAATTTATTTTCTTGAAAAATCGTCTTTTTGATAGAAAATTAATCTTCTTGATTTAAAATTGAACTATTTGGCAGAAAATATATGTATTTTGTTAACAATTTGTATTTTTTTTTGTAGAAAATTCATTTTTTGGTTAAGTATGCAACAGTATGGTTCAAAATTAATCTGTTTTAGTTGCTGATTCAAGTATTTTGTTAAATCTTGGTTTCTTCGCCTTAAAAATTTAAAAATTTGGTAGCAAATTTAACAATATGGTAGAAAATTTAACAATTTGGTAGAAAATTTAACTATTTGGTTGAAAATGTATGTATTTTAGTTGAAAATTATTTTTTGTTATTGAAAATTAACTTTTTAAATTTAAAATTCAACTGATTGGTTGAAAATGACTTTTCTTGTTATAAATTTATATTGTCGGGCTGAAAATTAAACTTGTTTGTAGAAAATTCGTTCTTTTTATTGAAAATTAATATTCTTAAATGAAAATTTAATGACTTCATTTTTATACAAAAATTGATCTTTTTTAATTTAAAAATTTAACTGTTTTGTAGACAATTCATGTTTTTAGTTCGAAAATTCAATAATTTGGTTATTTAAAAAATGTTATAAACTAAAAAATATAAATTAAAAATTAATTAAATTAATTAATTTTCTTAAATGAAAATTTAGTGACTTCATTTTCATGTCAACATTGATATTTTGTAATTTAAAAATTCAACTGTTTTGTAGACAATTCATATTTTCAGTTCGAAAATTTAATAACTTGGTAAAAAATTTAACTATTTGGTTTAAAATTGACCTTTTTTGCTGAGAATTCAAATATTTTGTTGAAAATGCAACTCCTGAGTCGAATTTAAACTACTTTATTAGAATTTTTTTTCGGTTGAAGATTCATATTTTTAGTTATAAATTCAACTATTTGGTACAAAATTTAACTGTTTTGTAGAAAAATATTTTTTTTTAAATTGAAAATTAATTCTCTTACATGAAAATTGAACTATTCCATTGTTTGATTAAAAATTAATCTTTTTTAGTTTAAAAATTCAACTATTTATTTTAAAAAATTTATAAAATAAAAAATATAAATTAAAAATTAATGAAATAAAATGTGGACTAACATCACGTCCATTGTTCAAAATATTTAGTTGAAGATTCACGTAATTTGTTGAAAATTTGTATTTCTTGGTAGAAAATCAATGTTTTTGTTAAAAATGTATGGTTGGAAATTAATCTATTTTAGTTGATTCAAGTATTTTGTTGAAAATCCGTCTTTTTTGTTATATTCAATTGCTATTGATTAAATTAAAAATATGTTGTGGTTCAAATATCAATTATTACCTTTTTTGTTGAAAATCAGTATCTCCGGTTTTTTTTTTAGTTGAAAATTCAATTATTTGTTTAAAATTAATGTATTTTTTGAAAAATAGTCTTTTTGATAAAAAATTAATCTTTCTGGTATGAAATTTAACTATTTGGCAGAAAAGACATGTATTTTGTTAACAATTTGTATTTTTTGGTAGAAAATTCCTTTTTTTTGTTAAGAATGCAACAGTATGGTTGAAAATAATTAATCTGTTTTAGATGCGGATTCAAGTATTTCGTTGAAAATTCGTCTTTTGTGGTATATTCAATTATTTTTCACTTAAAAATAAAATCTTCTCTGTCTTAAATATCAACTATTACATTTATTGGTGAAAATCAGTATTTTGGTAGAAGATTCAGCTGTTTTGTGAATTTATATAATTTGTTGAGAATTTATCTCTTTGGTTGAAAATTTAACAATTTGGTAGAAAATTCAACCGTTTTGTGAAAAATTTATGTAATTTGTTAACAAATTATTTTTATGGTTGAAAACTTAACTACATGCTTGAATGAAAATTCAGCCGTTTTGTTAAAAGCTCGTATTTTCGGCTTGAAAATTCAACTGCTTTGTGGAAAATTTATGTAATTTGTTGAGAATTGATTCTCAACAAATTGGTCCAGTTGAAGGAAGCTATAAAAGAATTAAGGAAGCGAATGAAATAGAGCGTAGTAATTCCGATACTACCTTATACAAAATTCTACAGACACAAGTTAAAAAATCACAAAGCTTGGAATCGATCTAGGTAGTCATAGTAATTATTGCCTTCTAGAGTGACAATTACAATTTTCAAGGAACTCAATCTCTTCTCAGCAATCACTCATGTCTAAGAGAATGTGAAATCGCATCCTAAAGCGGAAATAATTGCTCTTTATGTACTCGCAAGTCGATTTGCTACCAACGTAATGTTTTAAAGATTTAATTCTAATTTCATTTATACAGTCTCTATAAAGGAAAGATTTGTAGTCACGAAAGGAATTATTACCACATATCTCCATTTGCATTTCAAATCTCATGTGTGCATTTTGATTGTGGATGAGAATTGCGGGCATTCTTGATATCGCCGGAAACGAAAAGCATGGGAATAAAGATAAGCAAGATGAACCACCTTCTTGCATCAGATAAGATATAAGAATTACATGAGATTTCGGGAAAATGTCAAGAAATTATGTATAATTTTTGGGAAACGATTCATTAATTCAGCGTGACCGAAAAACATTATTTTCAAAATTACCTGATTTTTCCCATCGTTTTTCCCTGACATACTTTTCATTTATCATGACCATTATTACTCAAAGACCAACATTTTATTCTTCCAAAATTTTTAACACAGCATATTTTATAACCGGAATAAAACAATTTCAGATTAAAATGTTCAAATTTTATTTATTTCAACTAAGAAAGATGACTTTTCTACCATAAAAGACGAATTTTCAATACAAAAGAACGAATTGTCAAGAATACAGTGGAATTTTCAACCAAAAAGATGACTTTTAACAAAATAGTTCAATCTTCAACAAAATAATTAAAGTTTTAACAAAATAGTTGAATTTTTAACCGAATTGTTGAATTTTCAACCTAAAAAGATGAATCTTCAAACAAAAAAAGATTACATTTCAACTAAAAAAAGTTGGATTTTGAACCAAATATGTAATTGAATTATTAATAGGATAGTTGAATTTTCAACAAAAGAAGATGAATTTTTAATCCAAAAAGACGAACTTTCTATCCAAAGAGGCGAATATTCAACAAAACATTTAAATTTTCGACAAAAAAGGATGAATTTTTACCAAAATACTTGAATTTTCCAAAAAATAATTACATTTTTAACAATATAGTTGAATTTTTAACCAAAAAGTTGAAAATTCAACGAGATCGCCAAATTCCTATAAATAAAATATTAAACTTTAACCAAAAAAAGTTGCATTTTCAATTCAGAAAGTTAAAAGTTGAACCACTTTGTTAAATATCCATGTTTTTGGTTGAAGATTACCATTTGAGTTAAAAATGTAATTGTTTGGTTTAAAAGTAATCTTTTTTGATTGAAAATTCAACTATTTTGTTAAAACATCCCTTATTTTGATAGAAAATTTAACTATTTGGTTGAAAATTAACTTTTTTGTTGAAACTTCATATTTCCGGGTTTAAAATTCAACTATTTTGTTGAAAAATCGTTTTTTTTTTGTTTAAAAATTAATTTTTCAACATTTTAGGTTGAAAATTGAACAAAAAAATTGCATTTTCAAATAAACAATTGAATTTTGTAGATTAAAGTTGAATTTTCAAAAAAGAGGAATTTTCAATCCTTAAGGATGAATTTACTCTCCAAATATATGAATCTTCAACCAAAACAGATGAATTTTCAACAAAGTAGTTGAACTTTTAACCAAATATTTACATTTTTAACAAACTGGTTGAATTTTTGATAAAAAAATATTAAACTTCAACCAAAAAAAGTTGCATTGTGAACAAAATAAATGCATTTTTTTAGAAAACAGTTGAATTATCTACAAAAAAAAGATTAATTCTTAATCCAAAATAGACGAATCTTCTATCTAAATAGACAAATGTTCAACAAAACAGTCGAATTTTCGACTAAAAATATGAATTTTCAACATAATACTAGAATTATCAATAAAATACTTGAATTTTCAACAAAACAGTTTAATTTTCAACAAAACAATTACATTTTCAACAAAATAGCTGAATTTCTAACCAATTAGTTGAATTTTCAACCAAATTTTTTAATGTTCAACCCAATCGTCGAACTTTTATTAAAAAAAGATGAAACTTTAATCAAAAAAAGTTCAATAAAAGTTAAACATCCATTTTTTGAACTTTTAACCAAAATTAACCAAAAAAGTTGCATTGTGAACAAAATAAATTAATTTTTTAGAAGACAACTGAATGAATTCTCTACAAACAAAAAAATTAATTTTCCATCCAAAATGGGCAAATCTTCTATCTAAATAGACAAATGTTCAAAAAAAAAGTTGAATTTTCAACTAAAAAGAAAAATTTCAACATAATACTAGAATTATCAACAAAATACTTGAATTTTCAACAAAACAATTAAATCTTGAACAAAAGAGCTGAATTTCTATCCAAATAATTGAATTTTCAACCAAAAATTTTTTATTTTCAACCCAATCGTCAAATTTTTATTAAAAAAAGATTAAACTTTGACCAAAAAAAGTTGCATTTTCAATCCAAGATGATGAATGTTCAATAAAAGTTAAAAATCCATTTTTTTGGTTGAAGATTAACATTTCAGTTAAAAATGTATATATTTTGTTTAAAAGACACCCTTTTTGGTTGAAAATGCAACTATTTTCTTGAAAATTCGTTTTTTGTTGTTGAAAAACTATTTTTTTTTAAACATTTTTGTTCCAAATAGATAAATGATCAACAAAAAGTGTCATTTGAGACCAAAAAAGACGACCTTTTATCAAAATACTTTAATGTTTAATCAAACAGTTAAATTTTCAACAAAACAGCTAAATTTTTAACCAAAAAGATAAATTCGTAACTAAAATGATGAATCTTCAACTAGAATTGTTAAATTTTCAGTTAAAAATAATTATTTTTCAATAAAAAAAATATATATTATTATTATAATATATTTAAACCAAAAAAGATTTTATTTTTAAATAAAAAACAGTTTAATTGCACCAAAACGACGAATTTTCAACAAAATAGTTGAATCTTCAAACAAAGAAGAATTATTTTCAACCAAACAGGTATATTTTTATCCAAAAATAATTAAATTTCTATTAAAACAGATGAATTTTTAAACCAAATAGGCGAATTTTCAAAAAAAAGTTGAATCCTTGAACAAAGAAGATTCATTTTCAACCAAACAGTTGCAATTTTATCCAAAAAGATGAAATTTCAATAAAACAGTTGAATTTTCAACCAAAAAGGATGACTTTTTCCCAAATTTGTTAAACTTTTAAACCAAAGACGAATTAAAAAAAAAAGTTGAATCCTAGAACAAAAAAGATTAATTTTCAACCAAACAGTTGCATTTTTATCCAAAAAAGATGAAATTTCAATAAAACAGTTGAATTCTCAACCAAAAAGGATGACCTTTACCAAATTTGTTGAATTTTTAAACAAATAATAAATATTTTAAATAAAAATATAATTGTCAGGAGGAAAAAACTGAAAAAAAATAAATAGAAATACAAAGAAAATAAATTACTATAACAAGAATATTATATCATAGTAGCCGCAAAAATTCATTTTCAAAATTCCGATGAGTTTTCCCTTACCAATTTTTCATTTTCTCTGACCATTAATATTCAAAGACCAGAATCTTTATCTTGTAACATTTTTGCATAGAATCTTTTATGAACGGAATAAAAAAATGTCAACAAAAATTTTAATTAAAAATTTACTATCCTTCATCGTTATTTAAAGTGGCTCTTATAGAAATTCCCGAGTTTTGCAAGATTTTTTTTAATCTCTGACTTTCCCTAACCAATAAAATTCCCTGATTTTCAAGTTTTCCCCGATCTACGGCCACCCTGTAATTAATAAAATAAATTGATGCTACCCTAAACATTTTTAGATCAGAATTTTTAATTCTTGAGAAAAATATGAAATGCGAAATTTTTGGGAATTAAAAAATAAAGAATCCAAGGATCAAATTTTGAAAACTTAAATTAAAAAAAAAAAATATTTTCAAGTCAAATAAAAATCTCGTCTTTTTTATTTTTTAAATCATAATAAAAAACATTCAGATATACCGATGTAGGTCGATTTTTTGTAAATGTTTTTTCATTGTGATTTAAAAAAATAAATAAAAAAACGAGAGAAAAAAAGATGGAAGAGGATTTGGAGGTTGCCTTTTTTCTTTCCTCTATTTTTATTTTATTTTAAATTTCAAATGACACTTAAGACGTTTAAGATTTTTGACTCAGACGTTAAAAAAGAATTAAAATGTTGATTTATCCTGAATTTGATTTCTTAAATTTTAATTTGTATAATATTTGGAAACGATTGAGTAATTAATAAAAAAAATTGATTCTACCCTAAACATGTTTAAATCGGAATTTGTAATTCGTGTGAAAATACAAGGATTCTATTTGCAGAAAATAATTTAGCTTAGTGGGAAGGACTCGTTTCCAGTTTATCTGCTTTAAAGCCGGTTTCACATGCTTGAACGGTGAACTCTTGATAAATTTTGCTCGTCAACAAAAGAAATAAACAGCAATCACTGAACAGTTAGTCGATAAGTACCCGCACCTAGCAAAATTTTACATTCACGTAGGTATTCGCGTCATAAAATATTTTTTTCTTTCTTAAAACAAAAGACTACATTTTCCCCTGAATATTTATTGACCTCCAAACTCCACAAAGCCTAAAGTGATTTAATTTGTTTTTAAATTAAAAATTTGAAATAAGTAAATTGACGGATAACTTGTACATATTTTAATATTAGTTGCAATCAAATTAATTAATTTTAGAATCAAATTCTTTTAATAAAATTATTAATTAAAATATAATGAAGATAATGTTGAATATCCCAAGTTCAGTAAATAACTTGGCCATGATCTAGATTCCAAGATATTATAAACCATAAGCGTAATTATTGGAAAATGAGAAACTTTCATCTGATCACATTGCACGCAACCCAGATTTAAATCGAGATAATAATCGCGTAACAAGTGACATCAGATCATAGCGTAAACATTAATAGCGTAAACGTAAATAATAATAATGATAATTCCAGTTTAAAAAAATCATTAATAAAAATTGTTTATAATTCATTCATTATTGAAAAGCCCTTTATCAATTTTAAATTGGCGAATTGATTTTTTTACTAATAAAAATAATATATTTGTAATTTCAAGCTTAAAAAAGATTTCAAATAATATTTATGAAAATTGTTTAGAATTAAATAATTAATGGTAAGTTTTTTACGAATTTGAAATCTTCAAATTGGTGCGAATTGATTTTTTTTACTAACAAAAATAATATGATTATAATTCCGGAATTTCGAAAAACTTAATAATTATATTGATGAAAATATTTTAAAATTCAAGAGTTATTGCATATTTCTTTCTGAATTTTAACTTTTTGAATTTTTTTTACAAATAAAAATAATCTGATTATGATTCCAGATTTTGTATACGATCTAAGAGTAAAATAATTATTTAACGTGATTGTTTGTATTTGTTTTACGCAGTTTTTAAATTAAAATACAAAATTAATATTAAAACAAAATTGTTGTATTTCGTAACATCTATTATCTAAAATAACAGAAAAGAATATTTGTGACAATTGATAGAAATTGATATCTTAACTTTAGAAATTAATATATAATATTTTTTATGGACAATAAATCCGTTGCATTTTTGTTCCATAATACCAATTTCCGACAAAAAATAACACTAAAATAAACTGAAGTTTTTCAAAATTATAAGTTTGACTTTTGAAGTAAAATAATTATCATTTCAATAACGGATTGCTGATGAAAACCGCTAACATATCCTATTGTTGCTCAAATATTGTAAATATTCAAATATAGCAATTTATACGAAAAATATTAACATAACATAACAAAAAATTGTTCACAATTGTAAATCTTCTTTGAAATTTAATTATTTTTGTTTAAATAACCAATTATCTATGAAAAGCAATAATATAACCTCAAGACTGTTCAAAAATTGCGTAACGTAAAATTATTCTAAATGGGGAATCTTGAAAATAATTTTTGTTTAAAACTTTCTACAAAATAGTGTAATTTTCTACCAAAAAATATGAATTTTTAACTAAAAAAAACGAATTTTCAAACTATAAAGATGAATGTTCAAACTAAATAGACTAATTTTCTACAAAAAAGATGAATTTTCAAAGAAAAAGACGATTCTTCTGCAAAATAGCTCAATTTTCAACCATTAAATATGAAAATAGTTTAATTTTCAACAAAAAATATGAATTCTCAACTAAGAAAGATTTTTCAGTCAAGAAAGAAAAAAAATTTCAACCAAATGTAGAATTTTCAGGCCAAAAAGACCAATTTTCTATAAAATAATTAAATTTTTTAATAGTAGACTTTTCAATGAAAAAGACAAGAAAATATGACTTTTTGACCAAAAGATGAATTTTTAATCTATAAGGACAAATTTTTCTATAAAAAAAAAAATAATTTTCAACAAAAAGTTGATTTTTCAAACAAGAAATAATTTTTAGTCGAAAAATTAAAAAAAACTGCAACTAAATTGTGCAATTTTCAAGCCAAAAAGACTATTTCTCAACAAAATAATTAAAATTTTATTTTTAAAAATTAATTCTAAAACAGAAATATAATAGCAAACTTCTCAATTAAAAAGAATTGTCTTTCAATGAAAAAAGATGAATTTTCAATCCACAAGGACGAATTTTCTATCTGAAAAAAAGACGAATGTAATATTCAGAATGTTCAACACAACAGTTGAATTTCCGACCAAAAAATATGACTTTTTAAACAAGTATTTGAATTTTTAACAAAATAATTAAATTGTCAACCAAATAATTAAATTTTTAAACAAAAAGATGAATTGATAACCAAAAATATAATACTAGACTTTCAACCCAAAAAGGTAACTTTTCTATCTAAGGTTAACTTTTTAACAAAATATTTTATTTTTTCTTACCAAAATAGTTTAATTTTTAACAAAAAAAGTACATTTTTAGACAAGAATATTTATTTCATACCAAAATAGACGAATTTTCAACTATAAAAATGATAAATTTTCAATAAAAAATGGAATAGTTCAATTTTCAATTTAAAGAAAGTACATTTTTAGACAAGAATATTTATTTCATACCAAAAAAGACGAATTCTCAAATACATAGTAGAATTTTCAACTATAAAAATGATAAATTTTCAATAAAAAACGGAATAGCTGAATTTTCAATTTAAAAAAAGTGATTTTCAACTAAAAAAAGATGAAAGTTCAATAAAATAGTTGAATTTTCAACAAGAAAGAAAAAAATATCAACCAGATTTTGGAATTTTCAATAAAAAAAGGCGAATCTTCTACAAACAAGTAAATTTCCATTAAAAAAAATGAATTTTGAAACAAAAATATAATAGAAGACTTGAAAATTAAAACAAAATGAAGTTTTAATACATAAGGGCGAATTTTCTATTCAAAAATACGAATTTTCAACAAAGCAGTTGAATTTTCCACAAAAAAGTAATAAATTTAATTAATCAATTAAATAATTAAACTATCAATCAAATAGCAGAATTTTTAACTAGAAGATGGTATAGTCGAATTTTCAGTGAAAAAAATTCATTTTCAACAAACAAACAAAAACGAATTTTCAAGAAAATAGTTATTTTTTTTAGCAAAATAGTTTATTTTTCAACGAAAAAGTTTTATTTTCAGTCAACAATATTTATTTTATACAAAAAAAAATAATTTTCAACTAAAATGATGAATCTCTCACCAAAAAATGAATTTTCAACTCACAAGATTAATTTTATAGTAAAAAAGAAGATTTTTTAACAAAATAATTGATTTTTTTTACAAAAAATATGAATATTCAATAAAAAAACACGAATTATTAAATAAAAAAATACATTTTTAACCAAAAATGGAATAGGTAATTTTTCAGTTAAGAAAATTCATTTTCAAAAAATAAAAAGAATTTTCAACAAAGGAGGTAAATTATCGACCATATAAATGAATTTTAAACTTAATAATAAACTAAAATTAAAATTAATAATAAATACACTATAATTAAGAATTAATTTTCAAGCAATCAGTTGCATTTTTGACCAAAAAAAAAGAAGATATTTCATATTGCGTGACACATTGTTATTGTAATTTGTAATTAAAAATATGAATTTTCAGCTTAGAAGATTAGTTTTTTTTACTCAAAGAAAAGAATTCTTAACAAAATACATGAATTATTTACTAAAAAATACGAATATTCAACAAAATACATGAATTTTCAACTAAAAAAATAATAATTTTTAACCCTTTAAACTTTCAACCTAAAAATATGATTTTCAACCAGACTTGAATATTCAAAAAAATAATTAAATTTACAATACATAGTTGTTATAACCAAACAGTTGAATTTTCAACCAAATGGACGAATTTTCAATAAAAAAAAGTTTAAACTCCCACCAAAAACAGCTCAATTTTCTACTAAATATTTAAATTTTCAAGCGAAACAAAAATTTTAAAGACAGTAGGACTTTTAACAAAAAGATTAATTCTCAAATAAAAATGTAGTAGTGGATACAATGATGATACTTCAACTCAAAAAAATCGAACTTTAAAAATAAATTTACATTTTCAACCAGAGTTGAATTTCCAACTAAAAAAGATAAGTTTTTAACCCAAAACGGAAGAGTTAAATTTTCTGAAAAAAATTAATTTTTTAACAATTAAAACGAACTTTCAACAAAGTACTCAAGAAAAAAAGGTTTATCTAAATTATTGAACTTTCCAGTCAAAAGATGAATTTTCAACAAACAATTGAATTTTTTTACCAAAAAGATGATTTTTTAACCTACGAAGATGAATTTGCTACCAAGGAGATAAATTTTCTACCAAAAGGCGAATTTTTAACCAAGTTCATGAATTTGCAACCAAATAGTTTAATTTTCAACTAAAAAAGATAATTTTTCAACCATTCAAATTCAAAGTAAAAGACGAATGTTCAATCAAATAGTTAAATTGTCAACAAGAAAGAAAAAAATGTCAACCCAATTGTAGAATTTTCAATCTAAAAAGCCAAATTTTCTACAAAATAATTAAATTTTCATCCATAAGAAACGAATTCTAAAACAAAAATACAGTAGTAGACTTGGCAATTACAAAAAAGGAATTTTCAATACATAAGGACAAACTTTCTATTCAAAAAGACGAATGTTCAACAAAACAGTTGAATTTTCAACAAAAAAGATTAATTTTCTAAAAAAAAGAGGAATTTTCAACAAAACAGTTGAATTTACGACTAAAATATATGATTTTTTAACAAAGTAGTTAAATTTTCCATAAAGTAATTCCTAAATTAAAACCCAAATAGTAGAATTTTGAATCAGAAGAGATGAATTCTGAATCAAAAATATAATACCAGACTTTTCAATTAAAAAAGCTTAATTTTCAACAAAAAATAGTTGGATTGTCTCATTGGGTTCTATTAATTAATAAATACATAATAGGGAAAGAGTCTCAAGTCTCTAAAAGGGATTATTAACAGATTTAATTTTCAAAATATTGAATGAAAGATAATAAACAAGATCTGAAATTCATAATCTCGATTTCTGAAAGGATTCTATCAAATTACCTGTCATCTCCAGGTCCTGGTTCCTATTCATCCACCGAGACTCGACAATTCACCAGTTCCAAAGATAATCTATCAGCTATATCGATTTGCCAATTTACAGTTCACACGTTTCACTTGTTGTTGTTCCCAGAACCAAAAGGGTGGTGCGAAACCGAAATTGCACCTATGTTCCAGTTCCAGCTGTTCCAGCAAGTAGAAAGAACCCAAGAACCAAACTCGTTGGGATGCATTATCATCACATCACATAATCGAAGCACTTCCAGTGTTGGAGTGAAATCTGTAATCTGCCGGACAACAACCCCGAAACACGTGCATGCTCGATAAGAACAGGAAATCAGGAATCAGGATCATCAGGGGTCCTTTCTTGTTTTTCTTGTTCCGACAGAGAAAGAGAAAAAGGATCAGATCAGGATTCAGGAACGAGCGTCCAGTTCCTTCGATATAGATGATAGAGGCTTTAGAAGATTAATTTAGAACTTAGATGGGACAATGCTACAACCCTGGCCGAGACTTCATGCACTCACTCATCACAGGGCCAGTTAAAAAAAAACCCTGGGAGGGATGTTAATTATAAACTGACTGCACTCCGAGTGAGTCTCCGACGTCAAAGGGCCAATGACCCACAGAGCACACGACACAGGACGAGAGCTCTCTGCTGACTGAGTGCTGAGAGACGAGTGTCGACTATCCCCACCATTCCGATCCCCCCACTACTCGGGATGCTGGACAGTGCCGGAGTAATCATGCTGAGAGCCTCCGTACGAAATTGACGAAAAGGTCATTAGGGGTCATCTACAAATTATCAACCAGATTATCAATTATCAATTTTTTAATCAATAAGATTAATTTTTGAAATATTTTAAGAATTTATAGTTACTATTTAATAGTTTAAATAGTTTGAGTATTTAAATTATCAACAAAAAATTAATTTAAAATTATCAATGATCAAATTATCAATAAAAAAATTATCAACATAAGAGTTGAATTTTCAACTAAAATGTTAATTTTTTAATCAAGAAGATTAATTGTTGAAATATTTTAAGTATTTATAGTTACTATTTAATAGTTTAAATAGTTTAAGTATTTAAATTATCAACAAAAAATAATTTAAAATTATCAATAAAAAAATTATCAACATAAGAGTTGAATTTTCAACTAAAATGTTAATTTTTTAATCAAGAAGATTAAAAAAATGACATCGGCTCCCAGTAGGAGCGCGGTAAATCCCATTCATGGCCACGTCTCACAACCGTGATATATATATATATATATATATCGTCGGCCATAAATCGCACACCTGATAGGAAATGATTCAGTTGGATTATTTCGTATATGATGACTATAGTCACCTATTTGAAAAAAAAGTTTTTTTTAACAAATAGATTCAATTTTAAAAATGATTATAAAGCTCATACGACCGAGAAACAACCCTCATTCTATATTCATTCAATTATATCTATTCTTTGGATCGATAAAAAAGATTTGGGCAAGATTTTGGGTAAACAAAATTTAACAATCGATTATTTAATCCCTTTATTTGATAGAAATATTTCAGTAAAAAACTTATTATTTCAAATTGCCTTCTTGCAATTTTTATTAATACGACATAAGTCATATTTTTCACAATACTTTCGGAGAAAATACTCCAAACCGACATGCTTCCAAAAGCTCATGCACGCAGCTACAAATTTGACAATATCACTTGATATACTTTTTGTTTAAATCTCTAAACCTGATAATCGGATTTCAGATAATTACAGATCATACGATAAGATACAAATTTCTCAAAATTCTTTTTCTAACTTTTCAACTTTTGGTTGTTTTCTGAAAAAAGTTCCTTTTTGCACTTCATTGGGTTTATGAAAATAACAAAAAGAACAACAGATTATAATTATACAATACATTGCATAATTACAATGTATAAATGAAATGAGTTGTTTGGTAAAAATAACATTATTTATAATCACAACTATTATACATTTTTCATTAAGTTTTGTACATTTGTTATCCTAATTTATCAAACTTCTGAAGACAACACATTTTTTCTACTGCAAAACACCAAATTTGCATATTGATAAATATTTTTTCCAATTATGATTGCATTGCCAGTTTTTATTTAATGCAATTTGTTGATCAAACAAAGAAATATTTTCTTGGAAAACATGACTTTTTGTCAGCTTTACATTGAAGATACAAGCATAATAATAAATTGAAAAATTGCCTTTGAGAGCTCTCCTATTCATGCAATTTCCTTGAATTTCGAGTAAAAAAACTGTTCATATCTAATGAAAACTAACAGGTGTAGACATTTTTGAAGTATAAACTCCCGATTTATCCCACCGTAAGTCTGACTGATTTCAGACTGTTTTCTACGCAGATGACAATTTCATTTTGTACTTCCTAAGAGGCTGCAAATTTAAAGTCGACAAAACTAAATGGAAATTGAGAAATTATCACCAACAAAGAGCCACTATGACAGAATGGTTCGCGAACCGAAATCCACTTTTACCTGAATTGGTAGAATTAATTAATCTTGGGTAATAAATAAAATGACAATTATTACGTTTCTTTATTTTTTGAAATAATTTTGAAGGGGTATATTCTAGCCATGATTGAATATACTCACTTCTATTCTGAAAAATTATCAAACCCTATGATAAATGATTTAAAGTGTCTCTATAATAAATATGTATCTACTTTCAGAGTATTTTTACCGTTAAGGAAATTAGATGATCAAGGCAGAATGGTTATAATTATAAGAGCTGCCATACATAATCCTAATAAGCACAAATTTTCTGATGTTATTAAGGTATTAACCCAAGTAAATTGTACTATTTTATTTTATACATTTAAATTCAATTTGAGTTGTGTGAAATCCTTTGAAATTCTAGTGACATTTTCATGAATTCTTTCAAATTCCTGCAATTCTATTTTTAGAATTAAAAATTTTTTTTTAAAACTTGAAACCATATTACTGAAAAGAAAACAATCTCTTATTGAACTATTAAAAAGGCCGTATCTAGGTCCACTGAAATTGGATCTATAGACATGATTATTCTTCTTTTAAAAATCATTTTATTTTAAAACTAGAAGTTTAGTTTATACAGTCTTTAAATTAAGCCTAATAATTAATTTTAGGTTGGCAAGATGATTTTAGACGTCGCAACTGCAGACAATGTTTCAGTTTCCTTGCACGGACTTATTGCAATTTTGGACCTGGAATCTGTAACTCTTGGCCACGCATTACAATTAACACCAAATGTGGTAAAGCAATTGGTTCACTCTTGGCAGGAATGTTATCCATTTAGGATAGGATCCATGAATTTTATCAACTCGCCAATGTATGTAAACGTCGTGCTCAATGTTTTTAAAAGTTTCATGTCTGAAAAACTCCGCAATAGAGTTGTAATTCTTCGACGTGGAATCGCCGGAAAAGTTTCACCTGATATTCTTCCGATTGAATATGGTGGCACTGATGGCAGCATTCAAAATTTAAAAGGTAAGCCTTAAAATTACAAATTGAAAAGATCAAAAGACCGTTGCCATGAAAGATTTGCTTAATTTTGAATATTTCAAAAAAATTGCAACCTCTTGTTTATAGATCATTGGAAAAATGTTGTGGAAGAAAAATCGGGTTGGTTGGCTGAATCTGAAAAGTACAAAGTAATATTATGAGAAAACCAAGTACGTTTTGCATTACTTAAATATCTAATTAGCTTTTTATTGATATGCAGTTATATCCTAGCTATAATTTATTCTCCTATTTTAATTTTAAATTCTCTTTTTTACCTGTATTGATCCTTTGACTCTTGTTTGTATGTGAAGGCTTGAAATTATGTAAGTAACTCCTTTAAGTGTGTTAAAGTCTTTATGAAAATATTTCCTTTGCAGGATGTTATTAATCATTGCAGTTGAAAACAAGAGGACTTTATGAAGAATTATGTTTATACAAACGTTGTATTTCTGCAGATTTATTTAATTTTTGAAGTCAAGGAAAATATACGAGGAAATTTTGAAAATGGGGTTTTATATTTATAATTAATACAAGTTAAATAATACATACACTTAAGTCATGGGCAAGTAGAATTCGTCCTACAACTAACCAGCTACTATCTATAACAACTTTTTTTTTAAACGCTAATTACAAACCCCCTTCGTCCTGGGACCAATTTACCCGAGGCACGCTCGTGTAGAGTTCAAATTCATTTCTTATTCATAAAATTCTTTCCCTATTAATAAAATATTTCAAATATCAGACTGAACAGTCTTCTATTTTTTATTTTTCGTGACTGTGTAAATTCTCTAAAAGGCACGTCTTTGATTTTCTGCAGTTTACTTCTAAAGTCCTTCTTAAAATATTCAATAAATATACCTTTTAAACGTCTCTATATTTAAAAGAACAAGGTCAATATTGAAAAAGAGCACATAATTTATTCTATAAAAAATTTCAGGTTAATCTGTCGAGCAGATAAAACAGCGATATTGAAATATCAATAAAATAGCCTTGATCTAAGGTCGAGCGTTGAATTATTATCTCGAAAATAATTCAGAGTAGAGAAAGAATTCAGGGACTTTACCTAAATCTCCTAAAAATTGTCGAATACATTTTTGTTTATTGAGAATTGAAACTAATTGAATTTCTCATAAATAAAAATGTACTCGAGGCAATATATTCATATACATATTTACAAATACCAAACTTTAGCTCTGAAATTCTTTCCCCTAATTTAAACGTTTAAAATTATCGCTTTTTGAAAATAAAAACTTAATTAAACTTTTAATTGGTCAGTCACTATAGACTTTTACTTCGGAAAAAGTCTTACTAAAAATCTAAAATAGACTTTGGTAGAGACCTTCCTTTTGAGTTTAAATACAACATAGTAAAAGTCTTCATCGACCTGATCTGCACTAGTTGCAGTAGATCTTGAACAAGGCACTAAGTAATGCTTTTTAACATATAATAATATAATATAATATATATATATGTATAATAAATTGACATTTTTCCCAATAATAAAACGAAAGCTAATAAAATCTTACGCCGAATACACCAAAGTTGACGGCAAAATACTAATTAAAAAAAATGTCGATGTTTTTGAAAAATGTTAATAACTCTCAAAATAATTAAAGGTAAGTCTCCATTGTATTTTTATAACCTGTCAATATATTTTCAGAATTTTCGTCCTATATTATATTCTAGGATTAAACTTATTGCCAAAAAGTCGTGTGATTTCGAAAATGTGTAAATACTTACAAGAATTTAAAAAGATCAATATATCATATTTAAATAAAATGGAGTAATATTTATAAAAATATTAATATTTTGCACTTTCTAGATTCAAGTGTAGAGTATTTATTTGAAATTTAACGATTTCTTGGTACCAAGCTTGATCGTAGGATACAATCTAGGAACAAAATTCTATATATTAATTAAATTTACAAATTACTATGGAAATTTACCTTTAAAATGAGACCAAGAACTTTAGCAAATGGTAATTATTTTTAAAAACATCGATATTTGAAGTTTTTTGCAAAATCTTTTTATAAAATTAACATTTTGCCTTCATCTTCGGCTTTTTAGATGTAGAATTTTATCAGCTTTTGTGCTATTATCGGAAAAATTTTAATTTGATATTATAAAAATTGAAGTATATCATAGTATAAGAAGGTATATTGTGAATTTAAAATTGTTGATTTATTTTTCAATTTATTCTGTGGACACTCTACTCTAGGACCGATATTTACGACGTTATTCAAAAGAAAAAAGAAAAAAAACATTTTTTGTATCTCTTTCAAGGTCTACTTCAGCTAGTACAAACCTAAAGTGACTGGCCTGTAAATAAATAACAAAATAATTTCGGTAGACCCAAAGAAATATGAAAATTGGGATCCAAACCCTTTAAATTGTTTCAAATAAAGATAAATATTTGAAGTATTTAGAAAGAACTGATTCCTTTTTGCTACAAATAGAATGTTGAGTAAATGAAGGAAGTCTGATCTTCTCGATGGGTTTAACGAAATTAGCTGCCTAAATAAAATTCCCGTGGTCAGAAATTGAAACAGGTTTCGCAGCTTTGACATAATTCTGTAATTATTAATTTCTCTATTTGCAAGCGTCCCACGATAAATTTAGGCCCATAGGTCCTACTTTTGCCTTTGCAAAGGCGATCGCGACTTTCTAACAAATATAAGTTGCAATACGAGAACACGTAGAAACTACACTCTGTCTCAGGCACACTCAACAATCACTCGAGAACTGTCTACCACAAGTAACCCGCAGGTTTTATGGAAACCCCATCGCTTAGAGGATGGGACTTTTCTGTTACGAGGCGACGATCCTGAGTCTCGAAAAGAAAATTTCACTAAATTTCTCGAGCATCAATCGACTAGAAAATTTTACTTCATCGAGCTTTTTCGATCCAAAAATTCGAGAAAAGGAAAATAGACTCTTAAATATTATTTGTCTCAAATAGTATTTATTGGAGAGAAATAACTATTCTTCCTTTACATCAGTTTATTTGGTTTAATTTGACCAAATAAAGATGGATAATTCATCTTTCGCTTTTCTCAAATTTATTCTCATTTCTGTTTTATTTGATAAACATTTTTAAAATGCTTAAATTCAGAGTATTTTTGAATAAAATTTTTTGTGAGGTATTTGTCACTTTTTAAAAAGAAAGTATCATCTTTGTGAAACTTTGGGAGCTCAAGCTCCTTGACTTCAATACTCTAGAATCTAGTTTGTGGCTCAGGATCGTCCGGGCCCGATTTTTATTTTTCTCCGTATCCTGGCGAGTCTTGTAAATTCGATATACTGTACACACAGAGCATTTTTTAAAAACACCCTAGAGGAATCGGTAGCTTTATCCACGCTTGAATTTGAGGACAAGCATGCTTATCGTGAGGAACACGGCGATCCAGAGGATGGTGGAGAGGAATCCTTTGTAGACATCGGGTTCTGTAATACTCCAGCCACGAGTGAGCATCGACCGGAGAGCCGTCGTGGCCATCGTCAGGGGCAAACCTTGTGAAATATATCGCAAAATGGTTGGCATACCCTCCACTGGCCAAATAACTCCTAGATGTTCAAATAAAAATATCCAATTAGATTTTAATGTTTAAAATTAGTATTAAAAAAAAAAATTTCTTCTAATTTATACCCTATTTTAGTATTCAAGGCGTCTATATGTAATATTCGAACATTCTTGAGGATTTTTAATATTTTTAAATTTAACAGGTTTTCAGTCAGAAAGCTTTTAAGTTTCCAACTGGTTTGAGATTGAATTTTCGAAATAATGTAATATATTCTAATTTTGAATAGATTTTGAATTTCATGACTTTCAGGTTGGCTGGCTTCCAAAATTGTTTCTAAAACCAGAAGACTTGAAAGCTATACTCCCTTTTTTTAAAAGGGATTTTATAAATTAGATTTGGGTGGTTTCAAATTTAAAATCATGCAACTTTGGAAAACCCAAGTTGATTTAAAAGCAAGAAATTTTTAAGTTCTATAATTCTGAAATTTCTAAAATCATTTAAATGACATCTGTTAGAAAAAGAGTTTCATTACGGCATTTTTAAAGATTTTTTAGAATTTTCAAAATTTCGAATTTGGAAGTCTTGACATTCGAAAGCTTTTTAATTTGGATGATTTAAAAATTAGAGGGCATTCCAAAGTATTTTAAATTTATATACCTTATTTATATTGTTTTTATTTTCAAGAGTTTTAAAGTCTTATTTTTTAGTGTAAAATATTATCAAAGTTCGATTTAAAACAATTTGGATGCTTTTGAATTCATTTTTTTAAATGTAGAATCCTGTGTAATTTATATTTAAAATAGGGTTCATTTTTTGTTTAATGGACACCTTGAAATTTCATTTTTATTCATTGACGTAAAAATAAAATACATACCGCTGAGAAGCAGAGTTGGATAAAAACTGCCTAGAGCTAGTTGAATGGCGTTTCTCTCGAGTTCGCAAATCGCTGAGATCACAAAACCTGAATAAATTAAAAATAACATAAATTATAAAAAAAATGTTTAATCGTCAAAATACCATTGTAGGTAAATGATATTAATTTCTCTTTGGCTATTTCAAATTTAATTAGTTATCTTGCTTGGTAGCAGGAGTGAAGAAATAAACTAGAGTGAACCAGAGAAGCAGAACTTCGAAAATGCCTTACTAATTTGTAATAATTAACATTGCATTCACAGTGAAAAGTCTTATTGCGCAAGAAAACCATACCTATATATACTTAAATGTTACATATGCACGAAACAACTCGCAGAACGACTCTCGTTTTTAAACTATTTACGCATGCAATTCCTGTCGCAATATCGACCGGTTTTCTAATAAATCCAATTATAAATAGTTCATATTTTACATTTTAAATAAAATTAGTATTTTAGATTGACATAAAAACGACATTAAACAATTAGTTAAATATCTAGCTTATAGCTTAAAATATATTACAACTAAAAAAATAATTTCTTTTGAAATTAAATTGAAGAAAAACTGCATTTGCTTCTCAATTGTTTATACATTTATAATGATTTATGTTTTATTTTGCAGATTTTGTTCTTACCGAAGCACATGCCGCACAAGCCTTGAAGAATCGTGAGGATGATGACAAAACCAATTTCGCCTTTACATTCGACTCCGAAGACGATGATCATGAAAATAAGAACCAAGGCGGTTTGTCCGCACATCACGACAAATTGGGTAACGACATGGGAGAAAAGAATTTCCCCGGGAGATACACCAGCTACCCAACTTCTATCCAGCAAACCTTCCATCCTCTCGATGATAAGAGCTGACGAAGTCAGGGCAACAGCCAAGAAGAAAACGATCCTATAAAACAGGAAAGAGACTGGTGAGAAATCATGGCTCTTTTCTAGAAAAACTAAAAAAGCTTCAAATTCAAACCCAAAACAATTGGAAGCTATCTAAACTAAAAATTTCAAAATCAAATAACTAGAAAATTATTCTTACGTTAAAATAACACCAGGAGCCACGAAATCTGTAAAGCTAGGTTCATTTGTTCCATAAATCGGCTGTAAGAATTGAATCGGTACATCTGCCAGTTTTGTATTCTGCTCACAAACTTTCAGTAAACTCTGTGCAAAATCTCGGTAGGCATATTGAAGATTTCTTGCCAGCATTAGACCGATTTGCTGATCTGGAATTATATAAATTGACGAATTAGTACAACAAAAAATTAATTTAAATTGCAATAATCTTGCACAACCCAAATATTTTTCGATATAGCCTAAATATTGATTTCTTCTCAACTTACTGGACATGTCGAGCCACACTCTTATTTCACTAGAATCCAGAGTTTCATCATCGGCTTCTTTGCCCAAAGTCATTCTAGCAAATAGAGCATCGGTGAAGTTTTCTGTAAAATAAAGTGTCCCCCAGGCCTGACCTCTCCGCACTGCTTCTAAGGCTGATTCAGGATCCGGATAATATTCCTTTAAAGTAAAGGGTAACAAATAAATATTGAAGTTTAAATTTTCTTCAACTAGAGTTTAGAAATGAAGACTTACTTTCACCATCGTTGCGTTATCGAGAAAATCTAAATATCGACAGCTAAGAAATTTAAATTGACAGTCTTTGTAAACTGGACAAGTCATGTTTTCGTAGAACATCTCATGATTGACTATGGCTAGCTTTAGTCCCGTGGGATCTCTCCCGATTGCCAGACAGAAGAGGATGACTTGCATTACTGGCAGGGCGAAGATGAACAACATCACTCTGTAATCAATTACAATGAATTTATTTTCAATATTCAATTTTGAATTCTTTCCGCAAGCCTGATTACACTGATTTTTCACTTTTTGAAAAGTTACTTTTGGTAACGTCAAACGGGATAATTTCGGACATTTGGGGTAAATTCGGACTTCCTAAATTGATAGTTTAAATTACTTAACGGTGGTTTTAACCAGAATCTGGAATCAGTTTAAGCCTTAACTGGTTCTAGATTCTGGTTAAAACCACCTTAAGTAATTTAAACTATCGATTTAGGAATGTCCGAGTTTTCTCCTATTCCGTTTGTTTTCTTATTTATTCAAGCGTAAATAATTTAGCAATTTAAAATTTTAAATTTGACGTTTAGAATTAAATTTTTTTATGGAGCGCTCAGAAAATGAATAATAGTTTTGAATTAAATCCTTTAATTCAACAGGACAATGTTAACGTTCAATACTTCATAATTTCAAATTATTAGGCTCCAAAACTGAGCTACTTAAATTAAATGCCTGCAAAATTGGATAATTTGAAAACTAATCTTTTCAAATAAAATAGTTTCATATAAAACATATTATAATTATCATACATTAAATTTAATCATTACAATATATTACAGATTAAATTATTCGAAATTGAACGTTTTATGTTTAAAGTTTTTAATACTGAATATTTTTCAATTCAATTTATTCGAAATTAAAAAATTTTTAATTAAAAAACATCAGAATTGGACGAACATAAAAATCTATAGGCCTTCAAGATTAATGAATTTAAAATTTGAAGAGTAAAAATATCAGAAAATTCGGAATTAATTATTAATAATTGTACGATTTGCAAATCTTTAAACCAAAAGCCATGAAATAAAAATTTTCAGACTCAAGCTTTGAAATGTAAAAACTGTCAAGTTTTCGGTTCTAGAATTTTAAATGTATAGTGTTTTAATTTGTAAAATTGAATGAATTCTGAGTGAAACTGTTTTAATTAGTTTTAAATCAGTCACGTTTGAAATTATATATTTTTTAATTAAGTCCCTGAAGATCTTTTAAATTGTAAGTCTAGGTTGAACAATTTTAATTGAATACGTTCCAAAATGGATCATTACAACTGATTATAATTTCAAATGTTCAAAATTATACAGTTTTAAACTGACAACTTTGATTGTCCTAAAAAAATTTGTAATGTTCAAAACTTTCCAAGAATCAAACTTTCATTTAATTTGAAATGTTAACATTTTTGAAGTATTCTGTATTGATAGGGTGCATAGCGTATTGACAGGGTGCATAACGGTCCAGGAAATCGGGAAAATGCGAGAAAACCCCGGGAATTTTATTTAGGATCGGAAATTTTGTTCTTCTATCGTCAAATCAACTTTTTTCTACCTTGTCTCTTTATTGTTCAGCCGAGAATCAGAGTGAGGGAAATCGGGTGGATTTACATATTGTATATCGTCGAACGGGGTAATTTCGGGCATGTGGGGTGAATTCAGACATACCTAAATTCCCTAAATTCCTAGTATAAATTACTCAAAACCGTTTAAAGAATCTGGAATCAGTTCAAGCCTTAACTGGTTCTAAATTCTGGTTAAAATAGACCACCTTCATTAATTAATAACTATCAATTTAAGATTGTCCGAAATTACCCCGTTTGACGGGATATCATTAAAGTTTTGCGAAGGTTGCTTAAGATATTTTAATATTTATTATATGAGAATAAATTTTTTTTTCTCTAATAGGTTAAAAGCTATCAGAATTCTCTATAAAAGGAGACAGAATGAAGGAATGTTGTCCATTATTTAAGCAGATATTGCAAAAATAGTGAAAATTTCAAAGTTTTCTTAAAATTTCAATAAAATCTAATATAATAAAAATTTTACAAAGTTGCTGCAAAAAAGTTGGAAAAATTTGAAGACATCTCACCAATAATATCAAAATATTTAAATTTTTCCAACATTTTTGTTTTAACTTTAAATAAGATGCATCATGTAAACAATTTTTTTGCATAATAATGGTGATAAGTTAAAGATAAGATAAAGAACGTTGAAATTAAAATTTGCACTACTTTTGCAATATCTTCTTTAAAAATTAAGAAAATACCTTCATCCTAACTGATACTTGTGATCAGCCACCTATTATTGGATTATAATTTTTATGAAATATTTTAGAACTATTGAGCTTTCCAAAATCAAAATCGGTAAGAAAAGCTTGATTCCGATGAAGATTAGATATTGAAAACTCGCAATTTGTTATTGATCGAAGAAATAAACTAGGGCATTCAAGCGCATAAATGACACGCGACCACTTACCCCACGTTTCTCCACATTCGCAGAAAGTTTTTCTGCAGGAGAGCCTTAATTTTTCCTGTGGTGGTGAACTTGTAGCAGTCGGAAAAGTCACAGTCCTCGCACTCGACCGTCGAGTCATCCTTGACTCCTGGCAGTGGTTTGCCATTTAACTATTTAAAAAAATTAATTCTATTATTGTCAGTTGGCTAAGAAATTCTTTTCACGGAAATATGCTGAAAACATTCTCTATGTGTTAGAACTTTAATTTTTGATGATTAATCAATTTTGTCTAAAAATAGGGGATTGAGAAACTAATTGTCTGAAGATGTTGTTTACGGCTAGAACCCAACGAGTTACGCTTAATGGTATGAAAAAAAAAATTGTATCCAGATTCTTACCATGGAGTCAACCTTGACTTCTGGCAGTCGTTTGCCACTCGACTATTCAAAAATAAAATAAAAAATATAGCCAATTCATTCGAAATTTTCTTTTATTGAATATTTAGCTCAAATCGAAGGACATAAAGCTGAAGTTGAATGCATATTTTCATTCGACGGTAGAAGTTCAATTTTTAATGATTGAGGAATATAGACTAAAATTTTATATACGACTAGAACCGAACCAGTTACGCTTACCCTGAAAGAGACTCGGCTCAATAGTATGATAACAAAAATTGTATCCAGATTCTTACCATGGAATCAACCTTGACTTCTTGCAGTCATTTTCCACTTAACTATTTAAAAGAATCGAAATTTTCTCATTTCGAATGTTTAGGTCAAATCAAATGACATAGTAAGGCTGAAGTTGAATGCAAGTTTTCTCTCGTTGGTAAAAGTTCAATTTTTGATGATTGAGGAATATAGATAAATGTCGTTAATTGGAAAATTGTGTATCTGAAGATGTTATATACTCTCTGCTGCTATATAGAGTTATATAACATATTATATAAAATGTTATATACTCTGCTTAATGGTATGATAAAAAAAATTGTATCCAGATTCTTACCATGGAGGCAACCTTGACTTCTGGCAGTCGTTTGCCACTCGACTATTCAAAAAAAAAAAAAAAAATTATCGACAATACATTCGAAATTTTCTTGTGTCGAATATTTAGGACAAATCAAATGACATAAGGCTGAAGTTAAATGCAAATTTTCTCTCGATGTTGGAACTTCAATTTTTCATGATATTTAGAAATGAAGACAAGTGTAGTGAATTGATAAATTGTGTGTATGTAAATTTTTAAGAGTTGGGTAAGGAAGATCTGAATTTTAAGTAACTATTTTCAAGGAGCTAATTTTTGATTAATAAAAAGAAATTTGAAAGAGGGTTGTATGTTCCCAGACTCTTACGTCATAATGACTTCCCACTCCATTTGTCGTGTCGTGAATAAGGACTTCTTTGCTCTGATGAAAGTTGAGGCCAACAACTCCAGACTCCTCCGTAACGTAGACTGGTTCGTCTTTTTTGCCCCAGTTTAAGGAAGCCTGTTGATGAGCGAGATCAAGAGTTATTAATTACGAAAGCAGTTGTTATGGAAGAAATATGAAATTAAAGATTTGGAAGCTATTCAATATAATCTACAGACTATTAGACATTTCATATTCTGTTTTACTTCATTTCATTTTTCTGAAGAATCTCAATACAGAAGAGTTTGATTATTTGAGAGTTTGAAATATTTCTTTGAAAATTGAAACAATTTGATACAGAATATCAAATTTGTAAAAAAGACGGTCAATATTTTATTTGAAATGATGCAGTTCTTGGAATTAATTTGACTGAATATTGACAATTTATTTGATTTTTAAATGCAGCAACTGAAAAATCTAATATTTTAATTTTGAAAGTTATAAATAGCATCAGAGTATTTACAATACAAAGTGCGAAAATAGTTGCATTTTTTATTAGAAAGAAATTGGTATTCTCCCGACGATTGAATACATTGGAGAGTCTAAGGTCTGTTTCAATGATACCTGTCCTGAGGTTATGAGAAAGATATTTAATAACAAAGTTTTCGAAGTTTCCAACCAATTTTTCTGTTTGCAAAATGCATCCTTCTAAATTTTTATTTTTGATTATATTTAGAGATTTTTAATTATGGGTTAAACATTTGAACAATTTCTTTTTCAATTTTTTTATATAACTTACGAGACTAATATTATTGGTAATATTAAGTTCTGTAGGTGGGGCATATTGTCCTTGTTTTCTAGAGAGTTTTAGGAAAACGTCCTCGAGAGAGGCACAGCTGTACATCTGGAGAAGATTTCTTGGTGATTCCTCAGCCAATAACCTCCCACTCCTCATGAGACCAATCTATAAAAAATAAATAATTTTGAATCATTCAAAAATCAAATTAAATTTCACATTGACAAAAATTCCATACAAAATATTGATTGATTAGTATTTCAGGAAATTATTTTATTTGTAAAAAATATTAGAAAAGTCGTACAGTGTGTGCTTGTCTAGCTTCCTCGATATAATGTGTTGTAATGATGACTGTCTTATTTCCATCTTTGGTAATTTGGACCAAGTGATTCCAGATACTGAAAGCAAAAATAATGTTCATATTATTAATATGATCATCGTCACGAAGCTTATTTTAAATTAGCAATAAACGCACGCGCGCAAGGCGCGCGTTCACGTCTATTGGTTTTTATTTCCTAACATTAAAAATATAAACAATTAAAAAATTTATTATTAACCAAATGTTCAAATATTAAGTTTTAAACTTTTTTGAAACAATAATTAATAATTAATATTTTTTAATTTAAAGCGTTTGAAATTCCAATAAAATATATTGGACGGTTTTTAATGAAAAACGTTCGAATTCAAACTATTTTAGATTAGGTAAAATTTTGAAAGAAAGGACAATATTTCGAATGAAAAGGATTTGAACTTGTATTATTTTCAACTAAAAGCATTGAAAATTGGATAATTAAAAATTGAAAGTGTTTGAAATTGAAAAGTTGTAAAACAGAACCTCTCAAAATTGAAAAATATCAGACTAAAATTAAAAAAATTGAACAGCTTTATTAGCAAGGAGTTGAAATTGTATAATTTCTCATACAAAGCTTCAAAAATTTTATTTTCAATTGAACAATCTCGAAATTGAATGATTGCAGATTAAAATTTCGAAAAAAAAAACAATTTCGAAACATTCAAAATTGAAATATTTTCAGATACGAATTTTGAAAATTGGATCATTTAAAATGCAAAGGAATTAAAATTGTATTAATGAATTATATAAAATTTAAATAATTTTTAATTCGAAACGATTAAAATTTGACTATTCTTAATTAAAAACTGAATTGAATGTTTGAAAATCAAATCTTCTGAAATTATATAATTTCAAATTATTATTGCATTAGAAAATTATAATTTAACATTAAAATTGACAAAACAAATTTGTCTAAAATAAAAAAATAAATGTACCCTCTTTCTCACCGTTAAAAATTGAACAATTGTCAATTGTAGACCTTTAAAATTGAACCATTCTAAAAAAAGTTAAAAATAAAATGAAAAACATTAATTATACTTTTCAAAATTCAACCACTTCAATTTTAATTGCAAAATTAAAACTTATGAAAGGGAAAAATGGAATATTTAGCGTTCAACATGAAAAATTAGAACTCTAAAATTATAACCATTCAAAATTAAAGAAATTAGTTAATTACTGAGGTAACAATTTCAAATAGTTAAATTTTAATCTATTTGGATTTTAAATAACACAATTTTTAACTTTTGAATTTCAAATCGTTTAATCTTTAACACTTCTTTCAGAATTATTATTCATTCTTAAAATTTTCCAATCAAATATTGTTCAACTTTTAATGATTTCTTTTTTGAAAATATTCTTCAACTAAAAATTGGAAAATTTTAAGATATAACATTGAAAATTAAAATTTAAAAAAAGGAATACAAAACAAGATTGCTATATATGATTCCAATGTTTGAAATTGCACAATATTAGGTTTTTCATTTAGAAATTGGTTTAGTTTTAAGTTTAATTTGAAATTTAATATTTGGGAACATTTAAAAGAAAATATTTTAATTTTCAATGCCCGGTTTTAAAATCTTCTCATTTTTAAGGCTTGGCTTTGAGAAATGATTATTCAAATTTTCCATTGTTCTGAATTTATTCTCGATGTATTTAATTCAAAATTGTTTAATTGCCAATCCTTCAAACTGAAACTTATGCAACTATCAAGTCTTTCAATTAGATATTCTACTACGATTTCAAAGAATTAAAAAAAGCAAACAATTTTATAAGTTTAAAATTGAAACCAAACAATTTAGAATATTTAAATCTAAAATTGTTAAATTAAAAACTGCCTATTAAGGCTTTTAATATGAAATTTTCTAATTTCAAAAGATTTTATAGTGGAATTGTCCTGAAATTGTAAATATTTATATTTTAAACTACAAAATTGTGAAATTTGACCTTCGAAACATAAAAAAATTAATAAATTTGAATCCAAAGATCCGTAAAGGAAAAAAAACCTTAGTTTCAAGGCCTCAAAAATTAACTTGTTTTAAAATTGCATATTCAAAACTATAATTTTAAATTAAAATTATAGAAATTTTAATCGTGATAAATATATTATTAATAAGTATCATATCATGTAGTATCAAGAAACATTTAAAGTGATTGGATAGATTTTTTTCACTGAAAAATGGGTTTTCTATTGAAAAGAAAATCACTGACATTTTCAAAATTAATTAATTCAAACTTGTAACATTAAAAATTGAACAATTCAAAACTCTGTTTAAAAATTGAAGTATTCTTAAATTAGGATTTTGAAACTAAATCGTTAAAAATAATTGATTTTCAGATTGTGCAACCATATTATATAAAATTCAATAATTTTAATCTATAGTGCAAAAGTAATAACTTGAAAATCAACGATAGATCATTTCCACCTAAGGGGAACAATTTCATGTTTTGAATATACAAACAAGAATTTTATCTTAAAATACAACAGGCGATAATTTTCATATTATTTGTAATATATATTATCTTTCATAGAATATTCTATATCACTTTCTTTGAATTTTTCGGATTAAAAAAAGTTTTAAATTCTAGATTTTACCTATTACATGCAAACTAGTTTGAAAATGTTATTTTAAACTGGGTAATTCGATTCAGGCTCTTGATAAAATTTTATAATTTTTCTAATTGTTATTAATTTAGAAAAACTCTTAATTCTTCGAATTAAGAAATGTATAAACTCATTTCATTTCTAATATTTGCAAAAGATTTCTAAAAATAATTTTGTTTTTGTTTTAATCACCATTTCTAAAATATAAATCACCCAAATAATATTTTTTTATATAAAGAAAGGCCAGAGATCTCCAGTCTGAATATAATAATAATTCTAAATGATGGTAGGATATGGAAGAAGTCAGATCGACCTGAAGAAGTCATGTTTTATTAACGATCTGTTTTGCACGATACGAGAGTTTTTTCATCATTTTCTTTCAGTCCAAAGTGTTTCTGTACCTTGACACCTGATCTTCATAATCTCGCTAAAAACTTCCGACTCGCACATGCTTCTCGTATTTAATTTTCCACAGATATGACGTAATATAGGCACTATTATTTAAATATCAGTCAGGAGTTTGATGATAATATTATGTATTCTTTTTAATTGATTCTGATAACACTTTTTTATATTTCTTTTATGTCTATTTCTTCCCTACTTTTTTGGAATCATCTTTCCTCATGTATTTTCTGCAAATTATTATTGTCTCATAATTTTGTTATCTCTTGCAGACTATATTTCTGCCTCAGTACTTTCTCATAGACTTCCTTAATTTTTCATTTTCCTTGTTAGCGCATCAATCTACTCCTTTTTCTTCTTTTATATTTTTTTCGAGATTGGTCGAAAACAGATTCTCTGCCTGTAGAATTTTTCTTTGCTCCTTTTTTTTCTTTTTAATTCAGTGTTTTTTCCTCATTCTGAGCTAATTCTTTGATAATGTTCTTTTTTCAGGTCGTGCAACTAATTAAGGGCACACGTGTCGCATTTTGAAAAAAAAATATATCGTTTTAAGAGTCAACTTCTAGGATGACAAAAAACGGAGAGATCATAAATATTTCATGCTCTAGGAGAATTGATTCCCTTGTTTGCTTCTGTGATGAACCAGGTATCGGTCAAAATTTAATTCAGTGAGTGAATAGACTTTACTAGATATAGTTCGCATAACCAAATTTTATTCGATATTCAGAATACTTCCATTTAAAATAAAATTTATATATAAACTTCAAATCGTTCATTATTTTGAAAAATTTAGATTTTTTTTAAATTGCAAGGTTCCATATTTATTTGCTTTCAGATTCAAAGACTTTTAGATTATTATTTTATTCTTTTAACTTCAGATTTTTTTACTTGAAAGGGATTCCCTTTTTCAAATTTGAAACCCTTAGTACTTTAATTCTTTTAAATATAGCCACTTAAAATTCTTAATATTTAATACCTATTCGAATTTTCACTTTCAAGTTTGAAAGCTTTAGGACTGAGTCGGTTTGAATATCTTACTTTTGTATATAGTAATTGAAGAGAAAGAAAGTTTAGAAATCATCTGCAATTTTTTTAATATCTGAGAACCATTTGAAATACCTAAAAGATTTTTGGAATCTTTTTTATTAAAAAAAATGTTTATAACGTGGTGCTAGAAATAATTTTACAGAGGACTGTTTTCTGCTACTGTAGATTCGTAATAATAAAAGGAAATCGGACACTATTACGTCCAGTAAAAACGACTCTTACTATTGCAAATCGTAATAATTTATGCGCGTTACTACCGACGTTCATCGTCCGCATCGCATCATATAATCAAATATATATTTTTTTATTTTCAATCAGGTAGAAGGTACATAATCATAATGTTATAATTTTCCTAGTTGCGCGAGCAAAGTTATATTATCGAATAAAAAAAAGTTGAAACCGATATTGGAAACCGAAATCCGAGTTGCTTATTATTTTCTCGTAGTATTCGAAAATTCTGCCAGGTGGAAGATTAATTCACTTTTTGAATAAATGTAATTTTATAGATTACTGACTTGAAAATATTTCACAAAATAATTTTATTTACTAACTTAAAACAAAGATTAAGCACATGTTTTTGACATTCTATATTATTTTGGAAAGAATCTAGCACCTTCAAATACAAAAATAATTAAAAGAATTCGTTTATGAGAAAAATAAAATGCATAAGATTTCAGTTATAAGGGATACGAATCAATTGTACATCGGACGTAAATTTAAAGGTAGAGTTTGTTTTAATGATTAGTCTATCCATTTCATAAATAAGTTACAATTAGAATTCTAGATTTTTATTTAAAGCAGTGTTTAATTAAATTTCAATTAAATTTCAAAAATTCTGATCAAGTATTATAATTAAATCCTAAATTAGGGCCCATGGAAATTTAATTTCTTCTTAAAATAAATATCAAGTTGGGGTGAAAATATCAGCAAAAGTTTATGAGGAAAGTTTGTATTAATTTTGATTATAAAACTGGTTTAAGGATTAAATTAGAATGTTGGCCGTTATGCGAAAGCTACTTAAGTTCGAAATTTCGTCGCTCTCATAGTAATCTTTTCCCGACTAGATTGACGTTTCTGAAGAATAAACTCGACCCCAGATTGAGATGATGTGGGCAATAAAAGTTCGTGATAAGAATAATTATTTTTCGTTCCACCTGAAACATCGCAAGTTAGAAAACCTGGAATAAAATATTTTTATTCCGTTTTTTTTTTACTTGCGCCTAATTTATTTAATTTTACAACCATCTAGATTTTTTTGAAAATACTCGAAAAGAACTTTCTAAAACTCAACATCCTTTTAAGTTGATAATTTTTATAACAAATTTCTTTCTTTTTTTTTTAAATTTAGTCTGTGGTTAGTCATAAAGCTTTTTAGGACAAATAGAAAAATGTTTACTATAATTCATTATCACATCTAGAAAATGTTGACCATGTGGTTCAGGAAATTAAAATAAAAAATAATTTCTTATCTAGGTAAATGTATTCTCGAAATTATTTTCATTCCGAAAAATTTAACGTAGAAAAAACAGTGGCAAGATTTGTTCTAGCTTCTTAAGTTTCTTAAAAGAATCAGATTTTTCTCAATATTATGACTCTTCCATAATTAATGGAATAGAATGTGTGATAAGTTTATCTGACTTCGACCCATCTGAAATAAATTTACTTCGAGAGTTTATTCATTTTTATGCAGACTTTTAATATTGTCTTTTGTGAATTTGTCGACACTTAATTTTTTTGAAGCTGATCTTTTTCTTATTTAAAAAAATAATTTTCGAGGATGAGTATAGTGAAAATTTGGAATTTTAGGGAGTAATTTATGTTTTAAAGTCCAGGAAAGTAAGATTTAAAATGTAAACTGAATGCTTTTTGATAGTTTTTCGTGTTTGAAGAACTGGTTCTTCACGGTCGGTCACAAAACCTCGAGTGGTTTTGCATCGTGATGGCCGCTGTATGGCGTTGACGTCATTAGGATTGTACTCTTTGATCTTTTTTTTTATAGGTACACTTATAAACATAATTTTTGCATTATTTTATATCTGCATCATTAAGCCGAGTACTTCAGAGAAATGTTTTTTATGCTTCGTATTTTCAAAGAGAACTAATAATCTAATTCTTCGTCAGAAAATAAATTAATATCAGATTTTGGGATCGAATTCTTTCATTTTTAGAGAATAAGGAAAAGTCGATGGCCTAAAAAAACAATAAAAAATAATATATGTATATTAAAACCCGCCTGGTCTCTATTGAACGTGACTTGTGAAAAAAATTTCCTTTCACGAAGATCATTAGCACGTGGATTATGATCTCCATTTAACGGAAAGTGATCGACGATTTTATCCTTAAAATGATACTAATTTGTGTACAGTCATCGACTTTCTTAAAATCATAAAATTATTCTTAAATTGTAAAAAAATTCGAAGGCTGAATTCTATTTATGTAACTGTAATTTTACGATTTGAGGTCTTGCAGGATTTTATTTACGAGATTGGATAAAATATTGGTACTCACCTTTGTCTTAAAAGAGGATCTACACCTACTGTCGGTTCGTCCAGTATTAAAAGTTCTGGATCGTGCATTAGAGCTACGGCAAAAGAAACTCGTCTTTGTTGACCGCCACTGAAATTAGAAATATTGGTATTTATTATTTTTATATCATAATAGTTTATTTTTAACTTAAGCCCGAAAATTTACCCAGAAATATTTATTTATCAAGCGTTTTTTTACTGCAAAAGTCTTAGATGTAAACAAGATTTTTAGAACTAAATAAATTATTCTGTATTCAATTTTGATACCGTGCCTATCTCTGAAATAGTTTTAGCATAAAGCTTTTGAATTTGATAAAAATTTAATTAAAATTGAGATTGGAAATTATTTTTTAAGAGTTTGTGGTAGTTAGAAAACATTCACATTTTAATATTTAATTATTTGACAGGGTTTTGTATTAAGATTTAAAGCTTGAAATTAAAGTTTAAAGGATTAAAAGAAAATTTTAACAAATTTCAATAATTTGAAGGTATTGTAAAGGATTTGAAATATTTTAGGAAATTTTTGAAAATTCCAAGCAATTTTTAAGAGCTTTAATATGTCTTAAGGGATATAAAAAGATTTCAACGGATTTGAAATATGTTAGGACATTGTTAAAAATTTCAAGGACTTTTTGATAGATTTCAAAGGATCTTAAAGATTTTAGTCTATTTTTAGAAATTCCAAGAAAGTTTCAAGACTTATAAAAAGTTCCAAGGGATTTCAAAAGATTTCAAAGAATTTGAAATATGTTAGGGTTTTTTAGAAGATTGCAAGGAATTTGTAATAGATTTCAATAAATTGAAGGCGTTCCAAAGGATTCTACAGATTTTTGGGTATTTAAAAAAATGTCAAGGAATTTCCAAGACCTTTAATACATAACACGCAATGTTGCAGAAAGATTGCTGGAATATTTGATTAAAACATTGGCAACATTCCAAATGAATATTGCAGCAGCGTTCGAGCAACATGGAAATGTTCGACCCGGGCAATAATTGTCTGAAATATTTTAGCAATATTTGAAAAGAATATTGAATTGGGCTTGCATTATGTGTTTGCAAAGTGTCCACAAAATGTTTTCAAAATATTGTCTCTTAATTTTTAGTAATATTTCTGTGCAACGTTGCCGAAACATTGTTTCGAAAATGTCGTATAAATTTCAGCAAAACATTGCCTTCGCCGCCCTTAAAACTTTCTGTAGAGCTTTACTAACATTTTTATAACGAATAACAAAAAAAAAAACATAACGGATACACTTTTGACAAATCAGAGTTGTTGGACAGCTAAAGGGCCAGAATGAAATTAATATAACTTCGATAGAATCTATTCAACTCCATTCTGACCCTATATTTAATAAACAATTCCGCCTTTTTTACCACAGTAAAGAAATCAAGTACTCCTCATTTAATTAGAATTAGCTTCTGCGTAAATGACATTACGTTTATAATAAAATGCATTATATTAGACTAGGGTATCTTTCCCGAAACTGATTGAATATTAAAAAAATTAATCATCAACAAAAATTGAAGTGCATTAATTTTCCCCGTAAAACTAAAGAAAGAAGAATTTTTTATCTCATATGGTTTATCAGACTTAATAAGAAGGAAATCTAAAAAAAAATGTTATATCTCTCACACGACCGAAGTGATAGTGTTTGGAACAATACCCATTTTTGTGAAAGTTGGTTATGTTTGTTTATGTACTTTTTTGTGAGTGATTCATTGTCTGTCTCTAATGTCTCTAATGGCTGTCTCTAATGAGCCGAAAAGTGAGGTTGTTTGGAAGTTTATTTTTATAATTGTGATTTTTTTTCTTCTTTATTCTGCAAAAAATTATTCATGATAAAATGGATTTCTTTTCAATCTTAATTAAAAATATTTACTTTTATTATTATAAGAACAACTTCCAAGGCAAATCGCAATAGAGACAAACGAACTTTCATAAAATTGGGTATTGTTCAGAAATTATGTTAAAAAAAAATCCTGGCCAGAAAAATGGTTTAGCCCTCATAAAACTGATAGAATGGCTTTATTTTTTTATTAATATACATTTTGTTAAATATTGGAAGAAGTGAAAAAGGTGTGGTTTTCCTGAAAATCTTCCTTTCATGTTTTCAAAATTTAATGAAAAAATAAACAACATTTTCTGGAAAGCCTCATCTTTATATTTTTTTCATATTTTTATACAGTTTCTGCTTATATGTATAAGAAAGACATTATATGTGAACATTTTTTGTACCTTTCGTTGTTTCGGAAAAAAATGAAAAAATACGATTTTCTTCAAATATTTTTTTTCAAATTGAAGCAGTGGTTTGCCAAAAAAGAAACGAAAGAAACGAAAGAAAAAAGAAATTTTTCACCATCATTCGAAGATTACCCGCAAATTATCAAAAGTTGACAGAATTTATTCTCAAAATTTAGTATTTTTGGAATGAGGATAGGTATTGTGGATTTTCTCAATTTATTCGATATGGGAATTCTTGCTCTTTCAATTGAATCCAAAAAAATTACAAAAAACTTCGAAAAATGACCAAATGACGGCTGTTTTTTTTTAAATCTGGAAAGTGAATTTTCTCAAAAACCTCACCTTGAAATTTTTTTTTAGAAATAGTTGGCAATATGTAATACATAGCTTGTGTGTTTCGTTCTTGATAAACCACTGCTTCAATTTGAAAAAAGTTATTTTAAAAAATCGTATTTTTTCATTTTTTTCGGAAAGAACGAACGGTACAACAAATGTTCAGATATAAGATTATACATCTAGAAAAGTTCTACAAAAAATAACTCTTGCAAATTTTGCATCGTTTACGGGAAAAAATAAAACATTATACATATTTAAAAAAGAAAAAAAAATCCCGGACTCTAAAATGGTTATGCCCCCATAAAGCTGATGGGTGCCTTTTTAATACATATAAGCAGAAACTGTAAAAAAATATGAAAAAATGTGGCTTTCCAGAAAAACTTGTTTATTTTTCATTGAATTTTGAAAACATGAGAGGAAGATTTTCAGGAAAATCAAACCTTTTTCATTTCTTCCAATATTTAAAAAAAGTTTATATTAATAAAAAATTAAAGGCATTCCATCAGTTTTATGCGGGCTAAACCATTTTTCTGGCCAGGAATTTGTTTTGAAACATTATTTCTAAACAATAACCAATTTTTTGAAAGTTGTTTGTCCCTATTGAGATTTGTGTTGGAAGTTGTTCTTATAATAATAAAAGTACATAAACAAACATAACCAACTTTCATAAAAATAGGTATTGTTCCACACACTATAACTTCGGCCGTGTGAGTGATATAACATTTTTTGTTTAGATTTCCTTTTTATTAAGTCTGCTTCAACTAATATTGTGACTATTTTTTGACACAGTGAACAGGAAATATGCTGCTTCACAAAAACTAAAACTAAATTTTATTTGTACAAATATTTCAGGAAAATATAAATGCCCAAGGCTGTATCTGCTAAACGATATGAGATAAAGAATTCTTCTTTCTTTAGTTTTACTGGGAATTTAATTGCAGGGATAAGAAAACGGAGAAATGGAAGACGAGTTCATTAATGAAGAAAATGAAATTAAAGGCGTATTTCTAGATACGGATGAGGAAGAAGGCGATTTTGAGGAAGATTAATTGAAATTATTAAATTATTAAATGGAATTATATTACGATGTTTCCATTTGCATTTATATTGATGATTCATTTTTTTAATATTCAATCAGTTTCGGGAAAGTAGCCCTAGTCTAATATGCTGTATTTTATTATTATAAACGTTATAAATGCCATTTACGCCAAAGTTAATTCTAATTAAATATAGGGTCATAATGGAGTTGATTAGATTCCAGCGAAGTTATATTAATTCCATTCTGGCCCTTTAGCGGTCCAACAACTCCGATTTTTTACCAGTGTATCCGTTAGGTTTTTCTTTTGTTATGCGTTATAAAAATGTTAGTAAAGTTCTACAGAAACTTTTAAGGGCGACGAAGGCAATGTTTTGCTGAAATTTATACGACATTTTCGAAACAATGTTTCAACAACGTTGCACAGAAATATTACTAAAAATTAAGAGACAATATTTTGAAAACATTTTGTGGACACTTTGCAAACAGATAATGCAAGCCCAATTCAATATTCTTTTGAAATATTGCTAAAATATTTCAGACATATATTGCCAGGGTCGGACATTTTCATGTTGCTCGAACACTGCTGCAATAGTCATTTGGAAGATTGCCAATGTTTTAATTAAATATTCCAGCAGTATTTCTGCAAAATTGCGTGTTATGTATAGGAAATAGTTTCAAGAGATTCCAAAAGATTTAAAAAGGTTTGAAAGGATTCGAAATATTTTAGGGCATTTCGGAAGATATTGAACGATTTTATAGGGCCTATAAGGTTTTAGGATATTTAAAAAGATTCCAAAGCATTTTATAAGATTTCCTAGGATTTCAATGATTTTAAGGGATTTTAACATCTCGCAAGGTATTTCAATATATTTTCCAGAATTTCAGAAAATATCAGACTTCATGTAATTTCACGGGATTTTATAATATTTTAATGGATTTCAAATAATTTATTCTCAAGAATTCAGGGATTTCGTAAGATTTCAAAGATATTCAAACATTTCAAGGAATTTACAAAGATTTTGAAGAATTAAAAATGCTTCCAATTATAATCCTACTTTATATGTTATAAATTTGTATGCTTCCTATTTAGATGTAATTGTTTTGGTGCAAATATTGATTACAACATTGTAATTTAAAAATGAAAATTGTTTTAAATATTGATCATCTAGTTTCTATTTGTCTATTTTAAAATCCTTCAGACAAATTTTAAAACATTGTTTTAAATTTCGATTGAATTATTAATCTTGTATCCAAGTACTGATTTGTTATTTAATCTATTGCAGAAAATCGAGAAAGATTTGTTCTGGAATAGAAGAACGCCGAAGAAAATTTCTGAAAAGTGAAAAGAATTTGACAAAAGAAGATAATGACTGGAAATAGAAAAATTTTGAGAGGCAGCTCACCTGAGATTTTTGACCATTCGATTTTGTGACGGAAGGTCGAGGAACTGGAGGAGAAATCGTAACCTTTCGACGATTTCTGCGGTGCACATGCCGAAGATCCAGCCAAAGTACATCATGGTTTCCCTGATTGTAAATTCTCCATAGAGTGCAATTTCTTGCGGCATGTAACCTACTTGTTTCCCAGGCACTCCGGAACCCTTCGTACCCGGTTTTCCACCTAATACCCATATTTCACCTGAATTCAATCGTCTTCTTCCCACAAGACAAGAGAGTAAGGTAGTTTTTCCACAGCCACTAGCACCTAAAAGACCGTATCTGGAAACAAGAAAGAAGCATTTTTTTAATCATTCCACTTTCACTGAGGTTACATCATTCGATATGCCTGCATCAACTCATAATTTACATTACATAAGTTCTTTTTTAGTCTTGAATGCTAATTAATTTAATTAATTTAATTTTGTAATGGTATAAATGAAATTTTTATGGAGTTTTATCAAATTTAGAAAAGAGGAACGTGCTTAAAAGTTAATGATTGCATGAGAAAAATTCTTAGTAGTGAAATGGGAAGGAAAGTTCCATCCACGTGTAAACCTTGGCCTTCGTTAATCTAGAAGCTGATTATAATGTTCAGAGGCTATAGCTACTTAAAATTGATTCGTATATTGAATTTTTTAATGCTGTGAATTCATGATTGCGTGGGCATGTTTCAATTTTATTTGATTTGTAATAGAATCACTGATTAAATAGGAATTAAAAAGTCAAATATATTGACCTTTAATTTTAGAACATTTGAAGATCAATGTCTAATATATATATAGAGAGAGGGGGGGGGGTAATTATATTTTGTAATGATAATTCTCTACCTAAGCTTAATTCCAAGAATTTCATGTATAGAGGACAACAAGAGTAATTGTTTTTTTTTTTTTTTTTTTTTTTTTTTAACAACTCAAACAGAACCTATATCCTTATGCTGATATTTGTAAGGTTGTACGAATTTCTCATTAGGGACAAATGTATTTTTCTTGTGTCTGTAATTTCGTGGGCTATTAATGCATTAGTAATAATGGCCTTTCATCGGTTTTACTTGAAATGTGAATAAATTTCTCTTTAATGACAATGCTAGAGTTTCATAATTTGCTTAATGAATTGTTAGGCTTGAGACTAATTATGTTTCAGTGTCCTTTATCGTGTGCCTATAAAACGGAATTAATCTTGATTGAAAGGAAATGTTAATATACTTCTGAAAATTGATTTTACAATAAAAAGTAACGCTACTTAATAAATATATTTTTGTAGGATATCCCATTTGATCCTTTTTATTTTTCGGTTATTCCAGGGATAACCCGCCGGGATAATTTGCAAGGCGGAAATTTGGATATTCCAGGATATCCAGGATGTGTATGGGACATTTCTGGGATATTCAAGTATTCCACGTAAGATATATAAAGAATTTTAATATTCTATATGGGACATATATGGGAAAATAAATAGGATTGCATGGGATATTCTGCAAAAGCGTTACTTTTTATTGTAAAATCAATTTTCAGAAGTACATTAACATTTCCTTTTAACCCAGATTAATTCCGTTTTATGGACACGCGTCTTGCAGGGTATCCCGACGGGTTATCCCTGAGCTAACCCGGGACATAAATGAGATCAATTTGGGATATCCCGGGATATCCTGTTGCTATGAGGGTAATTTGCTTTTTGTGTAACTGGATTTTTTTAAAGATTGTGGTTTTTATATTCGGTAAAAATAATGTTTATATACCTAACACTTTTTGATTAGGTTTAGTTTTTGTACAATTGGACAATTAAACAAATTTTTAATTGCATTGTAAATTACTTAGAATTTTGGGAAAAGGTACAGAATGTAATTGAAGTGCTTATTTAGGATATTTAGAAATTAAACTTTATGAAACGTGTAATTATTGATCGTTTCCGTCAAGTAAGTAGGAACATATTGAGCTGTATTGCTTTCACCAATGATAAATGGTAAATGCGGTCAACGTGCTTCACGAACAGCTGATAGAAAGGTACAAGAAGTAAAGAATGTTTACATCCAGCAACTTTAGAAAGATTAGAGGACAAAGAATTGCAGACAAATATTTTTAATAATTAATTTAATGGTTAAAGATGTTTTCATCTTTTTAATTTATTTAGTTGTTTGTTTACTCTGAGGTAATTGTATAACAGTTGAAAATAAAAATTGTATTTACGAATTTCTAGGATTTTTCTTATTGATTACATGTGATAAATATTCTTCCCTTTTCAATTTATATACTAAGTAAACTTTTATATTTAAGAATATAATTGAAATTGCATCAAACTAATAGTATTTTATAAATATAATTTTCTCTAATTATAGTTATTTTCTAATGACTTTCAAGAATTTAAAAAATTTGAATTTCGTGTAAACATTCTTTTAAAAGAATCTTTTCTGAAGAAATAAGTTTTTTTTTTAATCTGAGAAAGCCACGCTACTTTTTAACCGAATTTTTCTAGGGACAACTGAAATATCTCGAAAAATACAATTCCCGACACTGTAAAATTCCCGAATAATACAATTTCCGAACAATAAAATTTCTGAATAATAAAATTTCTGAACTGAAAGTTTCCGAGTAATAAAATGTCAGAATTGGTAAATTCCCGAATAATAAAATTCCCGGCTGTTTATAATACAACCGATTTGGAAAATTCCCCGATAATAAAATTCCTGACAAAAAATTGCCTAATTATAAAATATCCAAACTAGAAAAATCCCGAATTTAAGCAATTAAATTGTTTTAAGTGAATATTATTTATTCATTAAAAATACGATAATCAAATATTTTTATTTAAAAAAATATATATTTAAACATTGAAAATGATTTTTTTGTATAAACAATTTGGTTATTGTATTTTTAATAAATAAATAATATTTATAAAAAAATTTAATTGTACAAATTCGGGAATTTTATTAGTCGGGAACTTTCAAATTCGGTAATATTATAAACACTCAGGAATTTTATTATTCGAGAATTTTCCAATTCGGCAATATTATAAACTGTTCGGAAATTTTATTATTCGGGAATTTTCCAATTTGGGGATTTTATTGTCGGAAATTTTCCAATTCGGTAATATTATGAACCGTTCGGGAATTTTATTAAACGGGAATTTTCCAATTTAGGGATTTTATTATTCGGGAACTTTGCAATTTGGGAATTTTATTATTCGAGAATTTTCCAATTCGGCAATATTATAAACTGTTCGGAAATTTTATTATTCGGGAATTTTTCAATTCGGTAATATTATGAACTGTTCAGGAATTTTGTTAAGCGGGAATTTTCCAATTTAGGGATTTTATTATTCGGGAACTTTACAATTTGGGAATTTTATTATTCGGGAATTTTCCAATTTGTGAATGTGATAATTAGGAAATTTCATTATTGGGGAATTTCCCAGTTTGATAATTGTATTATTCAGGAATTTTCCAATTTGTGAATGTGATAATTCGGAAATTTTATTATTGAGGTATTTCCCAGTTTGATAATTTTATTATTCGGGAATTTTCCAATTTGTGAATGTGATAATTCGGAAATTTTATTATTCGGGAATTTCCCAGTTTGATAATTTTATTATTCGAGAATTTTCCAATTTGTGAATGTGATAATTCGGAAATTTCCCAGTTTGATAATTTTATTATTCGGGAATTTTCCAACTTGGCAATTTTTGTATGCAGGAATTTTTAAATTCGGTAATATTATGAACTGTCGGGAATTTTCCAATTCGGTAATATTATAAACTATTCGGGAATTTTATTATTTGGAAATTTTAGAGTGTCGGGAATTTTATTTTTCGGATTTTTCCCCCATTTTTTATCACCACACATATAAACGTAATCAAACATATTATTTTTATCTAGGATAATTATATGTAAAAATACTTTCCATTATTTTTAATTCTTGAAATCTCAGTCAGTTGAGCCAACCGACATTTTTAATTTGGAATCGAATTGCCGCCAAAAAACGATATCGATTATGAAAAATGAAAACTGAATTATTGCTTCTGAAAACCGTTTAATTTTTTCAGTTTCTTTCCATTGTTGGTAGTGTCATTGCGTTTAACTTTTATTTTTTGTTGGGTCTTTCGAGTTTGGTTGTCAATTACGGGTAGATTACATATTTATGTGACTGGATCGCTTGAAAAAGATTTTAAACACTGAAGTGATAATAATTAAACAATTCGCGAAATCGGGAGTGTTAAAAAATTCGAAATCGTTATTTGAAGTTAAGAGGTTATGTTTTTTATTTTCTGATTTATTTGCATTCTGTAAAGACTAGATATCGATAAAAAAAAGTGCATTTTCATTGATGTTTGGACTCTCGGTTTGCTAAAAAAACTAGAAATATCTAAACCAAACGATATGGTTAAGTGAAATTGACATCATTTTCAAAAGTGCATTGCGAGAGTACGCAACTTTTCTTTCGCTAAAGTTTGCAAAATGTATAGATCCAAGTGAAAATGAAATATTTTATCATCATAAATCGACATTTATTAATTTCGGTCTATTTTTGTCATTTTAACAGTAATTTGTATTTACAATATTTCCATCTTGAATTTAATGGTGTGAAGTTGCCCCAAAAAATCGATATCGATCACTATTGAGAAATTTAAATTGTCGCCGGTAAACAATTGCCGGTGTTTTTTCTTCCATAGTTGGTGTTTTTTCTTCCATAGTTAGTATTTTTTTGTAGCGTGCTGTTCGCGTCTATTTTTTGCTCTGTTTTTGGAAACTTTTTGGAAAATTTTTGAAGAATTTTCTTGGTTCTAAGAAGTAAGTATAAAAATGAATCGGTTGCGATCCCAATGTACAAATTATAGCGTCGTTTATGTGAAAACACGTATTTTTTCCTTTCTTCGTGCGTTTAAGAAGTTATGTGATTTTTTTTTAGTTTCAGCTGTTTGGAAAATGAGGAATGTTACAATTATCAATTGCCGGAATTGTCACATTTACAATGGAAATAGACAATTTGGATCGAATTTTCCACGAGTTACGTGGACGAATAGTAGAGTGAGTTTTATTCGTTTTATTTTCTCCTACTTTTTATGATATGTGGCTTATTAATTTTATCATGTATTTGTTAAAAATATTTTATCAACTGAAACTGACCGATTTTCGCAAATCGGGCGTCTTACTATTAAGCTATTAAGATAAAAAATGTAATTTTAGTTTTTAAAAATTTTGCAAATCATTTGTGTGACGTTAAAATATTTGGTCAGTATAAAACATGGCCGTAGCTACGTGTACTGAAATTTCAGTACGAATAGCCGGATCTTTTAGGTACATGTAGACACTTCGATAAGAAAATAGATTATTTAGAATATAATTTAGACCACAACAGTAAATAAAAAAGTATAAAGTGTACATTTGTGAATTTTCCGTACACTATTTTTGATTAAAAGTCTCAATTTGAATATCCTAGAAATATTCTGACTGAATTAACAGAGCGTATAATTTTCTACGCGATTTCCAGAATCAATTAATTTTTCCAATAAAAATCAATTATACTCGAAGTAAATAATTGGATAAAATATTAGTGTAAAGAAAAAATAATTGCCTCTTAAAAAAGGATACACCTTATTAATTTAATTAGTTGTAGGATTTATACTTAGTTTTCTTTCGAAATTATTTTTCCTGATTAATTTCTGGGAGTTCAAAGTAGGATTAAATCATTGTAATTAATTTAATACTGTAATTAGCATCAAAATAGTGCTTCAAACAAGTACATAAGTAATGGATGAGCAAGAAGATAATAATCATTAGAGATAATCGGTCTTTGCGTTGTTCTTTGGAAAGGATAACACATGTTTCTGTCCAGAGTTTTACGTGACAACACTTCGTCTTTCTTTAAAAAAACGTGATATTAGGAAAACAACGATTATCATGTGTGAAAAAAGAAATCAGAATTCTCCAATATCAAATTAAATTAAATAGTGTAAACATATCTGCTTTTGCTTGCTTATATTTTTTATTCTACGTTACCATTTTTATTGTATTAGTTGGATTACAACGTTTTAAGTTTGACAGAACTCTTTGAAATTCATAAAAAATAATTTGGCAAAGATATTTTGTGAACTCAATAGGAAGTATTCAGTTTGTATTGCAACTTCATTTTAAAATTGCTGTTTCAGCATATTAATATCTTTGGTGACTGACATTAATTTTAAGAAAAATTGGAACAATGCACGTTTTGCAAAGGAGAATTAATTTCCAGTTACACAAATACTTATTATGTAATGCAAATTCTAATAGGGGCAGAAATTGTGTAACGATTCAATTTGCTTCAACAGCACATTTCGAGGCTCAGAAGAGAAAATATCAGTTCAACTGAAATGCTTGGGCGACTTTCCAATTAGATCAGAACGTAGTTAAATTCAATTGATCCATTTTCTGTTTTTTAAAACATTTTTGTTGTTTCTTAGTTTGGTAATTTAAAAAATAGTTTGAGTGCATCGCACCTTGAACCAAATACTGATTGCCCAACTATCTTTGCATCTAACAGTTTACTGTAATATATTGTACAAAAGGGCAAAGAGCAGCTTATGTGAGTTCATATTATGTTGAGATAAATGTTCGTTTACAAATACATACTGAGAAAACAGGGTTTTCAGGTGTGTATGTGGATTTTTGTTGTTGTTAGTGCAATAAAACATTGACAATTATTTTAACAATATTGCTTTACATTGGTATCAATTTTTCTCTTGGCATAATGACCAGGGAATCAATTAATGAACGCATCACTTGTGGGGAATTTCTAGGTAACTTTGAAAGAAAATTAAAAGTCTTAGAATACAATGTTTAAAATCTAGTTAATATTGCAAATATAAAGGAGAATCAAAGAGGAAACTGAAGGCTGTACATGCACAATCTACAATGTAGGAGATTTAATCAACAAACTCAAGTAGCTTCAGAGTTAATAGATACGGTCAATTGGTCATCGTAAAATATGAGATTGAAACTAGAAGCTTTGTTGAGTATTCCAGATTGAAGATTTATAGCCCAGTAATATTTGTTGGGTACCACTTTTCTTTGGAAGTTATTACTGGGCTTCAAAATATTTATTATTTTTTGTCAAACATTTTATTGGGTTTATTTTAAGCGATTTATTGTAACTTCCCATCAATTTGGAATTTTTTTAAATTATCAAATATGTATTAAGTAGTTATTGCTTACATGGATCCTTTGGCAACGGTCATGCTGAGATTTTGTAGTACATGATTTGGATTCTTACTACTTCCGTAAGTTTTGAATGCATGTCTCACGCTGACGGCTTGCTGTCTGCTCCATGTTGGATTGTTTATACCAGGTGTAGCCATAAGAGTACTTGGTGGCATAATGCCACCTTCTACGTTATCTGTGGTTTGCATTTTTTTGTGTGAATTTGAATTATCCAGAGTCCCTCCGTCTCCCGCGATTTCGTCACTGAAAATAAAAAAAAAACTTGTTTTAGAATCACAGGCCTAGATTAAAGATTTTTTATTTTATTTTTAGTCGAAGAGGACATAATAATCAGTTCGAACTGTCTATCGTTGCGGAATTTTCCGTAAAGCTAACCCCCTTTTCCAGCTCGTTCAGGGCCCGTTCACTAGCCCTGGCGCTATAATGACCGGTTAGTTTTACGGAAAATTCCGTGATACTAGTCAGTGTATATTCAGTTTTCTATTATTGATATAAAAAATTCTTAAAATTTTGAAATATTTTATTGTGACGCCTGGAATCTTGTTCAGTCTTGAAACAATCAGAATTTTAAAGATATGCTTCTTTAATCTATTTCCAATTATGGTTATATCTCGGTTTCCTATGACTAATTGATCCACCTGTCAACAAATGATATCATAGTAGGTAACATGAAAAATGCATGACTATTTACCAGGTAAAAAAACTTGGACTATTTATTGAGAGGTGGATAGTCTGACCTTTCATTATGAACAACTTGAGACCTTAAAAGAGGTAATTAAATTAACTACTACAAAATAAAAAATAATGAACCTCCTTTGTTTTCCGCTACTTGGACGACGAATAAGTAGGACTTTTATGTGTTTGACGTATCCACATTCTCCTTCGAGATCCGCGCTATTACGTGAACGAGAAAGTGGTGTGAGTTCGAACTCATGAATAACGTGACGTTTGCCTACCTGACGCATTTATCCGTCAGTCAGATGCGGCTTCTTAGATATAATCCTCAGCTTTTATATTACGATTTTACTGTTTTCTCAAGTTTCATTATCCATGTATGAGAGATGAGAAAATAACTTGGTCTTGATGTAAGAGTCTGATGTCTTTTAGTCTATGAATGAGTTATAAGTTCTAATATCTGATAATATCCTTCAAGAAAAATATCGCAAGTCTACAATTCTGGAAACGAACTCTAATTCCATTTTGAAATTACTTCGTCATTTAAAAGAAGAAATATTGTGAAGAATATTATTCAGCTACTGATTGAAGATGTATCGAAACGTGAGGAGAACTTGAAGGTGTAATCAGACTGTCCAATATTTCATATTTCCATGCATGAAGTCATAATTCTAGACTCAATTGCACTGTTCGGAAAGAGTCAGCAGGATAGTTGCGTAAGCTTACGGCTTTCTTTTTGCTGACGCTCAACGTTTTCATTGGGCAACTTGTTCGGTCACATACAACAGCCTGAGTGACTGAGTGAGGTGAAGAGTAATGCCAAGATATGTTGCATGAACCTAGAATACTAGAGAAGTCCGTCCATGGACCACCGGTCACGTGTTTTTCACAATCGCGGAAATTGGAATTAAGGAGTGGTGGTTAGTTGAATGCCCCTTCAAGTGAACATTGCCACTGGAATTTATAGAGAAAACTCATACGAGAATGGCCACCCTGTAAAATGATTCTATAATTATAATCTTCAGTATTATTTATTTGTGGATAACATTTGAATGATGGACCTTTTTATGATCAGTGATCCATCAGACTTTTCTGACTAGCATATCGTTGTCTCAAAGTAGTAAAAACAAGCCTAAAATTTCGATGAATAAACATGAAGAAAATAAATTTAGAATAAATTAAAATTTAAATTCCTCTTTGACCTTTAAAATTCAAATCTAATGACAAATTCTTAGAAATTTAAATATTTAAACTCCAAGAATGGAAAAACCAAATTTGGACAACCACAGGTGCATTTTTTTATTTTGAATGGAGATACATATTTGCATGTGTGTTTGTCCAAGTCGTTTTATTGTAAGAGTTTAAATTTGTTAATTTCTAAGAGTTATGTCATTTTAATTTCGATAATGATATCACAATATAAAATAATGGATGAGGAAGATTATTAGATTTGAAAGCTAGTTGGTATTTTAACTTCAAGAGTGGGATTTCAGGATGGGAAATTTTCGTATTACGAAATTATATTCATATTCACTGGAAGTTTTCGCAGAGAAAAAGTGTTGAATGTGAAAGAATAGGGTTGTTTCGCAATTATAAACAAAAAAATTTGAATAGTTAATTGTATGCTAAACTCGAAGAACATTGTAAACTTTTATCCGTCGCTTTGTTTAAAAGAAAAATATTGTTAAAAATTGGCACAGCGAAATCATTAATTCAATCTGGAATCACGTGACATGAAAGTTAACAGGGATTCCCAAATATTCAAGTCAATGCTCGATTGGCTTCTAACCATAATTTTGATAAAAAGGTTATGCCAATTTATGCTAAAGTCCTTCTAGGATGAGTACTTCTTCAGTAAATACGATTTATAGAAAAATCTGAATTTTATTATGATCTACTACACAAATTAATAGTTCGTAAATTGCGTTTAAAATACTGCATTACCATAAATATATTTTTGTGAGGTTCCCATTAATAACTTTCACAAAAACTTCTGTTAACAACAATATATTTCTTAATTAACACTGTTGAGGTCGACGCGAACAAAACGATCAAAAATGCACGCAGGAAAATTATTTGATAAGCACTGATACCTGAACTGTAATTGGTGGAAAATACGACCCCTTTGACGGCACAGGGGTCCTCCAATCAACATCGTTAGAAAAAATTAAAATTTCAACATTAAATTAAAAATAGTAAACGAATGTAAAGCATAATCTATTAACGTATATGAAATACGAAGTTTACGAACTACATGATACATTCATTCGAAAAGTGATGTCTGACTTTGGAAGAAGCCCTGTTGTGAAATATTGAAGAATCGGAAATAAGATTCCAAAAGGAAAAGAGTTTAAAGTACGATATAAAATAAAAGCAAGTTTGCTCGGCAACTATAATATTATATCATTTCAATTGAAGAAAGAGAGATGTTTCTTGTTACTGAGAAGATCCATTCGACCTTGACGAAGGAGTTGAATACGTGGGTTTGGTATACCAGACCAACAATCATCTTCTTTCCAAGGGCAATCCAGTTCTTTCTCGTAGTCTTGAAAAAGATGGTTTTGCAGTTTAATGTCCGTCGAGTTATTATTATTATTATTGTGTGCCTCTTCAGTAAGAAACCCTTTGTTGTACAACTTCGTAGAATAAGTTTTATCACAATTGTACATTTTTAAGAAACTTTCGCCAGTAAAAAGTTTATATATAAAGAAAGCATTTTTGTGTTTCAAAACCCCTACCCAATTTTTTTGGTGGGGTTGATTGATAACAAAAGTTTTTTTCTGCTGTTCAGAATCAGATCCAGAGAAGAAGACCGTGGCCCTCGTATCCGAGAAGACACTACAATGGCAATATTCCTTTATTATTATATTATTAATTTGTTTGTTTATAATTTGGTTTGATTTTTTATTTCTTTTATTTATAATTCTAAAACTAATTTTTAAAATATTTTTAGGACCTAATCAGGAACAAGCTTATTCTCCACCCAACTCAGGGCCTTACGCTTACGATGGATATCGTAACCAGGTACTTTTCCTAAGTTTTGGATTTGTAAGAAATATTGAGTTGTTTTGTTGTTTATATCAATAACTTTTAAGTACTATGAATAGTTTCCATGTTATTTTCTCTTCACAATTTAAGACTAAGTTTCACTTGCAAGAACCTAACATAGTTTGCAATCAATTCTCAGTAAAATCCAGAAGTGTTAATTTTACGTAAGAGCCAAAGATGAGCACGTCTTTTTTATGGTGAGAAAGCCCCATACGGAAACAGTCATAAGTAGCTAATTGTACTTAAGAGGGAACTGAGTTGGTCTTAAAGCTTACAGAGGTGATGGGATTTAAGCGTTTTAAGGAATAGGCCATTTATTACTTTACCTAACTTGCAAAAATACACATATTAAAATAAAAAAGAATCATTTTTCAAATTTTAATTTAAATATTTTATTGATTTTTGTACTAATATACATTATTTTTTCAGAATCAAGGCCCGTTTGTCTTCACGCAATTTGATCTCGAGACTCTGGTCACAACAGTTCTAGGAAGAATCTTGTAGATAATGAATACTCGTCTTGAGTAGGTTGTGACTCTGAAAGATTTCTTGATAATGATTCTATTTTGACTAACTAAAAACAGGCATGTGTTGCGAGAATATGGAAAAATCTCTTTTGATTTTGAATAGCGAAAACGACCATTTTTATCTGGTAACGTTTGCGATCCTAATAAATTTCACTCTTGTCGTCATCCTCATAAAAAATAATTTGAATCGGCATGCATGTTGCATGGAAGTACAGTGACACATAAGTGCAGCGTACACGTAAACTGTATATAAATTGATTCATTACTTTTCGATTGAGCATGACGAATCTCAGAAAGACTTAAGAAGAAGTTGGGAAAATGGTGTTAAAGAGAATGACAAACACTTTGAAACGACAATCTAAAGTGCTTGAGATCACCTACACGAAATTTAGATCATATTGAAAAAAATTACATTCTCAAAAAAATATACTGTTGAATCAATAATTCTCCTTAATTCAAATGTATATACTACAGAATTTATAGCAGGACTATTGAAACGAATAGTGATGCTATAAATTCTATAGTATATAAATTTGAATCGATAAAATATTTGCTTTTGAACAAGGTTCACTGATTCAATAGTATATTTACTCGTATTGAGAATGTACTATTTTTTTCAGTGCATGATAAAGTTTCAAGTTGTTTAAAATTGATAATACTTTCTTTTTGTATTAAAATTAATTCACGTGTGAGGATCATCAAAAAAATGATAATGAAATTATCGTTGACTGTGAGCAATGGAAGGTGACTAATAATGATGGAATGTTTTATTGTTCTTGCTATGAAAATCTTTGGAATTTTGTTCAGTAACATGAATATTTGAGGAATTTCTGAGATGAAGTTTTTTTTAAGGATTATATAATGAGGACAATATAGAGATGAATTTCGATTTTTTATTATTTTCAGGGCATTATAAATATGAAAGCTTCTGTCAAATTTAATTATTTTTAGGATTGGTCATATGCCTACAAGGTTGGACAATTTAAAAATTAAGCATTTGAAAAGAAATAATTCTAAGTACAATATATATAATTAAAAACTAAAGGTTAACAACCACCGCAGGGTCCCACTGGGAGCAACTGTCATCTAAAAAATGACATCGGCTCCCAGTAGGACCACGGTAAATCCCATTCATGGCCACGTCTCACAACCGTGAGATGGGTGGCCACAGGACATGACGAAATCACAGCGACAGGCCGGCGAAACCCTCGTGTGTTTTGAGGACACGAAGCGACCCAAGGATGACAGATTTCTGCAACCATCTCGCAAGTGCCTTGGCATACTTTTGGCACGCGGGTATAGCTTTAAGGTTACGAACCAGTGATAGTTTCGCACCTACGAGAGCACCTATCACAAGGCCAATTACTTATAACGAATATTTTGGGTATTTTGGTATCGTTAGTTCGGTTTTGATTGGCAGGGTCCCACTGAGAGCAACTGTCATCTAAAAACTGACAACGGCTCCCAGTAGGACACGCTCTGAACCAATCGCTTGGAATTTTTCGACATAAAATGCGGTCACGGTATGCTAAGGTGGAAATGACACCGTCCTGGCATGCGGAGATAAAGCCCTTTGTACCTGTATTAGGCCCTGATGATGTGAGAAAAGCACAAGTTTGATCCTTCGATAACAACTGTTTTTATACATTTTTTGTGTAAGTTTCCGTGCATTTTCTTGTCGAGTAGCTGTTGCTGAAATCTTCCAAACTCTGCTTTCTTCACTTCGGCTTTCAGAAGTGAAGTATCTAGATGGAGTAATGCACTTTTCTCACTCCTGATGTTAAAATTCAGGTCAAGGGTCTCGGCCGCTTGCTCCGCGGCTTTGTGAAGGAACGCTCCTTCACCAATCATCTCGTGGTTCCTGACCATTTTTAGGAGAGGATCTCTGCCGTTGACATCGATATAAGCTGTACTTAAAACAATTCGGTTATGATGACACTGGAGATTCAGAAGTCCGCGTCTGCCTTGAGGACGTGAAATGTATAATCGCAGAACTGACTAATTGATACGCAAGCTTTTATACATATGCATGATCTTACGTGTGGTGACATCAAGGGCCTTAAGTTCGTTCTTCGTCCATTAAACCACCCCAAACGAGTAGAGTAGAACAGGGACGGCAAGCATGTTAGTCGCAGATACCTTGTTCAACGCCGAAAGATTGGATGATCAAATCTGTTGAAGAAGATGCTTGTATCTGCTTCGGAGGGCCTCCTTTACGGATGTTACGTCCTGAATGCGGCTTTGAAACTTTTCGTTCCTACCTTGTCCTCTTTTTTAAATAAATTATTGTCCTACTTTGTCCTCATTTTTCAAAGCTTTTTTTCCTACTTTTCGAAAATCAATTATGATCACCCTACGCCCACCCCAATAAGGGAAATGGCTTAATGATATAATAATAGGAATATTAATAATAATAATCCGATCTAAAAATGGCGGCATCCGGCTAGGTTGCCACACTGTCTCTGGACCCTCTGTAGAGATGCATGAACAGCTAGCGCCACCTGTTACTTATGTTATTTACTAGTTTTTTGTTCGGTCGAGACGAATGATCCGATTACATTATTTCGAATTTTATTACGACGTATCTATGCTATATTATTTTTTTTTATTTCATATGAGTTTAAGAAATATAATGATTTATCAAATATATTTATAATTTTGCTATTTAAAAACATGTAACACCTTTTCAACTTGCTTTAGTACAGGATAGCAGGATTATTATATGCCAGAGGACCCAATCAAAAAACGTAATTGGGACGAATTGAGAAAAATTCTCTAAAAGCCCCCATGGATCTCGCTTTGTAATAATCACGTATTGGCGCAAGTTGTGAATTCGTGTCAATTCGTGAAAAGTAATATATTTTTCAAATATCCTAATCGTTTAAATTCAACGAAAGATTTTTAAGGTAGTCAATTCGTGTGTATGCGTCAGAACAAATTAATTTCAGTGTCAGCTAATTCAGTTTAGAGTAGTTTGGAGTCGAACTACAATTCACCTATTCAATCGTATTCGCAAGGTATAACCAACGCGCTGGCTATAAAGGATCTTTTGTAAATAAACGTCAATGACTCCCGTAGCGCAGTGGTCTCTGTCTGGACTTATACACTTGGGATCGCTGGTTCGAGTCTCGAACAATGCAATTTTTATTAATTTTTTATGAAATTACTTTGACCACGAACTAAGGAGAATTTACGCGCACTCAATTCGCGCTGGCTCAATTCGTTTCAATGAATCAGAAAGTAAGATTCGGGCGAATTCAAAAAGGTCGAGTATTCTGTTCCGGATTTTAATTTTCTCTTCCGGCATATTTCATCGTGTACTGAATTGAATTCCAAAGAATTTATTATGAATTGCAAACGATTTACTATGAATTCCAAACAATTTTAAATTAATTGCAACGAGTTAAAAAAATTATGTTCAGGAAAATATGTCGGATAATAGAGGGATATCTTGATGACAGGTTGACGTTATGTTTCTTCTGTATATATCTGTATTTCCTTCCTTCCAAGCCACCTGGAAATGACGGCGAATGTGACTAAACTCGTGCTTGAATTCTAAAGAATTCCAAAGAAATTATGATGAATTCCAAGGAATTCAAGATTTATTCCGAAGAGTTCAAAAACTGATCTCGGGTAAAATATGCCGAATTATAATTTTCTCTTGCAGCGTATTTTGTATATTGTGATTTGATCAACACTATATTTATGGAACCAGTCATGGGGGTGCCTCCCCCCCACGAGACTCTGGAAAGTGGTAGGGGTTTGAACAACATTATTTCTGTAACCAGTCACACTGGTGGCTTCCCGACCCTCATGAGACGTTGGGAAGGATTAGTGGTTTGACCAACACTATTTATGTGACCAGTCACAGGGGTGCTTTTTCGCCACCCACGAGACGTTGGAAAGGGGTAGAGGTTTGACCAAAATTATTTCTGTAACCAGTCACAGGGGTGCCTTCCCGCCCCTCATTAGACGTTGGAAAGGGGTACGAATGTGACCCACATTATTTTTGTGATTGTTACAAGTAATGAAAAAATAGTATATTTCGTGCTAAAGGAAGAGGTTTCAGCCAACAACCGTTGTTTCTAATTTAGACAAATGATATGTTGGATAGTTGGAAAGCCAACAAATTTTAAGAAGTCATAGAAATCGAAAGTCATTCAACCCAACATTTGGACCACAATTTATGCGTCCAACAGAACTGCTATCAAAGTTATCAAAAGTTACCAAACTATTACCATGAATTTCTAAAATTCCCTTAATTTAGTATATATTTCCATCAATTACCATAATTTTAAAAATGTATGGAAAGTTTGGTGAATTACCATAATTTCTAAAATTTATGGAAATTGATCATTATTGTAGAAATTTATGAAGTTTTTAAAAAAATTATAAAATTTGTGAAAATTTATGAAATTTGTTGAAATTTATAAAATTTGTTGAAATTTATAAAATTGTTGGAAATTTATTAGGTTTGTGGAAATTTATGCAATTTGTGAAAATTTATGATAATTTACAGAAAATTATGACGTTATTAAAAATATACCGAAAGAGAAAATTCAAATTCGGCAAAATATGCCAGATCCGTATACACTACGATTCAAGAATGTTAATTCGCCGCAATTCGCGTCAATTAGTTTCTTTTTGGTGAAGAATGAGATTTGGGGGTCGAATACAGAAAAAATGGTTAATATTATAAAAAAGGTATATCTATTTCTGCGATTATTTTAGAATATTATCAACTAATATAATCTGGAAAAAATTCCAGAAATTTTAGAAAATATCAGAGAGTAAATATGCCCGCTGCTTGGGCACATTCTCCTCGTGCGCACTGCGTCTGTCAGATCATGCGCTTTGTGCTCGATACTTCTTTCACATTTGTGCATTGAACTTTTAGAATTGAAGGCCAAACCATCGACACCTGTAATTTGGTGATAGCGAATTCTCTTTTGTTAAGGTTCTTCTTGAAGTTGATGTTCAAAATGATTTCAACTGTAAAAAGTGTCTGTGTATTGGACTTAAAAATGATAAATATGTATTTTTCAGTTTCAACTTGTGAAAATATTGATTTCAAGCACTACCAAGTTTTTATGACAAATAATTATATGTATATTCAAAAATTAACTAAAGAGGTTTAAAAAGTTTCGAGCTTTTGGTGTTTAAAATATTGTGGTTCTAAATCCATATTTTTAGCAATGTATACTCAAACTTAAAATCACGCTAAGTAAAAAGACTTAAAAGCTTTTTATTATTTTTTTTGTTGAAGATAATTGTATGAAAATATTGCTACTAGAAACCGACGGCAGTAGCTGGGTGGTGATCCTCGACTCGTCGAGATTTCGAATTTTAAGCACGGATGGGTGCGTTTAGCGTTAGGATGGGTGACCGTTCGGGATTTTCGCTTGCAAGAAGAGGTCGCAATATGTGCATCGCCGATTCGACTGGGGCTTCATAGGGTGAAAGAAGATGAAAATCCATCGCGACTTGTCCTTGTCAGTCGTGTTTTCACTGCGTTTAACTAGTCTCGAGGAGGAGGTTTAACGCCGAGGATAGATGTGGGCACTCTCGATGCTATCGGATGTCTTTGAGTTTTTGGTTTTCTGCTGTTTTCCCCTTCTCAGTTTACAGTTTTCCAAATGTTCAGGCGAATGCGAACGCTTCTAATAAAAATTCGGCTGCAGACGGTATGGAATTTATGGACTCCGCCGGGTTGAGTACTTCAGGTACATGGGGGCTTGTTGAGAGTTGGGGTGATTGGAGTAATTTGGCGTTAAGTTAAAGGGTTAGTGTACATTTAGTTCTTTGACAGTTGAAAGGTCATTACTATTACTGTTAAGGATGATTAAAATTTTTTTGAAATTCAACTATTTTACGTGTCGGAGGGGGGGGGGGAGGATTATACTCTTTCTATGCCATAAATTAAACTACGTTGAAACAATTTATCCGTTCAATTTAGCTGAAAATTCAAAAATTGAAATTGGAAAATCTGACTTTTGTGTCAGAATGCGTTTTGCTCTTTGGTTATTAAAATAATTCTTTTAAAAAAGTTGACTATTGCATTTAAATTTCAAGAATATATAATTAAAAAAATAAGGTTTACAACCACCGCAGGGTCCCACTGGGAGCAACTGCCATCTAAAAAACCGGCGCCCAGTAGGACCGCGGTAAATCCCACTCATGGCCACGTCTCACAACCGCGAGATGGGTGGTCACAGGACACGACGAAATCACAACGACAGGCCGGAGAAACTCTCGTGTGTTTTGAGGACACGAAGGCAGGTCATAACGATGAAGCTTATTAAGAGAGTATTTGCCGGCGAAGCGCGCAATAGCGAGTACACGAAGTGCGAAATCCTAGAGGAACCGAGCTTCAAGCGTCAGGCTAATGTGTCCGAGCGCGTAGCGCGAGGTGAATACATTATCGAGCGCGAAGCGCTAGATGAATACCAAATCGAGCGCGAAGCGCGAGATCCACCAGGTGCGCGCCCGAGGCGCGTTCAAACTTGCGAGCCGCGCGCAAAGCGCGCTATGAGAATGTGCCCGCAAAGCGGGCAGATTTTTTGTGATGTAAATGGTGTGGGGTCCCAGTGTACACAAAAACATTAACGTCCTGAGAACCTTCTAAAGACGTTCCTAGGCCCACTGGGGTTCTGTATGATATCCCAAAGTTTCAAATTAAGTAATCGCTGCATTTGTTACAAAATTATCCTATGTGACAGGTGCAGAAAGTAGACAGATCTGAATCGTGGGAAGTGGGTAGCACTCGCTGTCAGCCTTCATCGCCGGTTTTATTTTGGCTCGCCTATGGCTTGTGCTGCAAACTTAATACTCGTCCTGAACTGCCGCAGAAATTTTTCTTAGCTTAATGAATGTTTTAAAACACTAAATAACCACTTCTTGCTTTAATCATTATGTGTCTCTGGTACGATACAAATATTTCCTTGGTTCAATGAAATTTACCTTGATTTAGAATTATTTTCAGTGAATGAATATTAAACCCAGTGGGCACAGAAACATTAACGTCCTGAGAACGTTCTCAGGACGTTAATGTTTTTGTGCCCACTGGGAAAGTGCGCTGGAATACATTTAAATGCTAAAGGATTATAGGTATTGAAGCTTATTTGTTAGTGTATTAAAGAACAAGAATACCTACCATATTTGTCCGCAGCTGTAAAAAGAAAACAATATCTTTAATTATAGACTTAATTCTAGGATTAGCACGCACAAGGGGAAGAGTCCAACCGATAAAATATCGATTTTTATCCAGCTCTTTGTAGACATTGGTCTGTCAACACCGGGATTTTGACGATTGGCAGGCACTTGCTGGCACTCGTCTACTGACCTCCCTCTCGTTTATAAGAGATTCCTTGCTATTATTCTTCCTCTGCTTGGATTCCTTGACATGATTTTTTCTTCTTCTCGTGATCTTTGGGCTCTTCCCCTCAAATTGCTGGACGAAACTTGCAACCATGGAATACCTCTTCTTAGGCTTTTCCTTTTTCTCATTTTTATCATATATTGAGATTGTATTGCCATCTTTGTCTTTCACAGCGACATTTTCCTTTACAGCTGCTATGAATGATTTTGAAGCATCTTCACTTTTCCGTTCTATATTTTCCATTAAGTACAATTTAGCTGTCGTGACAGCTGAGATTTCAAGGTTTTCTTCCAGGGGGGCATCATGCTCTATTAGCGTTTCAGATTGCGTCTCACTGGAAACTGACGTCTCCATGACACTTCCATTGCGACCACTCTTTTCTGATTTTCTAGACACTGATTCAGATGTACTCTCTTCAGATTTTTCATTGTCAGACTTGTCTTCAGATTCATACTCTGATATTTCAGCTTTTATCTTGTTTAAGGTTTTTTCCAACAAGTAATCAGCATTTGCTAATATATGTAGAGAATCATGTGATTCGTTTGAGTTAAGTGAATCATTGCTTGAATCTTCCTGAGAATACCTTTGAGACTCTTCTTCAGACTCTTCTTGAGAGTTTTCTTGAGAATCTTCGAGTGACTCTTCCTGAGAATCTTCTTGAGACTGCTCTTGAGATTCTTCTTGAAATTCATTTCGAGATTTTTCTTGAGATTCATCTTGGGATTCTTCTTGAGATTCTTCATGTGATTCTTCCTCGTATTTGGTAGATTCTTTCTGAACATTTTTTGAATTTTCCCACCAATTTTGTGACTCTTGTGGTTTGTTTTTTGAGTTCATACTAATATATTCTTCAGATATAGATTCATATTCAGAATCAGAACTCGATTCAAGTTGTGATGGATTATCTTCAGACTTCGTAGATTCAATTTTTCCATTAGTTCCATCCTGATTTGTTTCAATTACTTTATGGTGTACATTCTCTTGTGTATCGACAATAGAAACATTTGTAATTGCTCCAGTCAATGCTTCTTTTTTCGGAATAAGCATCTGAGGTGCTTTATCATCTATGAATTGCTCTATTTTTATCATTTTTTTCGGCGACAGACTTGGAGGAAAAATTGTGGAAGGTTTTAAAAGTTTAAGGTCAATTTGTCTTTGAATTTCCACTGAAACTGTTTGCGCAGGAATTAGTTTGCTTCTCTTCAGAACTGGAATTTTTGATGGAAAAATGCTTTTGAAATTCACTAGCGACTCATGAGAATCGATAATAGGTGATAGTTCAATTCCTTTATTTTTTATCTGGGTATTGACATTCCCACTAGCATTGGGTTTCTTATTTAAAATATGTTGAGGTCTCCGATTTCTTTCAATTTTTTTATCTATTTGTGAAATTATGTTCTGATTATTACTCTTTTTGTGAATATTTATAACTTTTGTTGCTTCTGCTACCGGTATCCTTGAAATACTATCTTTCAGTTTTCGTTCGCCTTGACTTGGAAGAGATAATTTATTTAAACTCCGCGGCGGTGCTTTACTTCTCACAATTCCGTACTTTCTAGGTGAGATTGATTTCTTTAACCACTTGACAGGAGATCTTCTCCCAATCACTTTCTTTATTGGCGACTTCGATCTAGCTTTATTGGACATAGAGTTTGTGATGCTAGAATAAAAACTGGGTGACTTCAAAATTTTATCTGGCTTTTTCTGCTGAAAAGTTTGAAATATTTTGCGAGGCTTATCAATTTTATTATGTTTTACAACACATGCTGAACTTTTTGTATGCATTTTGTTGTTCTGCTGAAATGCCATTTTACTGGCAGAAGTAGTTTTCATCAAATTTGCTGAAGATACAGAATCTTTACCTGTTGCTATCGGGGATCCAGATACCTTGATTATTACAGTATCAGCCTTTTCTGTAGACATGCTGGAAATAGTCCAGTTCTGTACAAGCTGATCTGAGGTATTTCTGATGTTATTTACATTATTATTTGAGTTGTTCTGTGAAGGTATACCAGATTCAATTATGATAGAATTTAATTCTTCAACGCAAGGAGTAACTATCGTCTGTTCTTGGTTTTTGGAACTATTTTCGTGCATAGCATTTTGCAATGACGATGAATGCACTTCTTCTGCGCTTGTGCCTTGATTTATGTCTTCTACCATAGAATCTATGATTTTTTGTCTTATGCTTTCCTCAAATTTCTTTTGAGAAGAATTTTCATTATCAGTTTTACTCTCTTCACTTGATTTATGGAAAGCAATTGAATTTGGAGAGATAGAAATCTTATTCTCGCTTTTATTAGTGATATGAACTGAAAGTGATGAACTGAAATTCTTTTCTGTTTCGGAGGTGGGGGTCGTTGTAACTGACGTTAGTTTATTTTGGCCTGGAAAGTATGAAAGGAATGTAAAAAGAGAGCTTCTTCTTTTGGGCTTAATGGAACTAAATTGTTCATTCGATGAATTAGATATAAGTTCTTTTGATTCGACTGATGTCAAGTTAATTAATGTGTTTGTACTATTCGAGATTAATTCCAAATTTCGTGTTGAAGAACAATTTGTAGGAAAAGTAATAGATTCTGCAGTTGAAGTGGTTGATAAATTAGCATTAACTTTATTTTCCGGCAAATTTTCAGAAGATGCAATGGAGATCTGAGTATGGCCATTGAAAGTTTCAAATATTTTTGTCGATACAGTTTCTTCAGGATTGAAATCTATTTTCTCTAAATTATTAAATTGATCGGCTAAATTTTTTTTTACAAGTGTGTTTTCGATTTTAACGTTTTCATTAATTTTTAAATTCAGATTCTGATCATCCTGGTCAGAGTCAGGAATTTGATTAAATCGCAAAGTAGCAGTATGAGATTCAGTGTTACCTTGTCGCTCTCTTAGATTTTTTTCTGCGTTAAGCAACAAGCTATCTTGACTACGTTGTTCTACTGTACCAAATTTAAAACTTGTACGTACCAGTTTGTTAGAGTTTAGATCAGATTCGGTCGTATTGTGAGTCAGCAGTGGAAATTTCGACTGATTTGCATCTATATTTTTTACGTTAGTTTGATCTTCAATTTTAGGGTAAACTGATCGTTTTTCTTCAAGGATTTTGATTTGAAAGTCCGCTTCGGGATTTTTATTCGTAACAATAGGTTCTACATTATTTTCAAGTTCTAGTTCTTCAGCTCTAACTTCGTTATCAACCTTTTTTCCAACTTGATTGGAATCTGTAGTTTGGTTCTGAAGCGTTGATTCCTGGTCATCTGTAAAGGTTTTTAAAGGGTCTTCATTTTCAAGTTTATTTTTGAAGTTTTTTTTTGTCTGAGCATCTGGAATTTGCTGCTCTATACTTTCATTGGCAGCTTGGATTTCTTGCAGTTCCAAATCGATAATAGAAGTTTTTTTTGGCGATAGTGTCTTCAAAGCTGCTGTTAGTGGAATCAGTAACGGTTCCGGTAAAGATTTCATGGCAAGTAAAAGCTGTTCTACTGATGCTGGTTGTGAAGATTCGAGAAATTCAAGATTTAGAGGATTTTCATTTGAAGTTAAATTATTATTTGTCATCGACAATTGAACATAATATGAAGATGAGGGTATATTACAGTTTTCGGTTGGAGTATTTTGAGACTGGAAAGCTTCGCTTCCTTCTTGAAGTGCTTTTTTAATCTCTTCTAATACTTCTGATGGATTTTCATATGGTTTGAGGATTTCTTTAACTTTACTTTCACCTGCATCCATCGCATTAATAATTTTGTTATTAGAATTAACCATTTCAGTCAAAACGATTTCTTTAACTGCAGATAGATTTGTGCCTAATTTTTGTTCGGTAGTTACTTCAAGTGCTTCTGTAGCCTTCTGTTTATCTGATATATTTAGTTCCTTCATTAAGAGTGGAGCATTTGAGTTTTCTGACAGCGATTTAGATGCCTCTGAATTAACTTGTTGTTTTTCATGATTCTCTTGCAGCGCTTTCAATGTTTGAAGTTGCTGTAGAAGCATTTGATTGATTTCACTCTGAAATTGCTCTTTCTGATTCAAATTCTCAGCCAATGGTGATATTGTTTTTGATTGTCTCGTTTCGCCATCTGCTAGTTCTTTGTCTTCTTTTTCTATAGACTGCCAAGAATTCCGTCGAGGAATGCTTTGTGATAGTGAATATTTTGATTGCTGTAATGGTGCCAGATTTTTTTGTTCTTGCGTCTTAGCTGTAAAATTGTTCTTATCGAGATTAACGGTTTGGAATATTCTAGGAATCAGTTGCTCATCCATCTGTACCGACCTGCTCTTCACGCTATCGAAACTGCTGAACAAGTCAACCTGACTATTGTTACTTGTACCCGAAGGATCTTTTTCGAGTTCCCAATTACCAGTGAGTTCTCGCAGGGCAGCCAATTGTTGATGAAAGTCGGCCTGCAACTCCACGAAACGTTCTACTGTTGGAGATATTACCTGCTTCTTAGCTTCTGAGTCCAAATCATCTTGAACCTGTTCAGAACTTCCCGCCAAAGCACTTGATCCCCCAGCTGCATCTGAAACACACATTTTCACAAGGTCGTATTGTTAGAAACTGAAAATTAGGCAGAAATTTTAATTGGAAGGTTTTACATTAATGTAGGATTTCAAGTCAAACAGTTACGTTATCTGCTATACAGCTATAGGGCAGCATACCATGGCGCGGTGCAGCCTCCTCATTTTCCACCCCGGCAGGTGGACCCCAAATTCTCATTAGAAACGGTTTAAGCTGGTCTTTTTGTAAGTCCAATAAAGCACATTGTTCATTTCCCCCATTGATATCAAGAGCATTGATGACACTTGTCATCGTATAAGCACCTTTAGACATTATCTGCTGACACTAAAATGATAGAGAAGTGAATGTAGATTAATTGAGAAAATAACTTTTAGATACAATATATACACATACATATTTTATTATAATGTGAGTTAGATGTGTGCAAAATTATTATTATTTTTTTTTCCCATCGGATCGGTTTGGGTCAATTTGTCTGGTTAACCCGGCAGTCTGACAATTGACAGACTCGATAGAGTATGAAGCACCTGGTCACAGTGGACAGTAATCTAACAAAGTTATAATTGAATAATTTTTGAGAAATGTGCAAATGCGATTTAGGAGAAGAAAGGGAACAGAATTATGAGTGAGGATTTAAGTCATTAAGTTAACTTGAAAGACTACACGAAAGAGTTCTACGGCAATTAAAGATGTGCAGTAGAGTTTTACGTTACTTAAGGCTGCGCATTAGGGTTCTACATTACTTAAGACAGCTTTCTGGTCTGAATTGATGAAATAATCGACATTTACAAGAAAATCTTGTGTAACGTTTTTAAACTTTTTCTCCACAACTAATCAACATTTTTTAGCAGCATCAATATCTTACAGAACTTATAGTAATATAATTTGTAACACATCTCTTCCTTTCTAATTAACTGTATTATACCGTACGGGAATGATGCGAGAAAATTGATGAAGTTTAGCCTTTTTTAATATTTATAAAAATATAGCAGATTTTAGTCATAAAAAGTCACCTACTTATGAAAGAAAACACCGATGTGCAAGTCACGGAATGGTTTTTACCATTTTTTCTCACACCGAAACTAGTTTTTAACTCAAGTACGGTAATGATGTTTTTTTTGTCAAAATGCACTTTTCAGTTTTAATATCAAATTCACAAAAAAAAAGAGATAATATTTTAAGCTCAATTTTATAGAATCTTGTATTAAACGATACGCTTAATGTTTCTGTATTTATTACTCAATTGTAACCACAATATTTTACTAGAAAAAAAAACGTACGGTAATGACGTCTGAAATGACAAAAATCGAGGGATACACTTTAAGGTTCTTACAATATTATATATTTGGTTTGAAAAATGTGTACAAATTAAATTTATGCTTATCTGAAGTTTACAAACTTGATACGTTAAGCGTTTTTTAGGTTATTGTCTAAAAAAAGGAGAAAAACAGTTTATCGTTGTGCAAAGTGAGGTTGGGACGCTGTGCGGTAATGACGTTAGGGGTGTTCTTTTATTAAATTAGAGTAAATAGGAACACAAATAGAAAAAAAGAAATGCCCATTTTGTAGAGGATGATAATAATTATTTATTAAATTTAAAAAAAAAATCAGTACGAGTTTCTAAGTTAATGTTATATTAACTAGAGTCTTCAAAAGTTGTCTGAGGTAATTATTTTTTATTTCAAATCTTTTTGGCAGTTTTAGTTGAAGGCAGCTGTGACTTGGTTCGTTAAATGTAATATGAGTAGTTCCTAGGGGTTGTCGAATATTACTGAAGGATAGATATATTACTAGAGTCTTGGAAAGTTGTCTGGGGTAATTATTTTTTATTTCACATTTTTTGGCGGTTTTAGTTGTGGGCATCTGAGACTTGGTTTGTTAATTGTGATAGGGCTAGTTCCTAAGGGTTGTTTAATGTTACTGTGGAGATAAGGATATGAAAAAGAGTTTTTGTTTTTTAGTTATTGCAAAATGTTATGACCTCCATATCTTGATCAATTTTCAAGATATTCAAAAAATTCTCATGGCGCATATGAGCGCATTTGAAACCCCATACGACAGTCCCTTCATCACATCGGATTAAAAACTTTTTATTTTGGTGGTCATCACTTTGCAAAATGTTATGACCTCCATATCTTGGGCAATTTTCAAGATATGCGGAAAATTTTCATGGCGAAGCCGAGCGCATTTGAAACCCCATACGACAGTCCCTTCATCATTCAAATGAAAAACTTTTTATTTTGCTGGTCGTCACTTTGCAAAATCTTAGGACCTCCAAATCTTGGGCAATTTTCAAGATGTTCAGAAAATTGTCATGGTGCATATGAGTGCATTTGAAACCCCAAACGACAGTTCCTTCATCACATAGGATTAAACACTTTTTATTTTGGTGGTCATCACTTTGCAAAATGTTATGACCTCCATATCTTGGGCAATTTTCAAGATACGCGGAAAATTTTCATGGCGCATACGAGCGCATTTGAACCCCCATACGACAGTCCCTTTATCATTGCAAATGAAAAACTTTTTATTTTGCTGGTCGTCACTTTGCAAAATGTTAGGACCTCCATATCTTGGGCAATTTTCAAGATGTTCAGAAAATTGTCATGGCGCATATGAGTGCATTTGAAGCCCCATACGACAGTCCCTTTATCACGTTGGATTAAAAACTTTTTATTTTGGTGGTCATCATTTTGCAAAATGTTATGACCTCCATATCTTGGGCAATTTTCAAGATATGCGGAAAATTTTCATGGCACATACGAGCGCATTTGAAACCCCATACGACAGTCCCTTTATCACTGCAAATGAAAAACTTTTTATTTTGCTGGTCGTCACTTTGCAAAATCTTATGACCTCGATATCTTGGGCAATTTTCAAGATATGCAGAACATTTTTATGGCGCATATGAGCACATTTAAAACCCCATACGAAAGTCCCTTTTTCACTGCGGATTAAAAACTTCATTTTGATGGTCATCACTTTGCCAAATGTTGACCTCCATTTCTTGTGCAATTTTCAAGTTATTCAGAAAATTTTCATGGCGCATATGAGCGCATATGAAACCCCATACGACAGTCCCTTCATCACTGCGGATTAAAAACTTTTTATTTTGTTGTACATCACATGGTCATCACTTTGTAAAGTGTTGAAAGCTTCGTATCGTGGACAGTTTTTAAAGTTCGTCAAAAACTGTTGTGGCGCATATGAACGCATTTGAGGACGAATGGTTCCATATCCGTAATTTTAGATCCCATATAAGTGTAGAAGATTTAACACCTGCGTCACACTGCCCCCAAAAATGCTATCTTTGTTAATTAGCTAGCGCAACATTTTTAAATGGTGGCGTATTTGAAATTATGACAGATGGGTATGATGAATTTGAAAAAATGTTAATATTTTAGAAAAATCGCGCCAGCCCCCCCCCTCCAATTTGATCGCTGATAACTCGGTTATCAATGTGGCGCAAAATATTGTCTTGATGGCACATATCAGGACATGTGGAGATCTTTAAAGTCATGCAATTTAAACTTTGATTTTTCAAATGGGGGGGGGGGGGCTGGCGTGTCGCCACCCCCACGTAACACCTGCTATAAGTCCTAGAGTTTCGTGGCGCGAAATTTTTAATTGGTGGCGCATATTAGCGCATTTGCCTCGCAATTCAGTGGGCTATAAAAAACCCGAAAATTAAGAGTGTGGGGGTGATGTGTAAGCGTACAAGATTTAAAACTGGTAAGTTATATACTGCGATTCGTTTGTACAATAAATTCTAAAGTACCTACCTCGTCCATTGCAGGATCACTTCAATTATATACATTTCAATCGTAGATATTTCGCGAAAAATAAAATTATAATAATAATATGAATCTGATTTTATGTAAATAACAACTTATCCATCTATGTAAATCACATTCATATCACAGGGGTAAATAATGTAAAATGTCAACATAACTGGCTGATATTTTAATACGCGTGCCACACTAAAGCCATACTGCATACTGGGCAAGTATTGTAACCATCTTCATACAACAAAAATGTGCTTATTTTCGGTTACATTACTTTGGTCTCCTTATGTCTATTCTCCATGGTGCCGATAATAATCTGCCACTCTAAAGTAATGCGAAAGCGGTTCTGCGGTCGTAGTTAAGCATGCAAACGTCGAGTCCCAAACGACGTGCATAAATGCATTCTCCTTCCGTCCACACTAACAGAAAAAATTGCGTAGCCTTAAGTGGCTTAAATACCGTTTAGGTTTACCACGCAGCTTGAAGTGCCATAGAACGTTACTGCGCAGCCTTAAGTACAGTAAAACTGTACTGCGCAAGTTGAGGCAAGTTCCTCCCTACAATATAGTCTTTATACAACCAGAATCGGAAGTTGCCAGGGAGGAGCGAAAGTTTGCGCCGACGCAAAACGTGTAAATGTTTAGAAAATTAAAAAATCGCGCCGATTTTAGGACTTCCGATTCCGGTTATGTATTACCTGTGGCCAACTTGATTGGCTCTTCCGGAGAGCAATCAAAATCGGAGAAAACATTGTCTCAACTCTCGCTTGAGAATTTCTCATTTTTTCCATGTGTGGAATTTGGTAATTATTGGAAAGATATGTGCGGCAAAGGGGGGTGGGAAGAGGTGTACATAGGGAGAATTCCAAAATCCGATATGTGGAATTCCACACCTGGGGCTCTATTCTTGAAACCATGCGATAAATCTCGTATGCGAGGTATCTCGCATGTGAGATTAAAATGGTATTCTTGAGTGCCATTCGGGATGCAGTGGTTCTATTTTTAAAAGTAACAAATGAGATTTGTCGCATACGAGATTGACGCGGTGTTGCCGGTTTTCCATAGAGCTCTATAGCTAAGGGAGCGTCCATAAACTACGTAGCCTGTTCTTCTTTTGTTTGAATAAAGACGAAAAGAAAATTTCCGTTAAGTGATAAAGGACACAACGTTATAAACAAAAGAAAAACAGGCTACGTAGTTTATGGACGACCCCTAATAGCGACAAAGTATCGAAAGAAAGATGATGTGTGTCGTAAAGACGTCGCCAAATTTTTCCCCCACTGGGTACCCAGTCGAGATATCTCAATTGAAAATTGTCGCATGCGAGATTCAATCTCGCATGCGAGATGGACTCAGATTAGCATTTTCGATCTCGCATGGAAAGTCGCATGCGAGATCTAGGGTCATAGTTTCAAAAATAGAGCCCCTGGCTTAGTCCCAGAGTACTCCCTGCTTAAAATGACAGATAGGCTCCGATAGAGGCGGATGGGATTCGGAATTTCTTCGTATCTATCTGGATACTTATACGTTTTTTGTGTCCGACTTTTAATACGGTTCTATACAGAACTTAGTCGGTGTATAAAATTTATTCTATCTAGTTTTTTATCCGGTTAGATGCGAAATATTTTCGTTGTCCAGTAAAACCCTCTATGGTTTTCATCTGATTCTATCCAGATACTTATACGGTATTTGTGTCTGGTTTTAAATCTGTCTCTATACGGAACTTGGTCGGTGCATACAATTTCTTCTATCTGGTTTTGTATTTGGTTGTATACGACATATTTTCGATGTCCAACCCTATTTTATTTGACCTATCTGGTTCTTTATCCAGTTCTATGTGGAATATTTCCGCTGTCCATATTGCCTTATCTGGCATTTAGTCGGGCTCCACCCGGATTCTTATACGGTGTAATAAATTTTGATTATCTGGTTTTTCATTCGGCTTTATGCGGAATATTTTCGCCGCCCATATTGCCCTATCCATTACAGTAGCTTGAAACAGTCAAATAAATTTGCAAAAAAAAAGCTGTTTTATATATAATAATTGCACTTGATTTATTTTCGAAATTATGCAATTGCACGCACGGTCACTTACAAACTTACAAAGCACAACGCTATGAAAAATCGTACCAGCTGGGGATTCGAACCCTACCTAAACAACCTAAATCTAAAACGCACGCTCTAGTAAAGTTGGCGTCAAAAGTACACGACCCTCACTTTCAATGCTTGAAACTCGTTAAAAAAAATCGCAGAAAATATTAGTCAGGTAAACGTGAAAGCTTAAGGTATCCCGAATTAAAAGATATGTATATTGTTGTTCTAAATAATGTTGTACGGTAGCGCTGTTGTAATACGTGTAAAAAAACACGGTTTTTGAGGTACTTTTATTAAGCCTTGACTTTCGAGGCTTCCCAAAACGAGCTGGACGTCTTGAAAAATCTGAAAAAATTCACAGACGCTTCTTAAAGTTTCCAGAATGCAACTAAGTTTTACAAATTTTCAAATATGAATTTGTTTACTGATTACAGACCGTTTTCCACAAACATATCATCTTGGAAAGAAATAATGATAGAAAGTTGTTTTATGGCTGAAGATGTGCAGTTCCGTAATGCGATTGAAGTACAATTTGAAAAAATGAAATTAGATCAATATTTCGCGAAATAAACCTTCACGCACATTTCGGAATTTAATGAGAATAGCCACCGTATAAAAAGTGTTAGAAAAAAAAGTATCCATTTCACAACAATAGGGACCTCAGAAGGAAGGGGTACCGACGTCCCTGCCTTTTTCCCTCTCAGCTATTGACCTGTGGGTGAGCCGGTATCCCCTTTCTTCTGAAGTCCCTATTGTTGTGAAATGGATACTTTTTTTCTAACACTTTTTATACGGTGGCTATAAAACAACTTCCTATCATTATTTCTTTCCAAAATGATATGTTTGTGGAAAATGGTCTGTGATTAGTGAACAAATTCATATTTCGAAATTTGGAAAACTGCGTTGCATTATGGACACTTCAAGGAGAGTCTGTGAATTTTTTCACATTTTTCAAGACGTCCAGCTCGTTTTGGCTATGTTAGGCTATGTGTTTACAATAAGTTAAGAATGTGTCTCTCGTGCGTCCTCCGTCCGTCCTTTCCTTCCTTCCATCTGATATACAAAGTGGGCTAAAACTACTGTCCTGTTTAAGAATTCTGCAATCATTTTCAGAACAATGCAGAGAATTGTCTGCCACAGAGTAATGCAGAGCATCTCTGCATTTTTGCTGAAGTGCTTCAATTTAAACAGTAAAGCAGATACTTCTACAGAGTATTTGCGAATATTTTTTGCAGAAAACTCGCTGAGAAATGCATGAGAATGCAGACCATTTTTTGAAGAAGAGTAATGCAGAGTTCTTCTGCATTTATGCTAAAGTGTTTCAATTTAAGCAGTAATGCAGTAGACGTTTGCAGAGTACTTGCAGAGCTATTGCAGGGGTATTATGAAGTAATTTGCAGAGAATTTGCAGAGAATTTTTTCCACCAGGGGCGATAATAGAAAATTTTCCATGATCATAAATACCGCATGAACAGTGATGTGAAATAAAGTAATTATTAAGCTTTTAGTGACAATTTTAATTGTGTATCGTTTTAGAAACTTTGGAGTTTCCAAATCGCACTATAAACCTTCTTCGGCCGTTTTTATAGATAACGGATAAAATATAAAAATTTTAACTATGGAACACAACATTTCTGCCGTGATCTGGAAGAACACCGTTAACTGCAAAATGAACGAAGCTGAACAAATCGACAAAAACTATTCGAATCTTTATTCCTGTGTATCGCGGATTCTAATTCAGCTTCTGAACTTTTTGTTGTTGTTCTTGATTGATTTGCATATGACCTTTAAATATTTGCGAAAAAATTCTTTCAAAATATTTAATAATTATTGAAAATGCAGTTAACGGTGTTGCTTGGCATGCTGAAATTCGGGAAAATGCCGTAACTGGCAGTTACGGCTCTCTTCGAACTACGGACTCAAGAAACAGGCCTGCCGTAATTTGAGAGAATGCCGTTCATTGGAAGAAATAGGAAATAATGGAATTGTCATAAATTATTATTCAATCATGAAATTATAATCATTATAAAATACTACATATTATTCATATTATTATTGGTAATTTTTGAATTTTTACTGGTAAATTTTTTAAACTGAATACTCTACAATTTAAAAGGATTTAAAATTCAAAGTTCTGCAATTTTAACAAGTTACAATAGACAATTCTGAAATGTTAAAAATATGGAATTACGATCATTTAATTTTCAAGAATTATGTTTCAAAGATATGTAATTTGCAACATTTTTTTGGAATAGTTCAATGTAGAAGACTTACAATGGAAAATTCTTCAATTTTAACGATTTGCAATTGAAAAACTTTCAATTTTGAAGCTTTGCATTTAAGAACTTTTAGTTTTTCACAATTCTTAAACTTGAATGATTTTAAGGATCAAAAGACAAGTCAAGAGGCTCTTATGGCCGGTCCTAGTTAAGGAGATATTCGCGCTTTTTTAAGTAGAGGTCAAAATTATTATTTCTGGTTTTGAATGGAGGATGACACAAGGATCTATAGTGACTTAATATATAATACTCGCGTTTTTCTAAGATGAGGTCAAAATTATTATTTGTGGGTTTGAGTGGGGGATGATACAATGATCTAGTGAATAATTATATAATATTCGCGTTTTTCTATAAGTTGAAGTCAAAATTATTATTTTTGGGTTTGAGTGGGGGATAATACCGGGACCTATAGTGAATTAATTGGAACTGTACTCATTAGGATGGGTCGAAAATAAATACTTTTGGAATTCGAAATCGATACAACGCGAAAAAGTAGCGTATTGGGGTCCTGAAAGAGTATAATTAATTGGGAATCGATCGACATGCAGCTTGGTTACCCGCACTCGAAAAAAGGTTTCAAAAATTTCTTGTTTGCAGAGTTTTTATATTTTATTGATTTTCAATTTTTTTACATACCTGGAGATCAAAATGTTTTCTCAATTTTTTTCGAATTTTAATCTATCATTTTCTGAAAGATAATTCCTATTTAATTTACCATTGTTTTCGGATTTTTTTTTAACACGTTTTCAAATAGGAGGAGAATTATTTGAGGTGTATGCAAACTTTCTAATGACAAAAATGCATTAGAAAAAAAATCTCCAAGACTCAGGAATCGAAATTGGCAATACAGCAAATTTTTAAATTTTTGATTTTGGTATTTCATGAACTTATCTTCATAACTTGTAGTTTAAACATTTTTGTGATCATAGCCAGACTGTAACGGAAGGTAGGTATATTTCATGTTGGAAGAAAAAATATAACATGTGTGCTAATGGCACTTGCCAAGTTTAGATGCGTTTTTCTCGAAAAACGTTTTGTCGATGTTCAAACTTAAAAAATTGCTCGGTGAATACAGTTTCGGTGTTTCTCGAAATACAAACCTTATTTCTCAGGGTTTGATAATTCCGGAGAACGCCCTAAGCACATACGTACCTCTCCGAAATCACAACGGCTTGAGATAGCCATCCGATATTTTAGTAAAATCCGTAACTATGCGTTACGGCGTTTTCTCGATTTTTTCTGTGACATATTCAGCCGTCTACGTTTTATGTCTGCATTTAACAATTTAAAAAAGTTGTTTTAATAATCGGGTGTATCTTTTTTTACGATTTCAATGACATAAAAAACTCCTTTTTCTGTTTCTCCAAATCACGGCAGAATTTTGTGTTTGATGTATTCTATTGCAAGGAGAAAAATATTGATCTATGCCGATGACAGATCCTGTTTTACCTAGGGTTATTAAATGAGCAACGAGAAATTCAACGGCGTACTATTCTCTTTGCGATATATCATACACGTAACAGTTGATGCAGAGATTGATTATCTTAGACACATATGGTTGGCAACCTGCTGCCGACAATCATCCGTTTCCTTGCATTTAATATAATCTGCATTCTACTTTCTGTCCCAGATAAGTAATTTATCTTTATTTTAATTATATTCCTAAATGCGCCATCAGCAATCAAATACATCATTTTCGCCACTTATTAAAGTACTGTTAGTATTCAAAACAAAAAATAAATAAAAAGTCAGCCCTCTGATTCTTATTCAGAACATTTTTGCTAATTACTTGTCAATATCTACTAATTTGATTTCAGATGATTTAGCTACTAGAGATAATTGCAGATATAATTACTAATTCGATAGCGAAAAACAATTCATTACCTATAATGGAAATATATATAGATTTATTTGGGGTTGTACATATTAATGAAAAGAAGATTATAGAAACAAGAAGCAATAAAAAAAGAAAATTACAGAAAGCGATTGTGCATTACATTTTCAAGTTCATTCAAACAATAATAAGAAAATATTGCAAAAATTGTAAATAGACTATGTTACCTTCAACAACATGACATATTCACAATTAACTGCTTCAAAAAGGAAAACAATAATTATTATAATTTACACATTTATTTACACTTATTTTATCATTTATTTTAATAGGTTTATTATATTTTTATTTATTATATTTTACATTTATTTATTTTAAATTACTTTATTCACGTTAAAAATTTCACGTTCAAATTAATCCCTGTGTTAGAAACCAAAAATCACAAAAGAAGTAGACAAAATTATCTCTTAGGGGCCATCCGTGCATTACGTAACGAAATTGTATTGTATTTTTTTTTTTTTAATTTAATTATTTTGTTGAAAATTCGACAATTTCGTTAAAAATTCCTCATTTTCGGTTGAAAATTCAACTGTTTTATTGAAAATTTATCTTTTTGTCTCAAAAATGCAATTAACTGATTAAAATGTTTTTTCTTTTTTGTTTTGAAAGTTAATCTCTTTTTGTAGAAATTTCTTTTCTTTCGGTCAGAATGGAACTTTCTGGTTACAAATGAATCTCTTTCGGTTAAAAGTAAACCTTATTGTTCAAAATTCCCATTTTTGGGATGAAAATTCAAATATTTTGTAGAAAATTTGCATTTTTACTTCGAAAATTCTACAATTTGGTAGAAAATTAAATGGTCTGGTAGAGAATTGAACAATATGATGGAAAATTGAACTACTTAGAGAAGAGTTAAACACATCGTTAAAAATCCACTGCTGTCAAAACCGTGTAAGTCCATGGATTTTTTTGAATTTTTTAGATCCCAATTAACGTAAAACATATGCCTGCAATATTATAAACGCCTAACGAGGCAAATACTACAGTGTTATTTTCAAACAAAATATTAAGTTTTTTCGGATTTTGTAACTGTTTAGCACAACAACAAAATGTAATTAAATACAAAGATTTGAATTTTTGTATGATTAATCACAGTTTATCGAGATAAAAAGCCACTTTCGGTTTGAATTTGGATATATCCTTTCACCACAATGTCCCGTAGAACTTTGGAGAATTTTTAAGCCAATCAAACGTGTTAAAAAAAATGGAAATCACATATTATGCCCTGACATCTTTCAACTGTCTGGTAGAAAATTCCTTTTTGTATTGAAAATTCACTTTTTAGTGAAAATTAATTTTTTAGTGAAAATTCATTTTTTTATTGGATATTCAACTTTTTGGTTGAAAATTTATGTAATTTGTTGAAAATTCGTCTTTTTGGGAAAAAAATTAATCTTCTTGATCGAAAATTCAACTATTTGGTTGAAAATGTATGTATTTTTATGAAAATTCATCCTTTTTGATAAAAAATTAATCGTGTTGGTCAAAAACTCAACTGTTCGGTTAAAAATGTAAATTTTTTGTTGAGAATTTCCCTTTTTCAGTAGACAATTTATTTTCTTGGATAAAAATTCATCTTTTTAATTACAAATTCAATTATTTGGATGAAAATTCAACTGCTTTGTAGTAAGCTCTTCGGCTTGAAAATTAAACATTTTGGAGAAAATTATTGTTATTCACTGACTAAAAATCTTTTCTAGCTCAAAATTCAACTCTTGTTGAAAACTCGTCTTTTTGATATAAAAATGCATCTCCTTTGGCAGAAATTCCATATTTTTTGGATAAGCATGCCACTGCCTGGTTGAAAATGAATCTATCTTGGTTGAGGATGCAACTAGTTTGTTGAAAATTTGTCTATTTTGGTTAAATTCGCATGTTTTTCGATAAAAATAAAAATATTTCCGTCGTAATAGTATCAACTATGACTTTTTTTGTTGATAATTCATATTTGTTCGTTAAACGTTCAATTGCTTGGTTAAAAGTGGAACTGATTTATTAGTGAACAATAAAAAGTAAGATTTACCCCCCCCCCTCTTCCCTAGTCGGCAAAAATTACGTAAGACAGAAGGGGAGGAGTGAAAACTCACGTACATTAGCAATGGGGGTACTTGGTTTTAAATTTCAGAAATAAACTTTACATAACTCATCGCACGGCAAATAATATTACTGTTTCATTGGTCAAACAATAATTTAATAATTTAATTAGTGAAATATTTATTAATTGAGGATTAGAGAGTGATTTCTTAAAACCGATAACTAGAAAAACAGTTCGTAAGTGATCATCCTTTATTAAGTGTCGACGCGACTTCAAATCAAGTAATTAAATTAAGTTATAGCATGAATCAGTAGAATGCATGATGCTGATAATGCTTCATCATCGTATGCAGTAATAAAAGACGAAAGGAACTCTCCAAAAGAATTTTAAACATATATCAAATAATCTTATAAAAAATACAGTATTTTATGAGAACGTTATTCTTTGCTTTTTCCAAGTAGGCGAAAGACTCATAAAATGCATATGAGCAAGTCCATGAAAGATAAAATTGGATTGTTAAAACGTATTGCACTTGGTGGGCAACTGACTGTGCAACACCGCATACCGTATGTCACGTGAAGATTCTTCCTTTAAAAATAAAAGTGGTTTACCTATCAGAAAGTCTGATGAATATTAACCTACATCCACCTTTCGCACCTACAGGATGTTCCACATGTTATTTAGTATTGCACGTCAACCACATTCGACAATAAAAACATGACGACGATCGAGAAACTCGCTTTTAGTCGAGACTAACGATATGAAAATTCCCGACCGATTTTGTTCATATATATTAATGAATTCCTCCTTTCCTTGAAGTTTTAAAATGATCTAGACGTATTTTGACCATATCTTGAGTTCCTCTTGCATTGTCTTCAATGCATCACAAGTGTTATTTCTAAATCCAAGAAATTGTAAAATTAGGAATTTTAATACATCCAATTTTCTGGACGATTTAGAACTCAAGTACATATACATTAAGTCCTCACATTTCTGAAATCACCACAAAAGAAGATTGACACATAAAGTGTCTTGAGGAGCAAAGAAAATGTTAATCTTAACCACAGAAGACCCGGAGCATTTTCTGGTTCAGTATTCCACTCATGTACAATTGCACATATCTCATCTTTGAACTTTACATACTGTGTCACAGTAAATTATTATCTGTTCATATGAATGGAAATGAATGCAATTAACATATACCGAATGGAGGTAAGGCCTAATTTCCATTAAACTTAAAAAATCAGATAATTGAGTAGTTAAGATCTCTTCGAAAGTTAGGTTCAAGAGTATCATATTAAATTAATAAATAGTAGTCTGCAGAACCAGAAAAAATAGAAATTTCAGCATACAATTGCTGATGTGCAAGAATATTAAAAAGATTCAAAAGTAGCTTTTCTCTGCGGGACCGGTTCGTACCCTTGCTCTATTAGCTCAGTGCACTCGATGCTTTAATGACCTTGTAACACGTTGCAGTGAGACTACTACGGGACATTTACTACGGCATAACTTCAGACGTACATAAACTTGACAAAACAAACTTCCAGATCAATACTATTTCGTGGGTGACAACTTAGATCTGGTAACTATTTATAGCGTAAATCCCGCAGCAGGATGATAGCGTAAGCGTGGTTCATAGGTAAAGAAACCGGTATCTCGAATTGGTTCAAACTCTCTAAATCTAAATTAGAAAAATTGCACCAGTTACTAGTAAAATTCTACTGATTCAATTAGAGCAAATCGAGCCACTAAATATAAGTAAAAAATTACTAATTCGATTAATTGAAGTATTGTAGAATTCAATGGTGGAAAATTACAAATTACTTATAGAGTGAAATATATTTGAATTTATACAGGGCTGTGTATATTGATTAAAAAGAAGATTGAAGTGATGGGAAGCCTGACACATATGAAAATTTAATAAAAAAAAACGCGAATGTGTAACATTTTACACTTTATTGAAACAATAAGAAGGCAATATTGTGAAACATGTGAATAGACTACCAGTACATCATGCCACCTTCACCAACCTTATGTATTTTCATTTCATTTCATTTCAGTTCAAGCTCATCGGTCAAGGAACATTTACAGAGCTACAATTTTATAAATGTAGCATTTATATACATAGGTATTTTATGCTTAGAAATATTTGCACAGGTGTATTTTGTATACTTGTTACATTTGTTGTATACTAGTATATTTCTTGGCCTCGACGTGTAAAGCATACTCATGTACCTTATAACAAAATGTATTGATGGAGGTTAAAAACAGGTCTATATTATCTTTAGTTTTCCCACAAAAATTAATTTAAATTCGTGCACATAGTGTACATTGACGATTGGTGGATCAATTTTGGAGAAACATAGATAAACTTTTCAATTCTTGTTGCATACGTTGGAACCTGAAACGGTATAATTTGAAGAATTTCAGGACAATCAAATATTCCTCCGATTACTTTAAAGTGAAATGGCAGGCTAGTACTATTGTATTAACAATTTATTGGTTAGAAATAAAAAAATATATTATTTATACGCTTTATTTAAATTTCGTTGTGTATTTTGCACGTAGCTATATTGTGAAACCAAATTAACGTATTCATACATATTATTGTTTTCAAATCATTAAATAGCCATTATTCATACAATCGTCAAAAGAAGTTCACTCATTGATTAATAACTGAAATAACTAAAGAATTAGTCTATATTTTTATTAATTCATTAACGCGTTACACTTATTCACTAATTTAATTATTAGACAAATTTTCACTAATTCAGAGTTAGAGAGAAACTTGCACATTTTTGTGACATCCTTCTTTCTGCTTTCGAATTCCGACGAAGGTTTCATTTTTTACTAATTGAACAATAGGACTTTTACTTATGCTATAATGCTGGAGAAAGTAGTGCTCTGTTATAAAAAATGTGGTAATTACCTCATAAAATTTACATGCAAATTATATCAAGTGTAGTGAACTTAAATAATTCTGGAATCAGTTTCTCGTACGAAACAATTCACCACTTTTCAAAGAAATTTTTTTAATGAATTTAATTCAATGTCTAACTTGCTAAAAAACTTTATTTCTGTGGTTCAATTTGAATTTTTGATTTTAAGTTTGTTGGATTTTTACAACGTTACTTTTTAATTGGTTCATTCTTAAGTTTTATAAATAAAAAATTTTCTAATGTTTGAGGCTTATATTCAGTTTTGAAGTTTGAAACTAAAATTGATATAGTTTTCACACTGTCTTATTTAGAATTTCGAATGTTTAAAATTTAAATCCTACAATTTGGCGAAGCGCTGCTTTGTATTTTACAATTTTGAACACATTTTTAGCCTCAAAAATTCTGTTTTCGACATTATTATCTTCAGATTCGTAAATAATTAAAAAATCTCTTATCTTTCAATGCTTGAATTTTGATTTTCTTTATCTGGGATATTTTGAAAAACAAATAGTAAGCTTTGAATGTTCATGAATATGTATGTAAAATAATTATTGCAATTAATTTGATGGTTAAAAGACTATGCGGTTTAATAAATTAATTTTTAAATCAGTTATTTTACGTATATTCGTGCGTTTAATTAATGATATATTATTCAATTTAGGGAGGTGTCCCATGATTAAAATGGTTAGGTATTGAACACTGCATTTAAACTATGAAATACTGATAGTTTTTAAGATTGAAGACATTTTTGTTTCAAGTGTTAGGTACATAAACTTATCTAACCCATATGCGTTCAATTGGACTACTTACAAAAAATCGCCAATATAGTTGAAAGATAATGTATGCTCGATGTATTCCTTTCGTTAAATATTAGTTTTAATTGTAATAAAAATATACTTAAGCGAAAATCTTCACAGTACCAACTGAAGAGTCACTATGAGAAAAAGTAAAACAGTAAATGAAAGTGAGAATCCAACTAACACGCTATCGTGTTTCCGTTAAAAGTGACATAAGATGACGACTCAATGTTTGAGAATATCTATCATTATCCTTTTGAATCTGTAGAAAGACACTAGCTACTTTCAAACATGCAAAACTTTTCAGGAGCAAAAAGTGAAAAATAGCTTATTATAATTCAGTGAGCAAAATGAGAACTATCCAAGCAATTCCAAGAAACTGGTGCTACTTTAAAATTCCTCAAACAACACAAGATTTACGATTCAAATATAGTAAAATTCATATCGTCAATTTGAAGAAAATCTCGACCATCCCATGAGAAATTTTTTTAATGACTTGTAATAAATGTGGAGTCTAAAAATAAATATTTCTCTTTCAATTAGCACCTTTCTTTATTACACATTAATCCCTAATATGATATATCAAAGAACCGTTAAAAATTAAATTTATTATTTGTCATAAATATTAGATTCCACATCAATAACGAGAAAGGAAAGCATTATTCGATTAACCTGGATTTTGATTGGGTCGTCATCGAATCACAAGTAAAGGCGGTCTAATTCTTGAACCAGAACAGGATTCGGTCAACAAGAGGGAATGAATCTAATGCAAGACTAATTAATGTTAGTAAATATCGTCTAAATAACCCCGTGACACTTTTTTTTATAAACGACCCACTTTAACGCAGACATTCAGACAAACAAGATGACCATATTCTCATATATGTATATATACGACTACCGATCTAGTTTCTTCCACTGGAATTAACTTCCGGCAAAACGTGAGATGATTAAACTTGATAGTTGGAGTTTGCACGTTAGAGAGTATTAAAGTGTAAATAATTTTTGAATTTGGTTTACACATTAAAATGAAATGACAGAAATTCACTTTAAAACCTGAAATCCTTAAATTAAAACCTGAACATCGATTTTTTCAGTTACGTTCTTTTTCTCGAAGCGCGTCACATATTCATCTTAAAAAAATTAAAATACAATAAATACAACAACAAAAAATCAAATGATAAACTTACTACTTTTCTAGACCAAAAAATACTAAAAACCTAATTTTGAGTTCATGTATGTATTTGAAAGTTGCTTCTCTATTTTTTAAGTCAGATTTACTTTTGTTTCAATAACCTCGATTTTCAAGATATAATTGCGGAATTTAATCAGGACACTATTAGTATTTATTATTATTATTATTATTACTATTAGCTTTTTCAAATGAGTATCATTCTATCGTTGTATATTTTCGAAAGTATAATTTAAAACATAAAAATATTCAATTTTATGTTAAAAATTATAAATCAGGATAATAATTCGTATAAGTGATTATATGTGACTAACTTACAAAGTTACGCATCCGTGTCTAATTAGATCAATTCCGTCTTAACATATTGCTTTTCAGTTAGTAATATTTGATGTTTAATTCAAAGGAGCAAATATTAGAGAGGCAAATAGATACACGCCTGTCCCAAAGAACTTAGACCCACATAATACTAACCCTAGTATTACACACTTTGGAAGCATCGATAACCCCTAAGTATAGAGTGTGACACCATAATCATTATACCATTAATCATACCCAGTTATTATCGTTGTAACTTTCAGTCATTAAAATACTGTTGTACTCCTTCGTGATTCAAGTAAAAATCAAAGTATCTGAATTCGCGATTAATGTAATTAATCTTTATCAAGAAAAATGATTGAGAGACCAAACGAGGCATAGCATAGAAATGTGTACTTACCTTTGACTTTGGGAACGTCATGTTCAATGTTGAACTCTTCACTTCACCTCTCTGGTTTTACTTAACTTATAGTCATGTAAACATCAAAGTAAAATGCGGGATCGTAGAACAATCTACTTCATATAATGCGTATAATGATAGTACAGTCGAACTCTGATTTAACGTCGGTTTTGGGACTGTCCTTGGACCTGACATACCCTAACTAAACCGGATTTAGCTACGTTTTGTCACGCCTCCGTGAACCCCGCGCACCCCGCGCAGCTCCAGATGGGCCAACTGTCGGCGCCGCGTCAATTCTCGGAATCCGTAAATTCGGGAACGTTGAATCCAAGTTCGACTGTAATTATTATGGCGCATCGAAAAAAATCAATTTTGGTCTTTCCTCTTCCGGGGGCATGAAAAGTTTCTAGTCGGTAACAAAACTTTGACTTCCTGAAAGTTTGAGCAAAACAGACAAATTCTCTCAGTTTAAACAACTCGGTCAATGGACAAAATCATGAAAAATTATATTTTTCTTTTTACCTTCAAGCAAATTATTTTGTTGTGATCCGGGTAAACGGTAAAAGTTGTATAGTATGATGATATAAGTGCCTATGTAGTACAGATCAAATGTATATTACATTTATTTCTGAACCTCGGTCAGGTACTGCTTACTCAGATATTGCAAAATAGAGTACAAATTTTATTTATCATGGTTACTTTAATATTTATGTCTTATGTTGCATGAAATTTTACACTCCGCTAGCCTCAAAAATGTATCAATTCAGTAAATGCATATTATTAAATTTATATCATTATAAGCGTAAATCTGAAAAATGAGGTAGCAAAATTTTAACATTATGGAAATGGAATCACGACGCATGAAAAGGCCGAAAAGAACCATTGTTAATTTCGAGCTCGTCAAAGTAATAATTTGATACTAAATCAAGTAATTAAGTATAATAATTTTGCAAAATCTAACCATTCATTGATAAAACATTAGGTTAGAAAATTGTAAACAAATTTGAAACTCAAAATGGTAGAGAATGTAAAGGACCTAGTCCAATTTCTCATTACAGTAAAATAAGAAAACAAATATAAAATTTTTTCAGAGAGAAATGAAATTCAGTTTACTAACAAAATTATTTACCGAAAAATTAACCAAATTAAAATACGCTATAGATGTCTCAGTAATCGTGATGATTCCAATAAGAGTGAAACTTAGATATAATTTGAATCTTTTGTTAAAAAATATGTTGAAAGTAACATTTAATAATAAAAATAATTTATTTTTATCATTTTATAGAAGCGAATAAAATTTCAATGCATTTAAATTAAATAAGAATTAATAAAATTCGCGTCACGATTACTGGGATGTTTACCTTATTATTTTTCTAAAACTTGGTTATATTTTTCGTGAAAAATTGCATTTATATTAATTTATATTGAATTATATTTATTAAATTATTAGTTTGATGACTACGAAGCTTTCAAATGTCTTTTTGGCCTTCTTGTTTGTTTCAATGTGATTCAACTTCCATATTCTCCAAATTCTGATGTATTTTTTTTATATTTACGTGAGATGTCAGATCGTAAACTTTATCGAGTATCTTACCCGATTCTGCTCGTTTTCCGAGATTCTCGGCCAAAATCACGAGATACACGGGACAACTTCTCGCTGTCGTCAGTCGGCATAGTTCCCGGAATCAATGTTTTCTTGTCTCGCCCGCCTACATGCATCTCTACGTGAGACATACTATTTTTCAAGAAATCGTGCAATTAATTCAATATTCTCAAGCAAAAAACGCTATTGTGCTGAAGTCCGAATTAGGACTTTGTAGTTTACATCCGAACAAGTGTTAAAAAACTATGCGATACAAACTAAAAAATAAAGTCTGTAATAAAAATTAAAGACGTAAAAACTTAAATTATGTGATATTGGCCCATATATCAAAAAGTCCGTTCTGGATCGAATTAAATTATTTTGCACACCACTGCTGGAAAGTGTTCGGAAGTAAAAAATGTCACAGTTTGAACATTTAATATCAAAAAATTTTATAATTAGAGTTTATGCATATTTTTTTCAGTGAGCGAATCAATTTTAAATTAGGAAATATAGGAGAACATTTTAAATTAAGTATATACAATTTAAGGACGAAATTGAAATAGTAACAATTTGTTCAATTTTAAATCATTGTATTCAGTTTAAGTGCAACCTATATATTTATACACTGAAAAAAAGGATTACTTTTACCAAGTGAATTTTACTTTGATGAAGTAAGTGAAACTCCTGATTATTTTCAGAGAAAGATTTATTCGAGGCAAATAAATATATGCACTTTGAATCAAAAAAAGAATTTCTTTTAGCCAGACAGATGATAATAGGATTAAGATTACATTGTTTGATTCAAAAATACGACCTATCCCTCGGAGGGAAATGTTCCTTTGAATCAAAGAAATATAAATTGAAGATAAAAATATACATTTTAAACCCAATAAATGACTCTTTGTTTCAATTGAATGTGCCATGAATGGGAATGAATATTTCTTTGAAATGAGGAAATGTGAACTGATGGAAAGAAATATATTTTAAAGCCAAGCAAATATTGTATAGGCTCAACAAACTATTTCTTGACAGCAATTTTTTAAATATTTGAAGCGAAAAAATATCCCACTGATTCAAAAAAATATTTCTTTGGCCTAAACTATGCACGAGTGCAATAAAGTAGTACGTTCTTCAACGGTTGTACATATTTTCATAAATAAATGATTGGATTCTTTTAACTCGAATTATAATTGACATTGTTATTATTATGCATATTCAATTTGAATAATCCACATAATTTAAAATCTTGATGAACCTAAAACAGAAAAATTTGATGAAAAATCCACCACCAGCATGAATCGAACTTGGGTCACTTGAGTATAAAGGCCACAGCGATGACCACGACGCTGTTACAACATGGAAATTCTAAGGTGGAAAGCCGTATTTAAGCCTCACCATAAATGCCAAAGAAATGCTTCTTCAAATCAAAAACATGAATATTGAATTTAGCAACATATTTCTTTAATATAAAGAAATATTCTATTGAAGCAAATAACGCCAAATTATTAAATGTTTGATTTAGAAAAATAATTACTTCGTTGGAATAAATGTTTATTTTTTATGAATAATTTAATTCTAGTAAGAAAATGAAATATTTCCTTCAACTAAAGAAATAAATATTCATGTAAACACAATATCATGTTCACCTGAATAAATGCCTCATTGGTATAAATTCATCAACTCTTTGAAACAAATAACTACATTTTTAATTCAATTAATATTATTTGGAATCAAATCAACATTTCTTTGATTTAAATAAATCTAAAGACTTAATTCAAGTGCGCACAAATAATTGATTCAAATGCGTCCGAATCAATTCAAGGAATCGAACTCATTGTATTAAATATTTCTTTAAACGACTAATCAGGTTTCAACGGATCTATACCTTTTGAATCAAGGAAGTCATTTTCTGGAATGTAATAAATATTTATTTGAATCATGAAAATATATCCAAAGAATACATTTCTTTGGATCAACAAAAGATATGTGTCTGGTTTAAATACAAATTACTACTGTTAACAAATATTTTCTTGATGCTAAGAAATAGGATTCAAGTAAATGCATTTTCTTTGTTAAAAACATTTTTTTCTTCAGTGTAGAATAGGCCCTGAATTGCAAAATTATCTTGAATCTTCCAATGGAGGTGCCGCCGACCCTCTTTCCCAACATCTAATCTGTAAAGAGAACATGAAAACCAATCGAACGCATCCTATGGACAAGCTAAGTATTTGTCCATCACTGTAAGCATATACCGTAAACGAGTGTCTTCTTGGACGACATTAGCCTACATATGCTACTGGATTGCGAGTGCAATGAATCCGAAACCGAAAGGTACAAAACAAAATTTATCGAAGTCACGCACGTATAGGCATTGCATTACAGATAACATACACATAATCTCACTTCCATATGGGTCATTCTACTCAAATGGGGTTTTTCAACGTCCCGTTTATTTTTATTCGACACTGTTCAATTTCAATTGAAAAAAATTCGCATAGTGGTAATTGTGCCTGTATTATTATACGATTTGCCTAACTTTTTATATTTTTAAGCGGTATGCTTTAAAACAACAATCCTTTAGCTGAAATTGAGGAGTTCTATTAAAGAAGGCAACGGGCGCTCGAAAACGGGTAGAAGTATTGTCCGCGTCGTGACGTCATGTTTCAAAATTAAAAATAGAGATTAGTGAAAATTTGGCAAATACACTAGCGGTAAATTCTTCCACAGGAAGTTTGTGTCAATTTGCTGATAAGCGCATTATTCAAGGCGAGATTATTGTTAAAAAACATGGGTTTTCAATAAAAAAATGACACCTTTTTTATTTATTCATTTGAAAAATTGCAACGTGAGAGAAACACCGTTAGTAGAGACTCAAATTCATTTTTCAAGAGCTATCTAACGATATTTGTTGTTTTATCAAATTTCGATTTTCAATGTTGACACATGACGTCAGGACGCGGACAATACTTCTACCCGTTTGCCAGCGCCTATTGCCTTCTTTAGTAGAACTCAATTGAAGGTACTTCATCACTTTTCAGCAGATTTCATTCTTAACAATAAGAGGGTCAGAACTTTTCCTCAAAATAGAATAACTATGCATTATCTTTTTTTAACATGTTTAACATTATGTAAATAAAGCTTTATTATGCATGAAATAAAAAATCAGACCACTATACTTATTATGTACCCATATTACTTTATATATGTGAAAATGTTTTTTTTTTAAATGCGTAATTGAAATTAATATTCTGTCACAAATAAGAATTATAATTCATATCCGAAGCCTGGCTTTCTAAAGAACAACCAAATAATTGAAAATACTATGACCATAATTGATCATAAAAAGTGTTTGTTCATTCAAAAATATTACAAGAAAATTGATCAACGTAACCTCATTGTTTATAACATTAGAAAATATGTGTACTTGGTCAACTCCAAAGCCTTTTTTCGCTGTGACTTAGAGATTTTATGTTATTTGAGGTTAGAGTATTATTCAACCATAATATATATGAATATAGTAGTTCCAAGACTACATGCGTTATAAATATTCAAGTATTCAATCTTAATACTCCAATTCTCTCTAAAAATATAATTTACAAAAATGTAAAAGCAAATCTCCTGCTCACTTTCAAAGGTCACATGATTTTATTCATAAATTTTTATCATCCACATCGGTTCAGTACAAAAACGTTAAAACTGATGCGTTGCAAAACTTTTCCTAAAATATCAATACTTTTGAGAATTAATTCTGCGCAAACTACCTTCTCACTTTCAAACGTCATATGAATTTATTTGAGGGAAAACAGATTTTTATATCTAAAAAAATTTTGAAAGAAATGTCCAACTGACAAGGGTCACTTTCAGTTCTAGAATCACCCATGTATATATTATTTTCGTTTGCTGGTGGATTTGAGGACGCACGGATTTACGCATGAGGATTTTTTAGGCGACGCTTTTCTCCTTTCGCATTTGTGGAGTTAGCTCTCGCTATGAAGTTTCTGAAAGGACAGGTGACCCTTTTCATATTCATAATTACCGAGTTCTTTGTACCGTTTGGAATCAATTTGTGCGCCTCCTTCGGCGACGTCACAAGTGTTGCTCACACTATCTTTTGCCCATTATAGCCTGACAGCCAAATAAAAACTGTCATGGAAGGAAGACTTTGTATCGTGGAATTATTTTGTTTTTAATTTAGAATAATTGCCTTAACGTCTGAGATATCGAGAGGCTCATATATTTACGGTCCAAAAGCTTCCTAAGTGTAGGTATGACTTATCGTTTAATACTATATTATAAAACAGAACTCAATTAGGCATTGTTGGTTTTTTTATACGATGTATAGAAAATATAAGGGTCATTCTTGGAATCAGAACGTGACGTGAAATTTTGGTTCAGATTTTATTTTTTCCTCAATTCTACTTTTCTTTTCAAACCTGCATAAAAATGGAAATTCATAACCGATTTTAAAATGTAATGCCTAAATTTGTTCGTTTCAGAGCATAGTTTTAGAGAAAATATTCACCGTACACTCGTATCAAAAACTACAAAGATAAGGCCATCTTCAAAGTTGTCTAAAAACTCACTAAATTTTACCAGACTTAACGGAGCTGCCAATTGTTAATTTTCAAGCTCAACGAACTTGATTTTATATAATATTATAAGGTTTATTATTCTGAACTTCGTTTTGCTTTTAAATAATTATTCAGAAGGCTAAGAAAGCTGAATTTCCTCAAATTTACCATTCTCATATCGATTTAATTATAATGTACAAACTTTATATGTGAAGATTATATGTAAATTCATACATTAAATTTTCCCTATTGGAAAAAATTCTCTGCAAATTCTCTGCAAATTACTTCATAATATCCCTGAAGTAGCTCCGTAAGTACTCTGCAAATGTCTCCTGCATTACTGCTTAAATTGAAACACTTTAGTATAAATGCAGACGAACTCTGGATCACTCTTCTTTAAAAAATGGTCTGCATTCGCATGCATTTCTCAGTGAGCTTCATGAAAAGAATATTCGCAAATACTCTGCAAAAGTCTCTGCTTCACTGCTTACATTGAAACACTTCACCAAAAATGCAGAGATGCTTTGCATTACTCTGCGGCAGACAATTCTCTGAATTGTTCTAAAAATGTTCGTATTGGCTGTCTGCAATTGTTTCTGTTTAACTACTGCAATTGGAAAAAATGAAAGAAGATGCATAGAACCTCTGCATTGTCCTGCGGGAATGAATTCTCTGCCTTTTTGTGCATTCCTTTTCCAGTTTACTAAAAATGTGTATTGTTTGGCAGCTTTACTATTTTCAAAACTGCTACAAAAAAGGGTATTTGTTATAATAAGAACAAATACCCCTTTTTGTAGCAATTTTGAAAATAGTAAAGTTGCGAACAATTCACAAAAACTTTTAGGCGCAACAGTACAGAATTTCTCTGCATTTCTGCTAAAGTAATCGAAATGCGGTAGCAAAGTTGAGACTTGCAGATTTTTGCACAGTAATAACCGACGCTTTTTATGCACATTTTTGGTAAAATCTAAGAAAAATGTATGAAAATGCAGAGAATCAATTCCTACAGGAGAATTCAAAGTTCCTTTGCATCTTATTTATCACTTTGAATTTGAGTTAAAACGACTTTCAATATTTCAGTTTCAATAATTTGTACTTGAACTTAACATACATAACAAAGTTTTAGAATTAAAAAGACTTCATGTCTTTGAATTTGATACAGAACTACTTTGACAGAGAAACACACCTAATTTACAGAAAAATTGTAGAAAGAAGCACAGTTCCCTGCCTTTGTCCACAAATATTTCTCTCTACATGATACTTTTTTCTGCAAATTTCCGTAACGCATAATTTACAGAGAAATTGCAGAACGAAGAAGACTTTGTCTGCTTCTTTCTGCAAGCAGTTCCTCTCGATAAATTTCTTCAAAGTCCTTTTTCTGGAAATCACGGCAAGAGCTAGTTTGCAGAAAAATTGTGGAAAGAAGTAGAACATCCTTGCATTTGTCTGCGAATATTTCTCTCTACATGGTACTTTTTTTCTGCAAATTTCCGTCACACATAATTTACAGAAAAATTGCAGAAGATAGACAGAGGAATGCCGAGATTCTCTGCTTTTCGCTGCAAACGATTTTTCTCCACATACTAATTTTCACGAAAATATCCGTGAGATCAAATCAGCAAAGAAATGAGGAAGTATTGAAAATAAAAGGCGGAAGATTTATCTGCGTGTTTATGCAAACGTGATTGCGGAAAGGTCGCGGGAAATATACAGGAAGCTGATTTTTCATGATTTTGGTCAAAAAACGAACGATACCTCGAAAAGTTTTCATTTCAGAGAAAAATATTTCAATAAAAAAATAAGGTCGTAATAAATTACACATTTCTCCTGCAAAACATTTTTTTATGTAGTCAATAATCCAAGAGTGACACCAGTACATAATTCACTTTTATAACAGGCCTATGATCGTAAAAACCAACAGCTATTTTGTGTTGAACATTTCTCTCTACAGTCGAAACGCAAATTTTTTCTTAAAAAATATCTTGGATGTTAAAAATTTGTTCAAACCATTGTTGTTAACAAAGAAAATTGTTGAATGTCATGTAGGCTCACGAAAGGTCTAGAAGTTAGTTATTTACACTTCACTAAGTTAAAAAACCCAATTTCTTGTCTCTAAAAATAGCCGTAGAGCGCATCTGTTGAATGATTTGTTTAAACAATCATCAATTGATATTGGAATACTAAATCTGATAAATAAGTGACATTTCCGTATCATTTTTGTCCGATTCAGTAGAAAAAACTTGATTTATTTCATCATAAATACCAGCAGTGGATACTTGTTGATAAACTTTGTTTACAAAATAGGCTATGTCTAGTCGTCCCGAAAAATTAGGGAGTTGGCAAAAGATTTGGACTAATTGTTTCGGGACGATTAGCCGAGCTTATAAAAAATATTGGACTGGTCATCCCGAATTTCAGGTCGATGAGACACTTCGTATAAAATAACAAATTGTTTATTGCCATACATTAATTCAATTAGAAAACGGTTTTGGTCTATAAAGTGTTCAAATTTAATGTGAATCAATTAAGGAATTCCCATGAATCCGTTTTTACTCACTTATTTTTTTATGAAAAATGCAATAAGTTTTCGAGGGGTTCACAACTCGGTCCATGGAGTGTACACTGTCTTCAAGTGATTTCAGTGACTTCATGTGAATTCAAGTGACTTCACATCAGTGACTTAAGCAAAGGTGTACACCTGCCTTCACGAGCTGTTAACCCCTTGTAAATTTTGAAACATTTGCTAAGCTATCAGAAATCTTTTCTCGATAGTTGCTTTATTGATTCTAGGTACCTTGGATTGACTCCAAGTCATTCTCTAAAATCCGTACTCTTCTAAAAAATGTCTGTCTTTCATTTTCATTATTAAAAAAAACAAAACAATGAAAAACTTTTTTCAAATCCACCATGACAGATTATTGTAAAAAAATTTCAAACTCAAATTAAAAAAAAAGTACGATTAAATCGGTTGCGAAAACGCTTCTGAATATCAATTTATCCACAGAGATTTTTTTTGCCCCACTCAAAGAACTCATTGTAATTTCAGAAAAATGAAGAGAAAAGAGAGAGAAACACAAAATAGTTGTGTTTTTTAAGATGTTCAAGCCTTTTATGAAAGTACACTATTAAAGATCAACACCTCTCTTCATAAATTACGAAAACTACAAGGAACTTTTGATTTTCGTAGTAAACACTAGAGTTACCATATTTTTCTCTGAAATGCACATTTTTCAAGTTATAGTTCGTTTTTTGGCCAAAATCATAAAAAATTAGCGCGATTTTCATTTTTGATCGACTTTTTCGAAAACTAATGATTTGTCTGAAAAATGTTGTACCCAATAAAGTTATGTTTTTTACATAATAAACAATTTGTTCCTCGAATATTTTTATGTAAAAGCAATATTTTTAAAGACAAATAATGAATATATAAAGTTTTGACTATATCAATTAAATCGATGTGAAAATTGTAAATTTGAAGAAAAGTAGCTTTTTCAGCTATACAAATATTTATTTGAAAACAAAACAAATTCTTCAATAAATTTAGCGCCATAAAATTTTCATTCAGTATATTATATCTTATAACTTTATACAAAAACGAGAAAGCTGGACTGAAAAGAAAAAAATTTCTGAAAATATAAAATTCAGTCAATTAACTTTCAAATCAGTTATGAATTTTCATTTTTATGCAGGTTTGAAAAGAAAAGGGAAATTTCATTTAAAAAATCAAATACTTCGTCTTTGGAGATTTGCAGGCACCTAATATTAGAAAGAAAATCGCCAGATAAATCGCTGACATGGTCGCGCAGTCGATTTTAAAAACACCTTTAAAATGAATCTTACATTGCGTATAATAATATGTTCGTAAAAGAATAAATTGAGCTTTGCAATTTTGCTAATTGTTAATGGTTTCTTAGTTTCTAAATGGGTTACGCATTGTTTTTGTAGAAAATAAAATATGGAAGTGAGAGAAATTGCATCAGAGGACGAAATGAGAGAATGTATCCTTAAAGGTATAATGTAAACTTTAAGACATTTTCGCATGAAGTGAAATAGGCGATGAACTCTCCTTTGAAATTGCAAACAAACGTTAGACTGGTGGAATCCTCGGCCTAACCGCAAGAATAAGGAAAGATGTATATTCAAAAGTAGTACGAATCAACATAATTCTTGTCACTTCGTCATGGTTTTATTAAAGTCACTGCTCGGAAAATAGAGCTCGAGAGTTGTGGGCAGGTGAACTTTACATTAAAAAGAAAACAATAATGAATCATTACAGCATGTATTCAGAACAGTCAGTAATTTATCGTAAGAGTGAAATTCATCAAAAATAAACTAACGAGAGAATTATTTTCAACTTGTTTCTGAAAATCAAAATTTTGAGCATGTTTCTGTTTGTTGATTTAGTGGAAAAGAAAGTTGATAAAGTCGGATAGTAAAGATTAATTATGAATACAGCAGCAATTACAAACTATACACTAAAAACAAGTTTTATTTTCCAATTTATTTTGCTGGTTTAAAAATTGGACATGTCAACATTTAATTAGGAAAGCATAATCATGATTCTTCTTCCATTCATCTTGTACTACGCTACGGTACACCCCATGTGTAACTGAAACGTCAAAAAAAGCTTATTCGGGTCAATAAATTTAGAAAATTTGTTTTAAAAACTTATTTGTTGAATGGTAAAAATTTTACGGCGCAAATTATATTTTGTGCACACTTCATTTTTAGTTTAAAAAATGCAAACAAATTTTATAATAAAAAAATGGAAATTTTCCCATTATTATTGTTTTAAGCACTTCCTAACTGCATGTATTTGAATAAATAAAATGCCTGTAATTTACATGAGGGGTAATATGACAGAAACATTCTGTTTGGTATTAGTGGTTAATGTTTGAGATTTAGGTAGGCAATTTGATCATAAATTGTATCTACCTAGCAAATCTTCTTATCTTGCAAATCGCGTAATTTCATTAGTTTTTGTCTGGCAGAACTGTCAATAAAACATCAAATCCAAAAAATATTCTTTAACACAACATTTACTTGAAACGCTGCAAACAGATGACAACTATAACTACATCAAAAATATGTGAATGTGGTTGTAACTTTCAATGTAGTAGTCGATGTAGATTAAACTTTGGAGTGTTTTAAACACGCATAAAAGTAATCTTTATTTATTTCTAAATAGAAATGAAACTTTCGGGATATTGTAAATTATAAGAAATGATACGTTATTTCTAAAATAGGTCTTACTTCAACTTAGCTATCAAAATATAATTGGCATGATTATTATTAAATACTTATTGGACGAAAATTTGCTCAATTCAGTTTTGATCAAATGACGCTTATAAAAGATACGTATAATCATTTATTTATGCAATTTTGAACATTATGGGACGTCGAATGTTCTAGTTAAGACCCTTAGCAATATTTCCAATAACCACACATTGTCTCAAATACAGTTTTTTTACGAGGTTTCAAAAAACCGACTTTTTTGTTCCATATTTCGAATCTAGAAGTTATTAGAAACGTGCCGTGGCATAGCCAATTATATCGTAAGTTTTTCTAATCATGTTTTATTCCATCACTTATGTTTAAACGCGTTTCCCAAAAAGTCATGTTTTAAAAAAGTTTTGGTAAGACTTCGTCTAGAAATATTTGGAATATCGGGTCATTTTTTTTTTAATTGTTCAGCAGATATGTCGCTACGTCAGAACACGAGCACGTCCTGACCAAGCCAATGTAATCATAATTAAAAACACTTTTCACTTTTTTTTTATGCAATATAAATAGCCGAAGCCTCACCACAAAGTCGACAGTGACATATTCGCAATAGTGCTGTCAAGGATGCTCCAAGGTCGCGGGTGTGGAAACAATTTTTTTTTAATGTAATTTTTTTCAATCGAAGAATGTATCAATATATAGCGAAACATCGTTTCCAGTTATCATGTGTAGTTTCTTAACACTGAATTTTCAAAAAAAGGCTCGAAATCCTGGCTCGAAACTATAAGACCCCCTTAACAGACAGATAGAAATATTTGGCGTAGGACAAAGGAAAAATATAAACAAAGACAATAAATAAGATTTCAAAAATTATTGATATATCGATATATTGTACATTTTTTGTCCTACAATGTGCACATTATGAGCGGCGCTCATACGTCAGCCTTAATGCTCCACTGGAGCGTCATCACCATAATAGAACACCTCTAAAGTAATTAAATATAAGATAATATATTATTTACAAAAAAGTTTTTGAATAATATAGTATGTTAATTCATAATGTGAGCATTATCCTAAAAAATAAACACATTAATATCACATTTAATTCATAATTTATGGGAAACGAAACATATAGTTTGACGCAACGACCCTACTGTGGGGAAGTTGTTTGCCGTAAGGTATTTCCCGACTTTGTGATATGTTTAGTCTAAAAAGATTGTCTAAATCATGCTCGTCTACTATAACTAGTTTTTTTTCTGCATCATATATTCTACGAAGTTTGCCTGCGTAGATTACTCCCAAGATGTCACCATCCCGTACGCCTAGACGATATTGACCGTGTAATTCTTCTTTCACACCCTCGGGATTTAGGAAATAACGAATTGGAGGTATTACTGGCTTAGTATTGCGATAGTTACTCGGGATGGGTATGAAACTTAAATCTAAAAGAAGAATTTTAAATATATTACTTTAAATATGAATCTGAACGACTAAATATATTAGAAGAAAAAAGTGTTTTTAATTTTATTCGAAAAAATCATCTATTGGACTTCTCTGTTTTATTTTTTTTATTTTACGGCACGTCTTAAAAAAATAAATGGCAACAAATTCTATAAAATTTCAGTGAACCTGTTTACTGTGTCTATTCATCTTCCTCCGTTTTTGCTCTGAAAATCTTATGAGAAGTTTAGGTACTAGGTAAACTCGAAGTTCTATCAAATATATTGAAATCTTTGTACCCTGAGAAAAGCCCTTCATGCATAAGATGCTTACTTTAATTTCAATCGTCTCAACTTCGGAATAGTTAACCTTATTAGAATTGCACAGACCTCGTATTCTCAATTTCGAAAAATCCATAAGAAAATTACTTCATCCTTGTAATACCTTTAGGTTCCAAAATCTACTATGAGTTAAAAAAATTTTGACCCCTCTACATACCATGCGAAAATTCCCCAATTATAGTTTGTCATCGGAAAATTAGTAAAAACGTTATGTCTGAATAAAGGTAGAAAAACACGGCCAGCAACGCGAATTTGATGGCTGTGAATTTTTACATATTTATTTTAGTAAAAAACTTGAAACAAAAGTCACTTGGCTAATTGACATTTTCTTTGAAGATCCGTTTCAAGGAAATGTTAATAATTTGGTAGTTTACAGAGTTCTTTACGGCTTACACTCAACTCCCGATATAAGGCTGTTTTTGGGAATGGATTGCCTTGGCCTTGATCCTAAATCGAAGGAATCTAAACATAAACAGGTAGGGCTGCATCAATCATTTCTGTTGGATTTCGACGCATGAGGCAACCTGATGCAATTAACGCGCTGAGAGTGCGGCCATCGAACTGTTTGTCACCATTGATTGAGCACAACCTTTCTGTCGACCCCGCAGCTCCTCTCATCAGATTCAATCGCACATATTTTTCAAGGATAAAAAGGTTGTAGCTTTTGCCACTTTGAACAAAAAAAACTTAATTCAGCCAATTCTTCGAATTTTTTAGATGAATTTTACAATAATGATTCTTTATGATGTTCTACGACTGCAAGAGTAAATAACATACGAATATTTATTTGATATATTTTAGGCAAATTTTTTATTTATTTTAAAAATTGTTATAAAGAAATGTCCATGTTTGCCATTCTCCCATAAATAGTTTCATTTGATTTCATGGAATGGACTAAGAATGTATTTCCCGTAACTTCTTGATTTCATACATTTTACATTAAGAAGAACTGTTAATTATTTAAACAACTTGTATAAGCTGATGAAAATTATAAAATTTTTGCTATAAATAGCCTTATCATTGTAAAAGAATAAACTAAAAAGGTAATACCAATGATTTGTTGATGTCATATATTTCAAATTGACAGTTTAGGGAAACAACTACGTACGTCATGATATTGACTTGTTTCTGTCATGTTTAAAAATTTTTTTTTTAATTTTCTTTTTTTAAATTTTTTACAAAAAAAGATAATTATTTCATCAATTTTTAAAAATAAATGTTCATGTTTCACCAAGTTTCCTAAAAAAAAGACTTACTTTTTTAGCTCTAGAATTAGTATTATTTTTCAGTCGGAATTTAATGAACTAAATTAATTTCAACGTAAACGCATTGGTTGATACGCCCGCGCAAATAAACGAACCACGCAGCTGAAGTAAAACCTTCCAAATTTGTTAATTATAATTTATTTCAAATAATTATTTTCATAGGAAAGATATTTATACCTTTCTGAGAAATTTTTATTGAGGTCCTCGATATTCGCTCGACTTCCCATGAATTTGAAGATATCATGAGTACGAGATTTATGCATGAGAAAAAAATTACTTGTATTAAAGAAATATACATAGTACTGGAAATATTTTATTAGACGTATTGTATACTATATTTCTTGATTTCAAGTAATCTTTGTTTTTTCTGAGTGTGCGATATCTCAGGTATAAATTTATAACTTTTGTTTCAATGAAAATGTTCATATTTAATGAGTATTTACTTCATTCACCTATGAAAAACAAACTTTTCGAGTTTACTTCAAAAACAGCAAAAGCTACAACTTTCTTGCTTGGAGAAAAGATGTCCAATTAAATGTTTTATAACGAAATATACTTCTAAAATCAAAATTCGGAACATGTTTAAAAAGATTCCAGGGCCCAAAGGTATTCGGCGAGAAAAATATAGAGACCGTTATAGAATCCGGCCCCTCAATTATGCCAGAAATATCTGCTAAAGATTGAAAACTTCAAAGAAGATATATCAAGGGCTCAAGGTATCTGAGAATTTTTGAATAATATTTTTATTAATTTTTGAATAAAATATAATTAGTGAAATTTTAATCGTCTCAAATTCGCGTGAATAATTAGGTTTTTTTCTAACTTCATGTAACAACAACTTTTAAAATAATTGGTGTATAGTAAACTATAGATGAAGAATTTATGAACGCTAAAAATACGTGTGCAAGAAAGTTTGGCTCAATCTTTAGCGATCATTTTACGGTAACTTATTCAAATCTTCGTAGAGGGTTCAACAGTTTTCAAAGAGACAGTAAATAATTGATCCTAAAGTCTAAATTTAAGCTAAAACAAATGCGTGGTTCATAAAGTTTTTGAATAGGAAATAAATATACTGCAATTATGAATGAACAGAATAAATGAAAATATAATTTCATTACTTTACTTACCAACAGAACTGGGAAAAATCACTAAGGTGAAGAAAAAAGTACCGATAAGGACTCTCATTTTCTTGGAATCAGAAAAACTGTTCGTTTGAAAATTTCGTGAAGGTTGTCCTCTTTCTCTTTTTATTCTAATGCCACTTGAATGAACAGATCTGTAACATTGGAATATATACTTTCTCATTACTTGATAAATTGCACATGTATAATTTAGAGATTCTAAAATGCGCTTTATTATACGCAGAGAAATGTGATAATATTGCGTAAAACAGGATAGCCGATATGTTACGGCAATTTATAACATCATAGAAATAGTAAATGTCATATACAAAATACGTGATACTTTCTGGGAGGAAGGGGGGGGGTGATCCTTCTTAGTATGAATCCATACTAAGAACAATGGAAAAGCATAATCAAGAGTGGGGGGGGGGCGTAAAGTTCCTGAAAAATATATCACGTATTTTGTGAATGGCCTCTTATAATCTGCTAGTTTTTCATATAATTTCATTCTCTAGACGAAAAACTATTCCTCTGCATTAGTCCACAACATAAAATCAAAACTCATTAAAACAGGAAGACGTACGTTCCATCTTTTTCGGTCTTAAGATCCAATTAAAAAAACTCAAGGTTAGTAAAACCAAAAGTAAAAATGTAATTGTCTTGATAATACAAAAAGACGACGTTTTGGGCATTCTGTTAGCTTCCCTCAGCTAATTTACCTATGTTCAAAAGTGTGAAATATAGTTTTTACGACGAACAACAAGTGACATGAAAGACAAAAACAATTTTTGAGGTGAAATTAGTTCATGTAATATATAATAGGCCTTTTCAATTCAAGGTGAAAAAGAGTTTTGTCACTTGTTGTCTGTCTTAACCACTATAATTCATTCTCCGTTTTTTTCAAGTTGACCAAAATTTAGGAACTTCTCCAATTTTTTTGATGTTCCCAAAACTATTCAAACTGTAACTCGTCGAAATCATCATCCACGGAAAAAAGTGGATAGACAGATTCACTTTCATGCTTTGTTAACTTGAAGTTCACTTGTTTGCATTCTACAAAGAAACAATTTGAATAGTTTTTGATACTGCATGAGATAGTGATCTCAAAATATACAAAACCTAAAGTCAGCATTACTACTTCAAATTGTGAAAGGCAAGATTACTAAAACACGCAGCTTCAATAACTATTTAAATAGTGCAGTTGAACACGTAAGCTGTATGAATAACTAATTTTCATAGTAAGCAAAGAATTAAGAGTTTTACTTTTGCAAGTGAGTTCGAGCTCCTTTTTCGCATTGCAATAAGCACTGAGCGAGATTGTCAGCCTTACTACAGTCGAACTCGGATTTAACGTCAGTTTTGGGGCTGTCCTTGGACCTGACCTACTCTAACTAAACCAGATTTAGCTACGTTTTGTCACGCCTTCGTGAACCCCGCACACCCCGCGCAGCTCCTGGCAAGCCTACCCGCGGCGCGGCGTTAATTCTCGGAATCCGTAAATTCGGGAACGTTGAATCCGAGTTCAACTGTATTTGAAATAGTACGTATATAAGTTCAGTGGCTTAACCAGAAGCGTACAGGTCCCACTCCACCTACTCTATACTTCAATATTGTTTTTTTTTTGTTTTGTACAAAAATTTCAGAATTCAAAAATATTCTGAAGAATTATATAAGAAAAAGTATTTTCTACATTGTTTCTAAAGTGGAATTTCCTGGTTATGATATTTTTAATTTCTCATAGCACTAAAAATGATTAAGGTCGTATTTGGTTAGGCCACTCAGGCTGAAATATTGTATTATTTTGGAAAAAAATTTGCAGTTGAATAACGCATTTTTTCGAAATATCATTTTTTGATACGATAATTAAAAAAATAATTTGTAATCAAATTTTAGTTCAAATTGATTTCGAATTTCAACGTAGCAATCATTTTTTCAACCTTTTCCCATTGACATTTGTAGAAATTACTATCATTCAATAAAAAAAAGAGATTTTCTCATTCTTTCGATTTTTTAGCATAAAAAGTCTATCATACTGCTGTGATATCACGATCTTCAATTTTCTATTTCTCGGAACAAAATAATTTTTTTGTATTAAACACTTTTTATTCTAATTCAGCATCCCTATATCCCAGCAGAAAATTTTTATTTTTCGCAAAAAATTCGATTTTGAATACTGTGTTCAGAAATTTAATATCGCCGGACCATGCCTTAATTTTTATTTTTAACTGAAAATTGAATTTTCTATCGCAATCCACAGCCTAGCCTATTCCAATTTTAAGGTAGTGTGACTTCAAAATTTTCAAATTCGATATTCATTTCTTGGAGTCTGGATTTTTTTTTCAATCCGACTTTCTTAGCCTCAATTCAGCAAGACTTTAACTCGAGAGTGGACTTTTGTCTCATCTTTAAATAGTGATTTCGATTTTACATTTGATATATTATTATGCTACTCAAACTATTTTTTATTTATATATTAGTTTTGTAAATGAATGTTGCTTTTTCCATAAAGTGAGATAATTATGTAATAAAATGATATAATCAAAAAATTTCATTCAAAAACGATTTTTCAGCTCTTCATTTTCAATAATACAAAAACATTTTTATCTATGTAGTTTAAAAAAAATTTTATTTTGATCATTTTATAATAAGAAAATATAAATTACTAGTGCTATAAGTAGTGCAGTGCATCTTACTATTCATAATTGTTCATCCTACTCTCTAAAAAAGTCAGTTCAACTTGGCTGAATGCAAATAGTAATTTGAACAAAACTTACCGACGAATAGCTGCGCTTTAATTTAAGATAGTGATACTGGTTTAGAGGTTGTAAGTCATTTGTAACTAGGTAAATTACTTGAAGAAGGCTGACAGAATGGCCAAAACGTCGTCTTTGGTATTATCAAGGCAATTAGATTTTGACTTTTGGTTTTACTAATCTTCATTTTTTTTTGGATCGTAAGACCAAAAAAGAAGGAACGTACTATACTTTTTCCTGTTTTAATAATTGGAGCGATCGAAGAAAGTTTGACTTCTTCATTTCGTTTTTTTGAATTCTCTCATGTTTTTGTATAAAAACTCATTATTATTCGCTTGACTGAGATGTTTTTTTCGTATTAAAAACCTAAAAAGAAAGCAGTACCAGCGAAAATATTTTTTTGAAATAATTCCAATCCGAAATAGAACAAAAATACTAATTTGAGAGATCAAGAATTGTGTCTTTTTGTGTGTATAAATTTTATAAATAGAGTCAATATCAGTAAGTATGATAAGAAATTCAAAAGTCAAACTTTGATTAATGATACTTTAAATATTTGATAAGATTCTTGTTTAAAATTTTGCCAAAATTATCTTTGGACTTTGTATATTTACACGACCCTTCTTTAGTCAACTTTGATGTTGAGCTTCAAAGATTCGTAGAGATTATGTTTTAAGAAAAAGACTTTAACGTTTTGTATGCTTATTTAACATGTTTTTTTATAGGCGAGTTCTTGTTCATTTTTTTTATCAATAAAATGATATATGTCTACTTAGGAGAATAAAATGGATAATTTCCCATAGTATTTCTTATATTAGTGCAACAATTTTATTATCTGTAATAATTTCTCTTCATCGCTATCATAGTAACTTGACAATTTACATTATAGTGAAATAGCATGAGGAGCAAAAGTAACCGGCCATACTGTGAGGGAGCCTTTCTAATACAGGGCGGAAGTTTATTCCACAGGCGGGCACCCCTAATCATGAACGACCTCTGCATTTTGCAAGTTCTATGGGGATCCATGTGGAATTACATGTGGAAACTTATTTGGAAATCCATGAGGAAATTTGTGTGGAAATTAATGTGAAAACTCACGTGGAGATCCACATAGAAAATTCTTGTGGAAATTAGTGTGGCATTTTAAAACAATCCACTTGGCAATCCATGTGAAAATCCATGTGAAAATCAACGTAGAAATCGACGTACAAAATCCATATGGAATATTTTGGAACGGTCCATTTAGAAATTCATGTGGGGATCCATGTGGAATTACATGTGGAAACTTATTTGGAAATCCATGAGGAAATTTGTGTGGAAATTAATGTGAAAAGCCACGTGGAGATCCACATAGAAAATTCCTGTAGAAATATGTGTGACATTTTAAAACAATCCACTTGGCAATCCATGTGGAAATCAACGTAGAAATCCACGTGAAAATCTATATGCAAATCTAGGTAAAAAACTCCGTGGAAATTCGGGTGTTATTTTGGAACGGTCTCCTTAAAAATTAATGAGGAAATATGCATGGAATTACATGTGGAAATACACGTAGAAAATTCATTTTCAAATCTACGCAGAAAGTTCTTGTAAAGTTTTGGGTGGTATTTTGGAGCAATCCATGTGGAAACTTATTTGGAAATCCATGTGGAAATTATTGTGGAAGTCCACGTGGGATTCACGTAGAAAATTCCCGTAGAAATTTGGGTGACATTTTGAAACAATCTACTTGGCAATTCATGTGGAAATACGTGCGGAAATCAACGTAGAAATCCACGTAGAAAATCCATACGGAAATCCACGTAGAAAATCCCCTGGAAATTCGGGTAATATTTTAGAACGGTTCACTTGGAAATCGATGTGGAAATCCATGTGAAAATCTACGTATAAAATCCATTTGCAAATCTACTTAGAAAGTTCTCGTGAATTTTTCGGTGGTATTTTGGAATAATCCATGTGGAAACTTATTTGTAAATTCAAGTGGAAATTCGTATGGAAATTAATGTGGAAATCCATGTAAAAAAATCCCCTAGAAATTTGGGTAGCATTTTGGGACAATCCACGTGGCAATCCATATGGAAAAGAACGTAAAACTTTGAACGTAATTTTCCTCTGTAAATATCTCGTGAACGGTTAGAACTACGCAAAAACGGATGCCATTTTTTAATTTTGAAAAATACACTTTATTTTTATTTTACTTTCATGAAAAAAAAATTTTTTTTATCTTTTTTTAAGACTCACCCATAGCTTCATCTCTAGTAAGGTTCGTAAATTTTTCATCAAAGCATCCGACACTATAAATAAAGTAGGAGAGTAAAATGTAAATGAAAAACCGCATTGCATTAAAATGCAATTTCCCTAACAATGGCAATGAGCAACTGAATACTTTTTCACTTGTTCTATAAATAAAAAAAAAATTTTATCTTTCTATAATAGATTGCAAAATGTTGTAATTATAATTCCAAATTATCCGTGTGTACACTAAATCAGATAAGGTTCAAATCATGGACAATAAAATACACGCCCAAAATTATCATTGTACCAAGATAACGCATTTACATATATTTAATATTTACTATTTAGTAAATTTACTAATTTTTTTTACCTTATTTATATTAACTATTTGGCTATTGCTCTTGGATCAAGCAAATGCATTTCCTTGATTGAATTTTTTTTTTTTTTAATTTGTATGCAAGGAAATTAAAAAAAAGGTTTCCTGCAACACCGACTGTGGGTAATGAAAAATTTAGATACAAAAAATTATTTCTTTAAAGGTATAATTCATAGATTTAATTCTATTTTTTATATTTTTCTGATTCTAGGAAAAAGCGAAATTGTTTTTTATTTTTTATTTTACCACAGGTTGTATACAAGTTTCCTGACTTACCTACAATAGATTAAAATTGATAGATAGTTGGATTTTGAACTAAAAATAATGATTTTCCAGCAAAAAGGACGAATTTTCAATAAAATGAATAAATTTTCAACCATATAGTTAGATTTTCGAACAAAGAAAACAAATTTGTAACATAATACATACATTTACACAAATTAGTTTAATTTTAAAATAAGAAAGATCAGTTTTTAAACCAAGAATTAAATATTTAGATTTTCAATTCAAAAAATTAATTTTTCAACAAGAAAAAAACGAATGTTCAACTATAAAGATTTTTAACAAGAAAAACAAATTTGTAACAAAATGTATAAATTTACGCCAGATATTAGAATTTTAAATTATAAAAGGTCAGTATCTAAAAAAAATTTGATATCTAGATTTACAGTTTAAAAAACTAATTTTTAAGCAGGAAAAAAACGAATTTTCAAAAAAATAGTTGCAACTTGAACTAAAAAGTAAAAAGATCAATGTTATACCAAGAAAAACTTTTTTTTTAAATAAATTTATACCGAATAAATCTAACATTTCGAATATACCCAACAGTTAAAACAAAAAAGATCAGCTTTAAAAAAAAATTAATATATCAATTTTCTTTTAAAAAAACTAATTTTTAAACAACAAAACGAATTTTCAACGAAATAGTGAAATTTTCAACCAAAAAGATTATTTTTTGACGAAGAAAAACAAACTAGGAACAAAATGTATAAATTTACCCCAAATGATAGAATTTTAAAATAAAAAAGATCAGGTCTTACCAAAAAAATAATTATTTGTATTTTCCGTTCAAAAAATTAATTTCTAAAGAAGAAGAAAATGAATTTTCAAAAAAATAGTTGAATGTTCTACCAAGAAAAACCATTTTTTGAAATATATGAATTTATAGCGAATAGTTCGAATATACCGGATATTTGAAATAAAAAATATCAGTTTTCAACCAAAAATTGAATATTCAGATTTTCAGATCAAAAAATTAATTTTTAAACAAGAAAAAAACGAGTTTTCTGCAAAATAATTGAATTTTCAACTAAACCAGAATCATTTTCAACCAAACAGTTAAATTTTTAACCAAAAAAGTTAATTTTTGACAAAGAGAAACAAATCTGTAACAAAATGTATAAATTTACACCCAATCGTAGAACTTTAAAATATAAAAAAATACGTTTTTAACCAAAACTTAATTATTTAGACTTTCAAATTGAAAAATTAATTTTCAAGCCGAAAAAAAACTAATTTTCAACGAAATATTTGAATTTTTAACTAAAAGGATTAATGTTTTACCAAGGAAAACAACTTTTTTAACCAAATTTATAAATTCACACCAGATATTAGAATTCTAAAATAGAAAAGATCAGTTTGTAACCAAAAATTTAATATTTAGATTTTCAGTTCAAAAAATTAATTTTTAAACAGGAAAAAACGAACTTTCTAAAAAATAGTTGAATTTTCGAGTAAAAGAATTAATGTTCTACCAAGAAGAATACTTTTTTAATATGTGAGTTTATACCGAATAGTTGAATTTTAAAATAAAAAATATCAATTGTTAACCAAAAATTTAATATTTAGATTTTCAGTTCAAAAAAATTTCGAAAGTTCGAAATATCAACAAAATACTTGAATCCTTAACTAAACTAGATTAGTTTGCAGCCAAATATTTGCATTCTTCACAAACAAAAATTAATTTTCTACCAAAAAGGACGAATTTTTGATAAAGTACATACATTTTTAACCAAATAATTAAATTTTCATCCATAATTAACAGAATTTTCAACAAAATAGTTGAATTATCAACTGAAAAAGATTAACTTTCAAGAAACATCGGAATATTTAAATTTTTAGTACCAAAAATTAATTTACAACCGAAAAAGCTAGAAAAGATCAATTTTCAACCAAAAACAGAATACTTAAGTTTTTAATAAAAAAATTAATTTCACACAAAAAAAATTATCAACAAAATACTTTAATCATCCACTAAACTAGATTAGTTTTCAATCAAACAGTTGAATATTTAATTAAAAAATATCAATTTTAAACCAAAAATGGAATATTTAAATTTTCAGTTCAAAAATTTGATATTCAACCAAAACAAAGCAGAATTTGTATAAAAATAGTTTCATTTTTAACCAAAGGAATAAAGTTTAAACCGGAAAGTTGAATTTTGGACTAAAAAAGGTGAGATTTTAACATAAAAGAAATGACTCCAAAGCAAAAAAATTTGTAGTTACCGAATTCAGGTAATTACCATCGGTCGGTAAGTGCTGTCATACTCTCATAGCTATACTACCAATAAAAAAGTTTTTAAGATAAAAACTGCCAAAAAACTCGAAAGAAGATCTTCATTTTTCACTGAATTTTTTTATTCGTAGCAACAAATGAATAAAAAATTATTCTGGACAACATCTAGGACATCTATTGAAGTTATAAGAAAAAAGTGGAAAAAATTTCTTATTCGACTTTTTGACGTCAATGTGCAATTGGGAATTATTGCTTTTTTGTAAGAGTTAAAGATTTCTATTCGGTGTGAATTTTTCAACGTAATATTGCTAGAATACAAATTGTCTTAGTTCCAAATGTTCAAAAAAAAATGATTATATTTCAAAAAAAAAAATATGAAACGCACAGATAATGTTCAGTTAAAGAATTAATTTCGAATGAAAAAACTTAATTTTCAACCACCCAGCAAACATGATTACAGAACAGATCTGTACCTGTTCTAGAACACAAAATAACGTGTTCTAGAACAAGTAAGTAACAGTTTACGAAAATGCGAGTAACTATGTCATCCCCCATACGCTAGAACGATTCTGCAAAAGTTCTAGAACACTGTGACACACGATGTGTCACATTTATAGAACAATTCTAGAACTCTGTTACAAGTGTTCTGTAAAATTCTGTAACCGTTCTGGAGCGCTGTGACAACCGAGCTGTAACATTTCTAGAACAATTCTACAACTCAATTACAAATGTTGTGTAACAAATCTGTAACAGATCTAGAACGCTGTGACAACCGATCTGTAACATATCTGGAACAATTCTAGAACTCAATTACAAATTTTATGTAACAAATTTGTAACAGAACTAGAACGCTGTGACAAACGATCTGTAACATTTCTATAACAGTTCTAGAACTTTGGTTCGCTGCGTTGTAATAAATCTAGATAGTAAAATCAATTATAATAATAAAAATAATAATATAGACAATAGTAATGATCGTCTGTGACTGTGTGGACCAGGATATGATCTAGAGTCCTGGACAGATATCTGGGGTGATTATTTTTAATTTAGAAGTTTGTTTGCAGTTTTAGTTGAAGGCAGCTGAGATGGGGCTCGTTAAATGTTCTAGGGATAGTTCTTGTTCGTTATTGAATAATACAATGTTTTTTTTTGTGTCTTGAAATCAAAGAACTATAGTCTGTTTCGAACATTAATAAACAAAAGGGCACATAAGATCATCCGAATTTGTTGAAAAACTGACAGAGAATAGTATATTTCGATACGAGAGACCAAATCAATTCGTATTCAGGTCGTTAGATTAATTCAAGAAACCAATGGAGATTCTTCTACTTTGTGGCTGGCTTAAATTAAATGTCCTTATCGGTGCAAAAGCGGAAATTTTCTATAAAGATAAGTTAAGATCTCTAATAAAAAGTTACTGACATTGTACACAATATTCGCAAATAACTGAAGGCTTAAAGATGACGTAATATACGACGCACATAAAAAAATTTACGCAAACACTAAAAATATTATGTACTTAATTATCTGTCGCTTCTAACTATTCGGGAACATTCGAGAAAAAAGATAACGACTTGTATATAAACTGGCAAGCGTGGCGATTATTTCTCTCGTCATCAGTTGCAATCTTAAGAAAATTCTTCTAGAAATTTGCTCCTCTATTTCAAGATGATGAGGATCACCATTGCTACTCTACTAATAACCACAGCATTTTTCTTTTACTCTATTGGTAAGTAGTGAAAGATCCTCAAACTCTGTTATTTAACTGAAATCTCCTTCATACGATCACCTTCTGTGAAAAATTTATCGGGATTCACGGGGATAGAAATGAAGAATCCACTTTTTCTTTCTTTAATGTAAAAAAGAATGCATTTAATACTAATTTCTTATGAGACTCTTTAATTATTAATTAATTACGAGGAGTCTAACGAGGGCTTCTTTCTATTCAGATGAAATCTATATCTCTTGCGCTACCAATTATTTACAAAGACTTAACGAGGGCTTCTCTCTATTCAAAGAAAATTTGTTTTATATTGCGACACAAATGAATCACATTGATACCGCTTCAGATAATTTCGGTGAATACACATGCATTATTCTCCAAGGTCTATTCTCTTCATTAAACACATTACGTAAATTCTCGTCGGTTCTTCTGAATATATTTAAGATTCATTAGCTTAGATTTGCTATGTACTCGGCTTTGAGAGTAAACTCTCTAACCTGTGACAACACAATCGCAGCCTGAGATAAAGTTGGGATTTAGAAAGCCCGAAATTATCTTCCTTCAAATCTTCAAACACTTCACCGGAAGGGTACAAATCGGTTCGGTTTACCTAAATAAGGACTAACAGTTCTTAACATTGTGACCTACAGACTAGGTATCGAGAGCGGACTATACATATAAAATGATTAAATGACAAAAATTTATTTCGGAGAACTTATTCTCTCTAGCCTGCCAGCTTGAACACAACGAAATTAAATCTAGCCCCGGTTGCAGGAGTAAACCCCTTGGCCATTCACTGACCCCAACCTTGAAACGTAGAGGTACTGCGCTTGCGCGAGCTCTGCATAAGAGGAACACGACGCGACTTCTTATTGCAATGGTGACGGGTTGGCGCGTCGTGTTCCTCTTACGCAGCCCTGCCGCTCAGTGACCCCAACCTTGGCATGTAGAGGTACTGCGCTTGCGCTAAATCTGCATGAGAGGAACACGACGCGACTTATTATTGCCATGGTAACGGGTTGGCGCGTCGTGTTCCACTTACGCATCCCGCTTCCGACCCTCTCGACCTTCCCGATCATCCTTTCGACTCTCCCACTCTTTGCTCCTACAGCCTCGACTCCCCACTTTCATATTTCGTGTGGGTCGGAGATCTCGCGACTGCGCTTCGTGTTCTAGTTGCCGAGGCCGGAGCCTTCTCAGAGCTATGTACCTCGGATGATCTATTGTTAGGGGCCATCCCTACCAGAAATCTAGACAATTTCTAGATAAGATTGTCTAGGAGCATATCATCTAGAATTGATCCCTTTCTAGATTATACTAAGCTGATGCTAGACTCAAAAGTGTATCAGGTAAAACTTACTGGACACAACTTGATGAACTTCAGACGAACCCTAGACGAACCCTAGTCAAGGCGACCAACATAAAATTTTTCTAGACTCTCGCTAGAGGAGCTGAGTCTAGAAAGTATCTAAAAATAATTCCGATTCCCGATAGGGATGCCTTTCGATAACTTACAGTAAAATACATTAAATAATTTAAAATTACATAATTTTACTATAACTTTTTATTGCAATTTTTACCGTAATTTTCCAATTAAGGTGAAATTTCAATCAAGGTACTGTAGATCAATCTTATCATTTGGCAGGTTACTGTACGAATCCAATCTAAAAAAATGTAAAAACAATATACTTTACAAATAGTTGAATAGAAATTATTTCGTTCCGAAAATATTTTCAAAAGATTGTACACAAAACTATTATGATAAATATTCTTTCGACGCTAAATATATTCTACACAAAATACTAAAAGCTGTACATCAAATATTTTTGATACAAAGTTGATCCTAGGAAGAATTGAATAATTATCCTTTTAATTTAAATATTTTTTCGGTTGAAAATTAATTTATTCAGCTAAAGATACGTCTTTGTAAGTTAAACATTTAACTGCTTTGTTGAAAATTTAATTATTTTGTTACAAAGTTATTATTTTGGTTAAAGATTTTTCATTTAGGCTGAAAATGTATCTCGTTGGTTTAAAATTTGACTGCAATTTCACTATTCATTATTTTAGTATATTATATATAAGTATATTATATTTAGTTATATTATTTTAGATTCATTAGTTCAGTTGAAAATTCATCTTTTTGGCTCGGAAACTCAACATTTTGGATGAAATTGTTTTCTTTCTTGTTTGAAAAACTGTTACTGGTTGAAAATTCAAGTCTTTAGAATATTTTTTGTTGTTTTTCGATACAGCTATTTTTGATTTAAAATAAAAATCTGTTCTCGGTTGATATATAAACTATATTTTTTCTTGAGTTTACCTTTTTTTGTTTAAAATATTTGTATATCAAAAAAGACGAATTTTCTACTAAAAAAGATGAATTTTCAAATCAAAACGACAAATTTTCAACAAGAGTTAAATTTTCAATAAGAAAAGATTTTTCAGTCAATTAAAAAACAAACTTTCATAACAAATGTTGAATTTTAAAGCCAAAAAAATTGGCTTTCTACAAAACAGCGGAATTTTCAACAACTTACATGAACCTTCAAATAAATAATTGAGTTTTTAAACTAAAAAAGATCCATATTTATCTAAAACTGGAATAGTTACATTTTCATAAGGAAAATTAATTTTCAATAAATAAATCGAACTTTCAATTAATAAGAGAAATTCTACAAAACCGTTGAATTTTCAACCAAATTGTTGAATTTTTAAGCCAAAAAAAAAGGAAATTTCTCCGCATAACAGTTGAGTTCAAGACGACATTTCTGAGAAAAACAGATAAATTCTCAAACGTGTCAACGTTTTCAACTGCGCATGTACCGAAAATCGCGGACCTATTAGAAATCAATAAATACTGTGAATAATCATAAAGATAAATATTAACCAAAGTTTTATATATTTCTTAAACAAACTAAATTGAATTATAGAAATACTTAACTTCTGAAAATAATTTAATATTAACCTGAATATGCAAGTGAATATTATATAATTTTGATTAGTCCCGCGCTTTTCGGTACATGCGCAGTTGAAAACTTCAGAGTTTCAACACTTGTTGTAAAATCTTCGAAACGAGTGACCTCATCAGCTAAATTCCGAGTTTGATAACAAAGACTATTTCCCTATTTCTTTTTCTCTATTTACTTAACTATTTCTAGCTAAGTGGGACGAGGAAAAGCTGAATTAATTTTAAAAAAATGTAGTTACTAATGATTTATTAAATAGAATAATTACAGATACAGTTACAGTCGATCTGTTGTGCCTTCTTTTCCTTTTAGGTGTGGACCAATTGATTTTTATCAGTACCAATAGTAGATTTTTCAGTTGAGTAGGCAAAGGTGTTATGAAATTTGGTTGATTATTGAATTGGTGACTTCCGTCTTCCAAAATAGTTGTCGCTTGGGATCCTTGTTCGTTCAGAAGAAAACACTCCACGAACTGGTATATGGTGAATTGGTATCATCAAACTATTTCAAATTCGGCATTTATTTTGATACTGCGAACTGGTATTTTGTTGTTGGTTTCACTTGAACTACTAAGTGGATGACACATTTAGGAAAGTTGATATTGTTACTTCCAGAAGGGTGTAAGCGACTATCAATTTTTATTAAGTTGTAAACTTACAGTTTTATCTACAGCAACTAAGTTCTCGTCTAAGGAAATGACATGAGGAAATTGTTTTTAAAGACCATACAATCAGTCAATTCATTTATTGAATAAACAACAAAATCTCCTTGTTATGAAGAGGGTTGATGTCGGTTAACTCTGGAATCGGCGTTGACGTTGAAGAATTGGTCATTGTTTTTGGAGAACGATTTCTCACCGTTGTGGACCTTGAAACAAGGGACCACAACTTTAGTATATGATGACTAATTGTAAATTGATGAGGATTAGGAGAATGAACAGGATAAGAAGAATCATAGTTCAAAACTCACCAGAAGTAGATAAATTCAACTGGAGTTACAGAGGGGAAAATTCTTGAATTAAAATCCTTAGAATAACATCGGAAAATCCTTGATTGACCACAGCTGAATTTGTCTTCTCGACAGAATAGAAGAGTCAAGAAATTCCAGAACTTCACAGGTGCGATCGATCCAAGTAGATTAATGGAACCGCTTCCTCGTCCGAATAGTAGAGTCAAGAATGTCAATGAAAACTGAGATTTGGCAGGTCCGAAATTATTCTCTGAAGAAAATACCGAAGATTTCTGACGACAGAGAATCGCGGTGATGACCGACTACTGAGTTTGAATCAAGACTGAAGGAATCACGGCGACTCAAGACTGGAGACTGAAACCGAACTTAACTCCCGACCATGACTGGCTGTGACCGAGCCACCAGGAAGACTGAGCCAGTGTTGATAACAGACCGCGACCTTTTCAACTGCGCAGGCGTCGCAGTGACGAAGAGAATATCAGTTTGCGCGACGCCTGCGCAGTTAAAAAAGGCGCGGTTCATAGCACCACTGGACTGAGCTTGCACACTGAGTCGTGTTCCTTTTATGTTGAGAAATTCTTTTAGAAGGTATTGATTTTCCTCTAAGATATTGCGTATTGCCATACGACGGTCAGGCGTCGGCGATCCGTGCGTGACCCGTGGAGTTTGACAATGGAGTAGTATTAATGCATGTTGAACTGCAATAGAGCTAATCAATGGAGCTGTACTAGTGCATGGAAAACTATTGTAGGTGTTGTCAATAATGTGTTAATAACGAGGTCCTACATCGACATCCTTTTTGGAATGTGTAGGATGTGTATCGTATGCAATCACGTAAAATAGTACCTTACATACTACTTTTTCATCTTGTTAACCTTCTCCACCACCCATTCCTACCTCGTTCAACTTCATACATTTCTATTGTATTTTTACAGAATTAAGTTCACAATCACCTACGAACCCCGGACCTTCTGAAAGTGTTCCTTCTCTTCTAAACTGCAAAGGTCATCTTCATATTCCCAAAGGTGCAGAAATAAAGCGTGATCCTTTTATCCTTGCAAAAGAAGATAATGGTGTTATTCTTCCGTACTTGAACTCAGGGCGATTCACTGTACTAAAGGCAATGCGAAGGAAAGAGATGCCCCGTGATATAAAATATAAGCCTGTGCCGGTTACCCACGAAGAATGGCTAAAATATATCGCCGCGTATGCTTCTGAAAATAGAGTAGGTACATTCTAAAAAGTAGAGTTTTTTTGGTGGCTTTATTTTCTTCGCATTCTGTTTTTGTAACCACCTAAAATCCATCACTGCTGGGATCCCACCAGTAGTCTCATCTTAGTACCACTCGAGACTGTTTGTTCTGATTTCTATTTTAATACCTGAAATGAGCCCTAAAATAATACTTTTTTACAGATGCCCTGGGTACTTGTAAGTGCTAAAAACACGGTAGAGGCGTACAAGGAAGCTGAACGTGAGATTGATGAGGCCGCTAAATTTAAGGAAGACCGTGTCCATGAATTTAAACTTCAACATGAGGCTAGGTTTGAGGAAATACGGGAGAATATATATAGAACTCATATTAACGCTCTTTATGATGCTTAACAGGCCGCTCATCATGGACATTCTCACGATTCATGTGAATAAATAAAACTCGATTTTGTATTAGTTTAAGATCTACATTCGAGCTTCAAAGATACGTGCTCCAAAAATACGAGCGCTCCACAGATACGATCGTCTCGACTCTAAAGGAGCGAGCGGAACTTTTTCCTCTCTACCCCCGCCCTATTCGAGAGTGAGGCGCGCGCGAGTTTGTTTACTATGAATTGCATACGTGCGCGTGCGCGTAGGAGACCTGTGTGCGTTCTCACACATTACCCCCGAAATCTAAACGGCGCAGGAGTGGGAGCCCCTTTCACGCTAGTATCTTTGGAGTTCCCGATTCCTGAGTGTCTCGTATCTTTGGAGTTCTAGTGCAATTGCGATTCAACAAATAAGTTTTATCAGAATATCTTAAAAGGTTCTTCGTTATATTAATCCGGAATTAGGACTACGAAAGTAAAATCGACCAGTGTGAGTAATATTGTTAACAATTAGTTGAGATTCATTTATTCATTAATTAATCTATTTGTATAGTTCCGATGACTGTAATTCAATGGAAAAGCAAGAAAATAGCGTGTATTGATTATCTGGAAAACTTATATTGAGTTAAGTTTAATTTTAAAGTATGTGAGACTTCTCCCGGAGGTTTTTACACTAACAAGGAGATGTCACGAAATGTGCGTCACTGATTCGACTGGAGCTTTACAGGGCAAAAGTACATTAAAATCCATTAGGAGCGTCTTTTTTTCCGTTTCAATGGGCTGAGGTCCTCGATATCTCAGAAACGAAGACCCACTGGGTCGAAACCAAAAAGACGCACCCAATAGATTTTGATTTATTTTCTCCCAGCAAAGCCCCAGTCGAATCAGCGACGCACATCTCGCGACCGATCCTTTAAGTGGTTTTTCCCGGTCGGGTTGATCTGAAGCAATGCTGAAATGAAATTTGGTAATTTGGATGCACAGGAAAATACAAATGTCCATTCGCGAATTATTTAAATAAACTTAATTGAGTTAACTCAAGTGACTAATTAATTTCGACCTTCCCACTACGCTCCCCTAATTGTTCCAAATGCCATTGGCTGAAATGTCTAGTGATTTGACGCATTACACAAGAAGTATAGAAAAAAAAATCTGCAATACCGACTGTCAATAATAGAATTTACATAAAATAAATTATTTTGCTTAAAAGAATATTTCATCAATTCAATCTTATTTTTAAAAGTATCCTGCTTCCTGAAATAAGCGAAACTGCTTTTTTATTTTTTATCTCAAGACCAGTTGTATAGAAGTTTCCTGACTTACCTACATTAGACTAAAACTAAAGGATGATACCATATGAGCCATATCAGTTTAGTTGGTTTTTAATTCACGAAAATAAATATTTTCCTGAAACTTTGAAAAATGGTAAAAACATGATAACGGATATCCTCAGACTGTTTTTTTTAAATTAAAGAATTCTGTTTTACAGACCTCACAATTTTTTGTTATTTTTCCAAAAAAATAAAATATGACGGGGTTCGATATAAACTTCTGCATCATTTTAGAAAATTGTAGGGCAAAATATTTATTATTGTGGAGAATAACTGATATGACTCAGATGGTAAGTATCATATACTTTAGGTTTAGTCAATTGTAGATAAGTTAGGAATCTTCAATACACCCAGTGGTAAGACGAAAAATAAAAGGTAATTTCGCTTATTTCAAGAATCAAGAAACTTCAAAATAAACTTATAATATGTACCTTGAAAATATATTTCAAAAGTTTTATTTTCATTTTTATCACCTACAGTCGGTATTGCAGAAAACTTTTTTCAAGAAATACCTCTTTAAGAAATAGAAGACGTTACACAATGTTCCCTGCGAAATGCGACGATAAAAAACAATATATATAAATTAAACAAATACCTACGTTTATTTATCTTGATCTAAGACAAGCAAAGATAAGGGGCTTCCAAATAAGAGTTTCAGGTGGCTTACAATTTTAAAAGAACAAACACGTCATACAAGGTCATGTGTTATAAAAATAATAATATTAAAAAAATATATCGAGAACGATGATAATATTATACTTTTTGGGAATTTAGGAGTGGCTCATGAGAAAGAAAATGCTCCAATAATTTGATATTTTAAATAAGACTTTTATTTTATCTTTGGTGAAGACCTTCAGAATTTACAGTCGTAGCGTGGTGGGTCGCTGTCTTTTATGCGAGTCGCACAGTAATCTGAAAATACAAATTTTCTTAAAATCTATTAGAATTAAGTGTTCAAGGCCATGTAATACTTATGCGATTCCTACATTACCGACATTTTTTCGCATCAACTTACGTACACACAAATGGAGATATCAAACTGAAAATTTTGGAAATTTTGTAAAAGGCACTCAGGCACGTTTGTATGGTCTTAAACTTTATAAATACACTGCAACTTGGATTTAAGGCGCCTGGATTTAAGGTGTCCGGATTTATATCCTTCCGAGAATTTATGACGTGGTGAGGGCATTTGGACTGTCTGGATTTACGCCAAGGCCACTGCGAGCAATGCTAGAGAACCGGCATAAATCCAAGTTTCAGTGTACAAAAACAAATGAAAAAATTTTCCAAAAATTAAATTTTTTTTAGTTTCACAAATTTTGGTTCATAAAGACGTTCCTTAGTGCCCTTTATTAAATTTCACAAATTTTCAACTCAATATCTCAATTTGTGGGGACGTAAGTTAGTACAAAAAAAATACCGGTAAAGTAGGAATCGGATAAATATTACATGCCCTTAAGTTTAAAAAAGAGTTGTGGACTATTAGGTATATAATCAATCGGATTTTTTTGAAATGTTTGTAATTCTCTCAATTCCTTATAGAAATTGATAAGTAAATTTATTTACCTTCTCTGAGGCCCTTTCGTTTAGGGTGGAAAGGATGCCTCTTCTTATTTTTCTGCTTGTGCCTACATTTATACAACGATACGAAAAAAAAGCCATCTTCTTTTATGCAGCTTTCTGTAAAAATAAATTTAATGATTTTCATTATAGAAATTTGGGTAGTATTTCGGAAAAATCAACGTGGAAATGCATATGAAAATCAATTTCAAAATCAATTTGGAAAGCTATATAGAAATTCACGTGTAAGTCATGTGGAAATCCACGTGGAACTCTTTGTAAAAATCACTGTGGAGATACACGTAGAAAATTCTCGTGGAAATTTGAGTGATATTTTTGAGCAATCCACGTAAAAATCCAGGTGAAAATCCATGTGAAAATCCCTGTGGTGATACTCGGAAATAATTCCTTTAAAAATTTGGGTAGTATTTTGAAACAATCAACGTGGAAATCTATATGAAAATCAATGTTAAAATCCATGTGGAAAGCTATATAGAAATCCACGTGGAAAGTCAGGTGGAAATCCACGTGTAAATCTTTGTAAAAATCCCTGTGGAAATACTGGAAGAAAATTCCCGTGGAAATTTGAATAGTATTTTTGAATAATTCACGTGAAAATCCATGTGAAAATCAACGTGGAAATCCATGTTAAAATCCCTGTGAAGATACACGTAAATAATTTCTTTTGAAATTTGGGTAGTATTTTGAAACAATCAACGTGGAAATCCATATGAAAATCAATCTTAAAATACATGTGGAAAGCTATATAGAAATCCACGTGGAAAGTCCGGTGGAAATCCACGTGGAACTCTTTGTGAAAATCCCTGTGGAAATACATTTGAAAATTCCCGTGAAAATTTGAGTGATATTTTTTAACAATTCACGTAGAAATCAATGTGAAAATCCAAGTGAAAATCCACATGAAAATCCATGTGGAAATCCCTGTGGTGATACACGGAAATAATTCCTTTGGAAATTTGGGTAGTATTTTGAAACAATCAACGTGGAAATCCGTATGAAAATCAATATTAAAATACATGTGGAAAGCTATATAGGAATACACGTGGAAATCTATGTGGATATGCACGTGTGACTCTATGTGAAAATCCCTGTGGAGATACACGTAGAAAATTCCCGTGGAAATTTTAGTAGTATTTTCGAACAATCAACCTTGAAATCCATCTGCAAATAAATGTAAAAATCCATTTGGATAGATATTTACAAATTCTCATGGAAAGTCATGTGAAAATCCACGTGGAAGTCTTTTGGAAAATCCTTGTAAAAACTACACTTAGAAAATTCCCGTGGAAATTTGAACTATATTTTTGAACAATCAAGGTAGAAATCCAGGTGAAAATCCAAGTGAAAATCCATCTGAAAATCTATCGGGAAATTCCTGTGGAGGTACACGTAGAAAATTCCTGTGAAAATTTGGGTAGTATTTTGAAACAACCAACGTGGGAATCCATGTGAAAATCAATGTTAAAATCCATTAAGATAGCAATATGGAAATCCCCGTGAAAAGTCATGTGGAAAACTATGTGGAATTCTTTGTGAAAATCCCTGTGGAAATAAGCGTAGAAAATTCCTGTGAAAATTTGGATGATATTTTGCAACAATTAAAGTAGGTATCCATAGGAAAGTAAATTTTGAAATCCATTTGGGATGCTATATAGAAATCCCCATTAATAATCATGTGGAAATCCACGTGGAACACTTTGTGGAAATCCCTGTGGAAATACGCGTAGAAAATTCCTGTGGAAATTTGAGTGATATTTTTTAACAATTCACGTAAAAATCCATGTGAAAATCCAAGTGAAAACTCACGTGAAATTCCGTGTGGAAATACACGTAGTAAATTCCTTTGGAAATTTGGGTAGTATTTTGAAACAATCAACGTGAAAATTCATATGAAAATGAATGTTAAGATCGATTTGGAAAGCTATATAGAAATACACGTGGAACTTCATGTGGAAATCCACGTGGAACTCTTTGTGGAAATCGTTGTGGAAATACACGTAGAAAATACCCGTGGGAATTTGAGTGATATTTTTAACAGTCTGCATAAAAATCCTTGTGGAAATCCAAGTGAAAAACCACGTGAAAATCCGTGGGGAAACCCCTGTGAAAATACACGTAGAAAATTCGTGTGAAAATTTAGTTAGTATTTTGAGCCAATCAACGTGGAAATCCATATGAAAATAATGTTGAAATCCATTTGGGATGCTATATGGAAATCCCCGTGGAAATTCATGCGGAAATCCAAGTGGAACTCTTTGTGAAAATTCCTGTGGAAATAAACGTAGAAAATTCCCGTAGAAATTTGAGTGTTATTTTCTAACAATCCACGTAGAAATCAATGTGAAAAATGAAGTGAAAATCCACATGAAAATCCATGTGGAAATCACTGATCAGATACACGTGGAAAATTCCTGTGAAAATTTGGTTAGTATTTTGAAACAATCAACGTGAAAATCCATCTGAAAATCCATGTGGGAAGCTATATGGAAATCCTCGTGGAAAGTCACGTGGAAATCCACGTGGAACTCTTTGTGAAAATCCCTGTGGGAATACACCTAGAAAATTCGCGTGGAAACTTGAGTGATATTTTTTAACAATCCACGTAGAAATCAATGTGAAAATCCAAGTGAAAATCCACATGAAAAATCCATGTGGAAATCCCTGTGGAGATACACGTAGAAAATCTATGTGAAAATTTGGGTAGGCTTTCGAAACGATCAACGTGAAAATCCATATGAAAATCCATGTGGAAAGCTATATGGAAATCCCCGTGGAAAGTCGTGTGGAGATGAATGTTCCAGTTTTTCTTGAAAATTAATCTTTTTATTCAAAAATTCAATTATTTGTTTGAAGATTCTTGTATTTTTTTGAAAAGTTGTCTCTTTTTTGTAGCAAATCAATGTTCTTGTTTGAACATTCATAATTTTGGTAACAAATTCTTTTTTTTTTCAATTAAATTTTTTAACTGAAACTGTTTTAATTTTGACTCTAAATTTATCTTTTTTTTTTTTTTAAATGCAACTATGCGGTTGAAAATTAATATATTGCGCTGAAAATTCGTCTATTTGGGTAGGATATTCATGTTTTTGCTTGAAAATCCATCTCTTTGGTTGAAAATTCTTTTTTCTCCAAATTACATTTTTCAAATAAAAATTTAACTTTTTTTCATTGCAAATTTATCTTTTTTTAGTAAAAATTCATTTCTTCGGTTGAAAATTTAACAATTTAGCTTTAAAATTAGTTTTTTGTTTGTTTAAGATTAGCTTTTGAAGTAAAAATTTAATTTACTTCAAAATTCGTTTTTTTTTTCGTAAAAAAATAGTTTGTTTTTTTAAATTGAAAATGTAACTATTCCACTTATGATTGAAAATTTATGTTTTCTAGTTTAAATTTGAACTATTTGATTGTAAATTCACGAATTTTGTTACAAATTCGTTATTTCAGTTTAAAATTATTCTCTTTGGTAGAAAATTCAACTATTGGGTTGAAAATTTATGTATTTTGTTGAAAATTCGTTTTCTTCTTATAGCAAATTAATTTTCTTGCTCAAAAATGCATCTTTTTGGCCAAAATTTTTTTTTTTCAAAATTACATTTTTAGATTTAAAAATTTTACTTTTTTTATTTTCAATTGTAAATTTATCTTTTTTTAGCACAAATTCATCTGTTTGTTCAAACATTTAACTAATGTATTTTGTTAAAAATTCGTTTTTTCTATAGAAAATTAATGTTCTTGCTTAAATTTTCATATTCTTGGTCGAAAATTCTTGTTTTTACAAAGTTACATTTTTGAACTAAAAATGTAACTTCTATATTTTCTATTGCGAAATCTTTTTTCAGTAAAAATTCATCTCTTTTTTTGAAAATGTAACTATTTTGATTTGGAAATTCGTTTTTTTCAAATTTAAAATTAAATTTTTACCTGAAAATCTGAATATTCAATTTGTGATTGTAAATTTATATATATATATATTTTTTCTTGATAATTTAACTATTCGGTGTAAAATTCATGTATTTGGTTGAAAATTCGTATTTTTTTCCAGAAAATGAATGGTTTTGCTTGAAAATTCAACTATCCGGTTGAAATATCATGTATTTTGATAAGAACTTTTTTTTAACAATTAATTTTCTTGCTTGAAAATTCAACTTTTTGGTTGCAAATTCACCTTTTTGGTGAAAAATCGTTTTATTTTGGTTCAGAATGAACTATATTGACTAAAAATTTAAGTATTTTATTTTTGATTCTAAATTCTTTTTAGTTGAAAATCTAACTATTTGGTTGAAAATTTGTCTTTTTTGGTAGAAAATTAATGCTCTTGCTTGAAAATTCATTATTTTGGTTGAAAATTCTTTTTTTTTAAATAACTTATTCAACTAAAGATTTAACTATTTCATTTTTCATTGTAAATTTAGCATTTTTTGTTGAAAATTCAACTACTTGTTTGAAAATTCATGTGGTTTTTGAGATATGCTAACCTAAAAGTGCCTAAAATGTGGTTTTTTGGTATACTCGAGCTTATGTTACATCGCGGAAATTTTGTTCGTCTAAAATCGAGTCATGCCATCTAAAAGTACAACTCTCAAGCTTTAAAAAGCTTTTTTGAAATTAAAGATATCATTTTTCTTCGCAGAGATATCCTTCAATGAAGTTTAGCCAATAGGGAGGCTGTCCCCTTCCATACGCAACGCTTGCGCAGTTGAAAAAGTCTCGGTCCGGTAACATCACTGCACGAACCTGCGTTACAGTGATGTTGCCGGACCGAGACTTTTTCAACTGCGCAAGCGTTGCGTATGGAAGGGGAAAGCCTCCTTATTGGCTGAACTTCATTGAAAGATATCTCTGCGAAGGAAAATGATATCTTCAATTTAAAAACAGCTTTTAAAAGTTTGAGAGCTGTATTTTTAGATAGCATGACCCGATTTTAGAAACAAAATTTTTTCGCGATTCAACATAAGCTCAGATATACCCAAAAACCGCATTTTTAGGTTAGGATATCTCAAAAACCTGACGTGCTGGATTCTACGCAGAAAATTACATCGGAAATGACCCTCAGTTAGCCAACAACAATCGCAATCCATTTTTTGCAGATCTATGAAATTTGATGACGCCATTTTAACACTTTTTTTTTAATTTTCCCTTTTTTTGTAATTTTTGTAGATTTTGAAAATTGTTTTCTTTTCTGAAAGGGGATAAGATATAGTGCGTCAGTGGCACTTTCCTATCTCTGCAGTGTACTTTTCTCGATAGAAGGTTAGGTACCAATATCTTATCAAAGCGCTCAGCGCACTCTAGTAAATCCCGGATCCTCGAATTTGGAGTGAGTAACGCGATGCGGTAGGTAGGGCTGAACCTAATTGCAACACGGCAAACCTGCCGAGCCATTTCCTCAATCTGCAAAATCTGTCGTCGTCGACGAAAGTGGAAGAAACCACTGCTTCCCTTGAACGAGAGAAACTGCAAACTCAATTTTGTTCCATTTTTCTGCTACTCTAAAGTCTAAAATCCCAAACAATTTTCAAATCGAAATTAAATTTACAAGCGAACGGACATTCTAATTAAATTTATCCGGTACAAAGTAAATCCAATTGATTTTAATAATATAGGCCAGGCCTCGGACAAAGTAACAAAGTAATTCAGCTTTTAACCAAGTAGTTGAGTTTTCACAATGGATATAATGTTAGTTTACATTTTATTTGATTAATTTTTAGTTTATATTTTTTTTCAAAAATTAAGTGGTCAAAGTTTCATTGAGTAGAATTAATTTTCAATAAAGAAACTAATTTTCTACAAAATAGTTCAATTTTGTACCACAGTTTTATTTTATACTAAATAGGTGAATTCTCAAGCCAAAAATATGAATTTTCTATACAGCAGTTTAATTTTCATTTAAAAAAATTAATTTTAAACAAAAAATAAATTTTAAGTAAAATATGAATATTCAACCAAAAAAATGAACATTTGAGAAAGCAGTTCAACTTTCAAACAAGTAGTTGTGTTTTCAACCAAAAAAGATCAATTCTCAACTAAAATTGTAATAGTTGATGATATTTTAAGCAAGAAAAGATTTTCATTTTAAATTAAAAAAATGTTTTGAATTGAACCAAAAAGGACGAAAAGAGAGTTCAATTTGCAAATAAAAAACACGAAGTTTTAACTTTCAAAGATTTTTCAGTCAATAAAGAAAACAATTTCATCCAAAATGTTGAATTTTCGAGCCAAAAAGATCAACTGTCAACAAAAAGTTAAATTTTCAACCAAATAGTTAAATTTTTAACAAAAAATAATAATTTTACAACAAGATTAATTTTCTACCAGAAAAGACGTATTGTCAATCAAATACTTAAATTTCAACCAAAAAGTTAAATTATTAATTTTCAATCAACAAGATTAATTTTCTACCAGAAAGACGAATTTCTCAACAATTCAGATGAATTATAATCTTTTTATTCATACTGTTTTTTTTTTAATAAGGTAGAATTTGTATTGAGGGAGAGAATTTTTAAGCTAAACAGACGAATTTTCTGTAAAAAAGTTGAAAATTTAACCTGAAAATATAAATTTTTCTTCAAAAAATTTAATTTATAACGTACGAGTTCAATTTTCAAGAGAAATAATTAAATTATTATGTAAAAAATGAATTTTAAACAACAACAAAATGAATTTTTAACTAAAGTATGAATCTTCAACCAAAAAGATGCATTTTTAAGAACGTAGTTCGACTTTCAACGAAGAAGATCAATTTTCAATCAAAAATGTAATGGTTGATTTTTTGACGTGGAAAGATTTTCATTTCAAATCAAAAACAGTTAAATTCAACCAGGAATGACGAATTTTCAACAAAGTAGTTGAATCCTCAACCAAAACCTTGACCAAAAAAGATAAAATTTCTATTAAAAAATATCAATTTTCAAATCAAAAAGGCGAATTTTCTACAAAGAAGATTAATTTCCTACCAGAAAAGACTCAGTTTCAACAAAATACCCAAATTTCTAACTAAACAATTGAATTTTTAATAAGATTAATTTCCTAACAAAAAGGACGAATGTTCAACAAATTACATAAATTTTCAAATAAATAGTTTGAACAATGGATATGATGTTAGTCTAAATTTTATTTGATTAATTTTTAGTTTATATTTTTTTAAATAATGTAGTTAAATTTTTATTACAGAAAAGTAAATTTAAAAAATCTAATTTTCTACAAACCAGTTTGATTTTGTACCAAATAATTTTATTTGATACCAAATTGTTGAAATTTTGAGCCAAAAATACGTATTTTCTATGAAATAGTTTAATTTTCAAAAAAAGTGTTGAATTTTAATTTGAAAAATTTTATTTTAAAGAAAAAAAGCGAATTATTCAACTAGAATATGAATCTTCAAGAAAAAAATGAACTTTTTAAAAAAGTAGTTTAACTTTACACTTGAGAGTTTAATTTTCAACTGATAAATTTTCAACCAAACCGTTGTATTTTTAACACAAATATTATTTTTCTATCAAAGAAGTCGAATTTTCAACAAAATACATACATTTTCAACAAATGTTGAATTTTCGTGCCTAAAATACGAATTTTCAACAAAAAAATTAATTTTCAACCAAAGCAGATTAATAATTGTTAACCAGATGGTAGTATTTGTAACCCAAATTAACAAAAAAACAGTTAAATTTTCGACGAAAGAAATATGACTTTTTAACAAAATTGTAGAATTTTCAACAAAATAATTCAATTTGGAACCAAATACTACAATTTTTAAATAAAAAAGAATCCTCAACCAAAAATTCAATAGAATGACCTTTTTTATTTAAAAAATAGTTGAATTTTCTTCTTGGATTTTCTTACTTCAATTTGCATTTAACATAGGAAAAATGAGAAAAAAAGAAAAGATTGTGAAGACTAGACTTATACTTTAGGCTTATAGACGAAATAATAACATTTTAAATAAACATTGAAGTTTATTTTTAATACTTAACAAATCTTATGACACAATTTTTAAAATTTTATTATACTATCTACACTATTTTTTATCTGTAAAGTGCAATCAAATCAATGAAATATTTATAAAAAATAAAATAAATTCACTTCGGTTTTTAGCATGCCGATAATTCGATTAAGGTACCAGGAATTTAAAAAAACACACATTTTGAACAGTCATCGTTTTCGATAGAAAATTCCTCATTTTATTTGGAAATTCATCTCTTATTGTAAAAAAGCCATACTTTTTGTTTAAAAATTGATTTTCCTTGATTGAAGAGAAACTTTTTTGTTGAAAATTCAACAGTCTTTTAAAAAAATGCATCTTTTTCGCTCGAGAATTCGATATTTTTATCAAAATAGTTTGTAAAGCTTGCCTAATACAAATGTTACTCAATGAATTGACAAAGCACCTACCAAGGGTTAAATAAAATAATGCGGATATTATACACCCTGCGTATTTGATAAAGACTTTTAATATACTGGTACAAAAATCATGGGATTTGCATTTACCCTTTGCTGTTTACTTTCCTGTCTCGGCCACCATTCTTTACACAAGGCCTAAAGGGAATTATGCCAACTTTGCATATGCCCTGTAACAAAAGAGACGTCTATGTTGGAAATTTTCATCTGGGAACAAGTAACACCTGGAGGGTTGGTTCCAAAATTTTGTTCAGGGCTCTTCAAATTTTGTCCCGAAATTCGGGATTAGTCAAATATTTTTCTTAAGATTTGGCTAGTTGTCCCGTTGAAAAATCAATGAATGAAGTGGCGACATTTAATTTGTATAATTAAAGTTTGTGAAATAGATATTTTATTGTTTTAAGTGTTTCATTGATTAAGATAGATTAAGTAATTAAGTAAGATTACATTTTTTTAAGTCCTTAGAATGAAACCTATTGAGATTAAATGGTTTCCAGTTTTGATAAAAATAACTTCAGTCTTAACTTTTCAATTTCAATGCTCGGAAAAAATGTTTGGGAACCAAGAAATGACCCAGCAATAAGTGGCCAGTGGCCACCTTGTTATACAATATTTCTCTGTCACCTATTGACAAAAAATGTAACCTTTTTAACGGCAATGGGTACTGCCAAGTGGAATATTTCAAGAACTTGGATAAATTCGATTCTCGTTTTCCAGACACCCTTGAGCAGAAAACATTTATTTTCCATAAAGGTAGCGACTTCTCACAAGATCTAGACACGAGACGATTGAAGAAATCTCGAGTGCACTTCCGAAAAGGGACTGGAACTTACTCCTTTTCCCCCTTCACGGCTGGGCCCTTAAACCAAGATTTGCGAATGGCAAGAGTGGAAAGAAGTGGATGTTGATGTAGAAGAAGCCGGCACAGGAGAGCGTTCAACGAACTCAGACAGGCCGAGCAAAAGGGTCGGTCCTGGGACACACCGGCAAAATGAACCAACGCAAAAGGAAATATTCGAGTAAAAAGGCTTTGCCTCGCGAGAGAGAGGAACCTGCCCGACCTCTCATGGACTGCAGAGAACTGAATGAGAGGTGGAGAACGAGTGGGGAAAAAAAATTAAATAAAAAAGATCATTGGGGGAGAGATACGGACTCTGGTCACGAATGGACCAGTGGCCACAATGCGACTCGGGGATCAAAACATAAACAGAAGTGGGTTTTTCTTTCGAGATCCTTCAACGCTCTCTCACAATGAAAGAGTGTAGTATCACTGGTTGAACAGCCAAAAGTGTGTCACTGACAATCAGTGAGATTTCACTGGTTCAGTCAGCGGAATTCCGTCACTGGTTTAATCAGTGAGGTTCACTGGTCACTAGATACCAGTAATCATCTGGTCGCATGCGTTGTTGTCCATCAGCTGGTTAGGTGTGACATTATTCATCACTTTTGTTCTAACCTGTTCTAGCCTGTATCACTGGTTGAATCTTATCATTTGGCATCACTGGTTCACCAGTTATAATTCAAAATACTGACTCAACCAATGACAATTCTACTGGTTCAGTTCCAGAGAACGGCCTCTCGCTTCAAAAGGACATATCTAATGATAACATTCTTGATAAGGAATCATTGTTGGATTATTTTCTTCTTTGTCGCGAATCTACCGCAATATTTACAAGGCCTTTACAATCCCTTGACAGTCGCTTTTATGAGAAGCTTTGAGAAAAGACTTTTAGTTTCCGGGAAAGTTTTTGATATTTTTGTAATATGCAATTATAAATTTGGCTGTCTCTGGTTCTCTCAGCTTCGTTTAATTACCAATGAAAAGGAAGTTTTTTTTTGTCACTTTTCAGAATTTATTTATTCAGGAAAATAATGTATTTTCTAGTAATCTAGATTTTATTTCGCTACAACTTTGAATATAATTAAAAAATGATCTTCTATATTTTCTCGAGCGTGGTGAAAGTTACGTAACTCGGGGTGCTTTCGCACTCGAACGCGCAGAGAGACGAAGAGTTGTTGCGCAACTTTTAAATTTATTTTTATTATGTATAGTCCGAGCCATTCTAGAGGAACATGAAAAAAAGAATTGTTTGAAAAATATAGATTATCGAGACCAATTCTATATTAAATCATGCAAAAAGGATATTTGGATATATTAGTCTAGGTTGAAAATGAAGACACGTAATAAACTTATTATTAAAAAATATGTTCAAAAGTATTTAGTCTCTGCGATACACCTGAAAAAGGCTCAAATTGTTAAAAGAAACAACATTACTATCTGGACGAACTGACATTTAAAGATCACTTCCTAATAAAAGTAAAATAAAATATTTTTGAATTCCTTAAAGTCTCTTAAAATCTCTTGAATTAAAAATCCCATAAAATATTGAAAATCTTTGGAACTCCTTCGAAACTTAAAATCCCTTGATATTTTGTAAAATTCCTGGAAATTCGTTGAAGTCCTTTGAAATATTTGAATCTGATGTAAAATATTTGAAACGAAATGGCTAAGATTACTGAAAATATTTGTGCTACGCTCACCGAATTTCAGTTAACCTAGCCGCCCTTTTCAGTTCAAATGGTCCGACCGAAAATATTTGTACTACGCTTACCAAATTTCGGTGAAGCTAAACACAGCCTGTTTAAAATCCCTTTAAAAATGTCGAATTTTTTTTCAAATCTCTTGCAATCTCTCAAAATTCTTTATAGAAAGTATTGAAATCCTTTGAAATTCCTTAAAATGTTTTGAAATTCTTGAAATTAGAATTGAATTGAATTTTATAACCAAAAAAGACGAATTTTCTACAAATCGAAAATATGAATTTTCATGGAAAAAGTTATTTTTTGATCAAATAGTTTCATTTTCCACCAAAAAGATAAATTTACAGCAAAGAAGAATAATTTTCTACCAAATAAACATGAATTTTCATCTAAAAAATTAATTTCTAACCCAAAATATGTCGAGTTTATATAAAAAACAGGTTAATTTAAAGAAAAAAGACGAATTTTTAACAAAATAGTTGAATCTTCAACCAAACTAGATTAATTTTCAATCAAATACAAAGTCCAATTTTCAACTAAAAAAGATCAATTTTTAACTAAAAATGATTTAGTTAAATTTTAAGTTTAATAAGTTAATTTTCAGTAACAAAGGAAATTAATCTTTATCAAAATAGTTGAATTTTCAACCGATCAATTGAATCTTCAACCAAAAAATATTTTGTAACAAATTAGTTCAACTTTCAAACAAGTAGAAACTTGAGTTGGAAACAAATCTAAGAATTCTTATCAAAAATTATAATAATTTTAATTTTAAACTAAAAATGGCTTACTTAAATTTTCAGTTTGAAAAGTTAATTTTCAACAAGAAAAAATTAATTTTTATCAAAATAGTTATAATTTCAACCGAAGAATTGAATCTTCAACCAAAAAAAGATTTTTTAACAAAGTAGTTCAACTTTCAAATAAGTAGAAAGTTGAGTTGAAATCAAATTTAAGAATTCTCAAAAAAATTATAATAAATGCAATTTTAACCACAAAGGCGAATATTCCATCAAATAGTTACCAAGCAAAATTAACTTTCAACCCAATAGCTAAATTTTAATTTTCAACCAAAAATGGCTCAGTTGAATTTTCAGTTAAAATAATTATTTTTCATACAAAAAACGAATTGAAAATAATTCAATTCAACCAAAACAAATCAATTCTCAACCAAAAAATCAAGTAAGAAAATCAAAGAGATGAATTTTTGAACGAAAAAGACGAATTTTCAATAAAGGGGTTGAATTGTCAACTAAGAAAGATAAATTCTTCTAAATCTCTTAAACTCTCTTAAATTTAAAGACCCATGAAATATTGAAAATCATTGGAAATCCTTTGAGACTTGAAATCTCTTATAATCCCTCAAAATTACTTAAAATGTTTCGAAATCCTTTGAAATCCCTACAAAGCCTTTTGGAAACTCTTAAAATTACTTAAAATCCCTGGAAATATTCTTTAAAAAATTTAAAAATTTTACAATCCTTTTGAAACATTTGAAATATTTTGAAATTCCTTAAAATTAGAATTGTGCAGTCGGTTGTGCGAATGTTCAATTCAAATTCTATACACGCTTGGAACATTTAAATTGTTGAAATAGTAGAGAAAAATTTGATTTTATGTACATCAAACCAGCTTGATTTCCTTTTAAATTATTTCAATTTTTAAAATCAAAATCATTCCTTTCTTGGCTCGATTTTTCTCCATAAAAATGGGTAGTTCTGATCATAAAAATTTTAATAATCAAAGAAAATCAAGCCGGTTTGTTGTACAGTTATTTTCTTCTCTATTTTGAAAAATCCAATGTTCCAAGTATGTCCAAATTCTCAATGAACATTTAAACAAACAACTGCATAGCTCTACCTAAAATCTCTCAAATTTCCTTCGAAATCTTTGAAACCCCTTTTGTGTCAATCTAATCGAATTGAGAAATGATCTTTAATTGGGAATATCCAATACTCTTATTTAATTCTAGATTGATATTCCTGAAACCAAATAAACTAGTCTAAAGTTGTGCAATCATCAAAATTGTGTGAAATCAAACGAATGCTAACATAACACGAAATCCCGAGATTAGTGAGACTAATTAGCTTGAAAAAAGCCATTCCCAAAAACTAATTTTAATTCTTCACCTTTTCACCTTGGTGATGAACAACGCGACCGAAAAGGAAGGAACGCTGATGATAAAGTGGATAGGTAAAACTAAAAGCTAGTCGAGTCGAGACGAGACGAACTTTCGCATAGTTATTCTTGGGGGAGGTTCGAATCTAATCACACTACAGAGATCGTTCGGGTGATGGAACGAATTCCATTTGTCCCTGCACTGGCTAGCGCTCTCGGCCACTGGCTTAAAAGCCCTTCCATCACTTCTATTCTCCTTCGAACAGCCGCCGGATGAAAATTACTCGTAACAAGATTTATTTCATTTAAATGAGGACATACGCACTCTCTAGGCGCTCAACTAGAAACGTACCGTCTCTTCAAACACACTCTTCAACGTCCCCATATTGACCCCCATAAATAAACTTCCAACCCGAGCTGTCAAAGATGCCACGATCGATTTTTAAGGACCTTCTTTATTTTGTTTTATGATCAGGATCGACGATCATCCATTCATAAATGCTTGAATCGTAAACTGATTGTGAGAAAGGACTGCTCTGATGATAGGAATTTATTGCCTGAGGTACAAAAATGATGACCATCTTTCTTCGTTAATAGAGAAAGGTGTTGGTTTATCAAAATTCCACAATCATTCATCAGTCGTTGATTATAATCAAACATTTAAATACAGGGCCTAAAATGTTTTAAAGTTTGGACTTTAAACCTTTTTTTGCGTCCGAAAAATTCCCTAACTTTTAGGTGAATTCCCTCCCAAACTCTTCCTGAATGTTACCTACAGTTCGTTAGGAAAAAAATCTCAAACTCTATTTAAATTCCAGAAAATTTCCGAAATGTACGGTTATTTTCCCGAAAATTTCCGGGAAAATCCTCGAAAAATTTCCCACAGCGTTCATCAAACCCTATTTCTTGGTAGTGACGGTACAATAATACCGGCATAACAAGATCCCGAAACCTCGGAAATTAAAAGTCACTGATAAAGGCTATTCATGGACTAATCTAGATTTCGTTTTGTTCTGAATGCTGAGCTCGACACTTTTCTGGAAAGGGAGGATCCACCTAACGGTTTCAACTCTTCAGATGCGGGTCTGGCGATAAGGGCTACCTTTTTTATATGTAAATGTAAACAACCTATACGAAATGAACATGAAAAGGATAAAATCTTCGTGGTATTCTATTCAGCCGCAAATCGGATCGTTGCGTGACATGCACGCGCGAGCGTGTCGCATTGACAGGAAAAGTGAAATGTGTTTGTGAATTTATGCTTTGGTTCCACGTCGTTATTGGCAACATTCTTTGGATAATTGTGTGTATTCAAGATCTGTGTAATGCTCCAGATAACGTAACATTAGCTTCAGGATCGTTTATCGAGTTATGCTTTAATTTCACATATGTTCGTCAAAATTAACGAGAGAACTTGAGCACAATTACTGAAAATTACTGACAGAGTCGATTTGTGACGAAACTTGACATTTCCTAATCGATAATGTTTGATCAGCACATTAACTTTGCAATCATTCGAGTAGATAATTATTGTGGATATAACATTAACAGAGTGGCCTGAGGTCAGCGCAAACTGGAAAATCAAGGAGCCTTTGAATACTAAGGATCAGAGGAAATGAAAAATTGCTCAGGAAAAAATTAGGGAATTTCAAAACTGTTTTGCATTGATCTGTTTTGAATGTTATGCAAATTTTATTATGGAAAGTTTCATTATGGAAAGAGGGTGGTTTTCTCGTTCTATTTTCTGGGCTTATTTTTGAGACTTAATAAAATCTGCAGAGACTATATTTCTATTTTCGTGCATCTCACGTTCTTCTGCGAAAACCTCTTTGCGAAAAGCTCTTTCTGTCTTTCTCGCTTATGTCGTTTCCGTTTTCGATTCTCGTGCCGTAAATGCACCGCGACGGAGGAAGAAATCTGACGCGGAGGGAATATACCCTCTCGCATTTTACGGGTCGATCTGAATTTTAAATTTTTCATAGCTCATGGCCGACTAATTTCAAACCGCAGTCGGAAGCCTGGAAGACGCGTGCTCCCCCTTCTGGAAAGATATCATACCGACGTTAACGGGTCTCTTTCGATCATCTCACATAACGCATCCACTACCAATGAAAACTTTTCCGACAATTGAAAACTACTTCAATGGAACTTTTCCAGTTTCAAGAAATCTTAAAAATTTTACCTTCCAACTTATGGGTCCGCAAATGGGTACTTAGCGAATACATGAATTTTTCGAAGTTTCACTGGTAAACACATTTTGCTGACAAATAGACAAATGGGACAAATACTCAATATTCTAGACAAATTTCATTTCAAATCGTGCAAAATTTCAAGAAAAGCCCATGTTACGTGGTCTGTCCGGAAAGTATACGACAATTGGGACAAAAACTTGACGATTCGTGTTCATAAACCATCGTTATGAATCTGAAAGTCTATCGCAATGAGTCTGCGAGTGATACTGAAACTAAAAAGTGGTTTAGGCGATTTAAAAGTGGAAGACCACGAGATTCCAAAAAATATCGTTTCGGAAATTTTGAGCCTGCTGATCGGCTGCTGATTATTCCTTGCAGCTCATTCATCCATTTCTGGTGAAACAGCCTTGTACAACTTCGACAGTCCTTATGCAGTACTGACCTGGCTCCTTGTGATTTCTGGCTGCTTCTCAAATGAAAGAATCCTCTAAAAGGAAAACGATTTTAAGACGTAGAGGAAATAAAACAGAATGCGACAAAGCAGCTTTAACTATTCCGAAAGGTGACTTTAAGGATTGCTTCCAAAAGTAGGAGGATCGCTTGAAGAAGGTTGTGGCTTCCAAAGGGGAGTACCTTGAAGATGATATCACCGGATAGTTTCCGAACAGTCCTAGCAGTGTCTTTTCTCAAGAATTTCAGAAAAATGGTTGCTATTTGAAACTTCTGGTATTTAAAACAATGTTTCTGGCCATTTTCAAGTTGTTTTTTGCTTACTTTAGTCTTGCGTGGGAGTCAGTACTAAACTAGTCTCAAAATCAGTTGTATTCAGTCTTGGGTCGTTTCCCAAACAGTAAAACCATCTTAAATTCACATGAAAATTTGATAATTTTTCATTTCCTAGCAGGGTGAATACATGAAAAGGCGCGTACGATACATTCGAATCCCCACCTGTTCGTTTCTCGACGCGTCTTACACATGCTGTTCCCATAAAGCGACCTTCCCTCATCCCGAGGGACCACGATAATGTTCGCCCGGAGTATGAAAAATATACTCGTGTATGCATACTCGTATTATCGGTCGTGCGTGAATGTCGCCGGGAGTAAATGCGGGCAACTCGTGCGGGTATGCGTGCGCGTACGCACTCTATAGGGGGTAGTTCGCATACCTCAAGGGGCGGTTCTCCTTCCTACATTTCCAGGGGTGAAAATGTGCCCTCGGCGTACACGAAGGGTAGGTAATTGTTTTGCGCCGCGTACTTTCCTTGCACGATCATCCCCTTCCTTCCTCCTTTTCTCTCCACCTTTTACTACCCCTTCATTTTAGCTCAGGACTTCCCCCTATTTTGTCGGCGCGACGTGACGTGACGCGTTCTTTAAGATAAGGAAGAAGAAGTAACATTAGCTCATTCTGTGGTTAAGTAAAGTAATCTCGTGACGATTTGCGTTTGGCTGGAGGCTTAACTTGTGAATATGTAGCGGCCTGCGTGTAGACCCCTGGCTCTTGGTAAATTAACTTTACGTTTTACACGCACTCGCTAAGGACCTTGCAAATACGGGGTTTCTCTAATATGGCTCGCTGGACCCCAGGGGCCTAATTAATTTGCATTTTCTGCTTGAAAAATTTGTTTCTACCTTTCCGTGAGTTACAAGATCATTAGTTTGCGAGTTGAAGGCTCTCAAGTATAGAATTCAAATTTTACGTAGTTTATCATTACAGGCGTCGAACTCATTTAAGACATTCAAAAAACTGTCAATCCCGAGTAAAAATATTTTTACTTGATGTGGACTTGGTTTGACAATACAAGGATAAATAGTATAATTATTTCGTAAAATTTAAAGCGGAGGAGGTGGAGAGTGGAGCAGTAGGATGGATGAGGAGCTTTTTGGGATAATGTAGCCCTTATTTCTAGTTGTTTAAGATTATTTTCTTTTGTCTAAGTGAAAAATTGTTGCATCAGCGATCAATTTGAGAAAATAGTAGCATTAGTGTCATTTTTTCAAAATAGTAGAAGTATCAATAGTGGCGTGAGTCTGAAACCTGTAATTAGAATAGCCAAGATAAAGAGAAAGACATGAAAATATATGAAAAGATATGCAATCTCCAAGTAGGTGTTTGTTGGTTCGGACAGAAGTAAGTCTGCGGGATGTTTAACGGTTTCATAAATTGAAATTTACGGCCCCTCAGTAGTGTTCTCTACACCCTTCGCTTTGCCCACCGCCTTCGTGAGGTCCCCCATGAATAATTCAACCCCCTTTGGACCGTGGTAGATATCTCTTTGTAAACCTAACTCCATTCTCGTATCTCGCAGAATCTAAAATATCCGAATTACGGGAGCTTTCAGCGAAACAGTGCTCAACGATACATACGTGTTCCTACATTTCAAAGGCTTAGAAACCGTTTCCACCGATTTCGGAGGGAATTGTCGTCGAAGCCACTTTTTGGATCTTACTTTGGAGATTTAAGCCTCTCGAGCCTCGAGAGCGCCTTAAGCCTCGAGCGAAAGCTCGCGACATGCTTTCTCCTTTTTCTCTCCATTTTCTTATCTATTTTCTTCCTCCTTTCATCCTCTCTTTGGCTCGTTTTGTCTCTTGTAAGATCTACATGTATCTCTCGCTCTCTCACTCTCTCTATCTCTAGCTTCCTGGCTGTCTTTGATTCTCATTGTCGGCCTCTGTTACTCCCTCGCTCTATTTTGAACGAGTGTTCGCGGTAGCGTGAAGTTAAGCGGTCTCCGAGAGGAAAGCGAGAAATAAGCTCGTCTCGTCGTCAGGGAGAGAAGATTTACCGAGACGAACGACTCTTGTTGCTCCTTTATCAGCGACGACGATGACGGCGGCGCTTCCTCTTTCGCGAGACGCGAATTTACTAAAGGGAGCCACCTTCGCTCCGTTAACTCATTATCTTCATATTTCAGGTGGTCGATTTGCATTTATATCAATTTAATGATCAGCAATTGACGCTTTGGTAAAACTAACAACGCTGGAAAATAAATAAATAAAAGTAGCTTCACGCGGAGGCAAATGGATGTTCAAACGTAGATGTTTTAACTATAAGAGAGTACCGCGAAACCTCTGCTATCTTTTTTAAATGTTAGGCGTCAAAATATTTGTATGTTAAACAGCAACTTTCGAGATATTAGAATGAGACAGCCAAGATGTTGAAGTCGTTGTCCCAGTGTAGGAAAACGCCATACCTCGTTCGGCCACTTGATGAAGCTTATAGTTGGTATTCTAAATTTCACCATGTTGAAAGGTAGTGAAGTCCATCAATCAAAAATGAAGGACACATTAAAAATTGTTTAAAAAAATAGACGTGAAAAAGTTAACTTTGAAAGAGGAGACCGAACAAGCGTTGCGTTTCATATTGATGGTTAACATCGATGTTAACCTTCGATGCTAATCCAAGCATCGATGATAATCCTTCGCGGTGTTACCCATCTATATAGCGCTGAACGCTTGTTCTATCTGCCCTTTCAAAATGAACATTCCTGTTACATCTAGTTTGTTAAACAATTTTCAATGTGTTCTTCATTTTTGATTGATGAACTTCACTACCTTTCAGCATGGTCAAAACAATACTAACTACAGTGTTTTTCATAGAAGTAACTCAAGAGGAGATGGTGATAGTATGGTTCCTTTCAACTGCGAAATATAGGTTTCTTTAATTTTACTAAGAACTTATTTTTTACTTTGGATTTTTGTTTTCTGGCGAGGAGAACATGTGTCATTCGAAATGTTAACAATGAAGGATCTTCTTAACTATCTTCTTAACTATACTATTCGCTCAGATGCATAACAAAGTGTAGCATCGACTGATTAAAAGTAAACCAGGAAAAGTCATAGAATTTTGAAACCGGGCTTCTGTAGCAACCCTCTAATTATAATAGATTCTTCCTGAATAGAAAATTCACTTGAAACTGCTAGGTAAGGTAGCAATTTATGTCATTCTTTCATGAATGATTACACATTTCCATCTTCTTATGCAGCATGTTTTGCATATTCTAATAATACGTACCACGAGGTGGATTTTTCTGGAAATATCAAATATCTCGGGAAGATTCCGGGAGTGCTTTTGCATTATCTACACCAGTAGAAGTTCTCATGTATCTAGATACATGCAAAGACACGGTTCGTCCTTTTTTCCTGACCTGCGAGGTGAGGGAGCTCCTTTCGCCTGACCCTGATGTCAAATATACGTACCTGGGGAATATGCCATACGACAAATAAATAAAAGGAAACGTCGATTATGGACATTTCGTGCCTCTCGATAGATACCGAACCGTCTCGAAAACTGCTGCTATTGCCTTTAAATAAACATATCTAACGGAAGAGTCGAACCTGACGATTCAACACTTGTACAATATTGCTATTGCTTCGTAAATGGCACAACGAATTTCCCCACCCAGGAGTATGCAATGCATGTAACAGTAAATAATTATTTATTGACTATTGACTACTGAAAAATGCAAAAAGCGTTGTTCCACTTTCGTATTATGTTTACGATTGCCGGAATAATTAGCATTACAAGATATTGAATTCCAAGTAAAGTGATTATTCATTAGCAATAATATCAGACTTCACACTCTTTCCCCTATTGACCTCTTTTTTTGTCGAAGAAGCATGCTATTATTTTTTCGTTTTGGAATTCATCTCGTTTGATTAAAAATTCCACTATTTGGTGGAAAATGTAACTGTTTTGTAAAAAATTCCCTTTTTTTGAAACTGCAATATATTTCGACATTAACTGATAGGAATTTAAAGCGTTTCATATTGAATTAATTATAGTACCTATATTTATTTAATTAAATAAAAATGATGTTTTTCTTATTTCCCTATTTTCGTGAAAAATCACCCTGTTTCATCACTTTTGAGATAATTTTGAACTGTAAAGTCCATAATTAGCTGTAATCAGCTGTATGTAATTATTCTAAGTAAACTGATTGTTACATAGCAATAGTATTATATTACCTCGTTTATTGAACTCATTGAATTGATTTATGTAATCAGATTCTTGAAATGAGATATCCTGAAATAGCATATCGAGATGTATCATCGAGGATGTATCTACGCGAATTTCATTAACGATGAAAATTGTATGTGAGCAATTCTGTTATAGGACTCTATTAACTTGGCGGCAATGAAACATTCAGCAGATATAATCACTGTGTGGATTACAATTTTTGGTAATACGTCGTTAATCAATGAAACTGGCTCAATTTGAATTACCGTTGCGATTTACCGGACACGGCTGACGTTACGATTACTATAATGTTTGTCAATTTATGCTGTTTATGCGAGAGTTCCTGAATTCAATTTGCACGAAAGGTGCAATGCTAGTTCCTCTGCATTTGATAAAATTTGCCTATTATCGTTTCATCAAAGCACAAATGCCCATTTATCATTGATACGAATTTAGTTTCCACAATCTGATTATTTCCTCTTACTTGATGAATGCGATTTCATTTTGTTGACGAAGAGCAAACATTTAAAAAGAAACATTGAAAATTGAAAATGTACAATTGTAATACAGTAACAATTAATTAATTTTTCTGGGGTTCGTAGCCCACGGCAGCAACCCTTATGGCTTCGGTCGGGTGTCCGTCCGTTGTACTTTTTTGCGAGACTCGAGACCAGATTTGAGATTAGACTCAATACAATATTCGATATAAGCTTCGAGATGAGATTCAAGACAATACTAGAGACGAGATTCGAAACGAGGCGAGATTCGAGACGAGACAAAATTCAAGACGAGGCAAGATTCGAGACGGGCGAGATTCGACACGATACAAAAATGTATTTGTTTCTTATGGCAAATACGTGTTAAATACGTGTTAATAGTTCGAATCAAACCTAGCCATTTTGAAATCGAATTCGAGTGGAAATATTTGTACTCGGGCTGAGCCACCAAAGAATCTGACCTCAAGCATCCGACCGATTTATCCCTCACCTCGAGTCTGGAATCACTGGAGCTTTAATGCCTCAACCGAGGCCCTCGAAACCTCGACCTTTCCACTCTTACCCAACGATGCAAAAATCTCTCACTCTTTTTCTCCCTTTCGCCACTTATTACACTATCTCTCATCTGAATGTTCGCATCCACCTCACACGGGTTGGGGAGTTCCGGTCGACCTTGGGTTCGCAGACAACAATGAAATTTATCGAATGGAATCACTCTTACGAGCTGGCTAGGGCAGGCACTAGGGTCGGCTCCATAAGAGAACTCGTCCTGCTGTGAAGTTCATGAAAGATGAAAGAAAGCAGTCTTTTTTACAACCCCGTGGTACCCCCGTTCGTTGTCCATGTGTGTGCCGTGTACGAAAATGGCAAACCCTAGTGCATTATTAGTGTGTGCGAGACTTGGCCAGGTACGGAAGAGAGGCACGACGAGTACGTGGGGACATGTTTTTACAGAAGATAGCGATCAGGCACGAGCTGGATTCTTTATTCCACACAGCTCCAGCGGAGGTTGGTCGTCGCTTCTCTGGTCCAGCACGAAAAGAGCAGATCCAACAGCGACGGGATTCTCGTATCGTAAATAGTACCAGCAGAAGAAGCATGTCGTCTCCTCTGCATTATGATAAATCTGCCGGATCTGGCGAATACGATCCTCTGATTTTGCAGCTCGATTTATCCCCCTCCCCCAAATTCCCCTCCTCTAAATCCAGGTGGGACACTGGATAATGCACTCGAGACATTTTTTCGAGGACGATGCTCTTCGTCGTGAGGAGAAACATAAATGAATGGAGGCTCAAATTTTATATCTCGGAGTTCTTTTTGTGTTTTAATGAGGATTGGGAAGGTGATTCGAGTCTTGTTTTGCGATATTAGCAAGAAAGATCGGTACTAATTAGTAATTGCTGATTTTAAAAAGAATTATTCATGATGTGGAAGAAATTTTAGTATGGTTCATGCTTGAAGAAGAGTTATAATCGAAGGTGGAAAGATTAAAAAAGGCTTCAATAAGATGAATCGAGATTTTATGAATGGTGGTACACTACTTCTTTTTCTTCTTGACATAAATTACCATTCTGATAACTTTGTGATGGTAATTTTTAATGTTTAAAGGAATATAAAGAAACTGAAAATTCAAAGGTTTTTAAACCTTTTGAGTTATTTTAAAAGATACCGAAAAACTGTTGAAAATTCAATTTTCAGTTTTCTGCAATCTTGAACTATGTCTCTACTCTTTCTACGGATTTCAATGACTTCAATGTATATGAAAGAGCTTGAAAATATTCCAGAAATTGTTGGAAATTCAATTTTTAATTGTGTTCATTTTTCGATTTTTTTCAATTTGCTTCAATTTCCAACCGTTAAAAATTGAATATAATTGAAAATTTCAAATTCATTTGTTGAAAATTCAACTGATCATTTCCAATTTTCTTCAATGTTCAATTTTCTTCAATTGTCAAGTTTTGGAAATTCAATCGTGTCGAAGCATTTTTGCGGATTGCAACGATTTGAAGGGATATTGAGAAACTCAACCAAAGTCAAAGGTTTTTAAAAATTTTAAGTTATTTTAAAAGATTTCAAAGAGTTATTGAAAATTCAATTTTCAACGGTGTCTAGGAATTTCTGCGGATTTCAACGACTTCAAGAGACGTTAAGGAACTCAAAAATATTCAAAGAATTTTAAAGATTTTAAGTTTTATAAAAATCTTACAAAGAATTGTTCAAATTCAATTTTTAATTTTTTTAATTTTTTTATTTTCTTTCATTTATAGCCGTTAAAAATGGAAGATAATTGAAAATTTCAAATTCACATGTTGAAAATTTAACCGTTCATTTTCAATTTTCTTAATTTTTTACTTTTCTTCAATTGTCAATTATTGAGAATTCAACTGTTTCAAGGAATTTCTGCGGATGCAACAATTTGAAGGGATTTTGAGAAACTCAAAAAAATTGAAAGTTTTTTTAAAGATTTTAAGTTATTTAAAATATTTCAAAGAATTGCTAAAAAGTCAATTTTTATTTTATTTTTAAAAATTTTTCATTGATTTTCTTTATTTTTATTTTGTATTGTTGAAAATTCTATATAATTGAAAATTCAAAATTCAACTGAAAAAAATTTAACTGTAGAAAATCTAACTTTTCATTTTCCATTTTCTTTAATTTTCTTTAATTGTCAATTGGTAAGCATAAAATTTTGTCAAGGGATTTCTGCGGATTTCAACGATTTCAAGGGATATACCAAAACTCAACCAAACTCAAAGATTTTTAAAGATTTTAAGTTATTTTAAAAGATTCCAAAGAATTATTGGTAATTCAATTTTTTTGTTTGGATGTCAATTTTTTTCAATTTTCTTCAACATTCAACAGTAGAAAATTGGAAAAAAATGAAAATTCTACTATCAAAAATTCAATTTTTAAGTTAAATTTTCAATTTTCTGTCATTGTCAACCGTGGAACTAAAAAATATTCGAAGGATTTGGAAGATTTGAATTATTTAAAAATATTTTAAAGAATTTTGGAAAATTAACTTTTTAAATTTTCTTCAATTTTTAGCAGTTGAAAATTGGTGAACATTAAAAATTGAAAATTCGACGGCTGAAAATTTAACTATTAAAAAATCAACTGTTAAGTTCAATTTTCTCCAATAATTAGCAACTGAAAAAATCAACTGTTGAGTTCAATTTTCTTCAATAATTGTCAACTGATGAAAATTAAAGGGATATGAAGAAACTTAAAAAAATTCAAATATTTTTAATGATTTTATGTTGTTTCAAAATATTTCAAAGAATTGTTGAAAATTCAACTGTATAAAATTGAAGAAAATTGAAAATTCAATTTTTGATTTTCCTAAATTTTCAAATGTTAAAAATTCCACTTTTAAATTTGTTCAATTTGTAACGGTTGAAAATTGAAAAAAAAAATTTGAAAATTCAGCTGATAAAAATGGAATTTTTTAAAATTTTCAAAATGTGTACTCCAACAGTTAAAAATTCAAGAAGAAAGCGAATGTTATATTGAAAACAAGTGTCAACAATTTATGGAAAACCATCCTACAGTAGATAATGATACAAACAAATCCAAAAACGTAATTTTTGAACTGAAAAAAATCTTCCCTTGCCTTTATTCATATTTTTTACCTGAATGAAACATTTGTAAATTCCAGGGTGCACAGTCTTCCCCTTTTTTATTGAAATGCCCCTTTTTCCCCTGTCCTGTTTAAATGTACGATATTTGAAAATAAAATATTTGAATTACGCGGCGAATTCTCTGAAATTAGTAAGTGTGCCTATTATTGAATAATAATTAAAGCAATTATAGCACCTAAATAAATTATTTATTAATCTTTCCTATTGGTTAAAAAATTGTGAAATTTGTTATCTTTACAGCTTTTACTACTGAAAAATAATAAAAAATTATGAAATTTAAACATAAATGTTTGGCTCAATAACAATTTTTTGAAAATGTTCGAAAAGATTTTGACTTTTTTCGTAATTTAGGCTTTTTGGGATTTCATATTTTTTTGCGATTTTGTAACGTTATAAACACCAAGAAAAAAATGTTTCCCATGAATAAAAAAAACTAACATAACATGTTTCTTTGGTTCAAGCTGAAGAAATTCTAGGCTTGAATCAATAAAAAAAACATGTTTTTGTACATTTTCAAAAAATTCTAAATAAGGCAACATTTATTTTTGAATTTTAAAAATTTCAAATTGTAAAATTAAAAAAGAGAACAGAAAATATTTACCGATTTCAATTTTTTTTTCTTTATTCGTTTTGGATGTCGACCCACAAATTGCTATTCCTCTCAAACGATTCAATTAATTTTATCATTTTTACTTCGCTCTACTGAAGAGTGTAGTTTTAAATTTACATTTAAAATGGATCTCCAACGACCTAACTATATACAATTTTTAAAAATAAATTCTTGAATGGCAGAAATCATTGAAAATTATTTTAAAATATAACATTTCTTAGTAAAAGGTTGTTTGTTCTTTTCGTCATGTAAAAATAAATGTTTAATCTTTCTCCTATTTTCCCCTTTTTCGTGAGAAAATTACCCTATTTTTCCTTTTTTGAACTCCTTTTGCGCTGTGATACCTAAAATTGGTAAAGTTTTTAAATTCCAGTTCTTGTAAATAATTCTTTGTAAAAAAAAGTGTACATTTTTGATTATTAAGAAGCCCAGACATTTCAGTTAGGATAAATGGTATGAAGGTTAAAAATCTCGTACCATTCGTACCAATCTCACTGAATATCAAATATGAGAAAATGTTAAAAATTTAAGCTTTTATGGTCATAAAATAATAATAGTTTCAGCTATTATTTACTTAATAAACTTATTTTTATTGCAGGACACTATAATGATAAATTGTAATCATCAAGAATTAAATAATCCATCATGTTCAGGAGCACTACCAGAAACGATTGCCTATCTTTCTGATAGTTTTTTGCTTCCTTATAGAGGAAGCTTTGTAATGGTAAAATTTTCTGAAAATTTTAAATTTATCGAATTAAACCTTCCTTAATTTAAAAATGTCTAATACAATGTTCTAAGCAATTGTCCGGATGCGTGCGTGGATGTTACACTTTTTTGTGAACACGATAACTTGAAAAAGGTTGCAGATAAATTGATGAAATTTGGAGGGCTTATTTTCCCTACTAATACCTTGAAACTGACTGAAGGATTTCTGAAAATATTTATTGCATTTTTTTTTATCACTCAATAATATTTAAAAAAACCGGTTTTTTATAGTAAAACTTTTTTGATGGATTTTTTCTATAAGAATAGTCAGTTTTTTTCTATCTACTGTAGGGTGGTCACCCTAACCCACCCAGTATATTCTTCGTAGAAAAATGTCTTTTGAACCTTTCATAAGGGTTAAATATCCCGAGACAGGTGCTCGTAAAAAGCAGTGTCCGTGCTGGGGCCAATACTGACGCTATTTTCTTCTAGAATCTAGATGGCTGAAAATATTGGAAGAAGAAAGTGTCCATTTTTCCGGGGCGGATGTGGGGTGGTTTTCTCTCGAGGAAAGGAAAGTCCGATAGATTATCTGCTGTGCGGGTTGGCGCACTCTTGGTCATTGTGTGGCATTTAGGATATGTAGTGTAGATCGCACTGAGCCTGCACGTATAGTATCTATGGTCGTGAAGGCAATTTCGAGAAGCGTTATTCGTAAAACGATAAGAACTGCATACCTATCTCGACCACGAAACGTGGGGATAAGTCTCGGAGAGATAAGGGAACTTGACTCGACGCGAGCGAGACAGGTCTCCGGTTAGGTTCGATGACGCGTAATCGAAACCCAGTCGATCGTTTCGTTTTGTTGATCCTTCTACCGTGTCAACAAATTGCAAAAGCAATGTGAAGGCTTCGATCCGGTTCGTTAAACTCTTTGTTGACATTTCTCATCTAAACATCATTTCTTCAAGAAAAGTTTATCAATCCCTATGGGATTATACATAAACTTGTTTTTTGCAGACGGATTCAAGTGTAAACAATTTGATATTGTTCTTTATGATTCATTTTCATTTTTGATTAAGAAGGGTGTCTAGTAGGGTGGTCCAAAAAATGTTGTATTCCAATGCCGACCGGAAAACCCACCTTTTGCCCCTAATAAGCGGGGCGAAAGTAGAATGTTTTTCTCGAAAACTAGTTTTGCGGGGCAAAAGTAGAATAAGCGGGCCGAAAGTAAAATTAGCGGGGCGAAAGTAAAATTAGCGGGGTGAAAGGAAATTTTAGCGGGGCGAAAGTAGCATATTTTTCCCGAAAACTAGTTTTGCGGGGCAAAAGTATAATAAGCAGGCCGGAAGTAAAATTAGCGGGGCGAAAGGAAATTTTAGTGGGAGAAAGTAAACTTAGCAGGGCGAAAGTAAATTTTAGCGGGCCGAAAGTAAAATTAGCAGGGCGAAAGTAAAATTAGCGGCGCGAAAGGAAATTTTAGCGGGGCGAAAGTAAAATTATCATGGCGAAAGTAAATTTTAGCGATCCGAAAGTAAAATTAGCGGGGCGAAAGTAAAATTAGCGGGGGAAAGGACATTTTAGTGGGAGAAAGTAAACTTAGCAGGGCGAAAGTAAATTTTAGCAGGCCGAAAGTAAAATTAGCAGGGCGAAAGTAAAATTAGCGGCGCGAAAGGAAATTTTAGCGGGCCGAAAGTAAAATTAGCGGGGCGAAAATAAAATTAGCGGGGCGAAAGTAAAATTAGCGGGGTGAAAGGAAATTTTAGCGGGGCGAAAGTAGCATATTTTCCCGAAAACTAGTTTTGCGGGGCAAAAGTATAATAAGCGGGCCGGAAGTAAAATTAGCGGGGCGAAAGTAAAATTAGCGGGGTGAAAGGAAATTTTTGTAGGAGAAAGTAAACTTAGCAGGGCTAAAGTAAATTTTAGCGGGCCGAAAGTAAAATTATCAGGGCGAAAGTAAAATTAGCGGCGCGAAAAGAAATTTTAGCGGGGCGAAAGTAAAATTAGCGGGGCGAAAGTAAATTTTAGCGGACCGAAAGTAAAATTAGCGGGGCGAAAGTAAATTGTAGCGGGGGGAAAGTAAAATTTAGCGGGGCAAAAGTAATTTTTTCCAAACATTTCCGAAATTTTTTTTAATTTCCAAAAAATCTAACAGAATGCGCATTAGTTTCGACTCCGCTTTTCAGGACCATATGTATTTCCCATAAGAAATAGAGACGTTTTTGTACATTTTATTCAGGATCCTCAGTATTAGCTGAATCGAGTTGAAACTCAACATTTCGCTTCACAATTAGCCATAGAATACGAATAAAATATTACTTTCCAAATATCACCCCCATAAGTCTGTTTTTTCAGGGTCCCAAAAAACCCTATAAGTGAAAAAATGTGTTTTGCTAGTTTTTAGCGCTAATTATGATTTTTTTGCATCTTTTTCAATGCAAATTATTACTAATGCATAAAATAATTCTTCATACGGCTAATTAGATGTTCACATAAATTGTTGATACAATCTATTATTGTTTTTAGAAATTTTCTCCTAGAATACAGTTAGAAAGTCGCGGGTTTCTCAAAAATGTTCCACTTTTTGTCGAATTTTCAATTAGAGTAAGGTAATACCTAATTAATTTTGATAAATATAATTGTTTTAACAATTTATTTTCATTGTTAATAATATTCTCTTAGAATAATGCTAGAAAATTGCAGTTTTTTCTGAAATTTTCAACTTTTTGTTCACTTTTCACTCTTATTTATACGATCCAAAGAAAAAGTCCAAAGGTACACGTAGCGATATCAATTCATTAAGATACCATTTAGCCATTGAAAAAAATTCGGACATCGCAAGACCTCCTCCAGCCAATCCAGCTATGCATAAGCATATTTTAAGAGCTCTTTGGCAAATCAATGAGTGGCAACAAGCAATCAAACCTGCTATTATTTCTAAAGATGTGACGAAGTTTGGATGGTTAACAGAAAATGGTAGATTAGGTTTTGACTATTATGATGGGTCCACTGCTATGGAAATATTGCAAAAGTACTTTTGTTCTTGCACTGGTAGAAATGCTTGTAAAAATGATATTTTTCCATGTAGACAATCTAATTTGAAGTGCTGTGATGTTTGTAGTTGTAATGATACATGTGCGTATAGAGACGTAATAGTAGATATAGATGAAATAAATGAAATTTTTATAAATATTTGAATGGTTTTTATTTTAATGTAATATATTGAACCCGTATTTCAAACGCATAGTATTTGCCGCAACGCACGATCCGATCGCGCTCCGTGCAGCCGGACCCGACGCTTGATTTTGAAATAGCATATCTTTTTTTCTGTTTAATATTTAGATCTGAAACTTTACCAAAAACTTCTTTGCATATTATATTTCAATACTCAATAGTTATTCATTGGAAATTCGAAACTTCGTCAATCAACTTTTGCGTTTGTATGACAAAACTCGGATTTCGTGATAATACACATTTGAAAATTCACCAATCAAGTAATAATTTTGGCAGAATAATTGGAGTGGGCTTGTTGTTCAGCTCTTTAGTTGGGCAATAAGCATAAAAAATTTCATTAAGATATATTAATAATTGTCTGAGATATAGCGAGATTAATATCGAAAAACCTAAAATTCGTTTTTCTCAATTTTCCGCGAAATTGTCGTTTTTTTCAATGTTCCACCTATTTTATCGAAAAAATAATTTCATATTCGTATTCAGCGACCTCGAAAACATAAAGTAAAAGTGGTCTTAGCGATTAGTACTTCCGTGGTCACTGGAAGGTCCATTTGGGGGTGAGTCCCGTTCGCCTATAATAGTTAACCGGAAGTAGAAATATCCAAAAAGTAGTGCATATCAACATATAGATTTAGCAGTGCCGGTAATAGAATAGTCAGTCAGCGGGTCGCAAGGGTGGAAGGTGAGGAGTCAGTAGTATCGGTCAACGTGTGTACAGTCAATTGAAGGGGGTGACTGTTTAAAGTAGATCAAGTATCGAATAGTCAGCCAGGGCAGCTGTAAAGAGGAAAGTTGGAGTTATTTAGTAGTGGAGGTCAACGTATAATCAGGATATCAGGGAATCAGTAGTGCAAGTCAACGTATAGCCATCCATTCGCAATAACAGTTTAAAGGTCATTGCATAGTGTCAGCGGGAGAGGTAAGACGTAAGGAAGCCCTCCATAAACTGCTTTTTGGTTGAAAAGTCTATTATTATATTTGTGGTTCCGAAACCAACTCGTTCTATTAAAAATTCTACTATTTACTGAAAAATTTAATTATTTTGTTGAAAATACAACTATTTTGTTGAAATTCATCTTCTTTTATCAAAAATTCAACTGCTTGGTTGAAAGCTGAACTACTTCGTTAAAAAATCATTTTTTCGGTTTATGATTCATTATTTTATTTCATAATTCGAACGTTTGGTTGTAAATTAACTTTTTTGTTAAAGCTCATATTTTCGGGTTGAAAATACTACTATTTTGTAGAAAACTCGTCTCTTTGGGTTGAAAATTCAACTATTTCGTGGACAATCAAACTATTGGGTTGGAAATTAACTTTCTGTTGAAAACCCATATTTTTATTTGAAAATTCAACTATTTTTGTAGAAAACTCAACTATTTTGTTAAAGATTTATTTTTGTCAAGATTCTCTTCTTTGGCTGAAAATTTAACTATTTTGTTGAAAATTCGTTTTTTTTATTAAAATTAAATTTTTTAGCTGTAAATTTAACTATTCTATTTTTTTGTTGGAAATTCAGCCTATGCATAAGTTGACAATTGAACTATTTGGTAGACAATTTATGTATTTTGTCAAACATTCGTCTTTTGGGTTGATATCAACTGGCTGAATATTCGTTTTTGTTGTTGAAAATTAAGTTTTTGAACTAAAAATATAGCAATTCCGTTTTTGGATGAAAATTTATCTCATTTATTTAAAAATTTAGATATTTGGTTGAAAACTAACTTTCTTGTTGAAAATTCATCCATTCCGGTTTAAAACTTAACTGTTTTCTAAGATACTTGACTCTTTAGCTTTAAAACTCTTTTGTTTTTAATTCGTCTTTTTGGGTAGATAGTTAACCTTCTTTGATGATAATTCATCTATTTGGTTGAGGATTTACCTATTTCGTTAAAAATTTATCTGTTTTGTTTGATGATTTAAATATTTTCATGAAAATTGCGTTTTTCTTTGAAAATTAATGCCTTCAACGAAAAATTTTTACTATACCATTTTAGGTTGAAAACTTAACTTTTTTAGTTGACATTTCAACTATTTTGTTGGAAATTCATATATTTTGTCCGATAATTTGCCTTTTGGTAGAAAAGTTATCTTCTTGTTCGACAATTCATTTTTGTAGTTTAAAAATTCAGTTATTTGGCTAAAAATTTAATCTTAAAAATTTTTGGTTGAAAGTTTCGAAAATTCAACTGTTTTGTTTCAAAATTTGTCCTTCTGGATTGAAAATTTATGTTTTATGGTAAAAAAGTCATTTTTTTAGTTAAAATTTTTTTTTTTTTTGGTGAAGCTACAACTTTTCTGGTTAAAAAATCAATTGTCTTTTAAAAAATTTGTCTTTTTGGCTTAAAAATTCAACTATTTGGTTGAAAATGCAACTATATTGAGTTGAATTTTAATCCTTTTTGTTTGGAAATTCGACTGTCTTAAACAAAATTTGTTTTCGTGGCTTTAAAAATCATCTCTCCTAGTGAAAAATGTATCTTTTTTGTATATATTTCGAATTAAAATCTTAGGAATTTGAAGCGTTCAATATTAAATTTAATAACGGTGTTTATTTCTTAATTTTATTTAAAAGAATTAATTCCCCTATTTCCCTTTGAATTTCACCCTATTGTTTTTAGTGCATTTTGGGCAACTGAACTCACTAGAAACGCAACAAAACGCAGAACGGCTGCGTTACTTTGGAGGGGGGGGTAAAAATAGCCCAAAATTGGTAACGTAATTTATAGACGGCGCACAGTGGTCCAGGAACGACAAAAAGTTGGTCAAAAGTCTATTTTTCAACTTTATTATTTCTAAAAAATGAATTGGCAAATATATTTAGCAACACTTACACAGCACGAAAGCAAAAAAAAAGTGTTTCAAAAAATTGTTTTCAAAATTTTTGAGCCGCAGAAAGTTACCCAACTGCGAAAATCGATTTCTATTGATTATCCATGACTGAATTTGAGTGATGCTGGGTGAAAAGTAATAACAAAATTTCAAACAAATATAATTTATATTTGCGGCATATTATATGCTCTTGCTTAATATGACGTTTGAAATATATTTTTTATAAACATTCATATTGTTATTTAACTAATCTCAATCACTAAAAATGAGATTAAAACTTAAACTTTGATAATAAATAAATAATGTTGCCAAACCTTGCCAAAAAAAGTGAGCTCGCGGAAGCATTCTGAAGATATGTGAGTAAAGTTTCGCTGAAAAATTAGAGCTGGGAAGTGCCGGGAATTAGGGTAAAACGTTAATTTAGAAAACAAATTACAAATTACGGTATATGTGCATCATTGCACTCATACATTTTAGAACGAATTATTTGTAGTTTAAAAATTAATTTTAGACGTTTTAAGCTTGTTTTTATTTCAAAAAACATATTCAAAAGTGAAATGATATTTTTAAATGTTATTTTAATAAATTTTAACAAATATTTATTACATGAAAGTATTGTATAGACTTCTTGCCCTATTGTTTCAAAATCATTCTAAAAATTTATTACAATAAAAAATATACGGGTTTGTGAGAAGTTCGGTTAAAAGTCAGTTTTAATCTGCCTGTTACCTGCTCACAACTGCATTAAGACAGGTGCGTCGCAAAGGCCTCGAACAGACCGCGCGCCTCGAAAGTTGGGACAGTGCCGTAAAGCTACTTGCGTCAGGTAGGTAATAGATTCAAAATTACTGTAATTTCTAAAGTACACTACTCTTTTTTATGTTAAGGAAATTTTCCTTATGTTTACTGCTTTAGTTTGAATAAGTCATAGCGTCAATAAAGATATAAATATTAAGAAGAAAATGGGTGTTCTTAATGACTATCTTTTCCAAAAATCTTTTCTAGATCCCACCCTCCCTGTACACTGGGAAAACAATTTGTTTCGCCATCTTTTTTTTGGTTTTACAATGACAACTTTCGTCAGTCTTGAGAAAATTCTCTTCAAGAAAACACGGAAAAATCTCGTTCCTACATTCATAATTTGCCCAATTGCACTTTAAAGAACTAACAATGGAAAAGTTTCAAATAAATGCCGATCTCTTTGATTTTTATCGTAGAAAGGGTCATGGAAATTTTTTGAAATGTTTTTTAGAAGAAAATTACGCAGAAGTGTCAGAGTGTGAAAAAAATTAAATTAAAGAGAAAACTTCAATCTTTTGCCAAGTACGCTAAAAAAAAGTGGAGCAAGGCAAAATATTCAAAAAAAACTTTGGGGCCTAAAAATGCAATGTGGATAACTATGCTATGCTAAACATGAACTTTTATCATATTCCTGGAATGAAAATGTCTTTATAGCTCTGATCAACTTGATTTCGCTACATTTATGAAGTTAGGAATAGAAGGTAATAAATCGGCTGCTAAAATCATCAAAAAAGTATCTACTTCTCCAAAAAATCAAGCCACCGAGATGTTAAGCCATCTGAAATGTCAAGACAAAGAGAATCCTAAGTTACCAACTATGTTATCAGCTTTGGAGGCTGTAAGACTTATCGTTGATGCTGAATAGACCAAAGAGCAGTATCTTCTGATTCCAAGAATATCGAAAGTACATAATCACGATTTGTTTTCATCGTATAATGATTTCGTTGAGGCAAAAAAAGAGTGTTATCCAAGAAACATTGAAATTAATGAAAAGCATTGTGAAGTGAAACTACAAGACCTATTTTATCACCCAACAAGCAGGATTCTCTCACTTCTGACACCTGATCATGATGCTAATAATGAATTTGTTCAAAATAAGTATATTTTACACGTGAAATACGGTTTTGATGGTAGTGGAGGGCATTCTCGATATAATCAGAAATTTAGTGACCCGGAATCTAGTGATGCTTATCTTTTTGTGACATTCATAGTGCCTATTAGACTGACAGACAAAACAACAAATGCAGTGATCTGGGAAAATACACGACCTTCCTCTACTCGTTTTTGTCGGCCAGTTCGATTACAGTGGGTTCAGGAGAAAAGTAATGTGAATTCATCATTTATTAAAATTTATAAAATAGGTCTGTAATGCACTAAGTGACAGTACAAGTTCGGAATGTTAATTTGTGGAGCTAAGCCATCAGAAATGAATGACTTGTGTATGGTGCACAGATACTAATATTCGAGTCTCTTATCAAAATTGCATATCGTCTAGATAGCGAGCAATGGAAGGTAAATAATTTTTTCTCATCAATTATTTCAACACACAGGTTTGCGCTTTTGATTTTAATTCAAGTTAATATTTCATATAATTGTATCACATTTTGTTACATTTTTAAATTGGATGGATGCGAATGATGGGAGAACAATGATGAAAAAATGGAAAAAAGAAGAAATCCAGAAATCGCTTTAATCCCAAATGGGACTTAACGTGGATTTTCCAAGACAGGGACAGGAAAACTCTAATAATGGCAACACATTTAGACGATCATTCTCTAATCCTAAGGTTTCAGCTGAAATCACAGGTGAAACTTCAAACCATCCTTTGTCATAATTATCTCGCATTTTTAATTAGTTTCCTTTAATTACAATACCATTTTTTCAGGACTTGATGAAGAACTAATATCTCGCTGCGGTGATATATTAGTAGTTATATCTAGTGAATGTATAATACATATCGAGAAATTCGAAGAGTTTTGCAAAGAGACTGCCAGACTTTACGTGGAATGTTATTGTAATAAAAATATTATAAAATATCGATAGCGGTTTACAAGGAAGTTCTCTCGTCAAAAGACAAACGAGGACATTTTCTTAAGGTTGCTTGTCAATGCATGCTCGAAACTCTCTAGTTTTCAGCATAAAAAGAGAATTAGAGATATACCAAAGCAAGCCCAAGATCTCCTGATATTAAAGGATAAGCAAAATTATGAATCTCAAGATGACAGTGAAAGTGATTCTAATGAAGCCGAAGAATTAGAAGAAAATATATTGTAGGGTGATACCGACATCTTACTGTCTTAAAATTGTAATAATTTAATTTTATTGATATGTAAGATTAGAAGAATACATTATTTTCATCTATTACAAAATTTATTTGTTCATATTTTAATATTCCTGTGTTATTTGCGCTGTCATTGAAAAAATATGACTTTTCGTTATCTTTTCATGTTTTCAATCAACGTAAGATTTTTCGAAAGTTTTTATATTACATTTAATTTACCGATTAGAATTTCCCTTTTTGAGTAATTTAGATTTTTTGTAACATATTTTTTATCAAAATCTTTAAAAATCCCAAATTAACAATCTTTGTTTAGGTCCCAAAAAAATTTTTAATTTTTCGATGCCATTTTTTATCCGCCATTTTGATTTTTGAATTTTTCAAATGAAATTCATTATCAGTGACCTTCATAGTACCTAAATACTAATTTTTCGTGAAAATCCAATTAAATGTAGACTTTTGACCAACTTTTTGTCGTTCCTGGACCACTGTGCAGCGCCAAGTTTGCAGATCAGAAATTTCTAATTCCCTACTTTTTAAACACCCCTGAAATAAATGTTGTAAACAGTGCTCCATAAGCTGTCCTCATTTGCCTTTTTACGCTTTTAGACTCATTAATTCTTAAATTTTGTCAATTCTGACAACTTTCACTGCTGCAGCGTTCGTAATAGATTAAAGTTACCTTTGTAGAACGGTTCAGGTAAAATAAATTACGAAGCTGTACGTTGCTCGGGAATTAAAGCACCTTTCCAACCATATTTCATATTTCAGTCAAAATTCGTCTTTCGGAGATATTTCTGTGTTCGGTTGGAAGAGAGTTTCCTGCGATGAGTCATTCACCCCCGACAGTATATATTGTTGAGAGACACTGGCGTGTCACGAATGACAAACTCTCGTACTTCCCACTGTGTATTATCGGCTAAATCCTAGAGCAGAGAAACTCCAGTCGTACCAGATGGTACTGTTGACTTCGCAAACCTTAGAAATTACCTTCAGCTTTTTGCAATAAAATATACTAAAACTCTATTACTGAAGCTTTCTCATATAGGAATTTCGATTTGTAGAAATAAGGCTTTCACTTTGCGATTTTTTTTTTCATCCTCTTTCTCTGTAATCTAAATTAAATGCCACTCTACCACTTCGTTTGCGCTATTCGAAGTTTACCTAAAGAGAGCATTACGACTTTCTTAATTAAAATTTAATTATTATTGAACATTCGTTCCCAAAATAAACATTAATTAGAATTTCTAAATAAATTATATATAATAATCCAAGATTCATTTCTTCACCTTGAATTGAATGTTGTTTTCTTGATTTTCAACTTCTTATATTTGCACTTTAGATTAAAATGAACGAATTTGAAAAATCATGAAGCAAAATTAAAAAATGAATAATTTATAATGACTTAGTTTCAAGATCCTGATTTAGGAATACTTCCATTTTAAGCGAAATTTGGAATTTTTCAATTTCTAGCGCTTCAAGTTTGAATTCATTCATTTTTTAAGCTTTTAATTTGAAACCATAATTTTCAACGTTTTCAGAATTATTAAACGTAAAAAGATTTACAATTTTAAATTCTTCAATTTAAAACTCTGTAAATGACTGATTTTCCATTGGACTAAAATCACATTCTTTAGTAAGAAATGTATCGAATCGCTTTGAATGTCACTTGATACTACATGATACGATACTTATTATGAAAATTTCTATCACTTCAATTTAAAATTATAGCTATGAATGCGAAATTCTGAAGCAGTTTGATTTTTAAGGCCTTAGAACTGAATTTTTGTGCTTTGAAGTATTGAATTAGAAAATATTTGGTATAAAATTTCTCAATTTTTATAGTTTACCAATTTCTAATTTCACAAAGTTTCAGTTTGAAATTCAAATATTAACAATGTCAGGACAATTTCACTATTTATTCTTGAAAAAAATGCAAAATTTCATATTGAAAGCCTTGATAGTCAATTTTTAATTTAATCATTTTAGATTTAAATATATTAAATTGTTTGCTTTTAATTTTCAACGTACAATATTGTCTGGTTTCTTCAATTCTTCGAAATCCTATAATATAAAATTTGAAGACTTGATAGGTGCACAATTTTCAGTTTCAAGGATATGTAGTTGAACAATTTTAAACTAAATGCCTCCAGAATGAATTCAAAACAATTGAAAATTAGGGCAATAATTTATTAAAACCAAGTCTTAAAAATGAGAACATCTTGAAACTAGGCATTGAAAATTTAATTCTTTTTTATCTGAAAATGTTCGAGATCATTGAACATTTCAAACTCAACTTAAAAAAAAAACAATTTCGAATTGAAAGGCTTAAAATTGTACAATGTCAGTTATATGTAAAATATAATTTTAATTTGTTTCATACATTTCTGGTATAAAACAATTGAAATTTGCACATAAATTCTTCCACTATCTACAAAATATTATGTATAATTTTTCCGCCTGGGTTAAAAATGAAATGATTTAAACTTGAACAGTTAAAAATAGTGTTATTAAAAATCAAAATAAATAAAAATAGAACTTACTGAAATTAATACCTCAGTAATTGAATGAGGTTCAATTTAAAAATTAAAATTGTTGAATTTTCCAAAGTATCATGATAAAGAATTTTTTAATATTTCACTTTTTAATGTTTCCCATGTAGAATTACATCATGTTGAATTCTTAGAAAAATTTCTCAATCAATTTGAATATTAAATAATAATTTTTTATGTGCTAACAAGTTCAAACTCTAGAATATCAGAAGCAAAAGTCTCAGAGACAACAGTGTTGCATGACCAATTAGCTTGCCTACAAATTTGAATTCAATAAAATTGTTCAATTTTGAATGTTCGTAATTGTAAATGATATAATTTAAACTCCTTTTTAATGAAATTGTCCAATTTTCAAAATTTAAATCTGCACTTTTATAATTTTAAGAGCTTCTGGTAAAAAATTTCAATTTGAAACACTTCAATTTTCAAATTATTTAATTAAGATGCCTTTATTTGAAAATGATACCCGTTCAATTCCTTTTCATTTCATCCGAAATATTGTCCTTTTTGGCAACATTTGACCTAATTTAAAATTGTTTGATTTGAAATATTTTAAATTAAAAATCGTTCGATTCATATGTTTTAGATTTCAAGATCTTTTAATTCGAAATGATAAATTATGGTTAAAAAATATGAAAAACTCTTAATATTTAAAAATCGGCTTTATAATGGATTTTGAAATTCAAATGGAAAAACTAAAAAAGGTATTATTTTAATTTAGAAAGGAGACTAATAATCCGATAGTGAAGTAACTCGTTATGTAAACAAAGAGAAGTGGAAACTTTAGATGCAGTTCAGTGTATGTAGTTTTAATGGTTGAATCAACTTTCAATGTTTTAACCATTTTTCTCCCTGACGCTTACACCACGTTGACGTCAGAATGACTTCCAGGAGAATAGATAATCTTAATACATTAGTAATTAAAATTCCAAGCAACTTTCTCGATTTGCTTCTTCAAGTTTAATTCTCCTTTGGCATAGCGTATTCTAAAATGCATTTAAAAATCGGAATCCGATATTTCACATGTCTTCAATTGTAGCAGTGATTGTAGGGAAATATAATTAAATCCACGCAGGCAAACTGTACTGAGAATAATTGGATATTCATTTTTATTGAAGATAATTGATATCGGAAAACCTCCATTGCCTTTATTTAATGGAATCTGAGCTACGTAACAATTCAGAATAAATTCATTAAGACAACTGAAAAATTCAAAATTTTTAAATAATCCATGCCCTATTGAAGTTAATTTTAAATCGATTTTTTTTACCTCTTTAACTTATTCCCTTGCGTTTCCTCTTTTTTAAATTCACCTTTCCTCCCTATTTTTGAAAAACTTTCTCCTTTTCCTCTTTTCTTTTTGAACATACGATATTTGAAAATACAATATTTTTATTCTGAGGTTAATTCTCTGAAATTAATAAATATACGTGAGGACTGTAATGACAATTGTTCGTTTTACATCTGCAAACTAATTCTTTTCAAAACTAGAATATGTTACCGCATGTGGTAAATATTTGATATTTTCTCAACATACAAAATTATACGTTATAATTATTATACCTTCTTTAAATATAAACATAATATTTTATTAATTAATTTTCATAATAAAAATTTAATTTTTTGTTGCAGTTATAATATAGCTATAAGAATGAAATGCAATTGTATTGGTGAAAAATGCAACTATTTGGTTGAAAAGTAATCTGTTCTTATTGAGGATATAACTATTTTGTTGAAAATTAATTTTTTTTCAATATTCATTTCTTTGCTTGATTTTTTTTTTATTAATGTATTCCGTTGAAAATTCGTCTTTTTGGTAGAAGATGTATCTTCTTGGTTGAAAAATCATTTTTTTTGCAGAAAATTGAATTGTGTAGGTGCAAATTTATATTTTTGGTTTGAAACTTGAAAGTTGAACCGTTCTTTAGAAAATTCGGCTTTCTGGGTTGAAAATTCATCTCTTTTGGTAGTAATTGGAACTTTTTTGGTTGAAAAGTCAACTGATTGGTTGAAAATTAATCTCTTTTGGTTGAATATTCAACTATTTTGTTAAAAAATCAATTACTTGTTTGAAAACTGAACGAATTTCTAAAAGATTCTTTTTTTCCTTGAAGATTTATCTCTTTGGTTTAAAATTTAACTGCTTTATTGAAAATTAACTTTTTTGTTAAAAAATTCATACTTTCGAACAGAAAAAACTTTCCTAGTTACAAATTTGTCGTTTTGATTTAGAAACTCGTCCCTTGGTTACAAATTTAACTGTTTGGTTGAAGCTTCGTTTTTCTTTGTTTGAAAATTCATGTGTTTTGTTAAAAATTTATCTTCTTGGTAAAAAAGTTCAACTAATTTCCAGAAAATACGGCTTTTTGGGTTGAAAAATAATCTCTTTTGTTAAAAATTCAATATTTTTTGGGTAAAGAGTCTACTGTTTGGTTGAAAATCAACTTTTTGGTAGAAAATCCATATTTTCGGTTTGAAAATTCAAATTTTTTGAAAAAAATTTGTCTTTTTGGCTTGAACTTTCAACAGTTTAGTAGGAAATTCAATTGTTTGGTTAAAAATAAATTTTGTTGTTGAAATTTTATCTTTTGTTGTTCAAAATTTAAATATTTTGTCGAAAATGCAATATATTTTGACTTCAAATCTTAGGAATTTAAAGTATTTCATATTAAATTCAATACATTACCTACATTAATTTTATTTAAAGAATCAATTCCACTATTTTCGTGAAAATCACTCTATTTCACGTGTTTTTAAATCATTTTGTGCTGTGAAGTCTGCGGATATACTTGAAATTGGAATGCATAATCCGTAAACTATGCCTGGCAATGAAAAGCTTAAGAAAATATTTCATGCAGTCCATATTATTTATCCTTTCTAAGTTTTCGTGCCTCTATGGAGCTGTTACAAAAAGTGGAATACTCGATGTGAAAGAATGGAAGGCAATTAGTCGCTCTCTGTGCTTTGTGAGCACTTTTACTGGTGCTGCTCGGCGCCGGCATTATTATTTTTTGCGGCAAAGTTGGCAAGGTGTGGGTACCAGGCACCTGCGCCAAAACTTCAGAGAGACTAAAGAGATTGAAATACAGGATAGTTACTGGAAAGGGCTATGGATAAGGACTGAGAGAAACGGGCTTTTCGAAGTTTCACGTTAATCACTGTTACCACAGGAAATGCCAGAAAGGACTCTACAACCGGAAAGACAAACTTCAGACTGATCGCAACGTTAATCCGATCTCAAGAGCGAACGAGCAGATACCACGAACACCGGAAACAACACCAATAAACCTTGCCCAACTGCAACCATCTCATGGTCATGGTCAATTATTCCTTGAAATGTGCTTCAGAATATGCGAAAATAAAAAAAAATTAATGTGTGGATTTAAATTCCCATCGAATTCAAATTCATGTTTAATCTTTTTCAATACACGCAAGAAAAAGCTCAGTAAAATTTACAGGACGCTCGATACAATTGTGAACAATAATTACTTTTTAGTAGATTATAAAAGAAGTTTTGTTGAATCAATTGTTTTTTGTAGATTATATCTAACTACCAGTATTATCTACTGAATTAAGTTTTCTATTAATTTGTAGATTTTACTAGAGGTTAAATAAAATGAACAAAAAATCAGTTAATTTAATTGAACTTCTTGTAAAATCTACTGAAAATCAATGTTGTCCATATTTGTATCAAACGTTCTGCAAAACGGATCTCTTTTCTACATGAAAATATAAATACAGTTTCAATATTTACGAATGAAATGTTCGTTCAAGACATCTATCAAAATTATGTGACCAGAAAATATAAAATGACAATATTGTTCACATACGTATCAATAACTAGTTGAAACTTAATCTAAGACATGTTTTGAAAAATTCACCAAGTGAATTAGAAACTAAAATGGAAGAATTTTTTCAGATTTTTCAGAAATATTTTTAAGTGTTGGAGTAATTTTTCTAGTACTCGTAATCAGTCTATTCCCTTTAGGAATAATAATTTCATATATATTTAGTGTTTACTGATTTTTATCTTTTTTTTTGTTGCAGGTGAGTGATGATATTATCAACTGTGAACAAGGAACAAAATTAGGGTAATGTAAATATCATATTCAGAAAATTATGTAGTTTTATGATAAATAGACTAGAAATTTTGCAACTCTTAAATGGATTAGGTCTTTACAACAAATTTATAAAAATATTTAGATTTTCGTGATGTTTTGCCATCAACAAATTTCGACCAAATTCTAATACACTTTTTGATCCGAAGACAGAGAAAAAAATTGAAGTATAGCATGAACACTAGGATGGTTCAAAAAAAGGCAACGTTTGATTCTTGTTTCGAAGAATGGATGGTTTTATGAAGTTTCCAAAACTCACTTATAATTATTCGAACAATTTTTATTTGTGTTCAACAAATTTTCTACAAAAAATCACAATTTCATACCTTCTCTGAGTAACTTGCACCATTTAATTTGAATTAAAAATCAACACGAACGAACAATGAAGTAATCAGTTCATGTCACTCAAAAGAAAAGAAAATTTTGTATGTTTTGTCAGAAAAAGTCTTCTTTACACAAATTGAACTTATTTAAAAAATTATGAGTGAGTAATGAAAAGATTCAATCTAACAGGAGTTAATGAGCTTTTTTGGAAAATGTTCCAAAAATTGAATCGTTCCATATTATCCTAGTCAAAAGTTACATTTCAACAATAAAAAATGATTTAAAGAATCAACAATAAAGTCAATCATTCACATCTATATTTTATTTTAACTAATTAGTTCAAGTTACTCATAGAAGGTTTAAATTTCTTGTTAACAACAAATGTAATAGTTGATATTTTAGCGAAAACAATATTTTTATTTTAAATCCAAAACACTTGAATTGAATCGAAAAGGACGATTTTCCATCAAAATAGTTGTATTCTTAACCAAAACAGAATTACTTGCAATCTGACAGTTACATTATCAATCAAAAAAATGAGCTTTCTATGAAAAAGTTCATTTCTGTAACAAATAGATGAATTTTCAACACGTAAGAATAATTTTATAGTGAAAAAGATGACTTCCCAACAAAATATATACATTTTCAACCAAGTAGTTGAATTTTCAATGAAGCATATGAATTTTCAACGAAAAAGTTTATTTGCAATCAGTTAGTTAAATTTTCAACAAAAATGTTGAATTTTTAGGTGAAAAATGTTAATTTTTAACAACAAAAAAAAAAGAATTTTCAGAAAAAAATCTGAATCTGTAACCAAAAAAAATGAACTTTTAAGAAATCAGGCAAACTTTCAATCAACGAGTCTAAAAAGATTTATTTAAAAAAAAATGTAATAGCTGATATTTCAATAAAAAAAAAATTTTAATTAAAATAAGAAATACTTAAATTTAGTAATAAATTTAATACTAAGATAAGAAATACTTGAATTTAACGAACAAAAATTAATTTCTTACACAAAATACTTGAATCTGCTACTAAAAAGATTAATAATATGATGTCAATGTTTTTTGTCTACATGGTCGATAATCAATATTTTTTTAAATCAACCAAACTGTTGAATTTTTAACCAAAACATTGATGTTCTAGAAAAAAGACGAATTTTCAATCAAATACATACATTTTCAACCAAATAGTTAAATTTTCTACCAGAGTGTTGAATTTTCCAATCGAAAATATGAATTGCTTACAAAATAGTTGAATTTTCAATCGAAGCAGATTATTTTTCAACCACACACTTGCATTTTTAACCAGAAAAAGTGAAATTTCTACAGAAAGAGATCATTCACTTCTCGTTCTTTCTCTTGAAAATTTTCCAACCAAAAGATGTATGTTCAACAAAATAGATGAATTTTCAACCAACAGAAAATTTGTTAGTTGAAAAAAAAAAATTCAATATATTTGTTGAATTCTTAGGTCAAAAAGATAGGGAAAAGACTGTGAAGCCTGCGTTATATAAACAGGAATTTTGATAACTTATAGAGTGAGGAATAACATTTCAAATAAATATTGAAGTTTATTTTCAATACTTTTAGAATATCAGAGAAGTGATTTGAGGAGGTCCCTGCAATTTGAACTATTTTTATTGAAAATCACGCCGTCAGTCTCATATTTTTGTGGTTATTAGAGTTTTCCTCGGAGTTTTCCCTATTTTATTCATATGTGGAGACAGAGACGCTGGGAAGCCAATTTGATATTGTCCAATCGAAAAAAGAACACAAAACTTCTTTCTTTAGGAACCCAAAAAAATGAGCTATTTCCTCAAACCAGTTTGAACATTGCCTTTTTTTAACCACCCTAATGAAGACTTTACATGTCTGCATCCTCTTCTGAAGGAGAATATATCTGCAATTTTGGAATGACCCTATTTTATTTTTATTTTGCATTTCATCGCAGTAGCGGCTACTTTCTTCAACCCCAGAAGTATTACCAACACAAAGTCGTGATTAATTCCTGAATTCATATTATCAGTTCCGAGTTTCCGTTTGTAAAACGACTAGTGCGTTCGTTATCGTAGCAGTTTCTGCAATTGCAGCAAAAATTGATAAGGTGTAAATAGGCTCAAGTGTAAATGAAATCCTTCCAATAAAGAGGACCCTCGTCCTCCGACCTTTTTTTGCCAATGCTGGGAATATCAGCTTCCTGGTCGGAATTCAGGAGCAATTCTCTTTGGTCTCGCGCCCCGTTACAATCAGAGGGGTTCGGGCAATAAATATCCACAGGACTTTATCAGAGTTCAGGTTGAGGGTAGAGAGGCGGAGTCGAAAGCAAGAGTAGAGAACGGGATTCTACACGGAGAAACCTAACGTATCGGGTTGGTAGATACCCCGATCCCGAGGGTTATAATTTGGCTCTATTACCCGGAGACACGCTTGGCATAGGCAACCAGCCCGCAGCATCTGTAACCCTCATGTCTCCTTTTCGCGTGTCCTCGATTTTCAGAAAATGGTTACGATTCAAGAACCGTGCACGGTGATGCTGCTTCCTTGCCTTTCTTGCTTTTCCGGCTTCAAACCGGAGCGAGGTTTCGAAATACATTTCACCTCTTGAAATTGCTGACGGTATATTTAAATTTCAGATCAGCTGCTCTGAAAACGCGCTTCCGTCGACTTCCAGCTCGGCTTGTCCACGAAATTCGACGTATCGTGTATTTTTCGCGTCGCGCCAGTAATGCCGAGGCATGCATTGAACATCAGCTTCCCAGACGTAGGAATACTTAAAATTTCTCGGCTTTTTCTGCTGTTTGAAAAGCAACGCATGTCTTGTCGGTTTGGAAAATTTATTCTGAACCAACGATCGTATGTTTTATATATATTTTCCTCAGCGAATGTTACATGATAGAGAGCCGCCCATAAATTTTCATGATACACCTAACGTCGACCAAAAATGTATCCCAAATGTAAATAACTTCATCACAACCTTGATACATAAAAAATTAATGTTTTAGCCTAATAAAAAAATTCTTAGAAATTTAAGAAATACAAACTCCAAGAACCAAAAGCGACCAAATTTTGACTACTCTTTTTAGGGGCATGTACCAGATTTACAAAATAAGTTTTCGATACCAGACTGACGTTCGTTCTTCTTTCCTTTACGACTATCTGAAATGGAAAATTCTTTATTAGTTTATAAGTAAGTTCATTCATGAGAATTTTATTCATGTGATAGTTTGGTACGAGCCTTTAATCTTCAAAAAAGAATTTCTGCAAAATTTACCAAAGTTTAGGTATTTATCCAGCACCTTTATTAAATTAAGAAAGATTGTCAACATATTAAACACAATGCTACTCAAGCATCTATAGGTTCGATTATTATGGATCCAAAAACTGGTTGGATAGGTTTTTAGATGGCTATTGATAGTTTCCAAAAATACTTACTGTGAAATCGTAGCTGATCGTTTTCTCGAGATATCTCAAAATTACGTTTCACAAACATATGGGCATATAACTAGAATCTTTCACTTTTGTATGCCCAACAAAGATATTCAGGTAATTTTAGTGAATTAGAAACTTTTAGTCTCTTTTTCAAAATATCGTTTGAATTGAAATAATTCATAATGGAATACTTTTAGATTGAAATATACAAAACTGGTTTCAAATTTGAATTTTGCGAAACTGTATAATTTAGAATTTAGATATTTTTATTTTTTATTTCATGTGAACTTCACACTTGTACATAATTGTGCAATGTGAATTGAAGCCTTGTAAATTTCACAAAGCCTTGCAAATTCAATCAGACTTTTTTTCGATTTTTCGTTTAAATTTGAAAAAGTAAACTGTTGAAAAATTATGAATTTAAAGCCTTCAATAATGAAAAACGATCATTTTCGAAATTTTGAAATTTAACCATATATTGTGATATTTGAAATAGAAAAATATTTATTTAAAAGTCTTGAATATTTTGAAATTTAAAGATTCCATATTGTTCGGGTTTGAATTTAAATCGCTTAAAGTTGCAGGATTAGAAACAAACGTCGTCTTTTGTTATATTATTATTGCCATATAGCTTCCTGAATGAAAGGTCAGAAGCAAAGAAGAAGATTTTATTTCACAATAATTTTCTATATCAATTTTGACCATTGAAAAATTTTTAACGTGTAACGTCTTAAAATCAATCCTTCAAATTTGTGGAATATAATTTAAAATTGTAAAGGAACAATTTAAAATATACAAATATACAGTTTGGCTCGAAAATATTTCAAAATTGTTCAGTTTGAAAATAAAAGCTTATTAATATTCAAAAGATTATAAATTCACGATATTTAAAATCGAATAGATAAAACTTAAAATGGCTAAAATTAGATAGTTTTAACCGAAATGTATAGGCATACTGAAAATATTTGTGCTGCTCTCATCGATTTTCGGTGAAACTAGACACGGTCAATTATTTTAAATTACAAGAGCTTAAAATTTTATAATTTTTAATCGAAACATTGAAAACTGTGTATTTAAAAATATCAATTCTTCAAAGTTCTACCATTTCTAATTGAAAGCCGTAATACAAATTAAAATGACGTGGGAAAATTGTTTGAAACCGGAGAAGAATTCAGGAAATGATGGGCAATTTTTTTGTGAACTCGAATGCTCACAGTAAAGAAATGAGCACAAGCACTATTGAAAGAAGTATCAATAGTTTTTTATCGAAATTTTGTACTTTGAGTAATGTTATGGCTTTTTAAGTGCTAGAGGAATGTTGCAAAGCACATAACTGCGACGACCGATCCGCAATATTATATTCGCCCGAGTGCAGTTTAAAAAAAAGATCGAAACACGTTTCATGGAAAATGTATGAGAGTAGACTATACTTTTTCAGCAGTCAAAACAAAAGCTCGATATGGTATATCCCGTTACTCACATGACGCTCACTATACGCCATTCGTATTTGACAGGGATCCAATGTTTTATAGTCCTCGACGTAGACATGGACTCACGAAAAAGAATAAAAGAAAAAAAAGATTATTCACATTGAAGAATATATACCTAAAAAAGATAAAATCTAGTACGAAAGTCGAGAAAAGTGGACTGAAGTTGTAAAAGTTTAGATTGGCGGTCTTCTATCTTCGTTTTAGTTATGCGGCTTCAATTCTTTATAGGCTGACCAGTGACCACTCTAAATCTCTTTCAGTAAATTCGACTAAACTTTATAACTTTTTCTTTTTATTTGACTTCCTTCCTTTCATCTGCTCATCTCACTTTTCCCACTTTTCGAGAATGTATAAAAGGATGGTACACTTGTTGATGATATCCTTGCTTTAAAGGTATAAAACTTTATAGGAAATTTATGGGGGTTTTCGAAAGTAAAAGAGAGTGAATCATTACACGTAATTCCCATCGACAGTATTAAGTAAATGAGATTGAGGGTTTTATATGCTACTTCTAAGCGCAAATGTATAGGATACATTTATTTCTCTGTGAGCAGATGAACCTCTTTTCTTGGAAAGCGTTTCTATATTTGCTGGCAAATAACTTGATATCGAATAGGGAGCGAGTAATTTTTAGAGAATCTTTTTTTTTAAGAAATCAAGTTACACTATTTTTAACTTAGTAATTTCACTTGAAATCTATTAATTTTATTAGTATATATTTTCCACTGATTTATCTACAGGCAATAAATTTTGAAATCAAAAGTAAGGAGTTTTATTTTCATACTTTATAATTAGTTTAACATTTATTAATGTTTTATAAACTTTTTGCCCATAATTTAATTGATGATTTTTCAGACTTCCATTCAATCGGTTCCATCCAATTATAAAAGTTAATTCGAGAGTGTACAATATTAATTAATTTCATTTATTCGACCGCTTAAAAACGTCTTTGATTCGTATTCTATTCATTCAATAATATTTAAATACATTCATTCACATTGGTCACATTCAAACTCCTATATTTCTGCCCAATTATCGTATGCTCTTGTCTATTGATTGTTTTCCTACCAGGCAGTTTGACAGTTTATTAGTATAAGTCAGTTTGATATCCTATAGCATTTGGTATCCACTTGAAGTTGATGCAATTGCATAAAAATTCTTTTGTTCCGAATCTAATATCAAATTCTTATCATGTCAGGTTGACATAAGTGTTAGGGCAGTGTTAGGGAAGTTCCTAAAAAAACGAGTTAACTACATGTACAGTTACTCAGTGAAAATAGTAACTTGTTATATTTCTAGGCACTAATTGAAGAAACTTGAAGTTCCTGCAAAGTTATTTTTTATATACGGAAACTTATATTACATATGTCTGAAATTATGAAAATTTTCCAAAAATGAATCAATGCTGTCATTTTTACTGTTCACAATTGAAGATTTTGCATTTTCAAATCTATAAAATTGAATATATTTCAATGTTAAATATTCAAAATTAAACTATTCCACAGAAAACACTCAAAATTGCATCTTTTTCTATTATAAATATCAAATATTGAAGATTCTTCAATTGCAAATATTCGAAATTAAAAAAATTTAAATTGCGAATCGTTGAAATTAAAGAATTTTCAATTGTAAATCTTCAAAATTGAAATATGTAAAAAATGTTCAAAGTTACAAACCTTTTAATTATAAATCTTAAGAATTTATTAATTTTCAATTATATTGCTTCAAAAATAAAGAATTTTCAATATTAACTCTTCCAAATTATAAAAATTTGAATCGACAATCTTTAGAATTGAAGAGAGTTTAATTTTGAAAATTTACAATTGCAAATTATGCAAGTTTTAAGTTTTACAATAAAAAATTCTGTAATTTTTATGATTCCCATCTGAAATTACATCAATTTGGAAGGTTTAGAATTGAAAACTCCTATCTTTTGATCATAAAAATCATTACAATTTAAGAATTTTTATTTATACAGCTTGAAAATTAAAGAATTTTAATCTGTCAATCGCTCATTTTTCTACTAGTACAACATCAATGGCATATAAATTCCTATCTAAATGATAGTAAAAATGCTTCCCCATTAAAAAATACAATCAACAAATGGCAGAGTGAATTTTGCAAATTCCATTGTTTTCGAACTGAATGCCTTCCAATACCGGAAACAAATTTAAACTTGTAGTTCTAGTTCGATTTTGGAGGAGCCATTCAACTAACAGTTTGTCGCTGGACGGCTTATTTCTTTACGAACGAAACAGAATGGAAAATGGATGAAGGAGCAGTAAAGGGGTTCCTTTTGAGTCTTGATCGCGCAACACTTCCGTTCCGGAATTGCACCCATTCACTGAAATAGACAAAGAAGGGAATGGGTTGAAAAAGAGAGAAAAGAGGAGGTGTATTGATTTCGAGTGCACCGATCCTAAGCTCGTCTCTCCTTTTCGTGTTGCGCTTTTAATCCTCCCTTGAATTCTGTTCACAGTGGGCATCGATCAAACTCAACTAGGAAGTGCTTGCAACTCACCGTTCTTTTATCTACTTTTATTTCTCTGATATTTCGTGGTCTTTTTCATATCAAACTATCTTGCAAAAACTCAATGGAGGCCATGGCGAGGACTCACAGGTCAAAGGTAAAAAGTCAGAGATTGATGGTCAAAGTTCAGATATTGAAGGTGACGAATCAAATGTCACGAGTTAAAGGTGAGATATGTCAAGAATGTGGGGTCAAAGATCAAGAGATACATATTAAAAGTCAATGGTGAGGTGTCATATGGTAAGAAACTGAGGTCTAAGCACAAGCATCATGGGTCTAAGAGCACGGAACAAAGTTCAGGCGTCAAGGGTTGAAAGTTAAATGGCAAATATGAAGAATCTGAGGTCAAAGGCCAAGCATCAGGGTTCAAAGGTTAGGAGTTAGGGGTCCGGAGACAACGATAAAGGGCCAGGCGTCAAGGGTCAAAGTTAAAGTGTCATATGTCAAGTATCTGAAGTCAACGATCAAGAATCACAGATTAAAGGTTAAAGTTCAGGTTCAAAATATGAGAAATCGAATGTCATGATTTAAAGCTCTATGGCTGAAGGTGATAGGTCAAGGATCAGCGGGTGAGGTGGCACACTTCAAGAATATGAGGTGAAAGATCAATAGTCACAGATTAAAGGTCAAAATACATATTTCACATGTAAAGGCTAAAATCTCTTTAGACAAAAGTCAGAGGCGAAATGTAACTGGTGAAGAGGATCAAAGTTGAGGTGTCGGGGGTCATTTACAAAATGAACGAATCTGTGGTAAAAGGCCAAGCGTCAGGGGTCAAGGGTCAAAGATGGTCAGGTCTCAAGGGTCAAACATCAAAGATCAGTGGTCATGTCAACCCAGAAACACATATTTATATATGCAATAGTATACACTCGATATTGACACATCGGCATGAACGTACACTTCGATATCGAACGCATGAACTTGCCTCTGTTTGTACCGACGATTCGGGCGGTATGAGTCGAGCGGATGCACAATTAGCCGGAAAGCTCGATTTGTTCGACCCTCTGACGAATAACGCGTTTAGTTAGAACACATACACGAAGGAGTGTCAATGTGGATGTGTGCCCTTTATGCACACGAAAATAATCACATTTCCGTTCGTCTAACGACAGTTTGAACTCATGTTGTGCGTTTCGCTCACCGTCGCCTCGCTTCAATGAGAAGCGAGAGATGCAAGGGGCAGGGTGAATAATTTCAACTAATCTAAAATCGTTAGGCTCCGTGACTTCAATTCTATTACAATATTCGATCTTGCGGAAGCTTCAATGTATATTAATGAGGTAAAATTAATTTTTCATGCCATGCTGTTTTCCTGCTTTTTCTTTTTTGCATGAAACCTGAATCGTATCTTTTAAATTCATAAAAATTCTGGTTAATACTATCTTTCTAAATTTAAATTTGATGGCAAATTAAGTTCAGGAGTGGATACAAAAAATCGAAAAATTTCATTTGTTGGCTTAAAGGGGTAGAGCATGGTCTCAAAAGATTAATTTTTTCAGTAAAAAGGAAGTTGATTCAATACCGTCGACCAAACTTGATAATGAGTTCTTTAATTTTTAATTGAACATGGTGTAACGATATCAAGCCAGGTAAAGGATGCTTCAGCTTTACTAATTAGTATCAATTTCGCCAAAAGAATGAAAGAATTTGCTCAAAGCCTGCGAATTATAAAATCCATGAAAAATTTCTCTTTATATGAAAAATGTATGGAAATAATTCCTGTTTTGAACGCAAAATGATTATAAAATCTATTAACCCACTAATGATCATTCTAAAATTGATGAACAAATTTGTATATTTTTACTAGATTTTCAAGTAAAAAATGGATAAAATATTAATCAGAAAGTGAAATATCGACGAGAAATCCTTTGAAAATTGTGAATTGTTGGGTGAAACTTTTCTGTTTTTCTTTTCAGTTTGAAAATGTTTTCCTGTCAATTTTCTATTCCACATACATATAAGGGCTCCTTTCACTACATCGAGATTGACGATGAATATACCTGTATACCTATAGGTATTTCTGCTTTCAAAAATATCGATGCACTGTAGGTGGTGATTTATCGACTATCCAAGAAGCACTCTCGCTATTTATCATCTTCCTTGCAAAAGAATCCTTTAAGTGATACGCTTTCCTCCCATTTTCAAATCTTCGTTTTTACTAGCATCAGTGACTTTCCTGTCTGAACCCCATCATTGCCATTCACATTTTCTTTCCCTCGTTTCGTTTCTAGATACGCAAGTCACTCTTCAACAATACATTTAACTTTATCTTTTTCATTCTGTTTTGAACATTTATTCATATAAAAATATCCTCGCTGCGGGGGCACATTCTCATTGCGTGCGGCGCTTCCGCTTCAATTCGAAAATTGAGATTAGAGTCCCTGATGAACTACAGTCAGAAATTGGAATTGAAATTGTTATTCAATTTGCTTTTAAAGGCGGTTTTCAAAGCACCTGCAGCTTTGACGATTACATTCTCATCGCGACACTTACGCACCACAATTAGGTTATACAGACGGTTCTCCTAAAAAAATGAAACGATGTAGACGAAATGGAAGAAGATATAAGAAGAAGGTATGTTCTTCAATACAAGTTTGGTTCTAAGTCGTTACACAAATTTGTAGTTGTTTTGAAAAAGATATTGATAATCATTTCACTGCGTTTTAAAAATATCCCAATATAGATAAACTACTTGATTATTAATTATGTAAAACATTTTAAATTTGTGTCAAATTAAAGAAATATCAATCAGATAATTTGCAAATCTTGCTGAAATCTACTAAAATTCACGAATAAAACTTACGGATCTCTTAAAAGCAAAAATTGCATAATATTCAAAATGATACATCTTTTTGAATTTTGGACTAATCGAAAAATTTTACTGGGATGGTTTCAAAATACATTTGATATTTAGTAAAAACTTACATTGAAATTTCTCAATCTATAAAAAAATAGTTTTGTCTATTTTTTTTTTTTTTTTGAATTTTCAAAATGTTTAAAAGCATATACCATTTTTAATTGTCATCGAAAGTGAATGTATCAAAGGCTGACTCGATTGGACAAATTCTTGCAAAGTGAGCGTGGCTACAACATTCAGGTGACTACATAGACATGCAGACATATAGGCAGGCATACAGACATGCATGGAGGCATACAGACATGCATGGAGGCATACAGACATGCAGACATATTATTTAAAATCAAAACTTTTTTTGCCTTTAAATTAATTTAAAAACGATTGTTGCAATTTTCTAAATTTAAAATTGATATCCTAATGCAATTTGCAATTTAATTATCAGTGTAATTCGGGAATTTTCTAAATTTCGATTTTTGTGAAAATTAAACTTTGGCAAATATTAACAATCTATACGGAAAATATTTGAGCAAATAATATTGGCATAATGTTACCTTCAATTCTATCAAATATAAGACCTGATTTTGCGAGTGAACTGCCCCTTTCATTTTCAACGTTCGATTTGAAATTCCTCAATATTTAATATTCATAGCTTCTATTTATGATTTTGCAATATGGGACGTTTTCAGTATTAAATAATACCGCTTTAGAAGCTTATATTATTGAAGTTTACGAATTTAAAAAATGTTTAACAGAAACATTTTTTAAATTTTATATACATGCGATTTGAAGGAAAACGTTTAAAAATGAGTTTCTGAATTGTAAACTTTTGAATGCTTTAATGGTAGAAGCCTCTTCCTTTTTGTTAAAAAATGCAACTGTTTGATTAAAAATTAATAATGTGTTTTGGTTGAGGACTTAACTATTTTGTTGAATTGTCTTTTTTATTGTTTGAAATATTAAATTCTAAAAGAAAGTTGCTCAAAACAATATTATATTGTCGAAACAATTTATTTTAGCATCTAATTATGAGTATGAAGTAGTATTCCATGTATTAGCAACAATTTGTATTCTCAAAACCTAAAAAAATCATAATCAACGCTAAAAACTCGCAAAAGCCATTTTTTTAAATAGGAGGTTTTTATAGGACCCTATAAAACAGACTTATGGAGGTGATATTTGGAAAATAATATTTCATTCGTATTCTATGGCAAATTGTGAAGAGAGATGTTGAGTTTCAATAATTCCAGCTGATAGTGAGTCTCTTTTTGTATTTCTTCTTAAGATAAAAATACACAAAGTTGAAATGGCCAATTTTATCAGTTTATTTATGTATCCCGTGCAGAAATGTTGAAAGGGAGCTAGTGAGGCTCTGACGAGTTTTTCCTATTTCTAATTTTGGTCTAGTGGGAAAAACTAGTAGGGGTCCTGTCGGTAACATAACGCTTTGGCCACGAGAGCCCTACTAGACTTTCTGGTAGTTTTCTAGTAGGGGTGGCCCTTCCACAACCCTACCAAGAAGTAGCGGCCCTACAAGGTTCTTTGGGGGTTTTTGTTCACTTCAACTAGATCTGATTTACATATTATTAGAAATTGTTTACTAATATGTAAATCTGATCTAGTATAAATAGGTCTCCAAAGAATTCCAAATAATATGCAGTAATATGAATGCCCTGTAAATCATATATGGAATTTCTACAATATATCCGAATCATCAACATTCGAATATTGTTGAAAACAGTCACATTTTTTAAACTTGCACACATGATGCACGTAAAATTCCTTGAAAAAGCTTTGAGTAATACACTCAAAACTTTAATAAATATTTAGTCAAATGTTGAAGATTTTGTTCTCTCATGGACATGTGACCATGTGGCAGGCTGACAGGAAACTTCTGCCATGGCGTCAAACAATGTGCGTCGCCTGTTGCACGCAGCATTCAGGCGGCAATTCAAAATACACGTGAAGTTTAATTTTGAAATACTTGAAGTTTTGGGGATAAGAAAATCTCAAATTTCTTAACTGACCTAGTATTTTTCCGAAAAAAATTCTTGAGCATAAAGTTTAAAAAATCCTATATTTATTGAAACATTTTAAATTATTTTATTACATTCGACCATTCAAAAAACACCAGAAGGTTAATTTTCAGGAACATATAAATTCAGTGAAAGTTACTGTAGATGAAAGAAATTAATTTTTATTATTTTCTAAGGCCTTGTTAGAACATACGAAATGCTGCACACAAAATGAAACGGGACTTTCCATATTAAAATTTTTTTGTACAATTAAAAAAAACCTGTATTAAGTTTTCTTTTGTTACAAAATAACTTGTGAAAACTTCTTTGAGCACGCGACGAAGAAGATTTCGTCGAGCAGAAGCCGAGTTTTCGCGATTTTAGTTTAAAAAGTCATTGATTTGCGCGTTTCAGCAACTCACGGGGTACTGAGAGAGCGTGGCCGAGCGCTAAGGACATTATGGAATCCAGACGCTTAAGGGCGAAAAATGTAATTCAAGTATATTTAAAAGAAATTACATGTATTTCAATTTTTATTTGAATTACATTTAATGGTTTTGTGAATTATCCAATTTAATTAAATTAAATTACAAATTACTTGTATGGAATTCGTATTTTCTACCAAATATACAAGGTCCAATTATTAATTTATATCAATTACACATTCAAAGTAATTTTAATTACTTGAGAATTAGATTGAGCATTAACTTACCAGAAGAGCTTTACAAGAGAGGTGTGGACTGGAGTAGAGTTGAGTCGGGTCGAGTCGGTTCGGGTAGAGTGGAGTAGAGTGGAATGGAGTAGACTCCACTCCACTCCACTCGACTCCACTCGACTCGACTCGACTCGACTCGACTCCACTCCACTCCACTCCACTCCACTCCACTCCACTCCACTCCACTCCACTCTACTCTACTCTACTCTACTCTACTCTACTCTACTCCAGTCACACCTTTCTTGTCAAGCATTTCTGTTAAGTTAATGCTCAAACTAATTCAGAATTAATTGAAATTACTTTGACTGTGTATTTGCTTGCATTTGAAATACTTTGTGCCTAGCTCTGGTCTTGATTACAGCTAGATGGCAGTACAGGTACCAGTTCACGTTGTAAGTATTAGAAAATCGCATTTGAAAATGAGCTGGAGTATATCATGTACCCTAGGTGCATAACAAAGGTTAAATAAGTGATGTTTTCTACATAAGTACTATGTTTCAATTTTGTTGTTGTAAATTTAACTAAGTTCGTTGAAGGACAATATAGTTATACAATTTTCCAAGTATATATATATATATATATCTGTCCCTTGTCATGCATTTTTCTCACCAAACTCTGAATTATGTATGAGCAGTTTAAAGTTCCCACTGTTACTGACCTATTTCCGTTTGCGGACGAATATGCGGGATTTTCGGTTGAAGCAACTTAGGAAGATTCAGAGAAATCCAGAGAAACCGATGCGATGAATTTGTCAGATCGAGGATATACGCTGCTTACCGCGAATGATTCCCACTTGATGATAAATTACCAGGAATTTGTCTTTCTGACATTTATTCCGAATCAAAAATTATATTTATCGGCTTTACTCGATATTTGTTACTATCTAGTACTCATTCATTTTGTAGCACTGTTTAAATCTTTGCGAGTTTTACATGTGATTTATAATACAAATTTATAATAATTACTAAATTTAAAAAACGACTGACTTTTATGAGTAAAACAAATGTTGAGATTTTAAAATATCGATTTCATTTTGTAATATAATTCATCATTTATGTTGAAACCTTATGATAATAATATTCATTGTATTCAATATATAAATTGGAAATATAATTAATCAAAGTTTCAATTAAGTACCATATTTACGAGAATAAATTTGAATATTATCTTTGTCTTGCAGATGTCGAATGGTTAAGTCATTGATTCATTTTGAGGACTAATTTTGTTTAATTGTACAGTTTAGAACGTCTAGAAATTGTAAATTTATCACTTCTTCAATCGAAAATTATTTTGATTTGAAACTCTGAACCTATTGAATTAGATATTTTCCAATTCTCGGATTAAATTTCATATAATGAAATAATAATTTTTTTTAATGAAAATCGTGCAGTATAATTTTAAATAATTTGTATTAAAACTTTATGATCAAAATTGTGTATTACTGAAAGTGTCAGTTGAAAGTGTAAAGCCAAAGATCAAAAAAACTTAAAAGCTGAAAGCTGACTTAAGCTTACAGTCTAAAAATTTTTCTCATGTAAAATTTGTTTGGCTTGAATTAAAATAATTTCCTTCACCGAAGCAAAGTGATAGTAGATCAAAGAAAATCTGAAAATCAGGGAAAATTCAGGGAATTTTGCTAATGAGGAAAAGTCAGGGAAAAATCAGGGATTTTGAAAAAAATTATCAGTCACAGAATTTCTGTAAGAAACATAATCAGGGCTGCCGCAGTTATACATTCAATCGCTTTTTCCAAATCATTTTTTAACCACTTCTTTAAGACAAACTCACTATAGCGACTTTTTTAAATGAAAAAATCACATCAGTTACTTTTTTACAAGAAACTAATCTATGGGTTAAGTATTATTGAATTCAGGTCTATATACATATTTCTGATTTAAAACAAAATTATTTTGAAATCTTGTAGAGTATTTTAAAAGATTCCAATAAATTTTTAACCGATTTTAATAATTTTAAGATATTTCAAAGGATTTGAAATATTTTAGGGAATGTAAGAAGATTTCAGGAAATTTTAAAGGATTTGAAAAAATTTACATGCGGCTGTAAAGAATTTCCTAGAACTTCGGAAGATATGAGACGATTTTACAGTACCGACAAGGTTTTAGGATATTTTAAAAGATTAAATGGAATTTTTCAATTTTTTTTTTTTTTTTTTAATTCATCTTGAAGTCCTTTGAACTCACCTCAAAGTAGTTTTAGATTGTTTTCAATTCGCTTACATTTTTTGTAATTCGTCTTGAATTTTGATGAATTTAATCATATTCCCCTCATTTCCCTTAAATTTCTCTGAATTTACTCAAATTTTACTGAAATCAATGGACTTTTTGGGGATTTTTGTAATTTTTTCCGATTCATCTGAATTCTTTGGAATTTAACTTGAATTGTTTAGAAGTCTTATGAATCAAATTATTTTGAATTCTTTTAGATTCAAACGAACATTAGTCAAATTATCAATGCACATTAGTCACTTTAATTCAAATTTTTCATTAAAAATTCAATTTTTCGGTTCATATACTTCACTTTTTTCAAGTTAATTGGGCTATGGTAGCCCTCAGAATAATAAATTGAAAACTTACATAGCACGATAAGAATTTCGGTCTTTAAATATTAATGGCCAGGGATAATAAAAGCTATTTCGGAAAAATCAAGTGACTAATTAAAATTGAACATTCCTTTGAAAGAAAACTTTGCGATTAAAATTGGTTATCAGGTGCTCATTAAGAGATTCGCAATATAATTAAAAATTCACGTTTTTCACGGAAAATAATTTACAAGTGTATGTGAATAGTGCGTAAGTGTAAAAGAAAAGATATCGCTTGATTTTCGACTATATATGTATATATAATTTTGTTATGTGGGTTGTTGCGAATAGTGTATACTGCGTCAGAAGTCGAATGGACAATTTAACTAGAGCGCCCGTTTGATGGTGGCACCGGAAATTTATTCGACCCAGGCAATCCAACTTGTAGGTAGTTATTGAATTTCAATTCATCTAAACAGAGAAGGTAGAAGAAGTTTATAGCGAACGAAAACCCTGCTTGTTTGCATGCCTCAAGGTCTCCTTCTTTTTTTTCTTTTTTCTTCTTCTTGTCTTACTTCTACTTCTTTTTCTTTAACATATTACACAAATATATACACACATTATCCACATTGTGGGTGAGCTCCCGTTTTCTTACCATGCCACATACTTTATTCTCCAATATTCATATTTCAAATGAGCCTGCGGCAAGAAAACAATACTGCCCGGGATGTAAAGCGAAAATAACTTTTTGCATTAGGGAGAACAAAATATTTATTGAAAATTATATACATTTATTTACTACCACTCCTCGAGGTAACGCCTCAGTTCAGGAAGGTACGATAAAAAAAACATAATTTTTGTAACATATTAAAATTTATTCGCATATAAATTACTTTTCATGAATAAAAGATTTATTTTAGCACAACATGTTTTCATTATACACGGAAAAAATAGGTTTTTCAAAGTTTATGGAACTAATTAAAGAGCCGCGGATATAGGTGATAACTGAACAGTTATATATAATTTATGAAACATTTAGCATAAAATATTGAATTATTCAGGTTTAACTATAAAAAAAATTTCCGTAATGTGTAAAGTGAGTCTGGAATGAAAAATTTCAATAATTATTGTGGAATAATTTGACAAAAAGTCTTTAAAAAAATCATAGAAATTATATTGGAGGTATTGAGTATTTTTAAAGCACTGCGTTAAATTAGAGAACGGAGTTCCGGAAAATTCGGAGCAAGTTGAAGGACGCTTTATGCGCTAGCGCTACTGCGCATTTCCTTACGCCACACCACACCGGGTGACGATTTTTTTTTCATTGGAAAAGTGTGTATTTATTATTATCATTATTATTTTGAAGAATACCGTATGAGAAAAAATTCTTCCTTAAAAATTTGAACACAAGTTGGAATTTTCGTTGTACCGCTGTTAAAATTTTGTTTGGATTCATCCTCCTTCTAGTAATGGGCCATTACCAAAATAATAAAAAGCTCTTTTCAGCCATTCTCGAGAAAAAAGTTTTTAAAAAATCCATGCGGGTTATATGGACCCCGATCCAGATGTCTTTCGACTGCCGGTTAGATCATGCTGTAGCAATTCTTGCTGCCGTTACATTATTTTTTTATAAGAGATGAAAATGAAATTTTTCATTACTATATTATTGATATTTAAAATTAGAGTAATTTAATAATAATAAAATTATACTAAATGGTACACGCTGAAAACCCCCATTTTTCATATAAACAAATGTTGCTAAATTAATATTTTGGCTTTATTAAATAAAATGTGATAGCCAATTCCAATTAACCAAAAATTAAAACTAAGAAAAATCACAAAAAGTTCAGGTAGCAAGAGATGAGCCCAGACCTTCCAGTTACAAATCCAGAGCACTACCGTCTGACCTGACCTGCGTTCAAAAGACCTGTAAATTAAGGTCTATGTAACCTGCGTGTATTTATATAAAGCCTATTTTTCCGAGAATGCCTGAAAAGCTCATCTTATTATTTTAGCAGATTACAAGTTTGGTGATGACTTTAAACAGTGAAAATGATCTCAGTAACTGTGAAAATTTCGGAAGTCTCTTAAAATATATGGAAATCTTTAATATCTTTTGAAATATCTCGAAACCCTTTGAAATCTTTTTAATAACTTTAAATCCTCTGAAATTTAAAAGTTTTATTTGTGAACTTCTTGAATATAAATGAAAAATAATAATACACTAATCACTCGTTCAAAACTATGCAATAATGTCTTCAATTCACAATATGAGACTAATGTAAAAAATTGGTACTGACATTTTTTAAACTCGCCTATTCCTAAAATCTATGAAACCAAAAAATTACTGATCAATAGGGGCATATATATTTCTCACATAGTGTGGCCTGATTCTGTAAGTCAGCTAAGATTTTTATATTAAAGTCCAAGCGTTCAATATCTCAGTTAGTGCGTGCGGCGTCAGTTAGGTAGTTTTAGATAGGTAGGCTGGGTTCGTATCCTCAACGATTAACATTTTTCACACCATTTAAGCGTGTGAGTATATATGTAAGTGACAATATTGGATCGCGTTTGTGATCGTGTAATAAATTAAGTATAATGATAATAATAATACCGAAAATATTTTTTTTTCGTTTTGCATCAACTCCACTTTAAATTTGAGGAAACTTTTATACAGGCTCCATAACATGCGCGCCAAGACATGTTATATCGACTCCTTTTTATATGCTAATGCAGTTTTCTACAAATTTAATAAAATGATTCATCAAAGCATATAACCAGACCATTTAAACTTTCATTAAACTGTCTTCCCTATCCGCTACTTTTGAATTAGTTCCGTAAACTTTGAAAAACTTATTTTTTCTGTGTACTGTAGATTTTCACAGAAGAAGACTCTTTCATTAAAAGTTGATAAAAATAAATATCTACTATAGAGAAGGAGATGTATCAAAGATTAAATTTGTAATTTTAAAAACTTGTTCTCGTTACTCTTGATTTTTTCAAGCGAAATTAATGTTCTTTCATTATTTCTTTATTGTCAAAAAATTCCAGTATTAGGAAGTTTGAACGTAGAAGTATATTAGAAGGTCCTCAGTAATTTAATACGATTTTTGTTCCTTTTGCCACAATTGATTTGAAAGATTTCATTCGACCTCCCGAGACTTACGAGCAATCGGTTACGAAGCGGTCGTCTACCGCGAAGAAGGAGCTTCATTTATTGGCGGAACCGTTTTGTCTCAGTATTTCTCCTTCGTGTATATTTCTTAAGAAACGAGAAGGAAAAAGAGGGAAAAAGAGGGTTGGTGATCTATGTGGTACAGGTTAGGAATACAGTGGGGTCGTGGGCGGTTTAGCCCCCATGCAATATGTATTGGCTGTACGTGCGCGATATTCTATTGGCTTTTATTGTTACGTGTCGTGGTCCTACGAGACTCTTGCAGGACCATTTCCCACCGTTCTCGACACGTAGAAAAGACGTCCCCATTTTTTTCGACTTTATGAAGAAGAAAGCAAAAGCGTGGCCAAAGATAGTCGAAAGACAACTTTTCTCTACTTCCTACTGACTAGTATATTATTACCTTCTTTTTTTATTCAAAAGAAACGTTCTCAGCTGTGGAGAAATTCATACGATCTTTTCCAAAGAAGAAATATGATAGTACCTAAGGATAATATACCTTGGGATATAAAGGTTTGCAAAAAGTCTCGAGATTGCCTCTATTTTATCGAGAAGAAAAAACCACAATAGCCCCATCCAGTGAATATCTTTCAGAGCTTTGAAATGTATTTTTTAAAAGTCTCAGTGGAGTAAGATCTTCTTGTATATGTTTCTTCTCAGGATGTATTTCGTTGTTTAAAAATATAATCAGAATATAAAACAAAGCCAGGTTTAAAGGTGGTCCCGTGCTTTGCGCTCTTTTTTCGTATGTTTAATGCGTGCATTTCCCTGATGAACTACAGTCAAAAATTAGAACTAAAACTGTTTTTCAATTTAATTTTGAATACGGTTCTCAAAGAACCTGCGGCTTTTATGATTACATTCCTAATGCGACTCTTGCGCTTTGCGCTCAACAATTAGGTTATCCATACGGTTCTGTTTGAAAAATAAATCGACGCAGACAAAATGAAATTAATATCTAGAACTTTTGGAATTTTTACCCATTTGAAAAGAGTCATCAGGATAATTTGTTGATGTTGTTGATATCTACTAAAAATCATAATTGACCGAATACATTTCAAATCATGCAGGTAATGCAATTTCAAGGCACATAATCATTCACCTTTTAATAATAATTAATTAATATATTTTAGTCATCTATCCTGACTGTAATGAGGCTAGGAAATGATAGAAAACTTTACCCAATTTAAAAAGTTTTACAGAAAATACCTCTTACTGTTTTTAAATAACTGGCCTAGTTCGCCAAAAAATAAAAAAAATAAATGTTTCGAAATAAAATTCTCGTAGCCGCAATAATGATTCGACCTCCACAAAACTTACAAAATGTCTTCCTTATGTAAGCACGAATTAAAAAAAATTGAATACAATAAAAAAAAGGGGGTTTCTATTAAAACCTAACTTATCTTCCCGGCTGAATTATCTAATATTTCTTTCTAATTTCTGCACATATAAAGAAGAAATCCTGTAAGTTTGATGCAGGCTGAATATTTTTTGTTCGGAAAATTGAATTTTTGGCTTTTTCTCGCGAACGTCGCAAGATATCATAAAAGAGTAAAAGATATTTTCGGTCGAACTTTCTAAATTGAGTAAAGTTTTATTAGCATTTTGTAGGATATGTCTTGGAAAGAAGAATGCGATAATTCAATTTTTAAATAAAAAATTCTATTAACCATCAAATAGGTAGGCTTGTATGAAATTTATGAAATTTTTTCATCATTCAAGTACCAATTTAGCAAAACACTTCTAGAAAACAAACTGTGTTGTTTTTAAGAATATGGAGTCTTCAAATTTTCAGAAAAACAGCCGCCATTTTGTTAGTACTCAATATTTTGTTAACTTTCTCTAACAGATTTTACAATTAGACAATTAGCCTCACCAGAATCAGGATAAAAAACTTAAATATCCTAAATGTAAACAGTGATAAATGTTTGAAGAAATGATTGGTATTTTTTTCTATAAATCAACCCTAAAATTTAAAAATACCCACAGATTTGTGAAAATTATTATTTTTTCAAACTAGTAAAATACGTATCGTCCTATTTTCTTTGGAAAATAACATGATTAAGAGGGGAATGAGTATGTGACTTGAAGTTACACTGCCTGCATGATTTGAAATGGATTCAGTCAATTAGAACTTACGGATCTCTTTTAAAAAAATTCATAATTTTAAAAATGGTCAATTTTTTTAAAGTTTGTTTCAATCGAAAAATCTTATTGGGATAATCTCGCAATATATTTGATATCTAGTGAGTCGATTGAAATTCAAATATATATATAACCTAATCCTAATCTATCAGAAAAATAGTTTCTTCTATTAATATCATTTAAAAGTATTTTTTTCATCTACGAGAACCTTTGAAAATAATTTCTGAATTTCTTGATATTTTTTTTGTTTTGTTTTGTTTTGTTTTGCAAATGATTTAATTTTTTAATCCTGGGTCCTTAGAAAAGTGTATATCAAATGTTGATTCGATTTGTCAACTCCTTCGAAAGTTAGCGTGGCTACAGCATTCAGGTAACCAACTATACACTACAGATCGAAAATTTGGACGATTCCATTACACTTCCATGAATGAGAATGTACGAGAAAAATAAAGAACTAGAAAAGAATGTTTGTCATGTTCGAGCACATGACCTCAAAATCCTCTTTGATTCTTGATCGAATCTATCTAAAACCAGGCAGACTCTACACTTCAATTTGCAGAATCTTTCAGGGGCTAAATATGTCGTTTTTTAGAGAAAATTTGGTGGATCGTATTATTCTGATTTGAGAAAAAATATTTCTCGCACAAAGTTACGAGAGTATTTGAATTTTGAAGTCTGTTAAAAACATACCAATTTTTTCTTTAAAAGTTCATAGTTTTTGATCTAATTTGGATATTTCAATTTTTCAGATTCCCGTGAGTTTTACCGCATACTTGCACAGTGCGTCAGAAAAATTGAAAAAGTTTAAAATTAGCAAAATTGAGACGATTTGGTCGAAAATATAAAGCGTGGATTTTAACACAAAAAAACCTGCATTTATATTTTTTTATAATTTTTTTTTGCATTTGTCTGATCTTCAAATCTTTGTATGTTCCTGTAAAAGTTTAAAGCTGAGAGATTCTGCGACTTGAAGCGTAGAACCTGCCTGATATGAAATGAATGCGAACTTTGATTTATTTTTCAATTCTATTAAATTTGTTTTCACAGTAATAATATTCAAACAATTTTGAAATAGAAGAATCAGAAAGTCATTAAGACACTTTTAACACTATACAAATCACGAAACAAACGTTGAAAGTAAGTCCACTGAGAATGGAACAATTTTGATAAAAATCCTTAATGATATTGCCCAAGTCGACCTTATATGTATTTTGTATGATGCAAAAAATATTGGAAAAGAGCCAATAGCGATGCGTAAAAAATATATGACGCAGTATTATGTGATGCAATTTGACGTGAAATTGCACTTCCGATTTGCTTCCAAATGCAGCAGACAACCTGCTGTAAAATGGATCATAAAAACATTTGCCAGACTTCAGAGCAGTTTAGAAGCACTTTCAGACAGCAATGAATTTCTCTTACAATCCTAAAAATGCATTAGGATAAATCCATATAAACGAAATTATGTGAAAATGGAATGACTTCATCCATTCCTAAAAATTATTAATTTATTAATTTGATCGAAGAAGAATACTTAATATTCAATTTATGGAACCACTCAGTTTAAAATTGTTCAACTATGAATTTTCCACTTCTTATACAATACGAGTTTACTGAGTTAATATAAAATCTTTTCAACTTAATTTCACTCAACCCACTTTTAGATTCAATCTCGACTATTTTAAAAGAAAAGTTTGAATTTTTTTCTTGACCGATAATTGATTCCAAACAAGTCTGCCTTCTACATCTACACTTTTCATAAAGTTGACTTTAAATCAGGGTATCGGTATTAAGCTAAGATTAAATTCCAAACTTCGAGATTGAAAAAGCCGCAAGGTTCACCAAAGATTATTTTCAAGATGAAATATATAAGAACACGGTTCAGGATCGGGACAAAAATACAAGGGAACGAGGCTTTAGTGACTTGACCTTCCTCCTGCTTCGCAGATGGTGACAGGAAATTGAATACTATACGTTCATGTTTTTCATTTTTGAAAAAAATTACATAATAATATTATTATTATTACTAGGGGCTGGCAACCTCTGCGCACTCCAACCTCCGTTTGGGTGAATAAACATAGGTTTATGCAAACTTGGGTTTATGTTTTTGGTTAGGGTAGTATATTTAAGGTAATATGGGACTGCAAAGAATGCGGTCATATCCTGAGCAAAAAAAGTCTCATTAAGATCCCATTGAGATTCTGGCTGAAGTTTCGCTAGGCTACTGTGTGCGAGAAAAATCAGTACTTAACCCCTTGAGCGGCATTGACGCTATGTGGCGTCAAGTTTAGTTATGCCCCTGGCGGCATTGACGCCATATGGCGTCAAACGCATGTATCTTATAGGTCGCTGTTTCAATTTTCACAAAAGTTTAGGCCTAAGGCTTTTTGGGGTCGCAGAATACGAATCTGTGGTCAAACTTTAAAAATTAAAAATGGCTGATCCAATATGGCGGCTTGAAAATGTCAAGAAATCCGAAAACTTAGCACATTTCCGTAAAACCTTATTTCTACGGATTTTTAGATTCGTAGAATACGAATCCATTAAAAACTATCGAGTTTAGGATTTTTTCAATTTTAAGTCGCCATACCGAATCAGCCATTTAAATTCTTTTAATTTTGAACATGAAGTCGTGTTCCTCAGCCCAAAAAACCTTCAGGTACGAAGTTTTACAAAAATTAATCGTGTTTACGATTTTTCAATTTTGAGTCGCCATATTGGATCAGCTATTTTGGATTTCCAAATTTTTACTACAGATTCGTATTCTACGACTTGGAAAACCTTAGGACACCAGGATTGACAAAAATCAAAGTTCATTTTTATCTGGCGCCCGAGGATTAACTTTTCTTACAATTTTTTAAAAGTTCTAATAGAAACAAAATTGCTAGATAAGTTCCATTATATTTTTTTTCCTCAAAATGTTTAAAAGTTCTGATGGGATTGATGTCTCCAAAAATTACTGCTGAAATAGGACTTAAGTAGCAAAAATGTTCAAAATATGTCTGGTTTCAGCAGGACTTTTTTAGAAGAAAATACTGGAAAAGTCCCGCCCAGTTTGTTTTTGTTTTCATAAGGACTTTCTTTGGGACATAAGTATCGGAAAAGTCCCACTTAATTCTCTCTAAATTTTTACAAGTCCTGAAGAATTTTTGGGATAAAATGATCTGAAAATTCCCATCTAATTTATTTTAGAAGAACTGTTTCGGGAAAAATCTATCGGAAAGGTCCCATTTATTTCTTTTTTAAAAATTTCAGAAATTCTAAATAAGAATATTAATAATAAAAGTATTCACTTGAATTTTTTCAGTACTTTTGTTCTAAGAAGGTTTTGTTAAAAAAATTAATTAATTAATTAATGATTTAGGACTTGTACAATTTTTTAATGGAATAATTGGGGCTTTTCCGGTACTTTTGTCCTCAAAAAGTCCTGGTGAAACGAGACATATTTTGAAATCTTTTGGTATTTTAGTCCCATTTCCACAGTACTTTTTAAAGACATAATCACATCAGAACATGTGAAAATTAAAAAAACCAAAACTAAATAAAATATAATTTTTCTCATACTTTTGTCCCTATTTGAACTTTTGAAAATTTTTAAGATAAGTTGGTTCTTGAGTATTGATTGTCTCATACTCTCATATTCAGTACTTTAGCGGGAGTTGAGCTGAGATCGCGATGGGACTTTCTTGTGCTCAAGATAACATGGGGTAATATGGCATATGGAATAATATGGCACATGGTTCTTAGAGTAGTATATTCAGGGTAACATGGAGCACAGGGTAATATGGCATATGGAGTAATAGGTTCAATTTTTTGATTAGAATATTATATTTAGTACAATATTGAACTATCTCTTCCAAAAACATCCTCGATTCCTGAAAATGAGCAGCGGCGGCGCGAGATATTTTTATAGTACTAGGGGGCTGCTCCCTCTTCACTTTGTCTAATTTTATTCAAAATGCGTTAATATCACATGGAGTAATATGGTATATGGTTCAATATGGCACATAAGGCAATATGTCACATGAGGTAATATGGCGCATTGGATACCGGGGCACATTAGGTAGAGTGGCACGTCGGGTCTATGTTATTGGTTAGAGTACTATGTCTGGGGTAATGCGGAACAACAAAAAATGCGATCATATGATATGGGGTTATATAGCATATGGGAAAATATAACATATAGGGCAATATGGAACACGAGGTAATGTGACATATGGGGTAATATTGTACGTATGGTAATGTGGGACATGGGGTAAGGATATAAATTGATTAGAAAATAATATGTATTGGCGAATCTGAGATTGGCTGGTAAGAGAAATTATAAAGAGTGAATGAATGTCCATTGTCCAATGTCCATCGCGACGCAACGGCGGAACCCTAATTGGAATTTCAGCGGGTAGTGGGCTTATTCGAGCATTTACTACGATATGGAGATAAGCCTGTTGTTCTAATCGGTCGAAGGGCGTAGTACACGGTACGAGCTGCCAGCAGGCAATTGAATTAATTTAGGTAACAAGAAGGCTGCGAACCGCTAACGATAATTGCCGGCTCTTGCCGAGCGGTACACACACCGGTGGTGCGGGGGTTCGAACATTCAAATTAAGAGAATGGCTTTCCGAGAGGATCGAGAATTCCCTCTCACTTCCTCCCTGCCATCAGCAATCTACTAGTGCCCGAATACCGAAACGTAGAAATTTAATCGGTGCTTCCAGCCCCACATAATATGGTGAACAGGTCACTTCCAATAATTCCTGATAACTCAAATTTCCTCTCACCCAATATTACCGTAACAATTAATTTTGATCTTTCCATTTTGAGTTTTTTTTTTAGAATTAAAGCAAAAAGAACATGATTTTCCATTTTCCTCTCAAGTTCACCAGTCACTAATAATAATTGGTAATCCAACTATGCCCCGTAGAGCGTAGCGTAAAAACCAAATTTCAAAAAATAAAATATCCTGAGATCTTATTTTTTTCCTTTTCAGATAAAAAGCAACTGTGTAGAAGGACTTACATGGGAAAGTGGCTTCCGGTGGATTTGACTGATACTAATTTATTTTATAGTTTATAAAACTAGAAGAAATTTTCCGAAAGGACTTGGACAAATTATGACTAGTTTTTTTTTGGCGGAGTCATTTGGTTCAGATTAAAAAAAAATATTATGATTGATTTTGTAAAAATTGTCTGGAAAACCGCCGAAAAAACATAGTCTTCTTTATTTAGTTTAAAATTATTGGTTGCATTGACAAAGTTTGGTGCAAATGTTTTCGCACTATCAAATACAATAAATCCCGATAAAGTACAACGATGTAAAGATCTAGATTTGCGGCAGCGTATTATAGCGAAGTACAAAAATAGGTATTCAGAATCCTTATTTGGAATAATCATGCATTTTGGACCTTCTTGGATTTGTTACTGCATTTCTCGATTTTATTTAAACTTCGCAGCGCACTGCTTTAGAAACTGTAAGATTAACAAATAAAAAACCTTAAAAACAACCAATTTTCAATATGTGTCCTGAGCATCATAATCTATTAAACTGATTGACCTGAAATTTTCATGAATAGTCTGTAGAAACAGATTCTCGATATACATTGGAATTTTCTATATCTGGAATAGATTTGAATATAATACGTCACTCAGAGAAAAAGTTGTCTTGAAACAAAAGCATCATCCTCTTGCCTGTTTTTGTTTCGAACGACGTGAATATATGCATCACACAGACAGAATTATTTGACTGCAAGATTAGGTCAAGTTCGTCGCATAAGGAAATTTTTTGCTGCTAAAAGATTCCTATTGAGACAAATGAAACTCCTCTGAACCTTAAACTTAAGAGGAGATTCCATTTAAGCCAAGAAAAATCCTTTTGTCACAAGAGGTCATTTCTCTGAGTGGTATTTGGTATAAAAAATACAAATTTAGAGATGATGTAAATAGTGAAATTTGAAAAACTATTAAAGATATTCAAAATTCTTGTAATAAGAATTGAGCATATGTTGCTACAGATTTCTTAAGAAAAATTTGTTTTAACCAATTTCATTTCATTTAATAAGTATGAGTTAATTTCGGTGAACCTAGCCACCCTTTTCATTTCAAATTAAAATTAAAGAATCCAAGCCAAATGGAAATAATTTAATGATTTCACCAAAAGCTTGTGCAATGTAACAAATGTGCCAAGTATAACTACATGAATTTGTGAAATCAAAGTATGTCAACTTATTTGAAGAAATGCAAATATTCATAATAAAATATCATATATAATATAAAATTATATAAATTACAAGAAAAAAATATATATTTAAAAAAAAATTAAATCCATTTTAGACATGATAAGAATGGGGGGATGATATCATATGTATAATCCAGCTTTTCAATATATTTTATTATGCATTTTTTTCCAAATCACTTGGCCAACTTTGATTTCACGAATTTTGCTAGGTGATATGAACAGATGGGCCGGCGCCCAACGTCAACATACAGATACAGAAAGGTTTCTAGGTAAATTTAGGGATCCAAGAAAAAATTGTAACGGGGAAAAGTTAGTTAGCTTATGCTTAGAAACGGGCCTATTCATTAGAAATACTTGTTTCCGACATGAAATGACCAAACGTAAACTTGGTGTAAAGGAAATAACCGCAGTATAATTGACTTCGTTATTGCGGATGAAAGACTAAGAGAACTAGCTAAAGATACAAGAGTCATGAGGTGTTCCGAATGCAATACTGATCACTACATTTTAGTCTCCAAACTAAACTTAGGGCGGGGATGGAGAAAAAAGAAAACAAAAAAACGAAACAAACGCGGATCAGGATTGAACATTTACAAAAACCGGAAGTGCGAATAGATTTTCAGAATAAAATGAACGAACGCATAAATGAGCCAATTTGGGAGGGGCTTGGAAGCAATAAAGATGTGGAGGGTGCGTGGATTATATTACGGGATAACATTGTTAAAACTGCGATTGAAGTATGTGGTACGGCGGTAGTAGGAAGAAAATCTGGTGATGCATAGTGAATTGATGAAATTGAGGCAGCCCGACAAGAAAAGAAAGAAGCGTACGAGAGAACGTTAAATATCAGAGGTCTTAACGATGAGGAGAGAAGTAGACTTGAAAATGATTACAGACACAAAAAGAAGAAAGTTAAACGACTAATCAAGGAGAGTAAACATAAAAGCAGAACAGAAGAAGAGAAGAAATTAAAAAACGACTTCCTAGGAACCATGAAACTAATATTTAAAGAGATGAAGAAAAGTAAAAGTACAGAGTTTGTGAGCATAAGAAACAACAAAGGTAAAATGCTATATGATACAGACGGGATAGTAGACGCTTCAAAAGACTCTTTTAAAGAATTATTAGGAGGTGAAGATAAAGGGCAACAAAGTGCGCGATAGAAAATAATACATTAGAAAACCCAATTGAAAATGTCTGCGTCACTACAGTTATTGATATAATTAAGTGATTAAAAAATGGTAAGGCTACTGGTGTAGACAGTATTAGTGCTGAAATGCCTGAATAGGTAGCGAGTATATACCTCACAGAATGTGCGAACTGATAAATTTATGCATCGAGACGGGACAATTCCTAGACGATTGGAGAAAAGCGATCATCGTACCAAGATACAAAAGATAAGGAGATAAAATCAACTGCAATAATTACAGAGGTATCAGCTTACTAACTACCCTAAGTAAAATATACTCAAAAATACTTACTCGTAGTGTAATGGAAATTACGGAAGAAAAGATATGGGAAGTCCAAAGTGGATTTATGCCAGGAAGATCTTGCACGGATCAGATATCTAGCTTGAGACAGATCACAGAAAAAATCTTAAGGGTAGGAAAGAAAGTTCTCTGTGCATTTGTTGACCTAAAAAAAGCATTTGACTAGGTAAATAGAAGTACACTTTGGGAAGTCCTTAAAGAATATGTTGGAGATTGGTTCGATATTATGCAGGGTGTTAGACAAGGATGCGTTATGTCCTCGTGGCTATTTATCATATTTATGGTCAAGTGTCTAAGAATGGCCCTCTTCGACGAAGAAGGTGTAGATCTCAAAACAGTGAATTTGCGTCGTTTGTCTTTCGCAGATGACAAGATTGTCATGGCAGAATCAAGCGCGGACTGGCAAAGAATATTGAATAAACTTAATACAAGCATGAAGAACATGGGCCTCAAAATTAATGTAAATAAAACAAAGATAATAGTGTTTGAAGGAAAAGGTGAGAAAATAATGTGCAACATTGTCCTGAGTGATGAGAGATTATAGCAAGTTGACAAGTACGTATATCTGGGTAGCCTATTCACTAGCGACGGAAAAATAGATGGGGAGTTAGATAGGCGCATTAATGAGGGTAAGAAGTATATATATATATATATATAATATATTCTCACATGAATAATTTACTTTCATTGACCCATTAAATTATTTCTGCACTCTTGTTAAATGTTAATGTTGATTAATGTTAACGATCCATAAAATACTGAATATATTTTTATCTCCTGCTCTCTATGAAATCAGCATATAAAAATTGCAAAGAAACTTTTGCAAAGAAATAAAATGATCCTCCTTCTTGACTTTCTTGGAAGTTCACAGTCTGCAATATAACAAAGAAGCTTTCTCTTACTTTCTCTCTTTTTAATACTTTTTATTCGCTTCTTCTTCGACTTTCTTTTGTATCAATGTGGAACTCAAGAGTACGGTACATCGATTATGTTTAAGCGCAAATCCACCTTTCCACACCATCGACTTTTCTCGACGGTCGTAATTCATCGTTTTCGCGAAGGTTCTCCATGAATTGAATATATGAATTTGAGATTTGCGTATGCTTCGCTATTTCACCGAATATTCGACTTTCGTGGTCGATGGCGTTAGTGTGGAACTGCGAGGGCAGGGCATGGAACACGGGACAGTAGCAGCTGCGCGAGCTATAACGCATACTAAATTGATTGTATCCGGATTGAGCGCAAGTAATTAACCCAGAGGTAACTTTTTAATTCGAGCGAACATCTGCAAATCGAAATTTTCATTGTGGATGATATCCATTTTCTTGCTCAATAAAATAATAATATTTTTCAGATTTCTCTTTTTAAAATTCTCATAAGGGAGACGCCACATATAACGTAACAGTGTCAGTGGGGGGTACGCTTTGAGGTCCTAAAGTATCACGTAGGACAAAAAAGTTCATTTTGGGTCAAGAGAGATGAATTTTCATAAAAAAGATCAATTTTCGACCAAAAAAGATAACCTGAACAAAATAGTTCAATTTTCAACAAAATAATTAATCTTTCAATAAAATAGTTGAAGCTTTTACCAAGTAGCTGAACTTTCATATGAAAAAAAGATTTTCAACAAAGTACATTAATTTTCTACGAAATAATTGAATTTTTGACGAAAAAAGATAATAGATTTGATACTTTCACGATGATTCATTATGATAAATTTTAAATTTGAATTTATCATCGAAAAAAGATAAGTTTCAAATAAAAAATGAATGAGTTCGATTTGCAGTTAAAAAAATAATTAAAAAAAAAAAAAAAATACCTGGCTTTTATACCGGAAAAGAATAATTTTCGAAATAAAAGATAATTTTCGACGAAGAAAGATGAATCTTAAAACAAATAGTTGAATTCTCAACTAAAAAATGTAAATTTTCAACCTAAAATAGAGTCTAAACTTCCAGTGTAAAAAAAATTTTCGAAGAAAAAATAATAATAATTTTTAATCAGTTGAATTCAACTAAAAAAGACGAATCCTTAAGAACAAAGTTAAATTTTCTACCATATGATTATTTAAAAATTGGTATATAACGATGTGGTTGGAAAGTCGTTTTTTTGGTTCAAAATAAATTTTTTGTTATCTGAAAATTTAGCTATTCCATTTTTGGTTGAAAATTTTCGCTTTATAAGTTGATAATTATTATTATTATTTTTTAATTATCAACTTATGAAGCAAAAATTTTCCACCAAAAATCGAATAGCTAAATTTTCAGATAAAAAAATTCATTTTGCACCAAAAAAATGAATTTCCAACTGCATCGTTATATTTTCAAAGAAATAGTTTGATTTCTAAGCAAATAATCTAATTTTCTAACAAATTGTTGAATTTTCAATTCGAAAAAATAAATTTTCAACAAAAAAGTTAATTTACATCCAAATAGTTGAATTTTCATCTAAAATGAAGAATCGTTAAGAATAACAAAATTAATTAATTTGGATACAAAGCAATTCAACTTTTAAATTAGTAGTGGATTTTTCAACTAAAAGAATGAATTCTCATCAAAACATATGATAGTTAATATTTCAACAACAAAAAAATTCTAATTTTGAATCAAAAACAGATTAATTCATTAAAAAAGACAAATTTCCAACAAAATAGTTTAATGCTCAATCTAAACAGATAAATTTTCAACTAAATAGTTGCATTTGTAACTAAAACAAAAAAATTTTCAATCAAGTAGAATTATTTTGTACCAAAAAGACAAATTTTCTATCAAAAGCAGTTATATCTGCAGTGAAAAAATTTATTCTCAATAAAAAGATATTGTAAAAAATAAGAGTTTTGAGCATAATAATTAAATCTTCAACCAAATGGATGCATTTTCAAATAAAATGATGAATCTTCAATAAAAATTAATTGTCAACCTATTACTTGAATTTTCAACTAAAAAAAGATGAATTTTCAACAAAATAGTGGAATTTTTAACGAGAAAAGACAATTTTTCAGAAAAAAATTAATTCTCAACCAAAAATTGAACAATTTTTCAACAAAGCAGTTGAATTTTCAATCAAAGAGATAAATTGTTAAGCAAAATAAACGGAATTCTTATCAAAGTAGTTCAACTTTAACCCAAGAAAAATGAAAATGGAACTATTCCATTTTTCATTGTAAGTTTATCTGTTTTAGTTGAAAAATGTAATTATTTGGTTGAAAATTCAAGTATTTTTTACAACTTTGTCCTTACTGGTAGAAAGGTAATCTTCTCGCTTAATAATTCATCTTTATGGTTGAAGATTCTTTTTTTTCGTTAGAAATTCATTTTTTTCATTGAAAATTTAACTGTACCATTTTCTATTGTTTATATTTTGGGTTGGAAATCAAACTATTTGGTTAAAATTGTATGTAGTTGGAGATGCACGATTTTCATTAAAAATTTATTTTGTTGTTTAAAAATTGAACTATTTTGGTTGAAAAGGAATTTTTTTAATGAAAATTCAACTGTTTCCTTTTTGACTGAAAGTTTATCTTTCTGAGTAGAAAATGCAACTATTTGGCTGAAAGTTGATCTAGTTTTGTTAAAAATTGAACTACTTAGTAGAAAATTCAAGTATTTTGTTAAAAATTCGCCTTTCTCAGTAGAAAATTAATCTTCTCGATTGAAAATTCATGGATTTGGTTGACGATTCAACTCTTTGGATTGAATTTGATCTATTTTGTTGAAAATACAACAATTTTTATTAAAATTATTATTTGTTGTTAAAAATTCGCGTAAGCCCAGTTTAGGCGGTGTAATCAACCCTAATTTGATTCATTCCAGAGTAATCCTATACTACGAAAGGTAATGCTGTGTAATCCAGAGTAATTCTGTATAAAGACATAATCCAGGGTAATCTGTTATAATCCGAAGTAATCCACTGCTGCTGAATCGCATTTTTAAGAGTTGTTTATCCCTCTTGATTATGTGATCTAATGAAGCGAGAGAAAAAGGAAGATTTTTTGTTATTTGAAGCAATTTTCAGTGTCTTGTCGGCATTAGGTTTATCTGCTTAGTTTTGCTCTATAAAACTGTTACTTAATGTGTGCACTCCGGTACAAAGTTCACACACCCAATCGAGGAGCAGAGAGTAAAGTTTGGCGGATTTGCGCGCACTGATGAATTAAAGTTCGAAATCCGGCAAGTGGAGAAATAATAAGCGGATGCGAAGAGATAAGGAGGCAGGAAATGAGACGAATCGTAGTTGAAATTAAATTAAACTTTCGCCACGATAAATCCGTTACAGCCATAGCGTGGCCAGGCTGAAGTCGGATGCCTTGCGATTGGTTTTTCTTCTAAACTAACGAACCACTTACGAGACTTAACACCTTCTTGAACAATTTTACTTAAAAGTTCCACTGAAGATATCTTCCGGAAATCTTGAGATGATGAAACAAGTTCATCTTTTTGCAAACTTTCGTGATTTTTCTTTTAATTTAGAGAACTTATTACCAGCAGGAAATAATTAAATTTGTAATATTTTGAAGTGTTGTGCTCATTTAGAAACAATATATTTTTCAGATAACATGAAACTTCTATGTGATATTTAAGTGATATGAAAAATACTTTGCACTGAATGTACAAAAAGTGTCTTTTAGTAAAAATTTCTAATTATAAATTCAGTTTATAATCATGAACCTGAAGATCCATAATTTTTTAAAAATTGAAGAAAAATGCACAGTTGTTTATTGAAACATTTTCCACACTTCCAATTTTTACATGTATTTAAATAGAAAAATTCGTCTATTATTGAAATAGTATGCTTCGCAAAAACTTCTTGTTAAATTTGGTTTGATGTCTCATATTTTGTAGATGATAACCACTGCAACAAAATATTTGTATCCATTAGCTTTATAGATTCACGATTTTGTGTATACAGGATGTCTGGCGTTTGTTTTAACATCCCCTAAACATTCAAGCAGGGAAATGAAGATGTCCAAAAAACTGAAACCACAGCATATTTTCTTTGTTAAGCTATTCGGAAAAAGGTGTCAGAAAATGTGTTTGAATTCATTTTAAATGTTGTTTTAAAATCCATTGAAGAATCAGGTAAGGAAATCAACACTTCCTAACAAGCAAATCCACAGGAGATTTTTAATTAAACTATTAGGACGAACATCACTTCAAAATAAGTTTAGAAAGCGTCCCCTATCAAGAAAAGGGTTTCAGTTTATTTTAGGGAATGATAAAACAACCCTTAACATAAATTCGATGGCTTTTACTGCTAGTAGATGTTCCCTGGGCTTATTTTTGAGTGGTTTCTGATCCCAATAGTTGAATCGAAAAGTCTCTTGTGGTTTTTATTGTTAAAAATGTGAATTTCCTTGCTTGAATGTTTAAGGAATGTTAAAAAACCCTTACAATTAATTCAAACACTTTTTCTGGTGAGGGACGCTTTCTGCACTCACTTTCAAGTAGCTTTTTACCTTAATAGCTCAAATAAAAAATTTCCCGTGGTTTTTTGTTTTTTGGAAATGTCAATTTCCTTGCTTGAATGTGTAAGGAATATCAAAACAACCATTTAAATAAACTCAACAACTTTTCAAGCTAGAAGATGTTTACTACAATTATTTTGAAGTAATTTCTGGCCCCAATAGTCTAATCGAAAAATCTCTCGTGGTTATGATTGATAACAAATTTTGATTTCCTTATTTAATGTTGAAGGGATTTTAAACCAAATAAATTAAATGACTTTTCTTGCTAGTATAGATTTTCCCAAAAATAATCTTAAAGTGATTGCTAACCATAATAGTTTCCTCGAAAAGTATTCCTTTATTTTGTATTGCTAAAAAATGTTGCTTTCCTTGTTTTAATGTTCAGGGAATCTTGAAACAAACCCCTAAAAGAAATTAAGACACTTTTCCCGATGAAGGATGCTTGCTGCACTTACTTTCATGTGATTTCTTGATTAAAAAATCTCTTTTGATATTTTTTTTTGGAAATGTTATTTTTCTTGCCTAAATGTTTAGGGCGCGTCAAAACATTCCTAAAGAAAATTCAACTACTTTTCTGGCTAGTAGATGTCCATGATACTAATTCTAAAGTGATGTCTGACCCCATTGGTTTAATTAAAAATTTTCATGTTGTTTCGATTGTTAAACAATGTAAATTTTCTTGTTTGAATATATAAGGGATGTTGAAGCAAACTATTAAAATGAATTCAAGCTCTTTTTCTAATATGAGACGCTCCAGAACTTATTTTAAAGTGATATCTCACCCCAATAGTTTAATCAAAAAATCTCCCGTGGTTTTGGTTTTTTGGAAATGTCGTTTTTTTGACTTGAATGTTTGAGAGTTGGGGAAAAAAACTTAAAACAAATTAAACGACTCTTCCTGCTAGGAGATGTTTTCTGTACTTATTTCGAAGTAAATTAAGACCCCAATAGTTTATTTAGAAAATATCCCGTGGTTTTCATTGTTAAAAAATGTTGGTGTTAAAACAACCCTCAAAATATATTCAAACACTCTCTCTGGTAGGGGACTTAATATTTCAATCAAAAATCTCACGTGATATTATTTGTTTAGAAATGTAGATTTCCTTGCTTGCATTTTTGAGGGATGATAAAACGACCCATCAATCAAATTGAAAGGTTTTACCAGCTATTCGATGTTTCTCACATTTTCATATTGCGAAGTGTTTTCGGACTTTAAAAGCCTGATAAAAAAATATCTCGTGGTTTTGGTTTTCAGGAAATATCTATTTCCTTCCTTGAATGATTGAGATATGTAAAAACAGCCTCCAATCGTCTCGAATACACAAAATCGCGATTCTGTCATGTCTACAAAACTTTTGTGTCAGTTGGTCTAATCTACATAATATGAGGCATGTAAAAATTGAAAGTTTGACAATTGTTTCAGTAAAAACTGTCAATTTTTCTGACGATTTTCTTTCGAATTATTGATCTGCAGCTAAGGAATTCAAAAAAAAATCATATTCAGACATTTTGACTGAAATTCATTTTCTGTACATTTCGTGCGGCGTCTCTTAGTTACATGCATTATTTAAAAAAATCATAGCATATGAACGGAAGACTATCTTCTGTATTAAAATTAGTAGCTCCTTAATTTATTTAGTAGGTAATTAATGAGCGGTAGTTATACTAGATGCTAAATTATTGTAGTAATAAAATGTTTATTAAAAAATCAATATACCGTAAGTTAATAAAATATAATAAATCGAGTACTTACGTTCATGGTCATCGTTGGAGTGGTTCTTTTTATGATGCGGTCGGTGATGATGGACTTCTGGAATGGGAAATTTCCTCATGTCGTAAAAGTCCTGATGCTGGGCATCGATCAGTGGATTTTCCAGCTGAGACTCGATAACTTCTAGGGTTGTCGAGTTGTCAGGATGTGAGATGACCTTCACTGTAAATACGCATGATATATCTTGATCTGAAGGGCACTTAAAACCAGACATCACAACGATCTTAATTTCTAGAATGTCTAAATTTAACGGTTTTGCTCTTAAGACCTTCTTTTACATATATGGGACGATCATCCTTTTGTCTCATTGATAGACGATGAGTCTACAATCTAATGAAGCAAAAATAGAGATCTTGAGTCTATACAATGAAAGTGGTTGAGCGATTAATATATCTTCTTAGCTTGAGACTTTAATATTTTCTCTAAAAATTTTCTCTAAATTTTAGTAGAAACTTTCACTTGATAATTACTTATTTTTTTCATTACTGTTCATTACTATAATCAGATTCGAAAGGATGAATTCATATATGAAAAATAAACGTATGTATTTTATCCGGTTCTTATCGTCACCATGCTCAAATGTCTTGAAATAACATTTTCATTCTCCTTTCTGGTTTCAGTGTAGACCTGAAAACATATTTTTCTCCCTTTTTGATTATACTGAGAGCATGTCGCACATTATCTGTTTTTCATGTCTGGCTGCTGAAACTGTTTTCATAGTATACAATATTCATACGTCTTGGAATATTACAATTCTGTATGTCATAAGATAAATTTTTCCTAGAAATAGTGTTATCTCGAGTATTATGAATTGCTAAAGGTTTAAGAGATAGAGCAAGAAATATGTAGAATTTTCAGTAAGAGATAGGCGAATCAAAATTTTGAAAAACGTAGTTTAGATTCTGATTAGAAACTATGTAAAATTACCTATCCTTTTCATACAAGCAGCTAAACAGATCTTTTACGATATATGTTTTTCTTTTTAGATTAAATCTATACGGTGTGATTTTTTTCTCAACGAGCTAACCTACGTTTTTTGCAAGAAAAATTTATTTTGAGCTTAGAATTAAGTTTTGTAGCATTGATTTTATACTTTATCAACAATAAAAAGTAATTAAGCTCAGATTCCAATTATAGTTTGTATGTCATCCATTCGAATATCTTATTGTCCATTCACTTTTTTTATTTTTCCTTATAGTCTGTTATTTCGGCATAATTTTTTCAGATCCAGTATTTTATAAATTCTTCATTTTTATTCAGTCTGATTTTCATACTTACAAATCTTTGTTCGATTGAGTGTTAATTTATATGAATATTCATTTGATAGAACTTTAATTTTTTTGAACTGTTACTTATCTAACATTCATTTGCACATACGACATTGGTCATATGTAATTTCAATTTTTCTGATTTGTCATTTAACCTCATATTCATTTGAAACGTATTGTATCGGAATTCAGCTTATCCGAAATCAATATTCAAAACTACGCACTAAAATAGAAATCATTGTTAGGTAAAACTGGAAATTCAAAAAATGGAAATGAGGGCAAATAACAGTTTCGACAAATGGTAATTAGGTTAATATTCGAAACAATTCAAACAGCGGCTCATCGGGAATTCGAATAAATGAAATTTAAATCAGAACATAATTTGCAAATTTGAAAACCAAACTAAATTTTTACCGAGAAAAATAAGAACTACAAATTTTAATAACTTCACCGAATAAAAAATTGGTTAATTGATCATTGGGACACGAATTACCTGTATAAAAAAGTGATTCTCCCCCTTAGGAATATAAACAAATAAATATTAGGTCAATTTTCAATTTAGTCAAATGAAAACTGGATCAAAAGAAAATTCAGACCGGATCGTAATTTGCAAATATAAACATTATACTGAATTTTCAATTGGGAAACTTGTAAATTTGAAAGTATTATATTTCAAATAATTTCAAATTATGTAAATTGATAAACTGAACTCAAGTTATGATTCTTACTGTCAGCTACCCTCATTTCGAGCATTCGTGGCGTCGTATTCGTGATCAATGTAAAAGATTCTAGGCAGAATACTCAGAATAACGTTCAATATCGTTCAGATGAATATTTGATTAGAAACAGCCTAACCTCTTTATTAGGGTGGTCCGAAAAAGTGAAGTTTTTTAATTTCAAAAAAAATTAACGATTGGCTTTGTTTCAAGTATTCTTGAAATATAAAATAAAAGAATTTTTTACTGTTTTACGACCGAAAATATGTACAAATGTTTATTTGGTAATGATGAATTAAAGATTTGATACCCTCTTTCTTTTCTATTTTTTACTTTTTTGACAACTTTCTGACACAAAGGTGTATATAAGTATATATATAAGTTTGACATTATCGTTCAAGTTTAGTGGAATTATTTAGTCTTTTGAATTAAATTCTTAATTTTTATCACCAAGAATATATTGGCAACATCAGATATAGAACAACTTTTGCGCTCTTCGCTGTTTAAAACTTCAATACGCTCTTGAAAGCTGGATTTTTTATTAGTCTTAACAATTAAAGTTGTTTACCTTAAAAAGATCTATACATTATTTCAACATCATTTTTTAATAAGACGCCTAATTTTTCTTTGAATCGTAAAAAAATAATATTAAAATTTGATGAAAGTTAAATTATGCACAAAATGTATAATTGGTCACCTTATACTTCGGACTAGAGGTTTCGGAAGCTTCTGGTTACTATTAATAAGAATAACATGAAAAAAATATTTTTACTAGCATAGTGTATCTTTGAAATATTCATTAATATATCGTGGGACATGTATACTTTCATGGAAATGCTCATTAATAAGTCTTTAATAGAAAAGTTTATACGTGGGCTGATTGTTCAGCAGCCAGACAAAATATCCTACACAGAAAAAACTAAGGGTAATCTTTGCCCTGATTTTCAAGTGAAGATTACCTGCAACAAAACTTACACAATGTGGGTAATATTTACCCTGACATCTCGGAATTCTTCTGCTTAGTAACTCTCGATAGCTTTTAAAATTCGGCCCGACCGTCTTTACGCTGCGAGATTTACCCGATTTGTTTGTTTCACTAACCATCAGTCAACCTCACTTCAGCGATCAAAGCTGATATGGGTTCCAATTTTCAAGACATCGTGACGACTTTTATGATAAAAAAAAAGACATTTTACTCCTTAGCGACGGTAATATTTGTGTTTTATCCTATTTTACCTATACTAGTAGGTAAAAATATAAAGATACCTACAAGATTTACCTTAAGTTTTTTCTGTGTAAGGAGTGTATTACCTAAACAAGTGCGACTTTTTCTCAGGAAGCGCTTAGCCCCAGCTCCTTGTACGAACCTTGGCCGACAAACTCGTCGAAGGCCTCGCGGAGATCGGAGAGACGATCGACGGGTAGTCTTGCGATCCTGAACTCATCGAGGTCGTCGAGGTCGTCGTCGGGACGGTCAAACACCGCCCCGTGCTCGTAGGTCGGTCTTGGTGCAAATTTCTTGGTGCCGGGTGCAGCTGGTGGTGCAGGATTGGTCTCGTATACGGTGGGTGTGGGACGTGCTGATGATGCAGGTACAAATGGTGCAGAAGGTGGTGGTGCTTTTGGTAGTGCGGGGTTATCGTCATGGTGATGACGGTGCCGGTGTTCTTGGTGCTTGGTACCGTTGTGCCGAAGGACGCCATGCTCGCTTTCGTGTGGCTGCAGGTGCTCGGTGCTGGAGGCACGATCATGCTTGGGAAGTGAGACAGAAGAAGAGGAGGAGGAGGAAGAAGATTTAGAGAAAGAGTTTGAGGAAGAAGGTTTAGAGAAAGAGTTTAAGGAAGAAGATGATGAAGATGAAGAAACAGAATTGGTGTTTGAAGAGGAGCCGAAAGATGAAGAGGAGGAGGAGCCACCACCGTTATTCTTAGGTCTTTCATAAGAACCACCCTCCTGCCCTGGCCCTCTCCACTGGTGCTCACCGTTGCCTTTCGACCGATGATGTTGCCCAGATGAGCCCTCGGGAGACGCTCGACCATCTTCGGGACTGGGGTCTGGGTATGGATCGAACGTCTCGGCGAGAATCACCTTCGGTCGACCGGGACTACCTGGCAATTCGGGGGCCTCATAGTATCGATGCTGATGGCGATGATGGTGACCTTCGAACTCGAAGTCGACCTCGTTGCCCGCGGTTCGCGTGCTCGCGGTTCCGGGAAACAGAAAATAGGGATACATACTGGTCGGGGGTAACCAGATCTCGTGGAGGTTCTCCTCTTGGGGTTCGAAGGGGTAGAGGGCCGAGTCCGTGCCCGAGAGATCTATGGACGCGGAGGAGGGCACAAATTCTGAAACAGAAATAGAAACGCGACCGGACAAGGTGAGTGCTGCGAATAACCGCTTCTGTGCAGAGGTTTTGTGATTTATGGTGGTTATGGTGAATCAGGGATTCGATTCCGGAAGTGTATTCAGGATTAAAGGATGCAGGCTTAGGTCTCGTAGATCTGGATGGTTACTCTTTCATCGTTATTTTAAAATTTGTGTTCTGATGTACTGATTCAATGAGATGTACTGATCCCATCACTCCCGTTGCTCTCAAATTGACTAATTATTTGAAAAGAAGAAGTTGCTTCTTCGTGATCATGTAAGGCAACATAAAAATACAATATTGTTATTGGCTTATTGTTATCAGACTTCGCAGCCAAAAATTCTCTCAAAACAGGGCCAATAGGGTGATTAAAAAAAAGGGAAATCAATTCTTTCAAATAAAATTAAGGTGTAGGTGCCATATTAAATTCAGTATGAGATAATTTAAATTCTCAAGATTTTAAGTCAAAATGTTTTGCATTTTCAACCAAATAGTTGAATTTTTAAACGAAAAAGATTCTCTACCAAAAGAAATAAATTCTTAGTAACCAAACAATTGCATTAACAACCAACTGGTTGAACATTAGAAAAAAAGATACGATTTTACAAAAAATAGTTGAACTGTTAACCAATTAGTTAAAATTTCAAGCAAAAAAGACTAATTCTTTCGAAGACAGTTGAATTTTCAAGAAGAAAGTTCATTTTTAACCAAGAATTATGACTTTTCTATATTAAGAGATACAATTTGAAAAATGTGACTTGAACAACATAGTTCAAATTTCAACAAAACAATAATATTTTTGACAAAATGGTTTCATTTTCAACAAAGTAATTGAATTTTCAACCAACAAAGATGTTTTCTTAACCAAATGGTTGAATTTTTAAACGAAAATGATTGAACTTCTACCAAGAGCAGTTTCATGTTTAACCAGATTGGTAAATTTTCAAGCTACAAAGATAAATTTTGAACCAAATGGTCGAATTTTCAAATAACAAAAGAATCAAATTCAACCGAAAACAGTTGCATTTTCAACGAAACAGTTGATATTTCATCATAAATGTTAACTCTGTACCAAGAAATATGACATTTAACGATAAAATATGATTTTTTAAGGGGAAAAAAGAATTTAACAAAAAAAAAATGAAATTTTTATGAAAGTAGTTACATTTTTAACCGAAAAGTTACATGTTATACCTTAAAAGATGAATTTTGAACCAGAAGATTCATTTTCTAAAAAAAGGCAAATTTTCAATAAAAGTGTTTAGTTTTCAAGTTATAATGTCAAATCTTCTAGAAAAAGATGACTTTTGAGCCGGAAAAGATGAATTTCAAACAAGAAAATTCATTGTCAATAAAGAAAAATGAAATTTTTAGGAAATAGTTGATTTTTCATCTAAGAAAGATAAGTTCTCAACCACAAATGAAATCTTCAAATTTTGAGTTGAGAAAATTAATTTCAAAATGAACAAAAGACTTTCCGGCTAGTCGAATGTAATCAAAAAACACAAATTTACAAAAAAATGTTTGAATTCTTCACCAAAAAGACATTTTTATTTCAAAAGACGAATTTCAAACAAAATAGTTCAATTTTCAACCAAAGAGGTGAATCTTAAAAAAAAATCAAGTTTTAACGAAGCAGTTTAAATTTCAACTAAATATAGATAAATTTTTAATCAAAAAGATAAATTTCCTACCAAGAAGAATAATGTTGAAAAAAAAGAATTTTCAATAAAATGCATATATTTTTGACAAAGTTTTGAATTAAGAAGACAAAACATGAATTATCTACAAAAAAGTTGCATTATAAACCCGAAAATATGATTTTTCGACCAAAAATTTAAGTTTCTACCAGATAGTTACATTTTCGAAAATATGTTTTAATTTTCAATAATATATTTTAATATTCTTCAAAAATAGTTGATTTTTGAAACACAAATATTAATTTTTAACAAAAAAGTTCATTTTCAACCAAACAGTTGAATTTTGTCCCAAATGGTTGAATATTCAAGCTAAAAAGACGAATTTTTCACAAAGCAGTTGAATTTCTAAACAGAAAATATAAATTTCAAACAAAATAGTTGCATTTTTAACCAAAAGGGATACATTTTTAATCAACGAATTTTATTTTCTACAAAAAAGACCAACTTTCAATAAAATACATAAATTTTGAAACAATGTGTTTATTTTTCACTAAAAAAGACAAATTTTCAACCAAAGAGATGCAACTTTCACCAAATAAAATTCATTTGTAACAAAGCAGCTCAGCCACGAAAGTATTCGTACATCTCCTTTTTGATGACTGGTTAATCTCTCCTTATTTTAATCATGTCAGAGCTAACAAAATTTTCTTTAAATGACTGAATGTTCTCAAAACTATCACAAAATGAGCCCAGGATGAAGCCAATTTGTCTGTTTTTTAAGTAGATATTGAAAAAATAGTGTTTTAATGTTCTTGGTCTTATTTTAAAGCTATTTTTCTACAGTATCGCAAAAGATTATGAGTATGAATCTAAAAAATTTTCCTATCACATTGCAAGTACTTGAAGTTGTAAAGAAAAAGTTGAAAAAGTTTGAAAACATCTAATCTGTAGACAAATCAGAATACAAAATGAATGAATATTATTTTTGAGAGACTTTTATAGAAGCGCTATGATTATTATTATTATAGATTATTTCATGTATTTTACAAAAATGTTGTTCTTACCACAAAGAATATTGAAATTTTTCCAACTTTTTGGTACGACTTTAAGTTCTTGCAATGTGATTAAATTTTTGTAGATTCATACAATATCTGGTTAAAAACTAGACAAATTGGCTTCATTCTTGGCTCATTTTGTACAGAATTTTGAGAGCATTCAACCCTTTATTGATAAAATTTTAGCTCTGACATGTTTGAAATAAAGAGAACTTAATCAATCATAAAAAAGGTGTACAAATACTTTCGTGGCCTACGTATTTTCAATCACATAGTAGAATTTTTGACCAAAGGAGATGAATTCTAAACTAAAAATATAATAGTAGACTTTTCAAGAAACAAAATCAGCTCTTACCCAAAAAGAGTTGTAGTTTCTCATTGGCTTGTCTCAATCCAGTTCGCATTTAAGTAAAAAAATAAGAATAAGGAAAAAAGAAGTTTCTTGAAAACACGTGAAAAAAGAACTCTTCAAAAAAGGATAATAGAAGAAACAGTGTAAAGTATGCAATAAAGAAAAAGTTCTTCAAATCTACAATTCGCAGTTACTCTATTTTTTATGAAATTGACCCAATAGACAAAAATTTTTAAGTGTCAAGAGTCCGGTCTAATTACTCGAGAATTACTTTACTTTCTCGAAATTGAGACATTTGGAATTAAGTACGAAAATTAGTTTTGTGGGTCAATCGCATGAATGAAAATTCGGACGTGTTTTGGAAGTTACAACAAAACTTTTTAGGGATTTCGAGATTCAGTAAGTTCTAGTTGCAGAAAAGTTGGTTCTCCAAGTTGTTCAGTGTGTATCGCCAGCCCCATGTACTCGGTCTTGAGAGAATGTATGTTTGCTCATGTAGTCAAGTGAAGAGAGACAGTTGCTGCGATTTTCTAGAAAAGACAGTACATATTTTTCCAGCAAACTTGAAATCGTCTCTGAATTTTGTATTTTACGGTTCGTTTAACCTTCGACGTTTCACACTTCACTGTCGTGTTCGATTGTCACGGGTGCTGACTCCAAGAGGGATTTGAGTGCCTGTAGACGACTCTTATATTCGAAGATGGAGCAACGGGAGATTGACACACAGTAAACACCTTCATTTTATGAAGAAACTCGGCATTTCACTATTACTGCCTGAGGCTTTTCTTTGATTTAAGAAATACGAAATTGAGAATTCAACAGATTCAGGAGGAGGATGTCGCACTAGGGTGGTCCAAATTTATATCTGTGAAAATTCGACTTTGGATTTTTGGTTAGAAATCTCTCCAATTTGTTCGTTTTGTGACAAAATAAATTAACAAATATTTTTTATGAGAAAAGAATACATTTTTATCAATTCTATTCAGAATCGTCAATATTAGGTAAATCGTATTGAAACTCAACATGTCTATTCACAATTAACAATAGGATACAAATGAATAAAGGTTCAAGTAACAAAAACTGCAGTATACTATTCCGAAGGATTTTGGTGCGCTAAATCCGAATCTGGCTTCAGAATTGCTCCATCACGTCAGGTTTTCGTGATATTCTAACCTAAAATTGTAAAAAAACACTGTTTTTTGACCTATTTGAGGTTATGTAAAATCAGAAGGTAATTTCTCCACAAAACTAGTAGGTGCACCTTAGAGTATAGGTCTTTCTCTTTTAAATGCAATTGAGTTCGCCTAAATATATTTTTTTCTTATCAAGATATGATAGTTTCAAATTTCTGTCTCACCTATCTACTCGAATGCAAGCCATAAGCAAAAAATGAAATTTATTGTCGTATGGCATAAAAATTTCCTTTTTTAATCACCTTTTGATTGATGCAAAAGCCTTTAAGCAAACCCATTGAGACCTTTTTACTATTGTTATCCTGCTATATCCTGAAATTTTTCTCCGCCATTTTCAATTTCCTAAATCCGACGAGCAGCGAAACCTAAAATGCTTATATACTAATTTTCATTAAAATAACCGAATTTAGAAGCGTACTTTTCTAAATTTGATTATTTGAATGAAAATTACTATATAAGCATTTTAGGGGTCGCTGATCGTCAGATTCAGAACGTTCAAAATAGCGGATCCAATATGGGGGACAAAAATTTCAGTATATAGCAGGGTAACAATTAGTAAAACGGTCTCAATGGGTTTGTTCAAAGTGCTTTACGTCACTTGAAAGGTAATTAAAGAAGAAAATTTTCAAGCCATACAACAATAAATTTCATTTTTCGGTTTTTGGTTTGCCTTCGAGTAGATAGGTGAGACACAAATTTGAAACTATCATATCTCGATAAAAAAAAGATACTTAAGCAAACAAATTTGAAAGAGCAAGACTCATACCTTAAGGTGCTCCTACTAGTTTTGTGAAAAAATTACCTTCTGATTTCACATAACCTCAAATATGCCGAAAAATATTGATTTTCACACTTTTAGGTTAGAATATCTCTAAAATTTGACGTGCTTGAGAAATTCCGAATCCAGATTCGGATTTGCAACAGATTTGCACAAAAATCCTTCCGAAAAGTATGCTGTAGTTTCTGTTACAGAAAATCAGTGAAATTTTGCTTGCTTGTGTAATTATTTTTCAAATATCACCACCATAACTCTGTTTTATAGTGTCTCAAAAAACCCCATGAGTGAAAAAATGGATTTTGCAAGCTTTTGGCGCTAATTATGATTTTTTAAATGTTTTTTAAATTAAGAAATGTTTTTAAAAATTTTCCACTTTTTCCCATTTTCACATAGTGAGATAAGAATTAATGCAAGTTCAACAAAATAATTGTTGAAAAAATCTATTATTGTTCATAAATATCTTCTCTCAGATAATTGCTAGAATGTTGTCGTTATTTTCTGAAATTTTAAATCTTGTTTTGGCTTTTTAGTTATGAACAAATCATAATGAAACATAGGAGCAAATCATTTTTTAAGCAATCCCTTTCTTTCTTGTGAATATATTTTTCTGAAATGAAACAGATATTTGAAGTATTCTTCAAATTTTCTATATGGATCATATTAATTGTAAATTTCCCTCAAAGTAGTTACTCAAGGTCTTTTTCTTTAAATTAATATTAATATTCATACTTTTTATTTGTGCTAACTAAAAATTCAAAGAAATGGTGACAATTTCAGAAAAAAAATCCGTACTTTTCTTGCATCACTCTAAGAGAAGGTAGTTACAAACAAGAATAATTTGTTTGAACAATTATGTTCATTAATATGCATCAATTATTACCGCGCTTCAAGTGATAAGTGGACAAAAGGAGGAAAATCTTAGAAAAAATAATTACCGTCAACGTATAAAATGTAACATAAAATAACGTTTCATAATGAGTAATTGAAAACAGATGCTATTTGCCAATTGTTTAACCAAATTCACAGATTAGATATTTTTCAACAAGTGAGATCAATTTTTTTACAAAATCAACTAAGGATGTCTTTCTGATCAATCTTTGCTGTACTATTTTTAATTTTTATAAAAACCATTCATTATTTTATTATTTTCTTGAGCAAATTTTGAAAAATTGAAAAAATTTTGATTACTTAAATAATAATCGTAAATATATGCAGATCTCAGCTATTTTTCAACGAATATGCTCAATTTTTGTTTACGTTATCGACTAATGATGTCTTTCCGGTGAATCTTTGCAGAGATACTTTTGCTGTTTATCAAAATCCTTTAAATAATTGAAAATTTGTTTTCATTTGGAAAATATCATAGCAAAGATTCATCAGAAAGAGATTATTAGTCGATTTCGTAAACAAAAATTGATCGTACATATACGTTGAAAAATCGCCAAACTCTGATTTTGTTTATGAATATTATTTAGATAATGAACAATTACTGTCAATGTAGAAAGTACCATAGCAAAAAGTCATCGCAAAAAATTTTTTAGTCGATTCCCTAAAAGAAATTGAGCCTGTTTGTTGAGAAATAGCCAAATCGAGTCGCAAAACATTAACCAAACGAAGAAAGAATACTTGACACAAGAGTAAGGGAATCTTTTTATTGATCTCTTCTTTCTTAAAATTAGACGTTTTAATCACGCTAATTGTAATGTCTTTAATTTTTTTATTTTGAAGTCTGATGTATTTCATCATTTGACAGTGAACTGGAATCAATTTATCAATTTTAGAAAATCTGTTTCGGGATTCCATTTTAGTACTGAAGTGAAGTTCCAAATAGAACTTTCTTTTTACTGTGTGAACCAGTTTATAGGAAAAAATCCGAGTTTCTTCCTTCTTCTTGAACACACATTTTCTTTTAAAGTACGAGTTTGGAAAGAGTTTTCAAAGGAAAAAGGGGGATTTTAAGAGAGTAGTCAGTCGAGTGTAGAGAGTGGAAAGACGAAATAGGCGCTAGAACAATGAATAGTCAGATATGTGAAAGAAGTAAGAATCGTCAGCATGCACAAGGTACGTAAAGATCTTGAGAAGAATGAACATGCAAAATTCATGCTGTGCAAACTTTCTGTACTCTGCTCCAGCGTTGTCGGTACTATTTCAACATTATTTTAATCGTATTAATCAAAAGAGAATTCAAAATTATTCTTTGGTCAAAGAAAAAAATTAACTTTTTTCAATATCTAAGAAAGGACCCCTCATAAAATGTACAGAAAAGCTCTTTTTGTCAAAAGCCTTATCATCATTTTTTTTTAATAATGTCGAACCTCACTCAGAGAAATGTCCTCTTGTGTCAGGAGGATGCTCCTTGACACGAATGGAATTTCTTCTTAAATTTAAGATTGCAAGAAATGTTATTTGTCTCAAAGAGAATCTTTTTGCAGCAAGCATTATCCTTTTGCAAGAAACGTCACCTAATCTTGCAACGAAACGGGCAAGAGAACGATGCTTTTTTTCCAAACAACTTTTTCTTAGTGCCTGCCAATCAATAACCCAAAACAAAATTAGAAACATAAGCAATTTTTGCGGAAGCAATTGCTATACTTTCAATCTTCACATGTATTTTGAAAAAAAACTTCATATATAATTGAAATGTTGTCCTCAAAATATATTCATTAGATTTGGCTACAAGCCTCATATTTTTCAGATCAGACGCACTGTAACAAAACTTTTGTATCGATAAACTTTACAGATACATAATTTTTTATATGCAGGATGTTTGAATGTTGTTTTACTATCCCTCAAAGATTTAATAAAAAAATTACATTCTTAAAAAACCAAAACCACAGACATTTTTAAATTAGACTATTAGGGTTAAAAATCACTTAACAGTAAGTGCAAGAAGCGCAGCAGAAAATGTGTTTGAATTTATTTCCAGGGTAGTTTGTGCATCCTTGAATCATCCAAGCAAAGAAATAGAAATCTTAAAAAAACCAAAACAACGATTTATTTGCTTGAATCTTTAAAGGATGATAAAATAAGCTTAAAAATAGATCCAAACCCTTTTCCTCGTAGGGGACACTTCTTGTACTTATTTTGAAGTGATTTCCGAAAATAATATATTGATCGAAAAATATCCTATGGATTTAATTGTTAGACATTGTCGATTTGATTACTGGAATCTTCAGGGGATGTTAAAACAACCCTTAACATAACTTCAACGACCTTTTCTGCTAGAGGATTTTTCGTACATTTATTCTTAAGTGATTTCCAATCCCAATAGCTTAATCAAAAATTCTCACGTCGTTTTAGTTTTTTGTGAATGTTAATTTCCTTGGTTGATTTTAGCAAATCTCGATTTCGTTGATTGAATGTTTAAAGGATGTTAAAACAGCCTTAAAAATAATTTAAATGTTGTTTTCTGTAAGGAGGTGGTTCCCACTTTTTTTAAACGATTTTCTTCTCTAATAGTTTGATAAAAAAATCTCCCGTGGATTTGGTTGTTAGAAATTGTCGGTTAAGGGAAGTTGAAATAACATTCAAAATGAGTTTACCAACGTTTTTTGGTGAAGGATGTTTTTTTAATTTATTGTAAAATGATAATAGTTTATTCAAAAATTTTCCCGTGCTTCTGGTTTTTTCGAAATGTCGATTTCCTTGTTTGATTCCTTAAGCGATGCTTCTCACATTTATTGCGAATATTCCCAATATCCCGTGGTAAAAAAATGTAATAAAAAATGTCGATTTTCCTGCTTGAATATTTAAGTGATTCAAAAAAACATGAAATAAATTCAAACACTTTTCCTGGTAGAAGATGCTTCCTGCACTTGTTTTGAATTAAATTCTTATCCCAAGATCATATTTACAATATCTCCCGTGGCTTTGATTTTTTAGAAATGTCGTTTCTCTTGCTTATACGTTTAAGGGATGTTCAAACAACCCTTAACATGAGCGAAACCCCTTATTTGTCCAGAAAATGTTTTCTGAACTTATTTTGAAGTAATTTCTGACACAAATAATTTGATAAAAAAATTTCTTGTGCTTTTGAGTGTTAAAAAATGTTGATTTTCACGCTTGAAGTTTTAGAAGATATGAGATCAACCCTTAAAATGTATGCAGCGACTTTACCTACTGAAGGACGTTTACAAATATTATTTTAAAATGGAATGGGACCCCTATAATTTGATAAAAATATGCCGGTTTAATCAAAAATTTAAATGAATTGAAACATTTTTCTTATTAGGTAATGTTTTCACATTTATTATAAAGTGATTTTCGACTCCAAAAGTTTATCACACATCTACCGTGGTTTTGGTACTGAGAAGATGTCAATTTCCTTGCTTACATGTTTAGGGGATATTAAAACAACCCCCAAACATCCTGCTTACATAAAATTGTAAATCTGCCAAGTTGGTGGTTTCAAAACTTTTGTTTCAGTGGGTCTGATCTACAAAATACAAAGCATCGAGCCAAATCTAACGAAAACTTTTCCAGAATGATAAGATTTCAATAATTGACTAATTTTTGTATCAAAATACATATAAAAATTGAAAATTTGGCAACATTTTCAGTAAATACTATCCATTTTTCTAAAAATGTTCTTTTAAATTATTGATCTGCAGGTTTAAAATCATAAAACAAGTCTATAATCAGACCTTTTGATGAAAAGCCATTTTTTGTACATTTGGTGCGGGATCACTTTGACATAAATCATTTATTCCACTTTTGCTCCATTCTCTGTAAATTAAATATAGACTTTGACGGACATTTTTGTTGTTCTTGATTGCAAAATAGCGAAATTAAATTCACATCACGTGAACAAACCAACAACTCGTTAATCTCGAATCGTTTTAAATTTAGGTGTAATTTAAAATGTGATACTTACCAGAGAGAGAGAGAGAGAGAGCATGTGAGGCTTTTTGAACAGCGTGTTAACTGATTAGAGCATACATGACATCATCGTTGATTTATTCGTGCATTATTTGCGGAGAATTAACGGCGCATAATTTTCAACATTTCTAGCTGTGAAATTTCCGGGCAGAGTACTCGTAATTACGTGCTAGTGCATCGTGCATATGCAGATACGTGATGCATCGCTGAATTGCATTCCTGATTTGTCAGAAACCGATCTGTATATTGTCAGTCGTTCGTCTCATTCGAAGAATATTTTAGACTAAATTTGTGAATATTGAGTGAATATTTAGCCTTGCTTTCAATTACATGGGCGGCGAAACTATACAATGTAACGGGGAAAAATTCAAAAATTAGTTCATTTTGTTAGATTTTTATGCACTTATTGATTAACATCATTGACTTTATCAATTTCCATGATGGGTAAAAACTAGTTTATTTACCAGTTGCTGTAAATAGTTACTTTTTTGGTAGCGATAGTAATAAAATAAAAATCGGTAATTTTTTAGTTACTTTCTAAATTAGTACACATTTCTGAAATACAAAAGTAACAAAAGTAAGGAACATGTAAGTCTTCCTAAAGTGACAAAATTTATTTCCAGAACCATAGAGACTTACAGCCCAATATAGAAATATTGGAATTTTTTTAACTCTGGAATTCAAAACTTTCTGAAATCTATAAAAAACGATTTTAAAGAGAAAAGCAAATTACTTTCAGAGTTGACTATTCATTTTTTTATGGAAAATTAATTTTTTCTCGAAGTTCTAACTTTTCACGTTAAGGATTCATCATTTTGGTTTCAAATTTATCTCTTTGGTTCAAAACACAGCTATTATTAGTTGAGAATCCATATTTTTTGGTTAAAAATTGTATTATTTCATTTAAAGTTTAATTATATTGACCAAAATTCAACAACCTTGATAGGAAAGCATCCCTTTCGGGATTTTAGTTGAAACTTCAACTGTTTTAGTAGAAGATTCAACTGAAAATTCTTTCTTGGTTTAAAATTGAACTCTATTTTGAAAATGTTCTTTTTTGTTAAATGCAAGTGTTTTTTATTGAAAATTTAAAACTTTTGTTGTTTGAAATATCAAGTATTACAGTTTTGGTTAAGAATTTATATTTTTTTGTTGAAAAGTATTTGTGATTTTGAAAATTTACCTATTTTATTTTTTGTTGAAAATTGATTTTTTCAGTTCAAAATTAATGTATTCTGTTAAAAATTCGTCTTTTCGTAGTCAAGAATTTATCTCCAAGGTAAAAAATTCATATCTTTGGTTCAAAATTTAAATATTTTTAGGAAAATTCCTCTTTTTTGGTTTATTTAACTGTTTGTGATGTAGAATTCAAATATTTTTTTGTTGAAATATATAAACTAGTAGATTTTAAATTTACAATTTATATATTTTTTGGTTGAATTTGAATTATTTTATCAAAAATTCGTTTTAGTTGAGAATTTTTCCCTTTAAATGGAAATTTAAGCATTTTCTTAAAATTATTTTTTTTTGTGAAGCATTGATTGTTTTCACTGGAAATTTAACTATTTTATTTTCAGAAGATTTATCCTTCTTAGTTGGAAATTAAACTATTTGATTGAAAATTTATCCTTTTTAGTTGAAAAATCAATTAATTGGTTGACAATTCAACTAATCTGTTTAAAGTTGAACTCCTTTCTTAATAATCAATTTTTCTTGTTGTTGAAGATTCATCATTTCAATCGAAGATCCATCTCTTCGATGGAAAATTGAACTATTTTGTTCAAAGCTCGATTTTTTTTTAACATTAGTGAAAATTTAATTATTTCATTTTTGGTTGAAAACTGATATTTTGGGTTGAAAATTTCCTTTTTTGATTGAACAATAGTTTTTTACTGAAAATTCAATTATTTTTGTTTGAAAATATATACTTTTTGTTTGCAAATCCAACCGTTTGATTCGAATTTCTTTTTAAGATGAAGATTTGTCTATTTGTCTGAAATTTTTTTTTGATTGAATAATATTTTTTTAATGAAAATTTAATTGTTTTATTTTTGCTTGAAAATATATCTTTCGTGCTTGAAAGTCTAACCGTTTGATTCAAATTTTTTTCTGAAGATGAAGATTTATCTATTTGTCTGAAAATGTTGATATATTTTCTTAAAAACTTGTCTTTTTTAGTAGAAAAATAATTTTCTCGTTTCAAAATTCATCTGTTTTATTTGCAAATTTAACAACTTGGTGGAAACTTCAACTTATTTCTTGAAAATTCATTTTTTAGGTTGATGATTCAACATTTTATTAACAAAAATTAACTATTTTGTTGAAATATTTTTTTTTCCTTTTATAAATGAAGTTTTTTGCTGAATATTAAACTATTCTATTTTTGTTCAAAAATTTATCTTTTTTGGTGGAAAATTGATATTTTTTAGTTGAAAATTTATGTCTGTTGTTGAAAATTCAATCTACCAAAATAAAGCGGAGGTCGTAACTAGGTATATCCGCAGAAACCAAAAAATATAAATTTCAATAGTCATAGATATTTATAGTCTAACATAGGAAAATTTTATTTTTTAACTAGTTTTTTATGACTGCTAACTAAAAAAAGTAATAAGAGTTACTCTTTTTTGTATAAGTAACTGAGAAAAAGTTGTATTTTGAATCGGTAACTAGTAACAAATCAATAACTAGTTACATTTTTCGTGATGTAACGGTAACGATAACTAGTTCCTCTCAAAACTGTCTGTTTCTAGGGAGGGGGGGGGGCAATTTTTTGAAACTTTATAGTCCACAAAATCGCAAGTCGCCGCCCATGCTCAATTATTAAGATTGCTTGGTAATTTTCACGTGATTGTAACATATCCTTGTTCACTTGAAATTCATAAGTCATTTCGAAATACCATACTTTATAGTATCTGAACAATTCTATGACACCGGAATCTTGCTATACGTTTCTTTTCATTAAATTCTAGATAAATTCTACTAATATAAAATGAGAGCAGACTCAAGCTTCTCACACAATTATGATAAATTATGATTGTATACTCGTGTAACGCTAACATAAAGGCGATGTTAATTAAATGCAAGCACAGTGTGTCAACTCGAAGAGCGAGATTCTCGGCGAATAACAAAAGCTCGTTCGTATCATCAGAATCGTGTAGTGTCATAAGCCGAGTGGCTTTGAACCGCAACTGATACTTTATACAATGTATACATACATAAAAGTTTATCAAGCACGGCAAAATAGGTTGATAAAGCTTCTTACAATATGTGCTTCAGCAATTTAATTAAAACTTGACTACTATAAGTCTGCCGTCCTAATGAAGAAACTATATAAGTGCAATTTTGATCAAAAAGCAGTTTTTCATGTCATCGGATTCGTTATGAAATTACGAATTCAATTATCCTCATTATTATTTCAATTTTTAGTTGTCTGAAGATAATAAGGTCTTGATTAACACATCTACAGCAACTTTCGAGAATTTATGATTAAGAAACCATATGTTTTCACGAATTTCAGGATTTGGGACAGTCTGATTTCTCAAATCCTGATGAAAAAAAAACACACCTGCGCAGATGTGGGTTTTTCATAAGCATTTCGGTCTTTCTGCAGACTAAGTTTGTGATATCGAATAGCCTATGTACATGTTCAGTTTTGCCACCAGGATTCGAGGGTAACTTTAAACCACTGATCATTGTACAAAAGCACATCTACATTTTTTCATTTCCAAAGAAAAATTAATTAGAGTCGATTATTAATAAAATGATTATTAATCACGATATATAATTGAACAAATATAAATAATACTTTATTAACCTTCCAGAGACCATCCTAATCGTTTGGTAATTTTAGACAAAAATTTATTTTTTTAAATAATTACTGAGAGAATTTGACAAGATTAACATAAATATAAGAAAAAATGTATAAGTATTGTTGGAAAAATACGAAAGTAAATTTTTTAATTGTTATTTTTTACTGATATCTATTCCGGACAAAGTTGTAAACAATAACAATCTATATCTTGAAAATTTAAAATTTAAAAACCCTGCTCGCACGCCTTATTTTGAAATTAATGTTTTTTTTAATAGAATTGTTTCTTCATTAAATAAAATTTGTTGAATAAAAAATTAAAAACTATTTAAAATGTTGAGCAAAATTAAATGGTTCTAATAATAAATTAATAATATAAACAAAGTCTGTACATTGTTTTATTTTAATGTGTAATTATACAAATATTTGAATTATCAAATTGATTACTTTTGTATCAATAATATATTTTGTATTAACAAAACTCAACAAGTAATTGTAATTTAATTATTATCAATCTATTTGAGCTATTGATCTATGTGCGCGATTATTGTTCCATTTATGTCACGCAATTTTTAAATTAAAATATAAAATTAATGCTGATACAAAATTTTTGTATTTTATGGTATCTATTATCTCAAATAATAGAAAAGGAAGGCAAGCTCAATATTTTTGATAATTGATGAAAGTTAATATCTTGAATTCAGAATACATAATTTTTCAAATATTGTAAATTTTTTTTTATCTTATAACTTTTTATTAACAATAGCAATTTTAAATGAAGTATACTAACATAACATATCAAAACATTGATCAGGATTGTAAGAGTTTTTTAAATCTGATGTTTTGTGTTCAAGATCACCCTTTTTCAGTGAAAAATGTTAAAATGACCTGAAATTGTTTGCAAACTGTCAATCTTCTTCATAATATTACATTTTAAAATGAAAAATACCACTTTCCGACAACAAACACAAACATTATACAAAAGTATTAAATGATTCTAAATCTTATTAAAATTATAATGATTTTTGCTTTAAAATACCAATGTTCGATGTAAAACAAAAAGGTAACCTGAAATTGTTTGAAAAATTATTTAATTGCTTTGAAATTTAATGATTTTTTAATTAAAATAAATAATTCCCTTCAAAAATTTTTAATATAACCTGAAACTATTAAAAAATTTGCGAATCTTTTTCGGATACTAATTATTTTTGATTTAAAATTTCGATTTTTAGCGTGAAGCTACAATATAACCTATAATCGTTCAAATTTGTGGTGTAAAATGCTAGAGTGTAACGCAAAATTGTTCAAACTTATGAATCTTCTTTGAAATCTAATTTTTTTGTATAAAAAATACCAATAAGCGTCGAAAAAAACTAACAAATTCCGAATTTGTTAAAAGATCATAAATCTTGTTAAAGTTGGAATAAGTTTTAGTTTAAATACGCTAAATACCAATTTTTGATGCAATTCGCTGATGTAACATAAAATTGTTACAAAATTATGAACCTTTCAAATCCAATGATTTTGGTTCACAATATGCATTTCCGGTAAAAAATGTTTACATCTTTAAAATTTAATGATTTCTTATTGAAAATACTCACTTCCTGTGTAAACGCTAACATTACCTGAAATTGTTAAAATTCCGAATATTGACGATGAGTTTTGTTTTAAAATGCTAATATCCGGGGGAAAAGACTAAGATAACTAACATAACTCATGTAAAATATTCTCAATAAAAATGATAATGATTACGTGATCTTCGAGACATATTGTTACACCACTTTTTTAGATAGAAAATTGTCAATATCATTATTACTTTATTATTTATGAATTGTTGAAAAATTGTAGATGTTAAATTTCTCCATCAGGAAAGTCGAAGTTCTTGGAGGCTGATTCTTGACTCAGTAGCACATCTGCATACTTATGCGTTTTTAAGTAAGAATTTTCAGCGACCTTGTGCATTAATATTTAGTATATCTACAGTTTTGCATATAAATCATTTAAAATTACAATTTTTTAAATTGAAATACATGATCATGATGCATGCATAGTGTCTTTTTCAGGACGGCAGAAGTTATCCTCCATTGAAGATAGTATTCCACGCATATCTTTTTTACCGAAAAAAAACTTTAAAAAGTTTCCCTCGTTAGAAGTGATGCATTCGAGTGCGATAATCAAAATAAAAAACGATTTCAATAATAAAATTTGTATCGAACTTCAAGTCCAAAAAGTAAGCCCCTTCTTAATGTTCCGATCAATATAATCAATAATCAAGCGAGAACAAGCGAGAATCTCGAGTATTGCCTTTTTTGGACGTAGCATTTCTAAAATTATTCAAAATTATTGTTTGAGGTTAGATTAATGCAATTAAAGTAAGAGTTTTCGTATGCTTGACTTTTTGCGAAATGAAGGATACAGGAATCAGAAAGGCAAATTTAATTTTTGGAAATGTTTTTGGAATGAGTTTAATCATTAAATTTACTTGATAATATAAAATTGTTTTAATTTTTAATGTTGATGGTTAAACTTTAAATACAATCAACGTTTAAAATGTAAAAAGACGATCAAGATAGAAAGAGTTAAAAGATTTTATTCTGAACATTAAAAATATACAAGTTATATCTTATGTTTTTGATTTTCTGACTCTTTAAAAAAGTATAATCATATTAACTTATTGATTTATTAAAATTTAATGATATTCAAATAATAAGGAGTTTATCAAAATTATTCAACTTATTATATGTACATAGAAAATTAGACGTAAAAGGTTTGATAGACTGGTTTCACGATCCCTATTCCAAGTTTACTTTTTCATGGAAAACTCAATAATATTCTTTTTTAGCGAATATTTATCATTCGACGGAATTTGTAGTGAATTACTTTATGTCGAAATGAATTATATCAATTTACAATCAATTTGATTAAGATATCGTTTTGTTTCTAATGAAATCTATCATTTGTATTAGAATGCAAGGAAAATGTCCAAAATTATGTCTTGGATTTAACCATCATTTTTTTAAATTTCTGTTGACTAAAGATCATCTCAGGAATTACGAAGAATTAATAATAAATTCCATAAAGTAAATAAAAAAGTTAACGTAAAATAAAAAAGAAAAAGATTCCTGTATTCTCTCAAACTGACAGAACTTTTTGTCTTCCTTAAATTGACAAAGTGATAGGTCAAGAGTCAATATTATCGCTTTTCTTGCTCGAAAGTTCTAGAGAAGGAGGTTCGATAATGAAAAAACAAAAATTTAATAATTTTGTGGATAATATTTTTTCAATATCGAGCAATAAAGTTCAAGATTCGATAAATTTTCGTCTTCTCGTACATCACTACTCGTTATTGTGCATGTAATATTTGGTGACACTTCACTCCTCAGAATTAAATTCTGGTATGAGCTACATCTTCGATCCAAGTTTAAAGAAATAAAATAAACATTATGAGCAAAATAAAATGAAAATAATTTCAAAATATTAGAAAGATAACATCAATGTTCAGAGAATAAAATATTATAATTTCTAATGAAATTTTGCAGCTGATTGAAAAAAAAGGTTTTACCTTTGGTCGAAGAAAATATTTTTTCGTACTAGACAATCCGTAAAAGAAATTGTGACAGCAATACGAAGCAATTTATAATAAAAGACACGGAGAAGCAAATTTGAACACCATGAATGCCAAGCGATGCCTTGATATTAAATTCATAATCCACATTTAAAATGTAATATGATTGTCAATATTTTACGATAGGATTGCACCAAAATCTTTTAGGGGATAAATACAAAAAAAGAACAAAGGATCAATAAAAAATAAAGTTTTAAAAATTAATTATTATTAGGTCCGTGATACATTATGAAAAGTGTTACAAATAAGAGGAATAGGTTGGCACCCATCACCGAAGGGAACTTCAAAAATTCAGATCAAATTACTTAATCATCATTCATAAGCATTAGCTTTTAGAGCCCTTTCTCAATGAAATTGAAAAAGAAACGAGAAAATGTTAATCACTAATTTACATAAATATTTAACTTTTACTTGACTCTAATCACTGCTTAATTGTGTCATGGAGTTCTGACTTCAATCTTTATACTTAATTTAATAAACATTAAGTTATGAGACTCGAATTCAAATATTTTCTCAATACTGAAAAACTGGATCTTATTACTGAAATAACGAATTTATTAAACATATCCTATTATCCTCAGATTAAGAAAGTGCATTACTATAAAACAAGGATACTTTTTATGCTTCTTAGTCACACTATTAAAAGTAAGTAGAAGCGAAAACTCAGAAGAAAGGTGATAAAATTTTATTTCCGAAAGAAAAACAAAACAGCGCTTTTATGGTACACGACAGTACAAACTTCTTATAAATCGACAGATATAAAAACCCAAGAATTGTCAAACTAGTTCTGAAGTAACAACTGCCAGTAAAGCAGTTAAAAACTTTAGGGTATATTTTCCAGCAGAACGAATTCTATTTTCAACGATCCTATGATATTAATTTCAATTGATTAAACTTGGATTTACATAAGAAATTCGGAACAATTTTTGTTATTTTTATAGGAAAGACCTGTTTCAAAAAAGTTCCCTTCGTAGTTGTACCTGGCCTTTGATAAATAAATTATCGGGATTAGGTTGTGGTTACACCAGCTGTATTATTAATACGATTTTCTAGACATAAAACACATATAATGGGACCGTCCATAAACTACGTCGCAAAATTAATGGATAAGGGGAGGGGTTTGAGAAATTAGATAACGTTTAGTTCGTTTCCTGATGATCAATTTTCAAAAAGGTTTCGAATTTTGCGAAAGATGGCCCTGCAACGGTACAGTTCAATAATAACCTAATAAGTTTAAAAATTACTTTTATATTTCAGACTTAACATGCTTCCCCCTATTCCACTGTTTCCTCCTTTTTTTAAAGAATTTCTCTCTTTCCCCCTGTTTCCAAGAAACTTACCCTTTTTCTCGTTTTTTTTTCTTGAATGCGAACTAAATTGATAGAACAGTCTACTACTATATTTTTCGTTCGAATTTCATCTCGTTTAGTTTAAAAATTCTACTATTTAGTGAAAAAAATAATCTTCTTAGTTAAATATTCATATTTTTGGTTAGAAACCCAAATTTTTTGTTTGATGCTGAACTCTTGTGAATAATTTTTTTTTAAAGATTCATCATTTAATTTGAAAATATATCTCTTTGGTGGAAAATTCGTCTTGTTTGGTGGAAAATTGATTTGCTTGGTAAAAATTTCATCTTTTTTTTTCAAAATTAATTTGTTTTAAATAAGAATTCAACTATTTTGTTGAGATTTTGCCTTTTGTAATTAAAATAAACTGTTTTTGATTTCAAATTAAAACATGTTATGATTGAATAATCATCTACTTGGTTCAAACTTGAATCATTTTGTATAAAATTAATTTTTTGTTAAGAATTATAATTTTCGTTGAAAATGCAATTTATTCATCATATATCAACTTTTTTTGTTGAAAATTCGTATTTTGATTTTGAGAACTAAACTGTTTTGTAAAAAAACTTGTCTTTTTGACTAGATTATTCAACGATTCGGTATAAAATTAAACCTTTTGAATGAAAATGATCTTATTTGCTGACATTCAAATTTTTAGTTAAAAATTCAATTAGTTTTGTAGAAAGTTAAACCATTGGCTTGAAAATTAAACTGTTTTTTTTTTAAATTTAACTACTTGTTTAAAAACTAAATCATATTGTTGGAGGTTCGTCTTTTTTTTGCTGCATAAAATTAATCTTCTTGGTTAGAAAATCACCTATTTTATTGAAAATTTAACTATTTTGTTGAATGTTGAACTCGTTTTTTGGAAATTAATTTGTTTCAAGATTAATGCTTCAAGATAAAAATTCATCTTTTTGGTTTAAATGGAACTATTTTATTAAAAATTCTTGTCTTTTTTTCGTTTGTAGAAAACTAATCTGCTTGGTTTAAAATTCAACCTTTTTAGTTAAAAATTTAACCGATTTTGGTGAAAATATCAACTATCACATGTTTAGTTAATAATTATTCTTTTTTAGTTGAAATATCAACTTTTTTGTTTAAAGTTGCACTACTTCGTAACAAATATATTTTTTGTTGTTGATGATTTATCTTTTTGGAAGTTGAAAGTTCAGATTTTTTTGTAGATAATTTGTCCTTGTGGCTTTTTGGTCTTTTTTCAGTGGAAAATTAATCACCTAGGTAAAAAATTTATCTTTTCAGTTCAAAACTTAACTATTTGGTTAAAAATTCATCTTTTGGTTAAAAATTGAACTACTTGATTGAACTACCTTGCTAAAAATAATTTTATTTAAAAATCGCCTGTATGGTAGAGAATTTTTTCTTTATAAGTTGACAATTTAACTATTTGAAAGAATATTTATGTAATTTCTTAAAAATTCGTCTTTTTGGGGCAAAATTAAACTTGTTGGTCAGAAATTCATCTTTTGGTTGAAGAATTACTTGCTTTTTTAAATTAATTTTTTTAAATAACTGTATTTTTCGTTGAATCCAACTGGTTGAAAATTCGCTTATTTTAAAGTAATTTTTTACTGAAAATTTAACTTTTTTGGTACAGAACTTAATATTGTTTGTTAAAAATTCAACTATTTCCGTCAAATTTGATTATTATTGTTTGAAAATTCTATCATTTTATTGAAAATGCTGAAATGTTGAAAAATCATCTCTCTTCGGAAAAATCTGTTTGGTTTGAAAATTTATCTCTTTGGTTGGAAATTCAACTTTTTGTTGAAAATATTTCGAAAAATATAATATTTTAAAAATTGCTCTATTTCCCCTATTTTGACGTTTTAAGCTCTGAAGTCTGATCTTTTAATACATACATTTTTATTAGGGGGAGGGGTTTTTAAGTACAGTTTCGTGAAAATAACACTAACTTGGTGAATGATTGCCATGAACTCTTTATTTTGTTATCTAAAAAGAGTCTTAGGCATAGTATATGTGAATTGAGTATATGCCAATTTTGGAAATATAGCTCCCAAAATTTATTATCAATCAACAAATTTGATAACAAAAATTATTCATTTCAGTTTGCCGACAATAACTAAGTTCTTCTGAATCACAGTTAAAAGTTTTCAAAAAATAAGTTAGAGCAGACTGAATTTCCTAAGAGCATAAAAAATACGATGTTCCAGCTCTAATAGAAATGCCTTTATGGCCTCCTGAATAAGACCTTCTTTTATGGAACTTCTAAAGACGTTAAGTTTCTTTTCAAATTTCTTGCTTCTACTTAATTTTTTATTCTTTTGAGTAGATTTTTTCATATGGAATGAAGCAGAAGTAGGAAATTTCAAAAGGAACTTAACTTATATATATATATATATATATATATGTATATGTATATAAGTTAATTTTGGGAATTGAAAAAAATTGTACATTAATTTTTTGACAGAAATGAGTTTTGACAGCTGTATTTTTTGAACTATTACAGGTATGATGTTCCATTTTTTTTCAGATTTGCAGCGAATTTCATGATCTTCACTGATAGTAGAGTATGTCTAAGCATTCGGATAAACCAGACAGGAGCAATTTGAAAAAAACTGAAATTTTTCACTTTTCTAAAACTATTTTTAAACATTCTAAAGGGATTTGGTTATCGTAAAATGTTCAACATATAGAGCCATATAGAACATCATTCACCACTTCAGTATCATATCCTCAAACTATACATAATAACCTCATCACAAAATCCAAAATTGAGTTATTTCAAAACACAGCTTGAAAAATTTTTGTCATTTTGTTCACAAAATGATCCCAAGGTGTCACAATAATGAGAGCAAAAAAATCTTGAACCCAAAATCCTTTTGAGTTCAGGCATATTCGCAACTGAACTCACTAGAAACGCGACAAAACGCAGAATTAACTTGAAAATCGTTTTCAGTCAACGGCAGTGTTACTTTTTGTCAAGGGGGGGGGGGGGGCGTAAGAAAAACTATGGTCGACAATGTTGGGCGACGTGGGTGTGAAAATATACCAAAATTGGAAACGCAGTTTATGGATGGTCCCATAAACATGAACTAAATACACATTTATGAAAGCTCGCACACACTCACGATACTTACGCTGTGTTTCCCACAATCATATAGAGTGGCTTGTCGCCATTAGTGCGTATGCGTGTGTATATGCATATGCCATTAAGAGATACGAACAGAAAGCCTCGCCAATCCAAGGTGAGCGATTGAGATCAAAGGAAATCATTGTTCCCAATTCTGACTGTGTACTGATGGAATCTATGGTGTTAATGGTAACGGTAAATAGGGGTGAAGAGAACGCATTAGAGGGAGTCTCATCGACAGAGTCACTCTGATTTACGTAAGCCTATTCCAAAACCTTAACAATATTTAAGCTGCAATAATCTGACAATGATTGCTCATTATGAACGTTAAGAGTTTAAATTAATAAAAATTGGATGTTCAACGATTACTTCTGACAAATAATTTTTTGAAGGACAAGAAAAAAATCTGCCTCAGTCTGGATTTGAACCAGAAACACCACTATACATGATTGGCGTATTAAATAATTAGGCCACCGAGGCTTTAGCAGATCTGTTCATGTTGTTCACAAAATTTTTTTTCAGATCTGCTGAGATTAGGTAGCGTAATTCTTTAACGCAGTACTCTTGTATAGTAGCGTTCCAGGTTCAAATCCAGGCTGAGCCAGATGTTTTTCTCATTCTTGACAAAATTATTCATCCGAAGAAATCGTTGAACATCAAGTTTTAATTATTTAAAATTTTAAATCTCGAAAGGTAAAATGGTTTGAAACGGTAATAAAATTTTTCAAAAATTATTTAGATAAATCTTTAGTTTCTCCACGATTTATTTCTGAAAAGTACTGAATTAAAAGTTGTTTTTTCACTAGTCAATTTTGTTTGATTCAAAATTAAAATAGCCGAATTAGGAATTGATCACATTTTAAATTGAGAAACTCTAAATACTTCAATTGGAAATTGCTTATGAGGGTGCCTCATGAGACCCTTTTTTTAGATTTTCAAACAAATTGAACAATCAATCAATTCTTGTTGAAGGAAAAGTCTATGGTACTTTATTTTTGCGCTAAATAAAAATTTCGAATAACTAAAAGTTTATTTTTAAGTTTATTTTTTGGTTTGTTTTTAAAGATAAATGTATAAATAGAATTTTTCTAAGATTCTTGAAAAAAAATCACAAAGATTTTTTAAGATTCCAGATATTTTAAATCAAATTCCAAATTATTTTTGAAATTTTTAAAAAACTTCTGTATATCTTTGGAAAGTATTTTAATTTGTCCTAATTTTTTTTTAAATCTTACAAAATAAGAAAATGTGCCATAGAAGCTTACAAATTATGTTTTGACAATTTTGGAAATCATTTGAAATTTGTTAAAATCTATCAAAACAATGTCTTAAAATTAATTTTTCAAAATAAAAAATCAGTTAAAATTTGTCTTCGAATGTTAAGAGAATTCTTTTTTTTTTCAATCATCTATAAATTCCCTGAAAGCGTTTTTTCTTTTTCCGCATAATCTCTTAAAATTCATTTTTTAACCAAAACAAAGATCATTTCAAATTTTCTCAGGAATCTTAAAAAAATGTTTTTATTCTCTTAAAACCTCTCAGCATTCTTAAAAATCTTCTTCCTTTGCAGTTTTGAGTAAAATATGCTTTAAAAGCTAAATAGTGCAAAAACTTTGTCATATGTTATTTATCAGGTCAAAAATGTTTGTTTTTTTTAATTACATATAAAAAATAATGTACCACAGACTTTTTGCTTACAAGAATTTATCGATTTATTGATTGTAGGACAAGCATTCCTTAATTTTTTTACACACAGAAAAAATAGATATTAAGATTCAATATCTGGATTTTTAACTGTAGGACAATGAACTAGATATTAAGGTGTAGTATCTTGATATTAAAATTTAACATCCAGATAGTAAAGCTTAATATCTCAATATTTTTATATTTAGAGTTTCTAATACCTGGATATTGAATTTTAATGGTAAAATATCTAGCTTAATATCTAGATCGTTGTCCTATAGTTAAAAACCTAGCAATATTTTCTGTAAGTTTCATAATTTTAAAACAATTTTTATCGATGAATTAACTTTTTAATCACAACTTTATATAAAATCCAAAATTGTTCAAGGTCTTATAAAAATCTAAAAAAATAGTTTTATAAGGCACCATATTGTTTAGATTGTCCCGATTTTAATGCTAAGATAATTCAATTTTGAATACTTAAAATTTGACATGGCAGCACTCTGAAAACGGTGAAGATTGAACCTGAGCCCCTTTTGATAAACGTTCATTTTTGTTTTAAAAAAATTATGAGATGGAAAATCTGCATACAAGTTGATGGAAAAAGGTGCCTCAACATTTTTCTATTTATATGTTCTTGAATTTCGTATACTTGCATTCATTTTTTATTTATTTGAAAAGCCAAGCTTGTTAATATACCTACTAACTTTTTATTTAATATAAATGCATCACTTAAAATCATCCTCAATCGGGAAATTCAGTTATAGAAACTAATAAGTGGAGCTAAAACATAACTAAAGTTTTCAGTATATGAAAATATTTTTTTTTATTGAAACTGGAAACAATTTAACCAAACTTAAAGCTTAAACATAAAAGCTATTCAATTGCCAGACAGCTCGTACATCAAGTTAAGCGCTGAGCGTTGACTGAGTAATTTACATGAACTTCACTTTGTCGCTAAATGCTTTTAAAGCCGAAACGAACAAACTCTATTGCATTTTTCAGAGAATATTTGAATATTTTTCAATTTTAGTAAAAAAATCGTTTTATATTCGAACAAAGGGCAAAAGAGCACAAATATATGTGCGCTACCTTGCACGAATTTGGTCTGTATTTTGAAAATACATTGGCAATAATGTTAGCTTGAATTCCCCAAAAGACTATATCTTCTTAAAAATTTGTATGTGAGTTATGGGGGTTTTATGCAAAAATAAAAATATTATTTTCTCGAGAACGGCTTCACCGATTTTGATGCCAAAAAAATATGTTGTGGAACAAAATGGGATAATGCTAGACAAAAATTATGGATTTTTTTTTATTTTTGAACCGGTACAAACAAATTTTCAACATTTTTCCAAACTTTTTTATAAGATGTACTTGAGATGATACTACCACGCTTGATTGAACAAATTTTTGGCTCACCTAATATAACATATTTAATTACCAAAAGAATCAGAAAAAGGGTACCTGTAGGCAAATCAATTGTATGCCTATAATTTTCAATCGGTAAGAATAATAGAAAAATTTGTGTAACAGTATACAAAAATTAATTCAAAATTCTTTTTTTAAGGATTCGTGAGGTTCAGCTTATCAAAATACTTAGTTTTGTTATTGTTAGAGAAATATATGTTCGAATACAAAAACCTCAAAATAGATGCAATTTGGCAATTTTTTAAACAAATTCACAGTTGGATTATTTTTCAATAAATGGCCTCAATTTTTTTACGAAATCAAACTAAAATGTCGTTATAATGAATTCTGCTATGATTATTTGCAAATTTACATTAATTTGTAATTATTCAAACCATTTTTATAAACATAGCATAGTTTGACTATTTTTCAACGAATGCACTCATTTTTCATGGATCCAACCAAAAATGTCTTGTTAGAAATTTAACTAGAAATATATTTTCGAACACTCTTTCTGATGATACTTCGGAAAATGAAAACAATTTTTATAAACAATTTATATTTTGACTATTTTTCCATGAATAGGCATTTTTTTTGTTCTTAGAATCAAGTAAAAATGTTTTTCCAATGCCTCTTTCACATGGTACATTGCATTTCGGAAAGCATTTGTACTAGTTTCAACATATTTTTATTACAAAATATTTAACTGATAATTATTTGAGTTCCATTTCCAATGTATTATAAGAAAGAGTCATCGGAAAGACCTTTTTGTTTGATTTCCTGAAAAAATTGTACCTATCCATGAAAAAATAGGCCAACTGTGCATTAGTTTATAAAAATTCTTTATATGGGTAAGAATTGTTGTAAATTTTTGAACTGTTATAATAAAGAGTCCTTAAAAAAGAGTGTTTCAGTTGATTACGTGTAAAAAATTGAGCCTACAGATTACAAAATAATCAAACTATGCATTATTTACATAATTGTTTAGGTAATTATCAGTTGACGTAAATTTGCAAAAAAGCATTAAAAAAGCAATTAGCGAAACAATATTTTTGGATAATTTTGTGAAGAAAATTAAGGCTATTTATTGTAAAATAGTTCGAATTCGAATTTATTCATAAGAATTGCATTAACAATTGCTAAATCGTATCTATTTTCAATCAGTCGTAATGAAACGTTAATTTTTCTCACATTTTGTATTGAAAATATGGATTTTAATTAGCTGAACGTTGCGCATCTCCAAAAGATGACTTTTGATCATTAATTTTTTTATAATATTATAAAAATTACTTTTTAAATATCTCCCGCCATTGTAAATGATTACCAGATAGTTCTTGTATTGGTTTAAGGTCTTCTAAAAAAATCTGAAAATTGTAGGATGGAAAATTATTTGTTCAAAGTTACTTTGCTTGCAAAAAAAAATTGAAAAAACATATTTTTCGGCATCAAAATTCGTTCAAGCTGTACTCGAGTTTCATCTGTCTATAAACCCCCATAACTCAAAACCTAATTACTTTTTTTCTCAAGTTTATTAATATTTTTTAACGATGGTCAAAATTTGGTAAATTAGCTTTTGAATTTCTAGATTTGGAATATCTGTTTTTGTATATTTTCTATAAATGAATATATTGTTCAAGCTACAAATAAAACGTTATATAATAACAAATTTAGTTTTAAACTTTTGTTCTTGTCAAAATTGTACCAAAATGGAAAAATTATATATAGTTTATACACAGTGGACAACATTATTTATAATTTTAGTTTGTTTCATATATTATTTGTATAAAACAATTGCAAATTTACATAATTTTATTCACTTTATATAATTTTTCCGCCAGGGTAATTATATTCGAAATTAAACTTTTGTAAAACCCAATCTATGAGAATAAATTTCCATATGAAATGTACAGCAAATTTTTTCACCTCCGCTCGATGCAACGGATTATATCAAATTTTAAATATTTTAAATTTCCAAGTTGAAAATGTTTAAATGGTGAATTTAATATTGTTTAATTCTGAATGCTATAAAGTCAGATTTGTTAAATTTTGATCACTTCACATTCGATTCGTAAAAATGTCCATGAATTTATTATATTTGTTCAATTTTTAAGGCACTGTAAAGTACGATTTAAATTTCCAATTTTAACCGTTCTCCATCCCACAATCAATGTTATAGGGGCTCAAATTTAATATATTCAATTTGAAAACACTTGATTCGTTTAGGATTAAACTTAAATTTTGAAAATTTTCAGTTTTAAATCACGTAATTTCGAATATGTTGAATTACAAATATCTCAATAGAAATGCATTTATTTCTGAATAGTTAAAATACAAGAATATAGAATTTTGACAGCTTTAATTCCAGAGGATGCGAAATTGACTATTTCAAACTTTTCGATTCGAAACTTTAAATGTTCTATTTTGATTATTTCGACATTGAAATTATCGGTTTAGAAGTGATAGTTTAAATTCTATTCTATTTAGGTTTAGACATAGCCAAATTTGAGCTTTGACTTTCATTTAAAAATAATTAAATGATTCGAATTGAAAATTATACAATTGTTACAATTTGTGATCGTTTATAATCAATTTAAATTTATTGTCGTGAGTACCTTTCAACGAAATAAAATAAATAAGAATAATTTTTTTTTTTTGCCGTCACCCATAAACGGTAATATTGTTTATGTTCTAAATTGTTAATAATATTCTGCGCATACAATATTTTCCTTATAATATTTTTCTTCACCCTGAATTGACGAGATTGGCAGCACAAAAAGACACAAAATACTTTGTAGTGAGATACATAGATTTTGCAAAACAGAAAGATGACATATTAACCAAAATAATTTTGTACTTTCGCCTTGGATATTACGTAATAAAACATCAACAATCATACTTTACGATACTCAAGTACGACTGACTGTATAATGTACACTGTATATGTTGTTTCTTTAATGTTTTTTTTTTAATTTTAGAATACTCACCGATGCATGGGTTGTGGTTCACAACCGAGAATATTCGATCGCACCGTCTTTTCATATGATTGTTTGGACAAATGCAGCCAAACATTGGTGATCTTCGTAATTGGGTCCAGGCATCATGACATGCATCTCTGAAAAAAAATATCATCTTTAAAAGTGTATAAAAAAAAATACAATTATTAAAAAGGGCATGGCGCCATTTTCGATTAATATCACGAAACAAACTAGAAACTATTTTTGCCAGGAAACCCATGTTAATGATTGGTTGGAGGTGTCATTCTTTTCCATTTTTATAAAAAGAAATGTCGCAAACTTCAGGCCTCCGCATTTTTTTTCTTGTTTATTATGGTGGCTTTCTTAAGTTTTGTAAACAAACAGAAATAAGCAAAAAAGTTCGTCTAACAAATAGACTCTTCGGTACATGGCACTCTTTTCGATTGATATCTTAAAACTGTTGTTGTCGGGAAACCTGTGTTCATGATTGCATAAAATATAAATAAAATTCATTAAAATGAAAAGTATGAAAACTTCAGGTTTATGAGTAATATAACGTTATCTAAATAACATATTTCTTTATGCAATAATAATAACCAATGAAACCATTCTCTTCAGCCTTTTGAATATAACTTTCTATCAACAACAATCTCTAAAAACAGAGAATAGCATATTTTTTTAATCATATAAAAGGTCTAGTTTTTGGAAATTCTGATTTTGTGATATTCGCTCAGCTACAAAGAATATGTTTTTCATTTTCTAGAATAAAATTTGAAAATATAGCTTTAACATTTAAATTAACATATAAAGATTATACACTATACAAATATATTATTGAAGATGAAAAATGAATATTTTAGCATATTAGCGATGAAGTCTTGTCAATTTTAATAGATTTTTAATTACTAAAAAGTTTTAGCTCAAAAACATTTTATAATAATTTTCAGAGGCCAAAGAGATCTTTTTCTAGTTTTATTTACATATCTGAAAAAGTACTTTTTGTTTACCAATTTTGTTTCGAAGGCCTGAAAATAATGTCGAAAGCTTCTTTGAAACTTTTAACATAAAAAGGTTTTAATCTTTTTTCAATGTTTTACCAAAAATACAGGTTACTGGATAAACTACTTCGAAGTTTCCAAAAGAGATAATAAATTAAGCATAAATCACCTAAAATATAAATATTTGTATCAAAATAGGATTTTCAATTAATAAATGGAAACTTTGCTTCAAAATAAAATCTCAGCTCAAAGAAGTAACTGAAATTTTTTTTGCGATTTCAGCAATAATTTATTGTTCCTAGATTATTAGACATTGCGAAAAGGTAATTAATTGATGTTCATATGTAAACACTCCAATTATAAACAGTTTTTCGTAAAAATTGTCAATTTTTTTGTCTTTGAATTGACTTAAACTATACAGTTTTACACAGACAAACTTTCCAAAATGTCATATTTTTTCAAAAGATATTGTATTTATAACAATGTTTCCTTCTATATAATTTCACTTTAAAATCTGAAAGTAGGTTCTAAGTAACTAGGTTTCTTAACAAATTTTAAATTGTTATAATGTCATACTATATCTGTTTGAACATTCGTAAGCTACTGAATGAATTATTTCAAATTTCATACATCTACTCCGGATATTTTCATTATAATTTCGGAATGATAAACGTTCGTTCAGTTTCATAAGTTTAATACAAATATTTCAAACGCATGTAAATTTTCAATACTTCAGAAAAATTGGTGCCTCTAATAATTCACAAGTCTTTTAGATTTGATTTCAATATAACAAAAACAGTAAAATTTATGAGTTTCCAATGCTCTGCAATCAATATCAATTAAAATAATTTGTTAACATATTGCGGCTTCACGCATTCGTGGGAGATTAATTGATTAATTCCAAATTTTATAAGGGACCAAAAATCAAACAATTTACTATAAAGGCGTTTTTTATTTTTAAATTTTTTTATTGTTGATACACAATTTCGACATTTTCATGGTTTTCTACCTTTCGCTACTCTTATTAGACCATGAAGTACTTATTGCGTTGAATTCAAGTGGTAAGTAATAGTGTTCTTTTTTTATCTTCAAAATGTGCATGATTCTACATAATTAACTTCGGTGGCCGTGTAGTTCGTGTTCACATATTATTAGAAAAGGAGATAAAAAAGCGTATCTGAAAGTATTACTGACTTCTTTTCCGTAAGATCAAGTTCACGAGTAATAAGTTTATTGCTCTTTTGCCATCGCGTTTATGTGTAATTAACCCAACTCAATTAAACAAAATTAATAGGGATATTAAAATAAATACTTAAACCTATATTCAAGTACTTGCAAAAAACCTTTTTATTTAGTAGCTGAATTGAAAAAACTTCGGGAAATTCACCAATGCTTTATACGTTAACATAATGCATAAAACTAACAAAAAATATAAGTAAAATAAATAATTGCAGTTGGAAAGCAATTTTGAAAATCGAGGAAATAGTTAATTCTGTTATTTATAATAAAATTTCAATTATGCTGTCATGAAATGATATAGAGAATTGTAAATATATAGAGTAAATCTGAGAGACATCAGATAAATGATCTAATCGCAATATCAATATTTATATTGTAGCATATAAAATTCATAGAAAATATAGGTATTAATACCTATATTGAAAATATTAGAAACAGTTCAATTAAATTCGTTTATACAATATTTTCCATAAAATAAAGTTCCTAAAATGATGCATAGTCCAACAAACTCATTTTGTGCAGTCTAAATTAAAGTGTGTATTCCAAAATCAAAAAGTTTAGTGAAAAATTACCTTTCAATTTTTTAACCTAATATTTTTTAAAAAATAAAGGTGAACTTCAAGGTTTCTTTAAACAATTATTCTTTAGTCTATTTTCTCATTTTTCTTGGTTTCCGTCTAAATGCGAACTGTATAAATAAGGCCCAACAAGAAAATCCAACTATTTTTTGTTGAACTATATCTTTTTGGTTGAATACTATTATATTTTTGGTTAAGATTCAATCTTCTTTGGGTAAAATTGTTATTACGTCAAACAAACTCAATTATTTTCATGAAAATGGAACGATTTTGTTAAAAATGTATTGTTTTGTTGTTGAAAATTGAAATGTTTTTTTTTGTTTTGAAAACTCATCTATTTGGATAATTTAAACATTTTTTTTTTGTTATGAATGAAACTTTTTGGCTAAAATGTTAATAATTTGAATGAAAATTCAATAATTTTATCACGCAGGTATCTTTTTTGTTTGAAAATTCAATTGTTTTGTCAAAAGTTCGTCTTTTTGAGTTAAAATTTCAACTATTTTCGTAGAAAATTCAACTATTAGTTGAAATTTGAAAATCCAACGTTTTTGTAGAAAAATCAACAATTTAATTGCAATTTGGTTTCCTTCTTGATTGGAAAATCTTACTTGTTTCAAAACTCAACTCCGTTGGTAAAATTTCATCCTTTTTGTTAAAGATGCAACTGTCTGCTGAAACATTAATCTGGTTTGGTTATGGGTTTAACATTTTGGTCATAAAATCGTATTTTTGGGTTAAATTCCACTGTGTTTTATTTCAAATCCACAATTTTTTTGGTAAAAATATTACATTTTTTGTTAAAAATATATTCTTTTGGTTAAAAATGTAACCATTCGTAATGTCTCTCTTCTAGCTACAAATTTAAGTGCTTATATGATATATATTAGAATATTTTTCTAAAAAATGTCTTCCTGGTACTTATTGAAAAATAAGGTTCCTAATGGGATGTACATATTATTTAACATGTCATCTTGGTACTTATCTAAAAATAAGGTTGCCATATAAGATGTACATATTTTGTAGAGGAAGATAATAACTATTTATTAAATAAAATAAAAATATCAGTATGTGTTTCTAAGTTGATGTTATATTACTGGGACTTCAAGATTGCCTCAAATTTGACAATTACCCATAAGTGTATTTGAAAAGTTTTTATTTTTTAAGAACTATTTTGTGAAATAATAAAATGATGATAATTATTATTCATTACGGAGATATTACAAAATAAAGTTTTGTCCCATGCATTTGGTCCATTGTTTTCACCTCATGACTCAACGAAGTGAAGTTAGCTGGAACTGTGAATTTTCGAAAAAAGTGATAACTGTAGGTTGCAAAAGGAAATTTTCCGAAGCCGTTATATGTAATTCTGAATTGGATCAGAGAATTTGCAAAAAAAATATAATTCTGACTTGAAAGTGGGAATTTTCGAGAAGATTTATAATTTTGACTTGGAACAGTGCATTTTCCAAAAGAATTACAATTTTTGCTTGCGACGGGGAATTTTCGAAATCAATTAAAATTCTGAGTTAGGCCATGGAAGAATAAAAAATTGACAGGAAGAACAGTGGGATATGACTGGGAATTTAAAATCGTCCGTCTGGCAGAGACTGTAAATGTTTCGCAAATAAATTACAATACCGCCTTTCGAGAAAAACTGATTTCAAGTTGGAGAGTGCTATCATCTCACGTATATTTTTTCTTCAAATATAAAATTGATCCACTTCCGGTCATTTTTTTCAACTCGAAAGGATACATTTTGAACCAAAAATGAAAATTTAATTTTCAGTTACAAAAATTAATTTTGAAGCAAGAAAAAAGGAATTTTCAACAAAAAAAGTTAAATTTTCAACCAAAGTGATAAATCTTCGGTAAAGAAATTAATTGTCAAGGAAAAGTGTAATAGTTGATATTCTCACAAAAAAGGTTTTAATTTTGAATGAAAAACATTTGAATTAAATAAGAAAATTAGATTTTTCAACAAATTACTTTGATCCTTAACCAAAGCAGACGAATTTGAAAACCAAAAAGTGGATCTTTCAACAGAAGAGTTGAATTTTCAACTAAGAAAGGTTTTTCAACCCAAAAATATACATTTTTAACCCAAATATATTAATTTTCACCTACAATAATTGAATTATCAATGCAAGAAAGACGAGTTTTCAATAAAATAAAAGAATTTTTTTACTGAAGAAGATAAATTTTCAGTTAAAAAATTAATTTTCACAAAAAAAAAAGAATTTTCTACAAAATAGTTAAATTTTCAACAAAAAAAGTGGTTTCCGCTAAAATAATTAATCATTAACCAAACAATTATTTTAAGCAAACAGTTCCACTTTCTACTAAGTAGTTGAATTTTCAACAAAAAACGATTTCTTAACGAAAAATGTATTAGCTGATGCTTCTACCAAAAATGACGAATTGTCAACAAAATAGTTGAATCCTCAACCAAAACAGATTTATTTTAAAACAGATGGTTGTCTATTGCAAACCAAAAAGATGCAGTTTCAACTAAAAGAGATGAGTTTTCAACCCAAAAAGAATGACTTTTGAACAAAATTATTTGAATTTTCAACATAATAATAAAATTATTTTCAACTTCAGTTTATCCAAAAATTCCTTTAATACCAAAAATGCGAATATCTCCTCAATTACGATCGCCCAATTGGATCATTATCAAGCAGATCGTCACAATTTATATTCTGAAACAACAGCAGTTACTTTCTTGCGCAAATTTTTCACTGCGGTTTATTAAATTAGTAGTTTTTTAAATCTACAATCATTTGCATTATATATTTTACCTTTGAGTTCTAAAATGTATAATTCTTCTTAGAATTGATATAATAATGCAATTAGTATTGAATAATTAATATTTTAGACGCCTAAAAGTCAACTGGGAAAAATATAATTTTTGACCTGGAAAACCGAGAAATAGCCTTGAATTTTGTTATGAAATTTGAGTGGCCACCTTGAACTGAAGAGTTAAATTTTTTTTCTACTAACCAATTTTAAATGTGATAAATTTGTTTATTCAACTTGCAGGAGACGTCTTGGTTTATGTAAATGACACCTGTGTGCTAGGTTTTACCCACAATGAAATGGTCAATGTTTTTAAGTCAATTAGCACCGGAGAAACCGTTTCTTTGGAAGTTTGTCGAGGCTATCCACTACCGTTCGATCCTAATGATCCCAACACAGAAGTCGTTACTACCATCGCGGTTAACGCGCCCGGTGAGAATACTTTCACCTAAAAACATTTTAAAGCAATACATTTGTTTCTAAAGAATAAAACTTCGTAAAGAAAATCTTTTGCTTATTTATAAAACTTTCTTAAACAGATTTTTTATTTATTCTTTTCCTATCAGACATGTCGAATGAAGAGCCTGGAATGTACATGGATCTGGAACCCGGCATGCAATCCGGAGGCCGCTTTAATTTCATGGATACTTCCTTCCTCCCCGTCAACAATAGGCAAAACGGCGAAAATTTAGCCACGGCTTCAGTGAATTCAATGCCCGACCTTTGCATTTCCGACAAGATCAGCACGATCAAAAGACCGAGCAGCACAGACATTCTGCTATCTGAAAGCGGAGATCTGAACGATCGGAAGGATTCTCCTGTGCCTTCGAATCCAGAATTCCTCAGCATTTCGGTAGTCAAAGGAGCTATGGGATTTGGATTCACTATTGCTGATTCGGCTCAGGGTCAAAAAGTTAAAAAAATTCTCGACGGACTACGCTGTAAAAGGTTGGTGGAGGGCGACATCCTCGTCAACATAAACGACGTCAACGTCAGAAACATGTGTCATACTGAAGTTGTCAATGTTCTCAAGGATTGTCCTAGAAATCAGGAAGCCCTTATTTACGTTCAAAGGATGACACCCAAGTCTAAAGAAAAGAAGGAGAAGAACTCGCATGAATTTTATAGAAGCAAGACCCCCACTGCTGATATTTATAGTACTCAGACGAAAACAGTGGTGCCTACTCGTCCAAAAACGCCTTTGATTGATACCAGGACACATCTCAAATCTCCAGATGATATGAGAAGACCGAACTGGAACGAACTTCCGAACGAAAACGACATGAATCCACTTGATAATCGATTCAAGTATCAAGATTATAATCATGGAATGTATTATACTGACCCTTACAAGTCGAATATTGCCAATCTTTCTGATAACTTTGCGACGATGGCGAATATGGATGATGAGAGGGAGGCAATGAAGAGGGAATGGGCTGGTGGAGACAAATTTAACATGACAAATGAAATGTACTCTGTTGATCCTGCACATCACGAGAATATTATGAAACAAAATGGAAGTATACATTCCGATTATTACAAGGAACTCTACGCCGTTCAACAACATTCCCAGTACAGCGAACAGGATTATAATGCGTATGCGATCGGACAAGAACAAAATGTTGATACTGGCGAGATTTGGGACAAAAGAAAAGAGACGACGAGCTTCGAACATGAGCAGCCACATTCCAGTTCTATGCCTCGGTTAGTAGTTTATTATTCAAAATTAGCATTTTTTCTTTATTTTAGACGAGAAAACTAACTCTTCGTTAGATTGAAAGTTTTATGAGATATTGGGAATTTCGTTTTTTTCTTTAAAGGTATCCGCAGTACAATAACGATTTGGTGTGTCCAGCAATACCGGACATAGAATGGATCGAAACTCTTGTGACTTTAGTTAGACAAGACACGGGTTTTGGTTTCAGGATAGTCGGAGGCACTGAAGAAGGATCTCAGGTTAGTCTCTTAAATAAAGGTTTTAACTTGATTCTTCCCTTTTATAATTTTTTTAAATACCGTCAACGGGTGTAATTATGGATCAAACATCGCGAATGATTCAGATCGCGTTTTCGCCAAAAATCAGGAAATGTACTAAATTTTTCTTTTACCATATATAACCTTAACCCTTTGCGGCATGGTCCCATACATGTATGGCACCTTTTTGACCTCGTTTTCAAATATTTTTCACATAGTTTTTAACAAATTACGAGAAAAAAAAGCAAGTTAAAAATATTGTAGGACTTCATTTGACATTAAGAAACCTTGAAAACATTTTGTTTTTTAACGGGATTGATTTTATAAATAAACAGTGTGAAAAATACAGCTTTTTACACACTAATGTAATTATGACTAATCAAAAATGGTAAATTAGCTGCAAATAACGTCTAAGGGGGGTTTTGGGGTCGCTAATTACGAATATGAGATAAAAATTCAAAATGACGGACCCAATATGGCGGACAAAATATTAAAAAATAATTCCCATGGCTTCAAAATGAGTTTTCGGGCCTAAACATTTAAAAATCGGTCTAGTGGCTTCAAAATGGGTAGTTGCGGGTTTTATGGGCTGCTGATTACGAATGAGGAGTCAAATTTTTGTAATTCAAAAAATTCAAAATTGCGAATTCTATATGGCGGACAATATATGAAAAAATAAGTCCCATAGTTTCGTTTCCGGTTTTTTTCGGCCACTGATTACGAATCTGAAGTCAAAATTCAAAAATTCAAAAAGATGGATCCAACATGGGGGACAAAAAATTAAACATATGTATTGTATCCACCATTTCGAATTTGGAATTTTGACTACAGATTCGTAATCAGTCACCCATAAAACTCACGTGAACCCACTTTGAAGCCACGAGACTTTTTTTACATTTTTTCCCCGCCATATTGGATCCGCCATTTTGAATTTTGACCTTAGATTCGTAATCAGCGACCCAAAAACCTCCCGAGGACGCATTTTGCATCCAAAAGGCATTAAAAAAAATTGGCAGCCGTATTGAATCCGCCATTTTGAATTTTGAGATTTTGACTTCATATTCGTAATCAGCAACCCACAAAACCTCCGAGAATTTTTTTAATTTCAAAAATTTGACTCCAAACTCGTAATTGGCGACCCCAAAAACCTTTCATGAATAAAGTTTCAACCAATTCGTATCTAAGAAAAAATGTATGCTTCAAAGGGTTATGAGTTTTCTGAAGTAACCCTGCAAATTTTATTTTATTTTTTTAATTCTTCGAAGTTATTAATAATCAAAGTTGGATGAAAATTTAAATTCTCGATGGAGTAATTATGGATCAAAATTTTTATTTTTTCATTGAAGTGTGTAAAAATCGTTATTTTGGGTCCAAATCATATGGAAATTTTTGTTTGGGCATTGCAGAGTATAATAATAAAAATAATGTGACTTCCTAATATTTTTTAAAGAATACGTTGGTATGATTAGAAAAAATAATTTTTTGCTGGTTATACAGGACTTAGACACGCCACATTATTCGCATTATTTGACACTTTTTTTTAACAATGACACTATTTTGCTATTACTAAGTCACTAAGTAATAAAAAATTTAATAGTTGATATTTTACCAAGATCGAATCAAAAACAGTTGAATTGAACCAAAAAGGATTAATTTCCAACAAAATGGTTGAATCCTCAACCAAAACAGATTAATTGTCAACCAAACAGTTGCTTTCGGAACCAAATACAGTGAACTCTTGCTTATTCCAAGGCGCACTTATTTCAAGTCCCCACGTTGGCATATTCCAAGTAGCGCAGTTCCGTCACCTCCCACCACTGTCCCTGTACGGTCTCCCTCGCGTCAGTGGCTGACCAATTAAAAACATGCCCGAAGAGCGGGAAGCCCTCGTTGGTTTTAATTGATTATTTTAGCATGACGTCATGGTCATGATAGGATAGGTGGAAATGTCAGGAAGGTTAGCATGGTTGGTACATCTTTACATTGGAATGCATACGACTTTTTGGAGATCTCAAATTTCGGATATTTTATTTTATTTCGTGAAACTGAAAGGTCTTCAACCGATAAACGGATGAAAAATAATTGCGCAAATGCATTCTAAACTTGTAAAATATTACTGTTCAAGCATTTATAACTTATTTTTACGTTTAGAATATTTTTTTTCCAAAAGTCGTATGCATTCCCATGGTACGAACTATGCTACCAACCTGAGATTTCTACCTATCCTATCATGATCGTGATGTAATGCTCAAATACTCAATATTCCGCGAAATATTTAAGTCGTTCTGCTTCCTCATAGAGGAAGCTTTGTAATGACAACATTTTCCAACAAAATTTAATTCATTTAATTAAACCTTACCCAACTTAAAAATGTCTAATACAATGTTGCAAGCAATTGTCCGGATGTGTGTGTGTGTGTCACACTTTTTTGTGAACACGATAACTTGAAAACGGTTGCAGATAAATTGATGAAATTTGGAGGGATTTTTTTCACCACTAATATCTTGAAACTGACCGTAGGATTTCTAAAAATATTTATTGCAATTTTTTTAGCACTCAATCATATTTTAAAAATCGGTTCTTTAGAGTAAAACTTTTTTCATTAACATAATTCAAAGTTGATGCAAGAATATAAAATATTCCTTGGTTCGAGACGAATCGATTGATTTATAATATTAATACATTTTATTAAAGAGTGAGGAAGTTATCGTAATTTATATTATATTTAAAATCGATTTTTATAGTAATAATATAGTAATGCATAATGATTGAAAACATGGTTTTTGATAGTAAAACTTTTTTCACTAACATAATTCAAAGTTGACGCATGAATAGAAAAGACTTTTTGATCATAAATTTTCAAATAGATTAATTCTCACAATTTTTGTAAAGGAAAAGGGAAAGGGATTTCGTATACGAAATTTGATTTGTCTTTGTATTAAAAATTTTTTTTTTTTATTATTTTGTAATTTTGTATTTTTTATAAATTTCTATTTTTAAATTGATAAAAATTAAGACTTTGCTTTGTCTATTATTAAAAAAAATCACTTATTCTTCCTCTATGAGGAAGCAAATATATTTGCTAACGGGAAGCAAAGTGCTCGTGAAATGAGCACCATATAATTATGAATACAAATACTCGAGATCGAATTCACAGCTAGTTTGTTAAGAAGTCATATTTTTAGATTGAAAATTCGTTTGTTTTGGTAGAAAAGTTCTCAGTCAAAAATTTAATTGTCTTCTAAAAAATTGGTCTTTTTAACGTGAAGATTCGACTATTTGGTTGAAAATACAACTGGTTTTGGATGAAGTTTACTCTGTTTTGTTTAAAAATTCAACCATTTGGTTGAAAGTTCAACTACTTTATTTAAAATTCATCCCCTTTGCTTAAAAGTTCACTTATTTCGTTGTAAATGCAACTGTTCGGTTGATCATTAATTTTTTGTTTGAAAATTCAACTATTTGGTTGAAAATTCATCTGTGTAGGTCGAAAATTCAACTATGTGTTTACAAATTAGATTATTTTGTTGAAACTGCAATATATTCCGACTTGATTCATATGCTACCTATACATTAATTTCATTTAAAAGAATTTATTCCCCTATTTTCGTCAAAAATCACCCTATTTCTCCTGTTTGTGAGATAATTTTGGTCTGTGAGGTCTGTCAAAATAGTATGCTTGTATGTTTTGTTTTATTTTAGGTGTTTATCAAATAAAATCGAAGACAAAAATTTTGAATTAAAAATAGTGCGATGTAGTTTTTGAACTGCCCCGAAGAAAACTTACCAGCCATGTAAGGGATTTCGATGAGCATTGCAGAGACAAGATAGACGCATTCGAGTAGTTCCAGGTTGATGTGCATATGGAAGGGCATTTGCCTTTGCTTTTCAATCTTCTCCTGTTCTTTGCTACGCTCGTGTTGACGTTGAGGCAACAAACCCTGAGCCAAAAGTTCCTTCACTTTTCCTGTCATCATCAGATCTACCAGGCAATTATGAGCCTCCTTGATGTTTGCGTGACGGAAAGCGCAAAGTCCCAAGTGAGCCATCGTACGATTGTACAAAATCTGAAATCAGTTTCAATCAAGAAAATTATACCTTCCAAATGTAAAAAAGTAGCAATTATATGATTTGAAAACTCATTCAGGGTGGCCAACCAACTTCATTTTCGAACTTCACTGACTTTTCCCTGAGTTTTCCCGGACTAATTTTTCATTTTCCGTGACCATTAATATTTAAATACCAAAATTCTAATATTGTAACATTTTTAATATAAAATCTAACTAATATACATTAGTAATGTGACTAATGTTCTTTTGATTTTAAGGAAATTCAAAGGAATTCAAAAGAATTTGATTCGTAAGACTTCAAAACAATTTAAGTTAAATTCAAATGAATTAGAAAAAAAAAACTTATAAAATTCCATTAATTTCAGTAAAATTGGCGTGAATTTAGAGGAATTTCAGGGAAATCAGAATAATTCGATGAAATTCATAGAAATTCATGGTGATTTTTAAAAAAATTTAAGGGAATTGAAAACAATTAAAAAATGAGTTTATACAAATTCAAGGCAATTGCGAAAAATCTTATGAAATGTCTAAGAATTCAAGGTGAGTTTATAAGACTTCAAGATGAATTAGACAAAAACTAAAAAAAAAATGGCTTAAATCTCTTGAATTGAATAGAATTGAGTGAATTTCGAAAAATTCTATTGAAATTAAAAACATTCGAGAGAATTCAAAAGAATTCAGGATATTTTAATAAGAATTATGAGTAAATTCCAAATGAATTTCAAAAAATATTTGAAAATCTCTTCAACTCTTTGAAAAACCACGAAATCCCTCATTTCTTGTGGATAAATTTTTTAAAATCCATTATAATATTATAAAATCTCGCGAAATTCTGTAAAATCTCATGATACTTCCTGAAATCCTTGAAAATTTATTGAAATATCTTGACAGCTTTTAAAATCTCTCAAAATCATTGAAATCCTCGGAAATCTGAAAAAATCCATTGGAATCTTTTAAAATATCTTAAAACCTTAAAGACCATAGAAAACCATTCCATATCTACCCTATTTCTATGAGGTTATTTACAACCGCATGCATTTTTTTTTCTTCAAATTCCTTAAAATTATTAAAATCCTGAGAAATTCCTTCAAATTTTTGTAATCTAATAAGAATACCTTTAAATCTTTTAAAACACCCTAAAATATTTCAAATCCTTTAAAATATTTTGCAATACCTTCCAATTTTTTAGAGCTCTTAGAAATTCCCTGGAAATCTTTTAAAATACTCTAAAATATTACAAATCCATTAAAATCTCTTGAAACTTTTTAAGCGCTTGAAAAATTCTCAAGAATTTTCAACAAAACCCTAAATTCCTTCAAATCCTTTGGAATCAATTCAAATGATTTAAATCTATTAAAAAAAACTTAACATATTTCAAATCCTTTCAAATCTTTTGAAATACCTTGACATTTTTCAAAGCTCTTAAAAATACTCCAAAACCTTTAAAATTCTTTGAAATCACTTCAAATAACTGAATCCAATTAAAAATTTCGTGGAATCTTTCAAAATATCCTAAAATCTTTCAATTAAAATATTATGAAATCCCATAAAATCTTATATTTTCTGAAATCCTGGAAAATTGATTAAAATACCTTGAAAGCTTTTAAAATCCTTCTAAATCATTGAAATGTTCGGAAATTTGATCAAATCCCTTGGAATCTTTAAAAATATCCTAAAACCTTATAGGTCCTGTAAAATCGTTCCATATCATCTGAAACTCTAGGAAATTCTTTAAAATCTCATGAAATATTTTAAAATCACTTAAAATCGTGCAAATCCTTGGGAAATCCTTGACAAATTTTGAATCTCTAAAATGCCTTGAAATATGTTAAAATGCCATTAAATATTTCAAATCCTTTGAAAACTATTGAGATACTTAGAAACTCTTCAATGCTCATTAAAATTCCTTAGAAGATTTAAAAATATAATAAAATCTTTCAAATCCTTTATAAATACCTTCAAATTATTGAAATCTATTAAAAATTCCTTGGTATCTTTTAAAATACCCTTAAATTTTTTAAATACTTTGAAATCTTTTCAAACTTTTAAAAGATCTTTAAAATTCGTTTGATTTTTTAAAAATACCATAAAATCTTTAGAATTCTTTGGCATCCCTTCGAATTATTGAAATCTAATTAAAATTTTTTAGAATCTTTTAAAATATTCTAAAACCTTATAGGTCCTATAAAATTGTTCCATATATATTTTTTTAATTTCTTAAAATCATTTAAATCCCTTCAAATTATTCAAATCCAATACAAATTTCTTGAAAATTTTTCAAACACCCTAAAATATTTAAAATTCTTTGAAAGTACCTTTAAATTATTGAAATATATTAAAATATTGGAAAAATACTTTGAAACTTTTTAAGTCTCTTTAAAATTACTTAGAAGATTTTAAAATAACCTAAAATCTTTTAAATCCTTTAAAATGCCTTCAAATTATTTAAATCTATTAAAAAATTTGCTTCACATCTTTCAAAATATCCTAAAATCTTACAAATAATTTGAAATCCCTTCGAATTATTGAAATCTAATCAAAATTTTTCGGGAAATTTTAAAATGCCCTAGAATATTTAAAATCCTTTAAAATCTTTTCAAACTTTTTAAAGATCTTGATAATTCTTTGGATTTTTTTCAAATACCCTAAAATCTTTAGAATCCTATGGAATCCCTTCAAATTATTGAAATCTAATAACAATTTCTTGGAATCTTTGAAAATATCCTAAAACCTTATTGATCCTATAAAACTGTTCCATATCTTCCAAAATTCTAGGAACTTCTTTAAAACCCCCTGAGAAAATTTCATATCACTTAAAATCATTCAAATCGTTGGGAATTCCTTGAAAAATTGGTAATCTCTTAAAAATGCTTTGGAAAGTTTTAAAATACTCTGAAATATGTCAAATCATTTTAAAACGTTTTAAATCCTTTGAAACTCTTTAAAATTCCTTAAAAGTTTTAAAATTACCCTAAAATCTTTAAAATCTTTTGAAAACACCTTCAAATTCTTGAGATCTATTAAAAATTTCTTAAAATCTTTTTAAATACCCTCAAGTATGTTAAATCCTTTCAAAACATTTAAAGCTTTTTAAAAGTCCTTGGGAGTTTTAAAATTACCTTCAAATCTTTTTAAAAACTGTAGAAATACCTTCAAATTATTGAAATATATCAAAAATTCCTTGGAATCTTTTAAAATACTCTAAAATATTTCAAAACAAATGAAGAAAATTCAGAAATCGATATAGACCTGAATTCAATAGTGGGTTAATTTATTAACTAAAAAGTGACTATATAGAGACTTTATCTTAAAAGTGACTAAAAACTGATTTGAAAAAAAATGACTGAAAGTGACTATGTGGCGATCCTGATTATCCTTGACAGTTACATAAAAAGTGCTTCTTCAGGGTGTCCAGCGATTCTTAGGAACGAAATTCAAGCTCTTTTCCAGGTTTTCCAGTTCAAGAAGTCAAGTTTTTCCAGGTCTCCTTTTTTTACATCAAATAATGAAATAACCGTTTGTTAAAGATGTAAAAATGAGCCATTTCATTTTTTATTAACCAACCATTTTTTAAGAAAGCAGAATCATGAATAAACAAATTTTTAACTTTTTGCGAACGTAAGTCGTCTTTGAAATCCTTGAAATCTTTGTGAAATCTGGAAATTTCTGTGTAATCTTTCTAAATTTTTGTAAAATATTTAAAATCCTTGAAATCTTTGTGAAATTTTTGGAAATATCTTGAAATTTGTATGCAATACTTGAAATATTTGTAAAAGCTGTCTTTATTGTTTGTGAAATTGTTTGTGTTCGTTTGAAATCATTGAAATATTTTGAAATCTTCTCAAATTTGTTGAAACCTTTTGAAATAGTTTAACATCTTTGAAATATTTGTGAAATATTTCGTATTCGTTTGAAATATTTGAAATATTTCAAATCGTTTAAAATCTTCAAAATGTTTAAAAACCTTTGAAATATGGTGTACTGTACTCTTTTTGAAATCTTTGGAATTCTGGTATTCTTTTAAAACTTTTATGACATTTTTATGATATATTTGTGAAATCTTTCTGAAATCTTCTGTATTCACTTGAAATCATTAAAATAGTTTTAATCTGTGTAAAATCTTTTGAAATCTGGTTTACTATACCCCTTTACAATTTCTTTAAATCTTTGAAATCTTTTAAAAGTTTTAAAATCTTTGGAAATGTTCGAAATCGTTGTGAAATCTTTGAAATATGGTGTACACGCCTTTTTCAAATCTTTGAAATCCTTGCAATCTTTATGAAATTTTCGAAATCTTTGTGAAATTTTTGTCAAATCTTTTGAAATATTTGGTGTACTGTACCCTTTTTGAAATCTTTGGAATTCTTATATTCTTTTCAAATCTTTATGAAATTTTTATGAAATCTTTCTGAAATTTGTTGTATTTATTTGAAATTATTAAAATATTTGTAATCTGTGTAAAATCTTTTGAAATCTTAGAAGTCTGGTTTACTATACCCTTAAAAATTTTTTTTAATCTTTGAAATCTTTTGAAAGTTTTAAAATCATTGGAAATATTCGAAAACTTTGGGAAATTTTTGTCAAATCTTTTGAAACATTTGTGAAATTTTTCTTAAAAATTTTTTATTCGTTGAAATCATTGAATTATTCGAAGTCTTCGTGAAACCTTTTCAAATCTTCTAAAATGTTTTGAAACGTTTTGAAATCGTTTCATATCTTTGAAATGTTTTAATTTCTTTGAGATCCTTTAAATCTTCTGAAAGTTTTAACAGCTTTGTGAAATGTTCAAAATCTTTGAAATCTTTGCAATATTTATGAAATGTTCGAAATCTTTGGGAAATTTTTGTGAAATCTTTGTCAGTTTTGTTTAAATAGTTGGAAAATGTTTCTCAAATCTTTTTCATTCGTTGAAATCATTGAATTATTTGAAATCGTTTCATATCTTCGAAATGTTTTAAAATCTTTGAAATCTGGTGTACTGTTTTTTTTTTATCTGTTTTTTGAAATCTTTGGAATTCTTATATTCTTTTAGAATCTTTATGAAGTTTTTATGAAATCTTTGTGAAATCTTTCTGAACTTTTTTGTATTTATTTGAAATTATTAAAATATTTTTAATCTGTGTAAAATCTTTTGAAATCTTAGAAGTCTGGTTTACTATAACCTTAAAAAAAATTTTTAATCTTTGAAATTTGTTTGAAAGTTTTTAAATATTTGGAAATGTTCGAAAACTTTGGGAAATTTATGTCAAATCTTTTGAGATATTTGTGAACTTTTTCTTACATTTTTTTTATTTGTTGAAATCATTGAATTATTCGAAGTCTTCGTGAAATCTTTTCAAATCTTCTAAAATATTTTGAAATCGTTTCATACCTTCGAAATTTTTTAAAATCTTTGAAATCTCGTGTACTGTACTCTTATTCAAATCTTTGAGATCCTTGAAATATTTTGAAAGTTTTAACAGTTTTGTGAAATGTTTAAAATATTTGAAGTCTGGTGTACACGTCTTTTTTAAATCTTGGAAATCTGTGAAATCTTTGAAATATTTTAAAACCTTTTGGAATCTTTAGCAATGTTTCGTAATATGGTGTACACTCAAAAACCAAGTGGTGAAACCCTTGAAAACTCCGTTATATGGCCATGGCTGATTCTAATTCTGAAACTGAATTAAAATCGAAATTTTCAACTAATTATTTTTATAATTTGTAAATTGAATATCACAAAAAATGTATACTTTAAGATTCTATATTAGCGGAGACGAAATAAAAAACTTATAGAATTATCCACAATATTAAAGTCTGTTAATTGCAATCTATAAAATAATTGGTAAAGTCTACAAAAAATGCCTAGAACTCTCTGTATTTATTCTCAAATTTCAAAAAGATAAATTATATCTTCAGAAATGAAAAACTTTTCAGTAGCAAGATTTCTTCTAAACCAGATGTTTCTTTTATAATAGACTAAAAGATTTAAATTACTTTTCACCTTTCATTAAAATAACTGTTTTAAAAGAACAAAAAATTTAATTCAAGGTTCTCGTGAAAAATTCAAGGAGCCTTCCAGGTTTTCAGGTTCAAAAACAATTCAAGGAGAATTCCAGCTTTTCAAGGTCGCTGGACACCCTGTTATTACAGAAATGCCCTGACTCTGGAATCATTTTTTCAAAATCCCTCACTTTCCCTGATGAACAGAATTCCCTGATTTCCCCGAGCTGCGTTCAACCTGCTCATTTCTAGGATTAAAATAGTTAGAAGCTTCACCTGAGTAGCTGGATCGGAATGTTGGATAGTTTCTTGTAAATGAGACATCAGCTGCAAATCTCTAGCTTGGAACCAGTTGTCGTGTAACGCGTGGTGATAAATGTGTGACAAAATGGCACGAGTTCGGAGCCTGTCGGTTCCGTCATAAGCATAGACGTATTTGCACAGCTTCTCCATTACTTGAACGGATGTAACAACGTCAGCTGGAATCTCACCCTAAGAAAAAAGATGCAATACAGATTGGAATAAAATTAGAGTAAAATAGAAATGTAAAGCTTTCTTCATTGAATATCAGAGTGGTGATAAAACTTACATCATGTTGCTTGAGAACAGTGGGGTCGAATTTGTAATAAAGATGTTCAATTTTGCGCATGTTAACCCTGCAAATCTCGGAAACGGTTCCTTTCCTCTCAAGATACTCCTGCACTTTGTCTATAATTGAAGCGACTTGCTTTTCATCCTTCAATCTGAAAATATCTCGATTAAAGTCTCTAATCGTATAACACAGGCCTCACAGTCCCTATGAGATAAAATATAGGGACCAAAGAGTACTTTTTGTCAGGCTCATATGTTTTTTTTTCGCGCTTAAAGGGTAACAAATTCAGGATAAATTCATGAGACTTCAAGACAATTCAAGTTAAATTAAAGAGAATTCAATGAATTGGAAAACACTGAAAAAATCAAAAAAAAATCCATTGATTTCCGTAAAATTGGGATGAATTTATACGAATTTAAGGTAAACGAGAAGAATTCGATGAAGTTTATAAAAATTCAAGGTGAATTTAAAAATAATTCAAATGAATTGAATGCGATTTAAAAATATGAAAAAACTCCATTGAATTCAGTAACTGAAATCAGCTTAGAAAAATTCAAGGAAATTCAAAAGAATTCGATGAAAGTCTTAAGTGAATTGAAAACATTCAAGTGAATTAAAAAAAATTAAAGTGAATTCATCAAATTTAAGTGAATTAAATAAATTAATTAGAATTCTAAAGAATTTAAAAGAATTCTGGGTAAATTAATAAGAATTGAGGGTGAATTCCAAAAAATAATTTCAAAACTCTTCAAATATTTGAAACCCTACTAATTTCTAACTCAAAACAGTGATTATTGACCACAAAACAATTCAAAAGAATTCAAATGAATTGGAAATAATTTTAAAAATCTAAAAAATGCCACTGATTTCAGTAAAATTTGAGTATATTTAGAGGAATTTAAGGAAACTGAGAAGAATTCTATGAAATTCATCAAAAAAATTCAACTGAATTTAAAAAGCAATTAAGCGAATTGAAAACAATTCTAAAACACGAAAACATGTATTGAATTGAGGAAGTTTGAAACGAGTTTAGAAAAATTAAAGGACATTAAAAAGAATTTGATGAAATGCCTACAAAGACTTCAAAATTAATTTTAAAACAGCTTTTTAAAAATCCATTGAATTGAGTATAATTGAATGAATTTAGAAGTATATAAAAGAATATAAAAGAATTTAAAAGAGTTTAGGATAAATTAATAAGAATTCAGGGCGAATTACAAAAGAATTGCAAAAAATATGTGAAAATCTCTTCAGATCTTTGAAACCCTACGAAATTCCTCACTTCTAGTGAATAAATTCCTCGAAATCCATTAAGATATTATTAAAAAAAAAAAAACAGTCAAATTACGTGAAGTCTGATGATACTTCCTGGAATCCTGAAAAATTTATTAAAATACATTGCGAGCTCTTAAAGCCCCATAAAAACATTTAAATTCCCGGAAATCTTATAAAATCCCTTGGAATCTTTAAAAATATCCTATAACATTGTAGGTTCTGTAAAATCCTTTCATATCTTCCGAAATTCTAGGAAATTCTTTAAAACCGCATGCAAATTTTTTAAAACCCCTTAAAAATGTTTAAACCCATGGAAATCCATTGTAATTTTTAAATCTCTTGAAAATACCTTGTAATCTTTGAAAATACCCTAAAATATTTTAAAGTCTTTGAAATCCCTTCAAACTATTGAAATAAATCTAACATTTCTGGGAATCGTTTAAAATTTCCTAAAATATTTCAAATCCTTTGATATCTTTTAAAATCCATTGAAACTTTTTAAAGCTCTTGAAAATTCCTGGGATTCTTTTACCATACCTTCATATATGTCAAATAATTTATAATCCCATTAAATTACTGAAACCAATTAAAAATTTATTTTTAATCTTTTAAAATACCTTAAAATAATTCAAGTCCTTTAAAATTTTGGAAGATCTTGAAAATGCCAAGGAATTTGAAAAATTACTTGAAAATATTTCAAATTCTTTGATCATTTTATCAATTGATTCCTCAGGATCAATTAAATAAAAACTCTTAAAAATTCAAAAAAATCCCCTGAATTAAGTAGAATTGAGTAAATTTAAAAGCATTCACGTGAATTAAAGCAAATCAAGGGAATTCATAAAAGTCAAAAGAATTTCAAAGAATTTAGGATAAATTAATAAAAATTTAAGGTGAATTCCAAATCTCTTCAAATCTTTAAACCCTACGAAATACCTCACTTCTCGTGAACAAATTCTTTAAAATCCACTAACATATTATAAAATCCTGTAAAATTCTATAAAATCTGATATTTCCTGATATCCTGGAAAATTTCTTAAAATACCTTGACAGCTTCAAAATCCCTTAAAATCATTGAAATCCTCGGAAATCTTTTAAACGGTCCTAAAACCTTATAGGTCCTGTAAAATCGTCCAATATCTTCCAAAATTCTAGAAAATTCTCTACCGCAAAATATTTCAAACGCCTTGAAGACCCTTCAAATTAATTAAATTAATTTAAAATTCCTCGGAATATTGTAGAATTCCCTAAAATATTCTAAATCCTTTAGAATCTTTTGAAATCCTTAAAATTTTTTAAGAATTCAAGTGAATTAAAAAAATTCAAAAGAATTTTGGATAAACTATTAAGAATTCAGTTTCAAATGCCTTGAAATCCCTTCAAATTAATTAAATTAATTTAAAATTCCGTGGAATCATGTAAAATTCCATAAAATATTTCAAATCCTTTGAAATCTTTCAAACCCCCTTGAAACTTTCAAAGCTCTTGAAAATGCGTAAGAAGTTTTAAAAATCCCTTCAAATTAATTATTGATATCTATTAAAAATTTCTCAGAATATTTAAAAATAGTCTGAAATATTTTAAAAGAAATAAGGCAATTCAGAAATAGATGTAGGCCTGAATTGAATAGTGATTAACCCATGAGTTAATTTATAGAAGGAAAAATTACTAATGTGATATTTTCATTTAAAAAGTGACTATAGTGACTGTGTTATTTTTTATTTTTGACAGTCACTTCTTACAGAAATTCCCTGATTTTTGCTATTTTTTTAAAAATGCCTGACTCTTGGAAGATTTGATCTTATTATGAAATTTTTCAAAGATACCCATTCTTGAAAATAGGGTACTTAGAGACTTTAACTGAATATAGGACACAATAGGGGATATAGGGACCGCAAAGTGGCCGTTTATTCGGAGAAAAAAATTGCCGGTCACATCCCGGTTTTTTCCCGGTGCGCAAACATTTTTCCATTTGAAGTAATAAAAAAAAATTAACTGCAAATTAAAGCACTCAAAGTGGAATTCTTGAATTTTAAACTTTTAAATTTGAGGTTTAGGAGATTTTTAATTCAAAAATGTTGTATTCAAGTACTCAATAATTTACACGTATAAAATAGAAAGTAGTGACACTTTCAATTAGACAATATTAAATTAAATGCAGTTAAACTGCAAAATTTAGCATTTTTTACGTTTATAAATTGTTGAGTTCAAAGATTTAGATTCAATTCCAAAAGTAGAAATCCACGTTATCATTTTCAATGCTCTAAAGTCTAAATTGAATTATCAATCAATCAATTATAAAATCTTCAAAATTATATTATTGTAAGCAACTTTTAGCTATAAACATTGAAAATTGAACGATTAATCTTTTTTTTTTACTGCAAAGTTTCTTAAATTAGAAGCTCTATTATTTTCATTTCAAATAGTTTAAAAATCCTTAAAAAGCTTTAAAATTTTATTTCAAACTCTTGAAAAATCGACATGTTGTTTTAAATTTATTCAAATTTTTAATTATTTTTGAAATTTGTTCAGAACTTTTAAATATTCTCTTAAAATGATTCTTCAAAATAATTTTTCAAAATAAAAAATCAGTTTCAATTTTCCTAGGAATCTTAAGAATATGTTTTTATTCTTTCGAAGCCTTTCACAATTCTTTAAAAGATTCTAAATTTTGTATTCGACATGTGCAAGAACTTAAATTTTGTCTTAAACTATGGCGTGGCTGTTTGCACCGAAATTTCGGTACGAATAGTCGGATTTGTCGTTAGACACTTCGTTTAAACTATCTGAAATCATTTCAAGTTTTAAAGTAATTTTTAATTATTTTCAAAATAAAAATTCAACAATTTCATTAACAAATTACACATTTTTTAAATAGAATAATTTAAATTGCAAGGTTCAAAGTTTAAAAGCTTTTTGAAATTTTAACAATTCAAGTTGTATATTTTTAAAAATTCAGTATAAAACTGTTTAGTTTTTAATATTTGGTTTGAAATTACATGTCTTTAATAAAAAATCAAATATTGATAAATATTAAATAATTCTTTCTCTTAATTAATTTTTTAAAATTAAATGGGTTAAAAATGGAATACTTTAGAGGAAACAATATTTGAAATTAAATTAAAGCCTTTAATTATGAATCTATTATTATGAAGTTATTTTTAAACTAAAAATAGTTCATAAAACTGTCAAATCAATTATTGTTTACTTTTTAATACTTCAAGTACAGTTCAATTTTAAAAATAATTTATTTATTTATATTTACAGTTGATCAAATAAAAATGCTTATATCAAAAATTCCCAATTTCAAACGCTTTCAAGTTTTAATGGTTTAAGTCTTCAAGACTGCATCTAAAAATTCTTAAAATTAAAAATATACACCTAAAAATAAAAACCCAAAATGGAAAAATGTTAACGTAAAAGATTTTCGAATTATACATTATAAACTGAATAATATAATAACTGAAAAAAATAACAATTCAACTAATTATTTTTCCCGGTTTCAAAAAATACCAGGTTTCTCGGTCCAGCGGCCACTTTGTGACCGGCCTGTGAAGCCTGGCAACAGTATAATCAAAATTAAAATGTTTTACATTACCTTTCGACGTATTCGTTGCTGTGAGGATCGCATTCCTTCAAAAGCTTTGTAAACTCCTCGTCGAGTCTCTCCACCAACGTGAGAACACATCCATGCATTTTGTAGGGTGGCTTCTCGTACTCCTCTTCTTCTTCAGAGACTGTTTCAGCGATCAGCAAATCTGGTGTGTTTAGTATCATGTCCAACATTTCAGAGATACGTTCAAGCAATCTATAGAAAAATATTATTTAGCTCTTAATTATTGCGTGTATTTAATTATATTAAAGTCAGAGTGGCCACTCTAACTAAAAAAAAAATGCCAGGCTATATCCCCGTTTCCCGAGCCAAAATTAAATTTTTGCCGGTTGACTTTTAGGCGTTTATAATAATAATTCTACAATATTAATTGTTTTAATATATAAATTTGAAAAAGAATTAAATATTTCAGAACGCCAACGTAAAATATATAATGTAAATTATTATTAATGAAAAATTATTACAAAAGTGATTTCAGACTTCACAGCTCAAAATGATCTCACAACAGGGGAAATAGGGTGATTTTTCAGAAAAATATGGATAGGGGAGCTATTTCTTTTAAATAATATTGATGTAGCTAAAATGTCCAACTTTCTAAAGAAAATATTTGACTTTTAAACCCGATTACATGAATTTTCAACAAAAATGTTAATTTTCAACCAAATAGTTGAATTTTCAACCACAAAAATTAACTTTCAACTAAATAGTTGAACTTTCAAGGAAAAAAGACGAATTCTCAACAAACAAGTTGAATTTTTAACCAAATAGTAGAAATTTTAACCTACGATGATGAATCTTCAACCAAATGATCCAATTTTCAAACAAAAAAGATTAAACTGAAGCCAAGAACAGTGGCATTTCAACCAAATAGTTGAATTTTCATTTAAAAAAGACGAATCTTTCAGAATACAGTTAAATTCTCAACCAAGAAAGATGAATTGCAAACCCAAAACATGACATTTCTACCAAATAGTTGAACTTTCAAGCAAAAGAGACGAGTTTTCAACAAACAAGTTGAATTTTTAACAAAATATTAGTAATTAAAACCTACATAGATACAACAACAAAAAAGTTTACACTAAAACCAAAAAAAGTTGCATTTTAACTAATTAGTTGAATTTTTATTTCAAAATCACAAATGTTTCAGAAGACTGTTGAATTATCAAACAAGAAAGATGAATTTCCAACAAAAAAGAAATTAATTTCCAACAAAAAAAGATTACTTTTCTACTAAGACGAATTTCTAATCCAAAAAGACGAATTTTCTACCAAAAAAGATGACTTTTTTAAGGAAAAAATTGAATTATGAATAAAATAATTTAATTTTCAACCAAATAGTAAAAGTTTTAACCAAAAGAGATGAATTCTGGACCTAGAATATACTAGTAGACTTTTCAATTAAAAAGAATTAACTTTCAACGAAAAAAGATCAATTTTAAACCAAAAAAGATTACTTTTTTAACAAAAGATGAATTTTCAATTAAAAGGATGGATTTCCCACCTAAAAACACGAATGTTCAATAAAACAATTTAATTTTGGACAAAAAATGATGACTTTTTAACAAAATTGTTGAATTTTCAAAGAAAAAAGATTAGTTGTTCAAGAAGTGTTCAGAATGTTGAATTTTCAAGTCAAAAAGACGAATTTTCTAACAACCAGTTGAATTTTCAACCCCAAAAAAACAATTTTTCAACAAAACAGTTGAGTTTTCAACAAAAAGGATGATTTTTTGAAACAAAACTGTTGAATTTAGAATACGGAAATTACATTTTTATCAAAATAATTTAATTTTCAATCAAAAAAGATGAATGCTCAACCAATAACATATTAATAAATTTTTCTATGAAAAATAATGTTAAAAAAAAACAGTTGAATTATCGACAAGATTTCTTGTTCAAGAAGGTAAAAAAAATGTCTACTAAATTGTTGAATTTTCAAATCAAAGACACGAATTTTCTCCAAAGCAGTTGAATTTTTAATAAAAAGGATGACTTTTTAACCAAATTGTTAAACTTCTAACAAAATAATAATTACTTTTATCCTAATAATTAAATTTTCAACAAAAAAAGATGAATGTTTAACTAAAGACATAATAATGAATTTTTCAATGAAAAATAATTCACTTTAACCAAAAAGAGACGACTTTTAAACCAAAAGATGAATTTTCAATTCAAAAGGAGAAAGTTTCTAACAACCAGTTGAATTTTCTATCCAAAAAAAAAACAACAAATTTTCAACAAAACAGTTGAGTTTTTAACAAAAAGGATGATTTTTAAAAATAAAACTGTTGAATTTACAATACAGAAATTAAATTTTTATCCAAATAATTTAATTTTCAATAAAAAAAGATGAATACTTAACCAAATATATATTAATAAATTTTTCTATGAAAAAAAATGTTAAAGAGAACAGTTGAATTATCGACCAAAAAAATTACTTTTTAACAAAATAGTTGACTTTTACAAGAAACAAGATTTCTTGTTCAAGAAGGTAAAAAAAATGTCTAACAAATTGTTGAATTTTAAAATAAAAGACTAATTTTCTCCAAAGCAGTTGAATTTTTAATAAAAAGGATGAGTTTTTAACAAAAAGGATGACTTTTTAACAAAATTGTTAAACTTCTACCAAAATAATAATTATTCTTATGCTAATAATTAAATTTTCAATAAAAAAAGATGAATGTTTAACTAAAGACATAATAATGAATTTTTCAATTAAAAATAATTCACTTTAACTAAAAAGAGACGACTCTTAAACCTAAAGATGAATTTACAATCCAAAAGGATAAATTTTCTATCGAAAAAGTCGAGTGTTAACAAAACAGTTCATTTTTCGACCAAAACAAATGAATTCTGAACCAAAAATACAATAGTAGACTTTTCAACTAAAAAGAAATTAACTTTCATTCAAAAATAGTCGCATTTTCTTATTGGGTTCTATTAATTCAGTTCGAATTCAAGCGAAAAAACGAGAAAAAGGGGAATTTTCTTTAAAATAGAGAAAAAAAGAGGAGTTCTTTAAAAAAGGGAAGATGAGGGGAATAGGGGAAAAAGTGTGAAGTCTGTGATATAATGAACCGCAGTGAAAAATATGTGCAAGGAAATATCTGATGTTATTTCAGAATATAAATTATTGTATATAAATAAAAAGTAAATTATGAAATGACCAGGAAATGGATAACACGTGAGCATATTACACTCGCTAACTTCAAATCAGTTTTTCTCGAAATATATCTGAAATATATCTGAAATATAAAAGGAATTTTAGTATTTGAACGATCCATCAACAGAAGCTTTAAATTCTTAAATATATAGTACCAGAGAAACATTCACTTAAAAATTTTAATAATAACAATTTAATTTGTTAATGCAAAAGTAAAAACAAATCTGAAAAATTCCCAGTTTTCAAAAAAATTTCGTCTACTTCCCGGTGCTCAAAATTCCAGACTAATTCCCGGATTTCCCAGTCAGTGGCCACTCTGAAAGTGTACTAAAGTACTAAATTAATGAAAATAAAAGATATTTTCTGGGATATTATTAAAAACTCACTTTGACCAGTATTCCGGTTTCATAGCATCGGAGACTTTAGGATTGTAATCAAAGATTGAGGAGACGATAGAAAATTTGATTTTAATAGTAACCGCTGGTCCAAGAGTGTGCGTGTCAGATATCAATTGAAGTTCGTGAAGAAGTTCAATTTGCTCACGACGATCTGTCCGCTTTTTGCCACGAGAAGCAAGGACTTCAGTCAGTTTCTTAAGGACAGCAGGCACATTGATCTCAGCATCCTTGGCGAACATCTTCGGCTTCTCAGAAGGTATCGCAACTCCTCCTTTGACTGTTTCCCACTCGCCTTCGCCATCATCCTCGTCGCGCTTCTTTTTCCTATCTTTATCTTTTCGTTTCTGCTCTTTCTTCTTTGTTTTATCTTCATCATCTACACCTTCTTTATCGGTTGTTCTGTGAATAAAACAAAGTAAAGGATTCAATTAAGGTCAATTCCAACAAAACATTCAGGTTGATTATTCGAAAAGAAGATTTTATACAGGGTGTCTACTAAAATCCTGGAATAAAAATTCCCTGACATTTCTAGATTTTTTGCAGGTATCTCAAGCTTTTTATAGGTATAATTTTTCATAGTACGGAGCCATTCAAATATTTCGCATTTTTAAAAACAATCGACTCGGAATATGTATATAGTTTAGCGAGTTTATTATAAATATTGTTTTTTTTTACAGTTTCTAGAAATTCAATTAATATGTTTAATTTAGAAAGCTTTGACAAATTATATTACAAGATATTCTTTAATATATTAACAACATCGATGAATTAAATGATCAAATAATACTAAAAACATTATTTATCATTTCTTGAATTTGTTTCAAAATTCCACGAATTTGTGTAATAATTACAAAAAAATTATTTTATGTTCTTAACTTAAAATTCAGTGCATATTTAGGTAAAATTAATGTTTTTCCTATATTGAATTTAAACCGCTTCAAATTCCTAACTTTTCAAGTAAAAATATAACATTTTGAACAAGATAGATGAATTTTCAACTAAATAGTTGAATTTCCAACAATGTGATGGATATTCAACTAAAATAATGAACCTTCAACTTGTACAGATAAACTTTAAACCAAAAAGATGAATTTTAAACAAAAGAGTTTAACTTTCATCCAAGTAATTTTATATTCAACCAAAAAGATAAATTTGCAAACAAGATGATTAATTTTCAAACAAAAAGATTAATTTTCAGTTAAAAAAATTTATTTTGAACCAAACTGATGACCTTCAAACTAAAATTATGAATCTTCAACTGGAATAGTTGAATTTTAAACAAAATAGTTTAAATTTCAACCAAGTAATTTGATTTTAAACCAAAAAGATGAAATTTCAAGAAAAATGATGAGTATTTAACTGCAATACTGGAATTTTCAACCAAAAATATAAATTTTCAAACAAGAAGATTATTTTTCAAAAAAAAAGATTAATTTTCAGTTTAAAAAATTTATTTTCAACCAAAATAGTTGAATTTTGAACTAAAAAAGAAAAGTTTTCAATCACAAATGGAATTATTACATTTTCTGTTGAAAAATTAATTTTTCATTAAAAAAATCCAACTAAAATGATGAATCATCAACTGGAATAGATGAATTTTAAACAAAAAAGATCAGTTTTTAACAAAAGAATGTAACTTTCAACCAAGTAGTTTTATTTTCCACCAAAAAGATAAATTCGCAACTAAAATGATGAATACTTAACTGCAATACTTGAATTTTCAGCCAAAAAAGTAAATTTTCAAACAAAAAGATTAATTTTCAGTTTAAAAAATTAATTTTCAACCAAACTGATGAACTTCAAACTAAAATGATGAATCTTCAACTAGAATAGTTGAACTTTGAACCAAAAAGATGAATTTTCAACCAAGAAAAATTTTTTTAACCACGAAGATGAATTTTCAACTAAAAAAGAGCAATTTTCAACCAAATATTTGAATTTTTAACTAAAAAAGAACAGTTTTCAATCATGAATGGAATAATTAAATTTTCTGTTAAAATATTAATTTTCCACAAAAAAAATTCATCTAAAATGATGAATCATCAACTGGAATAGATGAATTTTAAACAAAAAGATCAATTTTTAACAAAAGAGTTTAACTTTCAACCAAGTAGTTTTATTTTCCACCAAAAAGCTCAATTTGCAACTAAATTATGAATACTTAACTGCAATATTGGAATTTTCAACCAGAAGAGTCAATTTTCAAACAAAAAGATTAATTATCTAACAAAACGATAATTTTAAGTTTAAAAAATTAATTTTCAACCAAACTGATGAACTTCTAACTAAAATGATGAATCTTCAACTGGAATGGTTGAACTTTGAACCAAAAAGATTAATTTTCAATTAAAATGATGAATCTTTAACTGGAATAGTTGAATTCTCAACCAAGAAGATTAATTTCTACCAAAAAAGACGAATAATCAACAAAATACATGAATTTTCAACGAAAAAAGATAAATTTTCAACCAAGAATTGACTGGTTAAAAAATTAATGTTCATCCAAAGAGATGAATTTTTAACTAAAATGATGGAATATTCAATTGGAATAGTTACATTTTCAGTTAAAGAAAATTAATTTTCAACAAAAAAAAAACTAATGTTCAAAATAATATATAATTATGAAAAAACAATTATGAATCTTCAACTAGAATAGTTGAATTTTAAATTTAAAAAAATGAATTTTCGGCTAAAATGATAAATCTTTAACTAAAATAATTGAATTTTTAACCAAATAGGTGCATTTTCAATCAAGGAGTTTAATTTATACAAAGAAGACGAATTTTCAACTAAAAAAGATAATTTTTCAACTAAAAATTGAATAGTTAAATTTTCAGGGTAAAAAATATATTTTTCTGCCAAAGAAATAACAAATTTTCAACAAATTAGCTAATTTTTCAACCAAACAAATTAAGTTTTAACATAGGAGTTTAACTTTCAGTCAAGTAATTAAATTTTTATTCAAAAAAAGATTAATTCTGAACGAAAAATGTAGGAGTTTATATTTCAATCAAAAAAGATTTTAATTTTTGATCAAAAACAGTACAATTCAACCAAAAAAGACGACTTTTCAACATGAGATGAATTTTTAACTAAGAAAGATTTTTTAGCCAAGAGAGAGAAAAAATTACAAACGAACTGTTGAGTTTTCAAGCAAAAAGATAAATTTTCAACCTAGTAGAATAATGTTCTACCAAAAAGAATGAATTTTCAACACAATACATGAATTTTCACCAAGATACTAGAATTTTCAACCAAAAACGATCTACTTTCAACCAAAAATAAAATAGATAAACTTTCAGTTAAAAAAATTAATTTTAAACAAAAAAAAAACGAATTTCCAATAAAATAGTTAAATACATCAATATAAAGCTACTTTTACAAACAAAAAAATCATTGCTATTCAATTTTTAATTGCAATTAAAAACAATCGTACACGCTCTCGTCAAAATTTCCTGACTTTAAACAAAATTCTCTGATATTTCCAATTTTTTCCAGGCATATAAAAATTCCCTGACAATTCCAGGTTTTCCAGATAGGGTAGACACCTTGTTAAACAAAGAGTGAATTACATACTTTTTAATGAAACGCTCACGAATGTTCTGGTATTGGCCTTCGTCATCGCTGCTAGTGCTATCACTGTCTGAATCACTTCCCCAGTCGGAATCACTTTCACTTCCCTCATCTCCATCTGCTGCACCTTTCTGCAAATTCAATAATTAAAAGCCTTGTCGCCTTTTTAAATATAAAAAAAAAACTGTCTTTTAACGTACCTTGAATTTGGAAACATCCGGTGCAGGTTCTACGCTGGATTTCTTGAAGGCTGCAGCGCGGTCTTCATCATCGTCAGAATCTTCAGCTTCTTCAGCTAAAAACAAATTTTTGTCAGAAAAAAATTCCAGGGTAGCCGTTTTTATTCACGAAAATATTCCCGGTAATCCAAAAAGAGTTTATGATGAACGGCAGTTAATAAAAACGACTTTCATAACTAAAATTAATGTTATTGCATTTTTTGCTAAAATAAAACAGGAAGAACAACCAGGATGTCTAGTGATCAGGGAATTTGAAATTCCGGGCTTTTACCGATCACATTTTTTCTCCGGACCAATTTGGAAGATTTCTTGTTGTAATTTGTCCGAAATTACCGCACAGGAATGGGAAATTTAACGTAATATACATATAAAAAATGTATGTCGTGAAGAAAACATTTATTTACCACAGACTGAAGTGATAAATATTAATCGAAACTACATTGCCGATCACGAATAGGTTGAAAGCTATCAGAATTCTCTAGAAAATGCGAGGGGTCGACCACTCCGATATTCCTGGTACACTCACTAAATATTCCCATATATTCTTTCAATATTGCCAGATATTCTTGATATTCCCAAATATTCTTCATATTCCAAAATATTCTCTCATATTCCTACATATTCCCACATATTCCGAAGTATTCCTAAATACTCACAAATATTCTGAAATATTATATTCCCCAATTTCCTGATTCCTTCCATTCCTTTCATACATACATTTTCATCCAAGAAGATTAATATTCTACTAGAAAAGACAAATTTTCAACAAAATACATAAATTTTTTAACCAAATATCTGAATTTTCAATCACAAAGAATAATTTTCTACTAAAAAGACGAATTTAAAAAAAAATCCCATATATTTTCAACTAAATAGTTTAGACAATGGATGTGATGTTAGTACAAATTTTATTTAAATGATTTTCAATTTATATTTGTTTCGTTTCTAAAAGTTTTTACCTAAATAATTGGATTTTTATACTAAGAAGATCAATTTTAACCAAAAATGTGATAATTGACTTTTCATTGAAGAGAATTATTTTTGAATAAAAAGAAAACGAATTCTCTACAAAAAAGTTGAATTTTCAGTTAAAAAATTACTTTTTAATTAAAAAATACGAATTTGCAACTAAAATTATGAATCTTCAACCAAAAAATGAACGTTTAGGAAAATAGTTGAACTTTTAACCAAGGAGTTGAATTTTCAACTTAAAAAGATGAATTTCCAATGAAACATGTAATAGTTGATATTTCGTAAAAAAAATTTAATTAAAAATAAACAACAGTTCGATTTCACCGATAAAATAAAATTTTTAACAAAATACTTGAATGCTCAACTAAAATAGATTAATTTTCAACCAAACAGTTGCATTTTTTACAAAAAATCGATTTTCGATCAAAAAAGACGAATTTTTAACAAAATACATACATTTTCAACCAAATTGTTAAATTTTCTACCAAATTGTTGAACTTTTAAGCTAAAATCGCGAATTTTCTATAAAACAGTTGAATTTTCAACAAAAAAGTTCTTTTTCAACCAATGAATTGAATTTTCTACAAAATAGTTAATTTTCAGTTGAAAAAATTAATTTTTAACCAAAAAAATTGATTGTCTATAAAAAAGACGAAAACAATTGAATTTTCAACAAAAAAGTCCATTTTTAACCGAAACAAATTAATTGTTAACCAAAAAGTTTCATTTTTAAGTAAAAAAGGTGCAATTTTTACAGAAAGAGATGAATTTTCAAACCAAAAAGATATGTCTTAAACAATCATGGACTTTTGCCATACTCCCCCCCCCCCCTATATGTAATTTAATATACATAATTTAAATACATTCTGAAATATTGTCTCATATTCCCAAATATTCCCTCATATTCTTCATATTTGTTCAATTCCCAAATATTCCGATATATTATCTATATTCCCAAATATTCTTTAGGGAATATATTCCTGGTTTAGCAAAAATCAGAGTGGTCGACCCCTCGAGAAAATGAGCCAGGATGAAGTCATTGTGTTGCTTTTTTAAAGAAGATATTGAAAAAGTAGTGCAAATTTAAATGTTTTCTAAAAATTGAAATAAAATCTAGCGTATTAAACATTTTTCAATGCATCCTTGGAATCATTTTAAAGGTAAATTTCTATAAAATCGCACCAACTTATTACCATTATTGTGCAACTTTTTGCTTGCATGGGGCAATATGTATAAAGTTAAAACAAAAACGTTGGACAAATTTTAATATTTTTTTCTTCTGAAATAAATATTTTTGTAAAATATATGAAATAATTAATCGGGACGACTGAAAAATCCCGAATTCGAAAATTCCCGAGTAATAAAATTCTTAAATTATATAATTCCCGAATAATCAGATTTCCGAATTGGAAAATTTCCTAATAATAAAATTCCAGAAGAGTTTATAATATAACCGAATTGGAAAATTTCCGACAGTTTATAATATAACCGAATTTGTAAACTCCAGGATAATAAAATTTCCGACAGAAAATTGCAGAATTATAAAATATCCGAAGTAGATTTTTTTATAAACATTATTTATTTATTAAAAATACAATAATCAAATATTTTGAATGTTTAGAGTTTTTAAAATTATTGTTTGAACTTGAAATAACAATAATTGAAAAAAATATATTTCTGAACGAAAATTTGTTTCAATTGTTATTTTAAATTCAAACAATCATTTTAGAAACTTTAAACATTAAAAATAATTGTTTTAATCAAAATGTTTGATTATTGTATTTTTAATTTTTTAGTTCTGATATTTTATAATTTGGCAATATTCTGTCGGGAATTTTCAAATTCGGAAATATTATAAACTGTCGGGAATTTTCCAATTTGACAATATTATAAACTATTCGGGAATTTTACTATTCGGAAATTTTATTATAAATATGGTATATGTTCATTGGATTTTTATTATTATTTTCCGAAACTATTTTTGCGATATCTTCTTAAATAATTGACATATAAAGTAGAAAAAAGTATATTTTGCGATAGAAGAACAAAATTCCGGATCCTAAATAATAATCGTGGACTTTTCCCGTTTTTTCGGTCCACTAGATACCCTAATAATGGTTTTAAGATATTTTAATATTCAACCCGATCCATTTCAAATCAGTCGCAGAATTTATCAGTGAAAAATATGTTGTTTTTAGACAAATTTGAATTAGTTATTTACATTGTCTTTCCAAATTCTAGTAATGTTTACTGTCTTCTTTCCAGAGTGGCTGTAAAACTTTATTTTTAAAATTCCCTGATTTTTCTCCGACCAATTTTTCATTTTCTATCGCCATTCACATTTAAAGACCAGAACTCTAATCTTGTGACATTTTAAATTTAAAATCTTATACAAAGATATATAACAAGACAAATTCAACAAAAAATAGGAAAACAATGTTGGCTTTTTGGTAAAAAGGTACTTGTTATATTTTCAAACAAATCGCCATTAGTTCATTAATTCTGAAATGTTCATAGATTTTCCGGCGGAAAAGACTGTGAACCTCGTCAGAAACTGAAAAGAAAATTTCAATATCTGGATTAGGTCAAAAACTCTCGATGGAAATTTAAAAATTCCTGATTATGATTCATGGTTACAAAAAATTCCCTGTTTCCCGATCCAGCAGCCACCCTGAAATCAAGTTAATACCTTTCTCATCTTCTTCATCATCGTCCTGGTCAGGATTTTCGCGGAATTTAGCAATATCCTCTTCGAAATCTTTGTTGTATTTACGAAGCTTCTGACGTAAAGAAGTGAGGGATTTAGAATTGTTCTTAGACATATTTTTACGTCCTTCGCGATCCTCCCACACTTCGTTGATAAAGTCTTCCATTTCCACCAAACATCGCACGTAGAAACGAGGCGTTTGGCCACTTTCTTCCTTCATTACGACCGGCAGTGCCTTTTGATACGCCCGCTGCAAATCTTCGAAACCTGATGGAAAAATATTTAAATTAATAAAATATAAAAGATTCCGATGGTATGGCTAAGAGGCTTGAAGAACAGGATTGTTACAGAAGTCGAATTTCCAAAATCCAGGACATTTCCAGGGTTTGCAAGTCAACTTTGGAAAATTTCCAGGATAACTTCTTACAAATTTGAATTCAAATAAATTTTTTGCCTTTTACTGTTCGCAAGATAATTTACAGAAAAATTCTTGTAAGCCACCGGCGGAATTTATCTACACATATGTTTTTTCAGCTGTTGTCCCTTTAATTTTATAATATTAAATTGAATTTTTTTCCACGTAATAGCGCGAAATGTAATAAGACTCTGCGTGTAATAAGTCCTAGTTGAAGGCAAAATGTTACATTTATAAAACGATATTACGAAAAAACGTCAAATTGAGATGTTTTCGAAAAACTGGAATAACTCTGAAAATAATTAACATTTTTTGGAGTTCTTGAGATCATTTTAAGAGCAAGTCTCCGCTGTATGCTACTAAATTGTTCAAATATTTTTAGAATTCTTAGCGATTTAAAAAATTCTATGGAATTTTAAGGTTTTTCAAGGGATTTGAAAGATCTCTAGTGATTTGATTTTTTTGAAAGGAGAAATTTAACGAATAAGTTTAATTTAATTTCAATATTCAATGGATTTCAAATTATTTCTACTTATATTAATGGACTTTTACGATTTCCGAAGGAAAGTTTCTGAAGGGTTTTAAGGGACTCTAAAAGATTTCAAAAACTTCAAGCGATTAAAAAATTTTTGTAAGTTTTCCACAGATTTCATGAGAACTTTAGAAAAAAATTTAATTAAGTTTTAAGGGATTCTTAGCGATTTCAAATATTATAAGGGATTTTAAGGTATTTCAAGGAGTTTCACAAGATTTTAATAATTTTATTGAATCTCCAAGATTTTCAAGGGATTTCAAAGATCTGTAGCGATTTTATTTGTTTGAAAAGAGAACTTTAATGAATGAGTTAAAATTAATTTCAATATTCAATGGATTTCGAATTATTTCTACTTATTTTAATGGAATTTTACGATTTCCGAAGGAAAGTTTCTGAAGGGTTTTAAGGGACTCTAAAAGATTTCAAAAATTTCAAGCGATTAAAAAAATTTTGTAAGTTTTCCACAGATTTCATGAGAATTTTAGAAAAAAATTTAATTAAGTTTTAAGGGATTCTTAGCGATTTCAAATATTATAAGGGGTGTTAAGGTATTTCAAGGAGTTTCACAAGATTTTAATAATTTTATTGAATCTCCAAGGTTTTCAAGGGATTTAAATGATCTGTAGCGATTTGATTTTTTTGAAAAGAGAACTTTAATGAATAAGTTGAAATTAATTTCAATATTCAATGGATTTCAAATTATTTCTACTTATTTTAATGGATTTTTACGATTTCCGAAGGAAAGTTTCTAAGGGGTTTTAAGGGGCTCTAAAAGATTTCAAAAATTTCAAGCGATTTAAAAGAATTTTATAAGTTTTCCAAAGATTTCATGAGAACTTTAGAAAAAAATTAAATTAAATTTTAAGGGATTCTTAGAGATTTCAAATATTATAAGGGATTTTAAGGTATTTCATGGAGTTTCACAAGATTTTAATGATTTTATTGAATCTCCAAGGTTTTCCAGGGATTTCAAAGATCTGTAGCGATTTGATTTTTTTGAAAAGAGAACTTTAATCTATGAGTTAAAATTAATTTCAATATTCAACGGATTTAAAATTATTTCTACTTATTTTAATGGTTTTATTACGATTTCCAAAGGAAAGTTTCTAAGTGACTTTAAGGTACTCCAAAAGATTTCAAAAATTTATAACAATTAAGAAGAATTTTATGGTTTTTCCAAAGATTTCAAGAAAAATGTAGAAAATTAACTTAAATTTCAAGGGATTCTTAGCGATTTCAAAGATTATAAGGGTTTTTAAGGTATTTTAAGGAATTTTACCAGATTTTAAGGATTTTACTGAATCTCCAAGGATTTCAAAGATCTCTAGCGATCTGATGTTTTTAAAGAGTACTTTAATGAATAAGTTTAATCTAATTTAAATATTCAAGAGATTGTATGACTTTATGATTTTATGATTCTAATGATTTCTACTTATTTTGATGGAAGTTTACGATTTCCAAAGGAAAGTTTCCAAGAGATTTTAAGGGATTCCAAAAGATTAAAAAAATATCAAGCATTTTAAAAGAATTTTGTGGGATTTCTAAAGATGTCCAGGGATTTTTTAGAGAATTATTATTATTAATTTTTACTTATTTTCAAAGGAAAGACTTCAAGGGATTTTAAAAGCATTCCAAAGGATTTCGAAGGATTGAAAAAATTTCAAGGGGTTTTAACGAATTAGATAGGAATTCCAAAGATTTCAAAGGATTTCTAAGGAACTTTGGAAAATAAATTAAATTAAATTTCAACGGATTCTTAGTGATTCCAAAGATTCCAAGTAATTTTAAGGTATTTTATGTAATCTCACAAGATTTAAAAGATTGTATTGAATCTCCAAGTTTTTAGAAGATTTCTAGAGATTTGAAACGTTCCTTTTAGAGAACCTTAATCAATAAATTTAAGGAAACTCATTAGAGGCTTATACTAACTTTCCTATAATATTTTTTCGTAAGGGCCATGTAATCTCTATAAAATATATAAACATATATAATATAGATGCAATCCTATGTACACCTAAAATTCGAGTAATTAACCCCTCGGGTAGAACCTAGGGAAAAGATTCTAAAAATTACTTAAAAATTAAGCAAAATACTACAGAGACTCAAGTTTAAAATTATCCAAAGAACGATGAATGTTGATTATTTCTAGAGTTATTCCAGTTTTTTGAATACATTAAATTTTCACGTCTCTTTGGAATATATTTGATTAAATTTACATTTTGCCTTCGGCTTGGGCTTATTAGATGCAAAATTTTATTAACTTTTGTACCATTATGAAGAAAAAAATGTCATTTTAATACTGTTAAAAATGAGGCACTTTAGCAACAGTTGAAAAAAATAGGTGTGCATATAATTTCCGTCGGTACTTTACATAAAATTATTGATCAATGCAAATTTTAAAAGACTTTTCGACTGTTATTTCATTCTAAGCAAAGTTTCTTCAGATAATAAAAAGTTATTAATATGTAATAGTAAAAAAAGTAACATGTCCCCCGCTCATTCAACAAATTATTAAAACTTCAAAAAGAAATACAAATTTTTTGGCTTTTTTCAAAATTCCAGGACTTTTCCGGGTCTTGTAGCAACCCTGGAATAGTGAATACTTATGAGGAATTAACTTCAATTACGTACTTGTAAGCATGCAACTCATATCCTTGATCTTTTTGTAGTTTCGAATAAGTTTAATGAGATTCGTGATCTCTTCATATCTCTTCTCTTTAGTCGAGCGAACGACTCGCTTCTGCTCTTCTTCTTCATCGCTGAACTGTAAATAAAGTTGATTATAATCACCATTTCATGCTTTCATTCATTTCTAATCAGTTTATTTAAAATTAAGAATATTTTAAAAGTATTTACGGTAAAAGCTGCTGCTGGTGCGCGTTGTACTTGCTCCTCTTCCGAAGAGCTATCAGACTCCGAGTCAGTACCAGTTGCGAAGAAACGACTCATGATGAAAGTTTATCTGAAAAATAAATTTGGCCAAAGTTAAATTAAATTGTTGGAAGGTATCAAAATTTAATAACAGGTGAAAAATTACAATTTTTCGATATTTTCATTGCATTATTTAAATTGAAGTAATTATTTTCGAAAAACAAAAGTTACCCTCTAAAGTTAATTTTTACTTATTTTATCTGAAATTGACCTCCATTTTTACTTATGGATCCTGCAATATGATAAAGGTCGCTTTAGACAGTTTAGACTGATTTTCCATATTTTCCTAGATGAATGCCTTTTAGGGAGATAAACAGAAAAATTTAAGGTTTAAATAGTATTTAATATTCATATGTGGTATTAGGTATTCTATTGCAACAGTCTCGTTAAAAATTTATCTGTTTCGGATGAGAATTAACTTTTTGTTAAAAATTCACATTTTCGGGTCGAAAATTCAATTCTTTTGTTGAAAATTCGTATTTGTTGGTATAAAATCAATTTTTTTTTAAATTAAAAATGAAGCATTGTGTTAAGAACTCAACTATTTTGTTAAACATTTATCTTTTCGGTTTCAAAATTAATATCTTTCTGCAGAAATTTCATCTTTTTTTTTGTTTACAATGCAACTGTCTGGTTAAAAATGAATCTGTTTCGGTTGAGAATTAACTTTTTGTTAAAAATTCACATTTCCGGGTTAAGAATTCGACTTTTTTGTAGAAAAATCGTAGTTTTGGCCAGAAAATTCAATAATTTAGTAGAAAATGTACTTATTTTGTTGAAAATTCGTATTTTTTGGTATAAAATAATTTTTTTTTAAATTAAAGATGAAGCCTTGTGTTAAGAACTCAACTATTTTGTTAAACATTTCTCTTTTCGGCTTCAAAATTCATCTCTTTCTGCAGAAATTTCATCTTTTTTTTTATTAAAATGCAACTGTCTGGTTCAAAATTAATTTTTTTTTCAGTTGAGAATTAACTTTTTGTCAAAAATTCACATTTCCGGGTTAAGAATTCGACTTTTTTGTAGAAAAATCGTAGTTTTGGCTAGAAAATTCAAACAATTTGGTAGAAAATTTACTTATTTTGTTGAAAATTTGTATTTTTTGGTATAAAATAAATTTTTTTTTAATTAAAGATGAAGCCTTGTGTTAAGAACTCGACTATTTTGTTAAACATTTATCTTTTCGGTTTCAAAATTATTATCTTTCTGCAGAAATTTCATCTTTCTTTTGGTTACAATGCAACTGTCTGGTTAAAAATGAATCTGTTTCGGTTGAGAATGAAATTTTTGTTAAAAATTCACATTTTCGGGTCGAAAATTCAATTCTTTTGTAAAAAAATCGTATTTTTGGCTAGAAAATTTAACAATTTAGTAAAAAAATGTACTTATTTTGTTGAAAATTCGTATTTTTTTGGTATAAAATCAATTTTTTTAAAATTAAAAATGAACGATTGTGTTAAGAATTTAACTATTTTGATAAACATTTATCTTTTCGGTTTCAAAATTCATCTCTTTCTGTAGAAATGTCATCTTTTTTTGGTTACAATGCAACTGTCTGGTTCAAAATTAATTTTTTTTTCAGTGGAGAATTAACTTTTTGTTGAAAATTCACATTTCCGGGTTAAAAATTCAACTTTTTGTGTAGAAAAATCGTAGTTTTGAATCGAAAATTCAACAATTTGGTAAAAAATTTACGTATTTTATTGAAAATTCGTATTTTTTGGTAGATTATCAATTATTTAAATTAAAAATCAAATACGGTGTCAAGAATTCAACTATTTTGTTATACATTTATCTTTTCGGTTTCAAAATTCATCTCTTTCTGTAGAAAATTCATCTTTTTTTGGTTACAATGCAACTGTCTGGTTCAAAATTAATTGTTTTTTCAGTTGAGAATTAACTTTTTGTTAAAAATTCACATTTTCGGGTCGAAAATTAAACTCTTTTGTAGAAAAATCGTACTTTTGGCTAGAAAATTCAACAATTTGATCGAAAATTTAAGTATCTGGTTGGAAAGATGACGTATTCTGTGGAAAAATCGTCTTTTATGGTAGAACATAATTTTTTTGGTTGAAAATGAAGAATTTTTTTGAAAATTCATCTTTTTACATTGAAAATTCAAATCCTTGGTTAAAAATTGAACTAATATCTAAAAATGTCATGTTTTGGTTCAGGCTTCCTAAATTTAGCTGAAAATTCATTTTTTTTTGTTAAAAATCAATTTTTTAGACTGAAAATTGAACAATTTGTTGAAAATTCAATTGGTTAGTTTTAAATTAACTTTTTGTTGAAAATTCATATTCTCTGGTTAGAAATTCAACTGCATTATAGAAAATTCGTCTTTTTGGCTTTAAAATTCAACTATTTCGTACTATATTAGACTCTTTCGTAGAAAATTAGAATTTGTTTATTCAAATTAATTCTTCTTAATACAAATTTCGCTACTCCATTTTTGGTTAAAAATTGATCTTTTTTGGTCTAAAATTCAATTATTTAGTTAAAAATTTTTAGAAAAGAAAAAAATATGAACTAAAAGTTATTAAAATAAAATTTAGAATCACATCACATCCATTGTTCAAAATATTTATTTGAAAATTGAAGTATTTTGTTAAAACTTCGTCTTTTTTGTTAGAAAATTAATGTTCTTGGTTCAAAATTCATCTTTTTGGTGAAAAAATCATCTCTTTTGTTGGCAAAATAATCTTTTTTGGTTAAAAATGCAACTGCTTGGATGAAAATTAACAGAAAATTAATCTTACTCGAATTTTCTCGCTTTTTTTCACAGAAAATGTTTCACACAATTTTCTAGTATACATAAAATAGGTATTAATATGTATATTGTATAATTGAACCCAAAAGTTCAACTCGTATTCTTCGTCTTTTATTACCAAATTAAATTAACATTCTGCTAATATAAAAAAATGATTTATCTAGAAAATCAATAATGTAAATGGAAGCTTTAGAAATTATTTCAAAGGCTTTTGAACTTCTGATTGACCAAAAAAGAAATACCAGAACAAAAATTAAGGAGCTAAAAATATAAAAAACAGATAAACTAAAAATTTGACATTTTAGTTTTGCTATTTGTCTATTTTTCATTCCTTTAACTTCATACGTTTTTTTTCTCGAGTTTTTTCTTCATCAGTTGAAGTTCTAAGATATTCAAAAGCTGTGTTTATTTTCCTTTTTTCAACTTCTCATCTATTTTTTTTTAAGTTTTTCTTTTATCAGAATTATTCCAAAGTATTAAAAATAATTTTTAGAGCTAGTTAGAAGAAGACAAATTTATTTAAAACCCCATAAAAATGACTACGTTGAAAACTTGTTTTCTTTCCGTTTTTGATTCCTTAAACTCGTCAATTCATTCTAGTTTTTTTAAATAATTAGAAACCTCTCAGAGGTCAAAAATAATATCTTTTTAAATACACAAATCTGTATTTCAAAAATTTGCATCTTTGGAAAATGGAAGGTACTAACATTTTTAAATTGAACAATTTAAAACTAAATGTAGTTAAGCTGCAAAATTGAGAATTTTTAGCTTTTATAAATTGTAGAGTTCTAAAATTCAGATTCAGTTCCAAAAATATAAACCCACGTTATCATTTGTAATGCTCCAAATTGAAGAATCAATTAATGCATTTAAAAATTTTCAAAATGATATTATTTTAAGCAATTTTAAGCTAGAAAGATTAAAAATTGAACTAAATTTTTTTTTAACAGGACACTTCTTAAATCAGAAGATAAATTATTTTAATTTTAAGTAGTTTAAAAATCCTTAAGAAGCTTTTAAATTTTATTTCAAAATCTTGAGAAATCGACATATTCTGTAAATTTTAAAACATTTTTAATTATTTTTTAAAATGTTTCAGAACTTTTACATATATTTTAAAATGATTCGAATATTTCCTAATTTTTTTTTTAGAAAATCCTGCAAAATTAAAAAAAAAATTCCTTAAAATCTTTCAGATTCTTTTTTGATAATTTTGAAAATCTTTTTAAATATTCTCCTAAAATAATTATTCAAAATAAAAAATCATTTTCAATGTTCCTAAGAATTTTAAGAAAATTTTTTTATTCTTTTGAAACCTTTCAAAATTCTCAAAAAGCTTTTAAAATTGGTATTTGAAATCTGTAAAAATCTACATTTTGATTTGAATTAGGCCGTGGATATTTGCACCGAAATTTCGGTACGAATCATTTTATCATTTTAAGTTTTTAATTAATTTTGAATCCTTTCAAAACTTTTAAATATCTATTTAAATTACTCTAATTTTTTCTACAAATGATAAGTGTTCAATTGTTATTCATACATCATGATTCAACAATTTCACTTAAAAATTAAACATTTCTTTAAAAGAACAATTAAAATTCTAACTTTTAATCTTTAAAACCTGCTTCAAATTTTAACGTTTCAAGGATTTCTGTTTCAAACAATTCAGTGTCAAATTATTTAGTTTTAAATATTTGTTTTGAAATGACTTGTCTTAAATGAACAGTAAAATAATGCTAAATATTAAATAATTATTCCTTTTCTTAATTAAAAAATTTCAAATTGAATGCGTTAAAAATTTAATATTTTAGACTGAAACAATATTTTAATATAGGATTTAAAATTGAATAAAAGCCTTTAATTATGAATCTATTATTATGAAGTATCATAATCGGTAAATTCCTGAATTTTGTCAAATCAATTATTGTTCACTTTTTAGTACTTAAAGTACAGTTCAATTTACAAAATAATTAAATAATTTCTATTTAGAGTTGATCAAATACAAATGATTTTTATAAAAAAATTTTAATTTCAACGCTCTTAATTTTTAATTGTTTGAGTCTTCAAGTCTGCATTTTTCAATTCTTTAAATTAAAAATGTTCGCTAAAAAATAAAAATCTAAAATGGAACATTCTTAAAGTAAAAGATTTTCGAATTACGCATTGTAAACTGACTGATATCATAATTAAAAAAGATAAGAATTCAACTAATTATTTAAAAAACGGTTGAAATCGAACTTGGGCAGATTTTCCTTGTGAAATTTTGAAAAATTCCCGATCAAAAAATAAATTCACTGTCATTTCCTAATTTCAAAAAATGCCCGGTTTTCCGGACCAGCGTCAAGCGTCAAGCAGACTGATCATTAACCAATGTGATTGATTTAAAAATAAGTTACGTGCTTGTTATAAACATTTTTTAAACTAAAACTACGATTTGTCATTTTTACATACAAAAGGGGCGTTTTTTTCACTGAAATTATCCAACAATAAACTGAAAGTGATTAAAACACTGGATATGAGATACTAAATAACATTTTGCGTGATTTTTAATAACAATTTCTATTAAAAAATGTCACAATCTGCCGTTTGATCCTAAAAACAAGTCATTTTGCCTTCAATAATTGTTGCGGTAATCTTAATTGTGATATAGAACCAACTTGATCAAGAAATCGAACAAATAATAGAATAATTCAAATCCAAGATTGATTCGAGTGCTGAACCTTAATTTATTTATTCAAAGTTTTTTATAATAATCTTCTTCTTTCTTTGTGAAAATGATAAGCATATAGCAAAAAAATTAAGCAGAAAAAATGCTGCAATAAAACGGCAGTGTGACACTTTTTATAGAAATTGTTATTGAAAATTACGCAAATTATTATTTAGTATCTCATATCCAGTTTTTGAACCACTGTTAGTTTATTTTTGGATAATTTGTGTAAAAAAACGTTTCCTCTGTATGTAAAAAAGATCAATTTTAGACTATGTTAAAAAATGTTTATAATAATCACATAAATTATATTTTAGGTAATTTCGTTGGTTAATCATCGCAAGAAAGGTCATTCCAAGAAATAATTTCAGAAAAAATAATTTTTTTTCAACAAAGAAACGGCCGGTTGGGATATATGTTTAACAAAATTGTTAGTAACAATCTACATTTTGTATGTTTGATAAATCTCGGTACATAAATGCCTTTGAAGACAATTGTGAATCACTTTTGGTCAGAAAAATCAATATAGCTATGAGAAAGGCTCATTTATTGAAAATTTGTTTTTAATAATGTTCATGAAAACAGTAAATGTTAATTTAGTATATTTTTTCGTTAAAAATTATGACTTTTATGAATAATCTAAGCAACTAGGGTGAAAGAATTTTTTCTATGGAAAAAAAACACTAGTAAGAATTTGTTTATAAAAATTGTTTATGATTACGTTAAATATTATAATTATTTCTGTCTTTTGAGTGTAGGTGCAATAATTCCGGCTAATAGTGAGTTTGTTTCTATATTTTTTCTTGAGATAAAAATCCACAAATCTGATATGACCAATTTTGTCAATTTACTTGTTTATATATTGTTGCTCTGTGAAAAAATTAAAAAATCGCAAACCACAGTTTTCTTAAAAATTGAATGCTGAGCATTTATAATAAAAACTTTTAAATCAGTAAAGAAATTCGACCTGGTGAGTGATTATGAACAGTAAATTACTTTTCCAGACCACTGTGGCAGCGGCCACCCTGAACCTTCTTTTAAACATAAATATTCCAAATAAAAATTATAATTGTTCAGAATAGTACATTGAATTAAATTGGCGGAAATCCCGGATTATTTCAAAGTATGTATATTTATTAAATTGCCCCATTATCAATTTTTTATTAAGTAAAAAATCTAAAACGTCAAAATTTTACCAACATCAATAGCAAAGTATTTTTCGAAACATAAAATAAAAGTACGGCATATAATGTACATTGAAACGTACATTTAAGCTAAATTAACATTTTTATAAACTTTATTCTCGAATCTCTGGCAGCATAGACAGCAACGACTCCTTTTTTATCAATTTTGAGGTTAGGATTCCAGGAATATTTGACCATTTATCACCAACAGAAAGGGTATTATCTCTCTTATAAGTGACTGCATTTTGAAGAATGGTGCTCACTTTATTAATATTGAAATCACACTCTTTCAAATGCGTAATTATATTGCTAAAATGAATGATTTAAAACTGAAACGTCGGCATGTGCCAGAAACACATGGTTGATTCCGCTTCACGCAAACACGATCAAAAACTTTTCTGGTGGCTTTTTAAACTTAATTTACGACAAAATATGAATAGTTGTCAATATTAAAAGCTAATTTTACTTACTTATATAATTATTTCACCTATTTTATTAACAATCTTGATATCTTCCACTTACATCCACTCACAACTCACACAACAAAACCCATGCAACTCAACTACACAACACATGTACATTCTACATCGTTGGGTTTCATTGCGCACCCTTTTAATCAGTGTCTGCGCAAGATGGCAGCAGCTGTCACAGAAAAGAGTGGTAAATTTTTTTAAATTTGAACTTAAAATTTTATGAGTGGAAATAACGATCCAAAAATATATTAGTTAACATTTAGAATTTAAACTCAATAAGATAATTCAACTATATTTTCGAATAAAAGTTTATTTTATTATTGAAAAGGCTATTAGTTTAAAATTCATTTCTTTATTTGGTTAAAAATTTACCTTTTTTAGTTGAAAGTTGATCTTTTTGGCTTTGAGTTGAAAACTTTTTTTTTGAAAATTCAACTATTTGGTTGGAGATTCAATTCAATTTTGGTAGAAAATTCAACTATTTGATTTTGAGTGAAAAATACAAAGTTTTGTAGAAAAATCGTGTATTTTATTGAAAATTCTTTTTTTTTTTTTGGTAGAAAGTTAATCTCCTATTTTGAAATTGATCTTCTGTTTGTGAATTCAACTATTTTTTTTACGAATTCGTCTTTTTTGGTTCAATTCAACTGGTAAGAAATCTTTTTTATAGTTGAAAATTAATTTTTGAAACTCAAAATGTAACTATTCCATTTTGGGTTGAACTTTTTTTTTTAATTCAATTATTTGGTGGGAAATTCAATTCAATTTTGATTGAAAATTCAACTATTTGCTTTTGAGTGGAAAATACAATTTTTTTGTAAAAAAATTATGTATTTTATTGAAAATTCGTCTTTTTGGTAGAAAATTAATCTCCTTTGTTGAAATTGATCTTTTGTTTGTGGATTCAACTATTTTTTTACGAATTCGTCTTTTTTGGTTCAATTCAACTGGTAAAAAATCTTTTTTTTTTGTTGAAAATTAATTTTTTAAACTCAAAATGTAACTATTCCATTTTGGGTTGAAAACTTTTTTATTGAAAATTCAACTATTTGGTTGGAAATTCAATTCAATTTCGGTAGAAAATTCAACTATTTGCTTTTGAGTGGAAAATACAACGGTTTTGTAGAAAAATCGTGTATCTTATTGAAAAATCGTCTTTTTGGGTAGAAAATTAATCTCCTTTTTTGAAATTGATCTTCTGATTGTGGATTCAACTATTTTTTTTACGAATTCGTCTTTTTTGGTTCAATTCAACTGGTAAGAAATCTTTTTTATAGTTGAAAATATTTTTAAACTAAAAGAGACGAATTCTTAACCAAAAATGAACAAGTTAAATTTTCAATGATTTCAAACGAACACAAAAGATTTCACAAACAAAGATTGAAGAAAGCTTTCACAAATATTTCAAAGATTTTATAAAAATTTGAAAATATTTCAAGGACTTTAAAGGTTTCAAGGGTTTCAAATATTTCACAAAAATTCAAAGATTCCAAAAGATTTCAACGAAATTTCCAAATTTTAAAAAGATTTTAAGTACTTCAAAGATTTCATAAAAATATCAAAATTTTTCGAAGTTTACAAGGAATTCAAATATTTTAAGAATTTCAAATATTTTACAAAAATTTTAAAAGATTTCACAGAAATTTCAAGATTTCACAAAGATTTCAAGTACATCAAGAGATTGTAACGAATTACCAAAAATTTTTAATAGAACAAATTGAATTTTTTGAATAAAATTAATGTGAATGCCATATTGCATTCACTATAAAACAATTTAAATTTTTAACATTTCAAGAATTTTCGGGACGATTGAAAAATTCCAAAAACTAAAATTTCCGATACTGTAAAATTCCCAACTAAAAAAATTTCAGAATAATAAAATTCCCCAAATGGAAAATTTCCGAATAATTAAATTCCTGTATTATAAAATTACCGAGTAATAAAATACCCGAAAAATAAAGTAGCCCGAAATTCTCGCAAAATAGAGGAAATCGGATGATTTTTTTTAAAAATAGGGAAATCCTAGGGGAATAAAATCTTTTGAATAAAATTATTGTAAATGCCATATTGCATTCAATATAAAACACTTTGAATTTCTCAGATTTGAAGACTTCTAGGGACGACTGAAAAATTCCGAAAAATAAAATTCCCGACACTGTAAAATTTCCAACTAATGAAATTTTCGAATATTAAAATTCCCCAATTGGAAAATTCCAAAATAATTAAATTCTTGTATTATAAAATTAGCGAGTAATAAAATTCCCGAAAAATAGCGTAGCCCGAAATTCTCCCAAAATAGAGGAAATTGGATGATCTTTTAACAGAAATAGGGGAATCCTAGGGGAATAAAATCTTTTGAATAAAATAATGTACATGCCATATTGCATTCAATATAAAACACTTAAAATTTCTAAGATTTAAAGACTTTTCGGGACGACTAAAAAATTCCGAAAAATAAAATTCCCGACACTGTCAAATTCCCAACTAATAAATTTTCCGAATAATAAAATTCCCCAATTGGAATATTGCCTAACAGTTGAAAATATTATCATATTGGAAAATTCCCAAATAATAATCCCAAAAAATAAATTTCCCGACAAAAAATTCCCGAATAATTAAATTCCCGCATTATAAAATTACCGAATAATAACATTCCCGAATTATGAAATTCCCTAACAGTTTAAAATATTATAGAATTGGAAAATTTCCGACGGTTTATAATATTACTGAATTGGACAATTCCCGAATAATAAAATTCCCGAGAGAAAATTTCCGAATAGTTGATAATATTATCGAATTGAAAGATTCCCGAATAATCAAATTTCCTATCAAAAATTGCCCTGATAAATAAAATTCTTGCCACTGCGAAATTCCCAAATAATAAGATTTCCAAGTGATGAAATTCGCGAATTACAAAATTTCCGAATAATAAAATTCCTGAATTATAAAATTGCCGAATAATAAGATTCTAAAATATTCAAACTAGAACATTCCCGAATTATAAAATTGCTGAATTTAAATAATTAAATTTTTTTCATAAATATTATTTATTTATTGAAAATACAGTAACGGGCGACTGGCAAATCCCAAAAAATAAAATTCCCGCCATTGAAAAATTCTCGAATAATAACATTCCCCAATTGAATGATAAAATTTTCGGATTGGAAAATTTCGTAACAGTTTATAAAATTATCGAATTGGAAAATTCCCGACAGTTCATAATATTACAGAATTTGAAAATTCCCGAATAATAAAATTTCCGACAATGTAAAATTCCTGAATTGGAAAATTCCCGAATAATAGAATTCCCGAATCGAACATTCCGGACTAATAAAATTTCTAAACAGTTTATATTTATTACTGAATTGAAAAATTCCCGAATAATGTTTTTTCATAAATATTATTTATTTATTAAGAATACAATAACGGTCGACTGGAAAATCCAAAAAAATAAAATAAAATTCCCGTCACTGTAAAATTACCGAATAATAGAATTCTCCAAATGGAAAATTTCCGAATAATTAAATTACTGAGATATAAAATTCCGAAATAATAAAATTCCCGAATGGAAACAATAAAAGTTTATTTATAAATATTATTTATTTATAAAAAATACAATAAGGGACGGCGGAAATATCCAGAAAAATAAAATTCCCGACAATGGAAAATTCCCGAATAATAGAATTCCCGGATGGAACATTGCGGAATAATAAAATTTCTACACAGTTTATATTCATTACTGAATTGGAAAATTCCTGAATTATAAAATTACCGAATAATAAAATTCCCAAATTGGAAAATTCCCCAAAATTTTACAATATTATCGAATTAGAAAAATCCCGGAAAATAAGATTCCCGCATTTGGATAATTGATTTCTTGTTTATAAATTTTGTTTGTTTATTAAAATTACCAAAATGAAATATTTGTACAAAAAAAAATTTATGTTTAAAGTTTCTAAAATTATTGTTTAAATTTAAAATAACTACAATTAGAAAGAAAATTATTCGAAAATGTATTTTTTTTCAATTATAGTTATTTTTAATCCAAAAAATAATTTCAGGAACTTTAATATAAAAAATCTTTCTCAGAAAAATTAATTTTTTAAATTCGGGAATTTTAATATTATGAAATTTTATTATTCGGGAATTTTTGTTATTCTGGAATTTTATGATTTGGGAATTTTATTATTCGGGAATGATACAGTGTCGGAAATTTTATTTTTCGGGACTTTTCAGTCCTCCCTACTTTTCGCCAAAAAGATGAATTTCTACTTGAAAAGTTGAGTTTTTTTACCAAAAATATGAATTTTTAACAAAAATACAAACTTTCATCAAAATAGTTGAACTTTTAACCAAACAGTTAAATTTTTTAGCAAAAAAGACGAAATTTTTCGAGGACAGTTGAATTTCCAACAAAAAAATTTTTTTCGATTCAAGAAAGATGAATTTTTTATCATAAAAGATGAAATTTCCACCTAAAAGGTCGAATTTGTAACAAAACAGTTTTTTCCCACCCAATAATATGAATTGTCAACAAAAAAGTTAATTTTCAACCAAATAATTCAATGTTCAGGCCACAAAGACCAAGAAGATGAATTTTCAACCAGAAAAGATGACTTTTCTATCATAAATGATAAATTTTCTAACAAATAGTTGATTTTTTAACTTATAAAGTATAGATTTTCAACTTGAACTGGAATAGGTAAATTTCGAGATGAAAATTTTATTTTTAAACAAAAATAGAGGAATCCTCGAGGAATAAAATTTTGTAAATAAAATTAATGTAAATGCCATATTGCATTCTATATAAAAATACTTTGAATGTCTAAGATTTGAAGACTTTTCGCCAAAAAGATGAATTTTCTACTTAAGAAGCCAATTTTTTACCAAAAATATGAATTTTCAACAAAAATACGAACTTTCAACAAAATAGTTGAACTTTTAACCAAATAGTTTAATTTTTAAGCAAAAAAGACGATTTTTTTCATAACAGTTGAATTTTCAACAAAAAAGTTTTTTCAAACCAAGAAAGATGAATTTTCAACCAAGGAAGATGACTTTTCTACCATAAAAGATGAATTTTCCATACTAAAGGTCGAATTTGTAACAAAAAAGTTAATTTCTCGACCCTAAAATATGAATTTTCAACAAAAGAATTAATTTTCGACCAGTTGAATCAAAGAGAAAACAAATTTTAAAAGAAAATAGTTAAATTCTTAAACAAATCGATGAATTTTCAACAAATTAGAATCATTTCCTAATAAAAAAAAAAAAACTTTCAAAAAAATACATTTATTTTTTAACAAATAGTTAAATAAAGTTTATATTTTCTACTTAAACTGAAATAGTTAAATATTCAGATGAAAAATGGATTTTTAAACAACAAAAAAACAATTTGCAAAACAAAAAAGTTAAATTTGAAATCAAATAGTTAAATTCTCAAACAAAAAGATTAATTTTCAATAAACAAAATTTATTTTTTTAAGACAAATGACAATTTTTCTCCAAAATACATCAATTTTCAACTAAAACTGGAATAGTTAAATTTTTAAAAGAAAAAATGGACTTTTAAGCAACGAAAAAAACGATTTCGCAACAAATAGTTAAATATTTAACCAAATAGGTGGATCTCGGAAAAAGTTAACAAATTATTTTAACTTTCAACCAAGGATTTGAATTTTTTATAAAAAGAGATTTATTTTTGATCAAATAGTTGAATTTTCAAACAATGAGATGGATTTTTTCACCCAGAAGATTAATGTTCTAACGAAAAATCGAATTTTTAATACACTAGTTAATTTTATACAAATTTGTTCAATTTTTACGAGAAAATAGCAAATTATTTAGAAAATAGATGAATTTCTAAACCGAAAATATAATTTTTCAACCAAAAATTTAATTTTCTACCAAATAGTTGAATCTCGAAAGCACAATCTTGAAAAGTTGAAAACTTAACTATTTGGTTGAAAATTCATTTTTTTTGTGGTTGTTAAAAACTAGTTTTTTAAAAAAATATTCAATTATTCTATTTTTCGTTAAAAATGAACCTTTTTAGATGAAAATTGAACTATTTTGTTGATAATTGATCTTTTTTTTAACTATCCCATTTTTCGTTGAAAATTCATCTCTTTTTTTTTTGTAAAATTCAACTATTGGTTAAAGTTTATCATTTTCAGTTGTATTTTTTTTGGTAGAAAATTAATCTTCATAGTTGAATATTCATCTTTTCAATTAAAAATTCAACCATTCTAGTAGAAGATTCAACAAGATTTTTCAACAAGAAAAGATTATTTTTCTACCATAAAATATGTTTCTATCCCAAAAAACGAGATTTCACAAAAACAATTTATTTTTTTAACAAATAATTAACTTTTAACTGATACAGAATAAATTTTCTACCCAAACTGGAATAGTCAAATTTTCAGTTGGAAAATTGATTTTCAAACAAACAAAAAAAACAATTCAGAACAAAAAAGTTAAATTTGAAACCAAAGAGGTGAATCTTAAAAAAAAAATTAGTTCAACTTTCAATCAAGTAGTTGAATTTTAAAGTCGCACAGACTTTTTTCTACAAAGTTGAATTTTCAATCACAAAAGATTAATTTTCCACAAAATACCTAAATCTTCAACAAAAAGTTGAATTTTTAACCATAAAACATGACTTTTTACCAACTACAACTAAAACTTGGATAGTTAAATTTTCTACCAAATAGTTGAATCTTCTTCGAAATAGTTACATTTCATAACAATAGTTTAACTTTTAACCAAGTAATTGAATATTTGAACAAGAATATATAAATTTATAAGCAAAAAAGTTAATTTTGAACCCAAAAGGTTGAATTTTCTACCTCAGGATTCGAATTTTTAACCAAAAAGTTTACTTTTACACAAAAATTGAATTTTCTAAGATAAAAAATGAATTTTCGACCAAAATACGAATGTACAGCCAGTTGAGTCAAACGAAGAAAAAAAACGAATTTTAAAAATATATTTGAATTCTAAACCAAAAAGATGAACTTTTAACAATCAAGATGAATCTTTTAACCCAAAAGAATAATTTTTCAACCTAAAAGATGATTTTTCACCAAAATCTATGAATTTTCTACCAAATAGTTGAATTTTCTGACTATAAAAGATAAATTGCCACCAATAATAGAATAGTTAAGTTTACAAATAAAAAGGTTAATTTTTAAACCAAAAAAAACAATTTTCAAAATAAACCTAAATTTTCAACCAAAGAGGTGAATCTTAAAAAAAAATTGTTAACGAAGTAATTGAACGTTGAAACAACTAGTTGAATTTTCAATAAAACAGATTAATTTTCAACCAAATTGTTAAATTTTCAACAAAAAGATGTTTTTTCGCCAAAAGATTGATGTTTTGCCAAAAAGAACAAATTTTCAAAAATCAAAAGAAATTTTATGAAATTTTGTTCAATTTTGAAGAGAAAAAGGCGAATTATCAACAAAATAGTTGAATTTTCAAATTGAAAATATATTTTTTGAACAAGAAAGTGCTTTTTTTTACAAAATAGTTCTGTTTTCTTCCAAGCAGTTTAATTTTTATGAAAATAGTCGAATTCTCAAGAAAAAATATTCAAAAAAAAAACAGGTTATTTTCAACCAAAGTGTGGACGTTTTAAGCGAGAAAATATAATTTTCTACAAAACAGTTAAATTGTTAAGTCAAAAATATGAATCTTCAGATTGAACTATGAATCTTAAAGCAAAACAATTTTTTTTTATTTAAAATTAAATGTTTTTTTTCTGACATTACAATTATATCACATTGTTCGTTGAGAATTCATCTTTTTTAGCTGAAAATTCAGCACCCTGCTTAAAATTGAAACTCCTTTGTTAACAATTCATTGTTTTCGCTGAAGATTCATCCTTTTAATTAAAAATTATTCTCTGAAAATTTGACTACCTTGTTGTAAATAAATTTTTCTAACTAAAAATTCAACTATTCCATTTGAAAAATTGACTTTTTTTTTAAATTCGTTTTTTTTTATAAACTATATTTTTTAACAGAAAATTCAATTATTCTATTTTTCGTTAAAAATTAACCTTTTTTCAGATAAAAATTCAACTATTTAGTTGATAATTGATATTTTCCATTTAAAAATTGAACTATTTGGTGTAAAATTTGTGAACCTTTTTGGTATAGAATTCAACTATTCCAGTTAAAGATTCATAATTTCATTTGAAAATTTATCAATTTGGCCAAAAATAGTTAAATTTTCAACCAAAACGATGCATTTTTGACAAACAAGATTAATTTTCTAACCGAAATGACAAAATTTTCCCCAAAATACATAATTTTTTAACTAAAACTGGAATAGTTAAATTTTCAGATGAGCAAATTAATTTTTAACCAAAAAAAAAAGATTTGGCTACAAAAAGTTGAATATTGAAACAAAAATGTGGATCTGAAAAAAATTTAACAAATTGTAATCTATATAAAATTCAACTATTGTATAAAATTCAACTATTCAAGTTAAAGATTCAACATTGGTTGAAAATTGAACTGTTTGGTTGAAAATCCGTTTTTTGTTGTCGAAAATTAATTTCTTCACCTTGCCATTTAACTATTCCAGTTTCTGTTGAAAATTGATCTCTTTTTTTGTAAAATTCAACTATTCGTTAAAAATTTATCATTTTCATTTGTATTTTTTTTTTTTTTGAAAATTAATCTTGATAGAGCCGGGAAAATGAGAAAATAAGAATAAAATAATAATTAATTCGCATGTGAAATGTATAAAAGGGGTCATCAATTGAATTATTATGAATCCTGATAAAAAGCACAATAGAGCTAAAATTGTTAGCTTTTAACTCAACATTTAAATCTTTTCTGTTGAAATATTGGTTTAGGTATTATATTTCCCGATGAGATTTAACTTCTTTGGTTGAGATTTGGTTAAAATTTGGACAATTTTCGTTAAAACAATATTTCTTTGTTGAGACTTGATTGAAAATCACCTTTTTGTTTAACTTTATCTCATACGAGATGGAGCTATAAATTAAAAAAAAAAAAATTAATAAAATTCATTCAGAAAAAAGGTCTTCTTCTTCCACTACGCTGGGATTCGAACAGTTGACCTAGGGTTCAAATCCCAGCGGAGTGAAAGAAGAAAATCTTTTTTCTGAATAAATTTAATTTTAAAAATCTCAAAAAGAATTAGAAGTGATAGCAGGCACACCAATATACATATATCTGAGTTGTTCTAATTTAGTGGAAACACGTTCTCCAAACAAAGGATTCAAATTTAAGAGAGGTCTTAAAAAAGAAAATTAAAATACTCCACCTTAAGTGCAAGGTCGTTATATGGAGTAGCTCCCTCTGCAAAGCTAAATTATCACGCGTCAACAAGTATTTAAGACTGCTTTTCACATTTCTCCCTAATTCCGCGAGAAAATTTATAAAATGCCTTGGCTCACCTCGCCTTTTCCGACAGTCTTGAGCAATCGCTCGTTAAGATCCGCTGAAAAATCCCGACCTTCAGTTAAGCTTTTTTTCCCTAGGGTGGCATTATCGTATTTTACCTAGGGCGGGGTATAAATGTATCTATTTGTGTGTATGTGGAGGAAAATGTGAACAGGTGTATGTATTCATTATTTCCTCTGTGAGCCTAATAACCCGGAATAACGGGGGCTTTCCAATCATGAATTCCTCAAGCGTTATTTTTTGCGCCTTCCTACATGGTACATTAACCACCGCAAACTCTGTCATTTTTTTCTTTTATTTAAATAAACCTCCTGAAAGCTGAGAATCCAATTTTCAGAAATTATGTTTCATTTCAGAGATTTGTGTTTTGATTTTGTCCATCATTCTGTGGAAAATATCCTCAAAAACTTTTTTAGAATTTTTGATTTTACCACTACATCCAAAATAATTTAACATTTTTTATGTTTTTTGGGTTTAAACAATATCTTCCGTCCCCTCACTTCACCTTTTGCTTTATTCCCTTTCCCAAATTTTTCCTTCTCTACTGCCCTCTCTTCTCGCTTCCAAAGCTAGCACTCCCCTTCCCCTACTTCCCTTCCGTAGCGATCACTCTCCTCCTCCTAAGAAACCTTATAATTAATCATTTGCCCGACTTTCCCTTACTTACACCCACTTCTCTTATTTCATCTTCATAATTTTTCTTATTTTCCCTCACTTCCCCTACTTTTTTATCCCTCACTTCACCTTCTTTCCCTACAATCATTCACCCACACTTCTCGTATTTTATTTCCTCTAACTACCCCTACTCCAACTTCCCAATTCCCACTACTCCTCTCTCCTTATTTTCATTGCACCCCTCAACTCTTCTACTTTTCAATTCCTTATTTCACTTCACTTCCCATAATTCCACTTATTTTCTAACCCTTATTTTTCCTACTTCACCTCCTATAATTGCCCTTGACCTCTCTAATTCTCATTCCTATCATTTTTTCATACTCCCCCTCTTTTCCTAATGTACATTGGTCGCCTTTATTTCCCCTACTTTACTCACTTCTCTTCATATTTGCCCATACTTTACCTACTTCCTTAACTCTTATTCCCTCCAACTTCCCCTACTCAGCCTTAAGTCATTTCCCTTACTTTTCATTCCTTCATTTTCTCTTGCTTCCGCTACTGCTTCACCTGTCATTTACCCTGCTTGCCCTCCCATGATTTTCCTTCACTCTCCCTACTCTTCTTTTCCTTATTTCGGCTACTCCCCCTAATTTCCTCTTCGCCCCTCTCCTCATTTATATTCTTCTTCTCGATTGTCCCTGCTTTACTTTCTTCTTCTCTCCACCTTTACACTTTCTTCACCAACTTCCCTACCGCTTATTTCCTCCCACCCCCTCTCATCATTTTTCCTAGTTTCCACTAATTCGTCACCTCTCAATGCTTCTTCATTTCACGTCCCTTATTTACTCCTGCTCTCTGCATTTGTATTCATTCGAAAAAAGTTCCTGAGGCTGAATAGCCCTCTAGGGAACAGGATAATACAGGGTCATTACAAATTTCTGCACGCACTGATCGGCTTCATCCCTATTTAGGATTTTTATAGGATTTAACCTTACTTCTTCTACTTCTCTACCCCTTGTTACCTCTAGCTTCCCCCAAATTGCCTCCCCTCATCACTTCTACTTTCTATTCCCGTATCTGCCCTGCTTTCCATTCCATTATTTTCCCTCACCTCCTCTAAATCCACTACTTATCTAACCCAAATTTTCCCTTCTTCCCCTTCCATCATTTTCCTTCATTTCGCTAACTCCCCTCACTATAATTTTCCTATACTCTTCTAAATCCCCCTATTCCTCCTCCTCTAATTTCCATTGGTCGCCTTCATCTCACCTACTTTACTTACTTCCCTCTTCACATTAACCCTCACTTTTCTTACTTCCTCAATTCTTATTTCCCCTAGCTTCCTCTACATCACCTTTACTCATTTCCCGTACTTTTCATATTCTCATTTCCTCTTACTTCCGTTACTTCTCCACCCCTTATTAAGTATAGCTTCCACTATATCGCCTTCCCTCGTCTCTCCTACTTTACATTCCCTTATTTCACCTTACTTTCTCTAAATTCACTACTTCTCTAATCCTCATTTTCCCCACTTCCCCTCCCATCATTTTCTCTTCCTTCTCTAACTCCCCTTCCTATGATTTTCCTATACCCCTTTAAATACCCCTATTCCTCCTCCTCTAATTTCCGGAAGTCCCCTTCATTTTCCCTACTTTAATTACTTCCCCTCTTCACATTTACACTGACTTCTCTTAATTCTTCACCTCTTATTTTCCTTAGCTTCTCCTACTTCGACTCCACTCATTCCCTGTACTTTTCACTTTCTCATTTCCTCTTACTTCCGTTACTGCTCGACCTCTCATTTCCCGTACTTGCCCTCCCATGATTTACCCTTACTCTCGTCACTCCCCTTTCCTTAATTTCCGCTACTTCCCCTAATTTCGTCTCCATCTCGCTCTTAATTCACTTTCTTCTTCATTTTTCCTGCTTTACTTTCTTCTCCTCCGCACCTTTACCCTCACTTCACCAACATCCCTACCCCTTGTTCACCCCTCACCACTCTCATTATTTCCCTTAGCTTCCACTTCTTCGCCAGCTCTCATTGCTCCTTCATTTCACCTGCTTTATTCACTCCCGGCCTTTGCCATTCACCTTTACTTCTTCTACTTCTCCACCCGTTGTTACCTCTAGCTTTACCCACATTGCCTCCACTCATCTCCCCTACTTTCCATTCCCTTATCTCTCCTACTTTCCATTCCCTTATTTTCCGCTACTTCCCCAGAAATCATTTCCCTTACTTGCCCTCCCATGATGTTCCTTTACTCTACTTACTCCCCTTTCCTCAATTTTCGCTACTCGCCCTAATTCACTCTTCTCCCTAATCTTTATTTACATTCTTCTTCATTTTCCCTGCTTCACTTTCTTCTCCTCTCCACCTTTACCCTCACTTCTCCAACTTCCCTACCATTTATTTCCCCCACCATCTCTCATAATTTCTCCTAGTTTCCACTATTTTGTTACCTCTCAATGCCCCTTCATCTCACCTGCTTTATTTACCCCCGCTCTCTGCTATTTGAACTTACTTCTCCTACTTCTTCACTTCTTATTACCCCTAGCTTGCCCTATATCGCCTTCCCTCATCTCGTCTACTGTTCATTCCCTTATTCCCCCTCATTTCTCCTAAATCCACTACTTCTACAACCCTCATTTTCCCTACTTCTCCTCTAATCATTTCCCTTCACTTGTCTAATTCCTCTTCCCATGATTTGATTATACTCCTCTTCATTTCCCCTACTTCTTCTTTCCTATTTTACATTAGTTCCCTTTATTTCCCCTACTTCACATACTTCTCGTCCTCACATTTACCCTCTCTTCTCTCAGTTCCTCACCCTTTTTTCCCCCTAGTTTCCCCTAGTTTGCCTCTAGTTATTTACCGTACTTTTCATTTCCTCATTTTATCCTACTTCCGTTACTGCTCCACCTCTCATTTCCCCTACTTACCCTCCTATGAATTTCCCTCTCTCTTCTTACTCCACTTTCCTTCATTTCCGCTACTCGCCCTACTTTCCTCTTGTCCCCCTCTCTTTATTTACATTCTTCTTCTTCATTCCTCCTGCTTTACTTACTTCTCTTCTCTATATTTACCCTCGTTTCAAAAACTTCCTTACCCCTTGTTTCCCCCCACGACCTCCTATCATTTCATCTAGCTTCCAGTACTTTGCCAGCTCTCATTGCTTTATCATTCCACCTACTATATTTACTCCCGCTCTGTCATTTACTCTTACTTCTTCTATTTCTCCACACCTTATTACCTCTAGCTTCTCCCACATCGCCTCCCCTCATCATCCCTACTTTCCATTCCCTTATTTCCCCTCACTTTTCCTATATCCATTACTTCTCCAACCCACATTTTCCCTACTTTTCCTATCATAATTTCCCCTCACTTCCCGATCTTCCCTTCCTATAATTTCCCCATATACATTTAAATTCCCGTATTCCTATTCCTCTAATTTCCATTGGTCACTCTCATTTCCCCTACTTTACATACTTCCCTCTTCACATTTGAGCTCACTTCTCTTACTTCTTCACTTCCTAATTTTCCTAACTTCCCCTACTTCGCCTCCACTCATTTCTCGTACTTTTCATTATCTCATCTCCTCTCACTTCCACTACTTCTGCACCAATCATTTCCCCTACTTGCCCTCCCATGATTCTCCCTTACTCTCCTTACTCCCCTTCCCTAATTTCCGCTACTTCCCTAAATTTCTTTTTCTCCTCCTCTCTTCATTTACATTCTTCTTCATTTCCCCGGCTTCACTTACTTCTCCTCTCCACTTTACCCCCACTTCACCAACTTCCGTACTGCTTATTTCCCCCCACCCGGTCTCATAATTTTCCCTAGTTTCCACTACTTTGCCACTTCCTAATGCCCCTCCATTGCACCTGCTTTATTTACTCCCGCTCTCTGCCATTCACCCTTGCTTTTCCTACTTCTTAACCCCTTATCACTTCTAGCTTCCCCCACATCGCCTCCCCTCATCACCCCTACTTCCCATTCTCTTATTTCCCCTAACTTCCCCTAAATCCACTACTTCTTAAACCTTTATTTTCTCTACTTCCCCTTCCATCATTTCCCTTCATATCCCTAACTCTCCTTCTTATAATTTTCCCATGCTAGCTTAAATTCCCCTATTCCTCCTCCTCTAATTTCCATGATTCTCCTTCATTTCCCCTACTTTACTCACTTTCCTCTTCACATTTACACACACTTATCTTGCTTTCTCACCTCTAATTCCCCCTAGCTTCCCCTACTTCGCCTTCACTCATTTTTCATACTTTTCATTCCCTTATTTCATCTTACTTCCGCTAATTCCCAAAAAATCATTTCCCCTACTTGCCCTCTCTTAATTTTCACTAACTTTCCTTACTCCCGTTTCCTAATTTCCCCTGTTTCCCCTAATTTTCTTTCTTCCCCTTTTCTCATTTACATTATTCCCCTTCATTTCCCCTGCTTTACTTACTTTTTCTCTCCACCTTTTTCCTCACTTCTCCAACTTTCATACCCTTCATTTTCCCGAACCCCTTCTATCATTTCTCCTAGCAGAATTTTATCTTCAAAATAAACTCTGATTGGCCAATTATCAAATTGAAATATATGCTTAAAAATCACTATGATATATGATTAATAATCATGAATAAAAAATATATAAAATAGCTTCATAGGGTTTCTTACCATTTTAATTTCAATCGGCTTTCAGTAATCTGTAACTTCTATCTAAATATAAGATTTTATCCCAACAGGAATCAAAATCGAATAAATAAATAATACAGATAATTTTGTTTTTTATATTGTGATAAGGTGTTGTTGAAAGACATACGCTCAGAAAAGAGATTCTTGGATTAAAATAAGTCTCTCTGGTTGAAAAAATTGTTTTTTGCTGGAATAAAAATTCGTTTTCAATCAAAAATTTTTTATTTTTTCATTTTGAAATTATTTTAGTTTAAATGAAAGAACTAATATTCCAAAAACGTTTTCTTTAATTTAAAACAAATATTCTTCTGCGTGATTCTGGAATTCTAAGTTTTCGTATGTTTTCATTTTCGACACTGATTTATTTGCAAATGAAAAAAAGGAAAACTCGTCAACTTGTGTAATTCTAAAAATTTATAGTTTAGAATAATCACATTTTGAACATATTTTTAAAATATATCTATTTTAAAGACTTGCAGTTGAAGATTCTTAAATTATTAATGATGTAATATCAATTGTTTTTTATAATAGTTCGATTTTTAATGTGTTTAATTAAAAACTCTTCAATTTAAAAGAAGGTATATACAAAAAATCTTAAATTTAGATAAGTTTAAAGATAAAAAATCAAGATTTTTCTATTAGAAATCTTTCAAGCTCAAAAAATTAGGTTTGAGTTATCATAATTGCAGAATTTTCAATTGTAAAATTCGAAACTTGCATAATTTTTAGATTTAAATTTTCGATATTAAAAACTCTTAAATTTCAAAGATCGGCTATTTCAAATTCTACAATTTGAGAGAATTACAATGACAAACTCTTGAATTTTGAAAATATAGAATTTAGAATTATCCAATTTTCAAGATTTATATTCCTATGTAATTTTGATCGTTTTTTTTTTTTTTTTTTTTTTGAAGAGTTACAATGAAAAATTCGTCTTATGGAAATTAACATATGACTGAAATCGCCAACGATCGTAGATTTTGGATGTAATATTTCTTAGTTACTAATTGTAAAATGAAAAAAGTGAATAAAATATTTCGCGCTTTATTCCTCATTAAGGTGCTTCAAATGAGTCGGGTTTTAGAATAAAACAAAAAACGGCTACACGGATGAATTTTTTTATGTAAAATTGTTCCCACATAATCTTAACGCTTATAGATGTGTATGTCTAGAGCCTTTTTCGAAAAATGGTCTTTTTTTTTTTTTCTCAATTGAAATGTACTTTGAAACGGTGAGCGCCTGCTTTCGGTTCACCATGGGTACACTCCCAGTGGCGCTTTGCCCGTTTCCAGGGTCAGAAAATTCAGCATATTTTCAATTAAAAAAAACAACGAGACCATTTTTCGAAAAGAGGGCTCTGTTCATGCATATGTGTGAGCCTTTCGATTATCTGGTGAAAATATTACATCAAAAAATTCATCCTTGTAGCCTTCTTTTGTATTATTATAAAAACCCATGCGTTTCAAGCACCTTAAGCTTGATTTCGTTTATGGTGGGCGTTTAACAACATAATTGGTTAGCATCTTAAATCGCTGAATCCCAGTGGGTTTTATTTAATATGCCCATTTTCCATCTGGTCGATTGAGCCTGCTACGTTCAATTTTCTTCTCAGGAATCATTATCCGTTCGATGATTATCATAATTTACTAGGGTTGGAAATACACACCTCGCCTTCGCCACTTCAGAGTACTTATATAAACAAACGTTCTGATGCAGTTTTGGATTATTGATTTTTCAGCTTGAAAACATATATTATTTACACCCATACGTGAAATGAAGATGTATAATTTTGAAATATTAAAAAAATATTTTAATGATGAGACGGAATCAAAAAGCTGGAATTAAGGGTGGCTGTACAGAACTTGATAATGAAGAAAATGGGAATTTATCAAAAGAGAAAAAAACATTTTGCATAATCTTAATCAATAGTTAAAGGTAAAACGAATCTCCACTCCCGAGGCAAAGTGTTTCTGAATTGAGACCAAAAAAGATTGATCAAAGAAAGTTATCCAGGTGCGAGAAAATGGATGTAGATTTTGACAATCTCAAAGTGACGCTAACCTTAAATCGGACGAGGCTTGACTGCGGATTGCGATAAAAAATTCAACTTTTTGTATAAAAGTAGAATAAAATCATGCTTCCGAGATATTAAGTTTCTGAATATGGGTAAATAAATTTTCATGTAAAAAAGGTAGCCAATTCCGAAAAAATCAACTGAGACTTTTGAGATTAAGATGACATAGGTTTAAAAGCGGCTTTGGATAGTGATTTGAAAAAATGTGATTTTTTGAAAAAAGAAAAACTTTTTCCATAAATATGGGGATGCTAAATGAGAATAAAAAAGTTTTGATCCAAAAAAATTCCAAACTAATGTTTCAAATAGATTTTTTCAAGTTATTGCATCAAAAAATTATATTTTGAAAAAATCCTTTTTCCACAATGTGTATTTCATTTTTGAAGAATTTTGTATGCAATGAGCCCATTTTCAATTATTGAAGTTAAAAAAGAAAAGTATTTCAGAGCAATAATAAACCTTTTTTCTGTTTATATTAATTATCACAAACATTATAGTAATGATAATTAAATTTATTTTTATTTTTGTTTACAATATAATTAATAAAACCAGTTACTTTAAGACTATTCAAAATGATTTTCCTATTCTTAAAAAGTTCTGGTCACGGTAAAAAAATGTTCGGTACTGGTGAGAAAGAAATTACTAGTTTGCGAATAATATTACTGGGAACATTTTAAATAATTTGAAATTTGATTTGAAAAAAATTTATTTTACGTTTTTGAGATTTCAAACAAATTTTGAAGATTTTGAGAAATTTTTTTGTATTTTTACAAGATTTTTATAAATTGTGAAAAAACTAAATCATATCAAAAGATATATAGAAGTCTTAGAAGTTTTGAGAAGATTCAATTATAATTTGAAATTTGAGAAAAATAACAAAAGTTCAAACGTAGATTTTTGACAATTTTAGAACCTTGAAAGGTTTTAATAGAATAAAAAAAAATTCTTAAAATTCCTGGGGAAATTTCAAATAACGTTTTATTTCGAAAAATTAATTTTTAAAGAAAATCGAAATAGATTTTAAAGCATCTCAAAAGATTTTAAAGAATTTCGAAAAAAAATCTGAAAGATTTTAGGGCAATTTATTTCATTTTATTTTCTGAGCATTTTAGGAAAAAACTTAATAATTTCAAAAGATATTCCGAAGTATTTGCAAAAATTTCAAAAATATTTTAAAATTTGAAAAGAATTCCGGAAATTTGATCGAAATATAGATTTTTGAAGAAGTTTAAATAAAATTGTAGGAGTCAAGGATTTGAAGAGATTTCAAAACTGGTCAGAAAAGATTTTGAGGGAATTAATTTTTTTAATTTGACCGAATTTAAAAAAAATAACTTTAAAAAGCTTATAATCACTTTAAACAATATTTCAAAGATTTGAAAGTTTTTAAAATATGATTCAAAAAATAATTTAAAATTTTAGAAAATTTCAAATAAATTAAAATAAAATGTAATTTTTGAAGATTAAAAAGAAAGTTTTTAAACTGCAAAAATTGGAAATATTTTGAGAAAAGAAAATGCATTACTCAAGATTCCAGTGAGAAGTTTTTTTTATTTTTTTCATAAATCAAACAAATTTTTTAAACGATTTATAAAAATCTCGAAGAAAAGTCTATAAAATTCATTTCTTTTTTTTAATTCAATCTTCTTGGTTAAAAATACAAGTATTTGTTTAGAATTGAACTGCTTTGTCAAAAATTCATTTTTTTTTGGTTGAAGATTGATCTCTTTGGTTAAAAATTAATATTTTTCAGTTGAAAATTCAAGTACTTAGTTGGAATTTCATATATTTTGTTGATAATTTATCTTTTTTTTTTTTAAATAAAGTTTTGAATGATAATTTAACTCTTGATTGAATGTTGAACAATTTTCTTCAAAATTAATTTTTTTTTATTCATAATATTATTCGAGAATTCATCTCTTTGGTTTAAAATTGAACTATTTTTCCAAAAATTTGTTTCATTTTTGTTTGAAAATAATTTTCCTAACTGAAGATTCAACTATTTCATTATTAGTTATAAATTGATCCTTTTATTTTAAAATTTATCAATTTGGTTAAAAATTTAGCTTTCATAGTTGATAATTCATCTTTTTTACAAAAATGAAAAAAAGAAAATCTATTATAAGTATATTATTATTTCTTATAAATAAATAATACTTAGTTGAAAATTCATGAATTTTGTTGATTACTCATCTTTCTTTGCAGAAAATTTATCTTCTTGGTTAAACATTAAACTCAAACAATTCATATATTTGGTTGAAAATTCATAAATTTTTGTAGAAAATTAATCTTGTTTTTTGAAAATTTATCATTTTGGATAAGGATTTAGCTATTTTGTTGAAAAGTCGTTTTTTTTTTAATTTGATTGGTTTTAAAATTCGTGCTTTTTTAAATCAGTATTTTAAACTGAAAATATAACGAGTCCATTTCTGTTAAAAATTTGATAATTTTTAGTAATAAATTCAACTAATTCGTTGAAAATTGATCTTTTTTTATTTGTTACATTTAACTGTAGGACAACCCATTTTTTTAAATTAGTTTTTTAGCTGCAAAGTTAACTATTCCATTTTTGGTTGAAGACTTATTTTCTTTTTTTTTAATTCAACTATTTGTTCGAAAATTTATTTATTTAAAAAAATGATTTTTGATAAAAAATTAATCTTATTGGTAGAAAATAATTCATCCTGGATGAAAATTCATTATTGTAGTTCAAATATTCAACTCTTCCGTAAAAAGTTCAACTACCCTGGTGGATAAAGTTTTACAAAAAATTACAGAAAATTAAAAATATTTTTAGAGGAATCTACAAATGAATATAATAAGTTATAACAAAAATTACAGAAAATTACAACTTTTTTCCATTATTATAAAAATTATTTGTTAAGATTTTTTTTTTATTTCAAATCTTTTTAAATATTCTCTACAAATTAATTTTTCAACATAAAAAATCATTTTATATTTTCCCATCAAACTTGAGCATTTTTTTCATTTTTTTAGAACCTTTAAAGATCTTGAAAAAGCTTCAAAATTTTATTTCGAAACCTTCAAAAATCTAAATTTATTTTTTTATTTTTTGCAATCTTTTCCAATTTTAAAATAAGTTTTCATTTTATAAAAACTTGCAAATATCTTTAAAACTAACTCAAATTTTTTCTCAATGAATAATAATTCTTGAATTGTTATTTATGCATTAAAATTCAATAATTACACTTACATTTCTTGACAATTTTTTGAATAGAATAATTAAAATTGTAATGATCAAAGTTTAAATTTAACACTCGATAATATTAACAATTCAAGGCTTTCTGTTTCGAATAGTTCAGTTAAAAATTTTTTAGTTTTCAATATTTGATTTATAATCGCTCATTTTAAATGAAAATTCAAATTTAACTGAATAATTAAAACAATGTCACTCTTAATTCAAAAAGTTTAAATTGAATTATTAAAAAGGGAATATTTTAGATTGAAACAACATTTAAATAGGATTTGGAATTGAATAAGAGCAATTAATTATGAATATATTAATTTGAAATTATTTAAAAATTAAGAATATTTTACAAAGTTTCAATACCATATATAATATATTTTCTATATTAAATAAATACATATATATCATGTTATTTTATATTTTCTCAAGTTTTAAAAATTTAACTGTTTGGTTGAAAATTCATTTATTTTGTTAAAATTATGTATTTTCTACTAAAGGACATATATATATGAAATATATTATATATCGACCAATTTTCAATAATCGAACTACAGTTCAATGTGATTTATTATGATATCAAAGGTCTTGATGAAAGTGTAATGTTTTTTTTTTAAATTGTAATTTCTTGTAGAAACTTATATATTACATATCTTACAAAAATTGACAGTGAAATACAAAACGGAACGTTGATACAGATTCTAAAAATATTGTTTGTAAAAATTTAAATTTTTCAGTAATTTTCTACAATAATTCACGGAAATATAAAAGAGTTTTTATCACGTTAAACACCCAAAATGAAAAATGCGAAATCCTGTAAACAATATTAATAAAAAGTTATATAAATTTTTTAATTGCAGAAACTTATACTTTTTTTTTTATTTTTTACTTTTCTATAAGGAAATAAAAGAAAAAAATTAGCCATTTGTATTCAACTGTATTTTATTGTTAAATTTTGTACATTTTTCACAAAAAAATACAGATTTTCATAAAAAATTACAGTTGTATAAATTTTGTACTCGTTAGAATTTTTTCCATCAGTGTGTGTTTTGTTGACAATTCAATTATTTTGTTAACAATTCAACTATTTTGTTAAAGTCATCTTTTTTACTCGAAGACATACATTTTTTGTTGAAAATTCGTCCGTTTTGTATTGAAAATTCATCTTTTATGGTAGAAGAGTGATCCTTCCTATATGTAAATTCATATCTCTTGGCCGAAAGATTTTTTTTTCTCTCGAAAGTTCAAATTTCTGAAAACTCAACTGTCTTCGAAAAAATTATATTTTTTGGCTTGAAAATTCAACTATATCTGATGTGACACTTTTTGACGTTATGGCAACCTCACCTCACACACACACCTTAGAGTGTCATGTAATATGTGGACGCTTTCTTAATAATAATACGATTTATATAGAGAGCGTCACGAATGAATAAGCACCGTAGATACCGAGAGTACTCAATTATAATATGACGGAACAGTTTTCGCGTGGATTCTCTCTATTTACTTCCACTCGCAGAAATGTATTACGTGCTTTGAATTTAGCAATTTCCAGTGTGTGGATATTAGTATATTGCAAATTCAACATGTAATTCCAGCATTTGAACCTATTTTCAGTAGATACAAAATTTGTTTCATCCAAAATGTTAATTAGGCAGATATATTTCTCGTGCATTGCCGCAATTATTGTAATTAATTACAAAATAGTGGTTTCAGTCAAAATATTAATTCGAAAATGTATAATGCAATATGGGATTATCCATAAAGTACGTTTCCAATTTTGAGGTATTTTTTGACCCCCTCGACCCCCCTCGTTGACAGCCATGTTTAATTAAATATTTCAAAATCATTTAATAAATATTTCAAAATTTCATAGTAAAACCCTTGATAGTCCGTTTTGAATTTAATAATTTTGAATTTAAATATAAAGCAATTTCGAATTAAAAAACTTAAAATTGTACGAGTTCAAAAAATGGAATCATATTACATCAATCTTGGTTTATATTCTTTTTTTATTTTTAATGAAATATCTCAAAATTGTCGAATTTTTAGTTGAAGATTTAAACAAATGAATAATTGCAAATTGAATAATATTTAATTAGAAAATTTCAAGAATGTAAAATAATTCTAAAGGAAGATTTGAAATAAAAAAATAAAAAATTGAGTTTCAAATAAAACAAGATAAAAATTAAGCTTTCTGAAATTGATACTATCAGTAATTGAATAATTTCGACAATTTTAAGTGGTTACAATTTTACAGTTATGAATTTTCATGTTGAGCGTTAAATAATTTATTTTTCCCTTTCATAGGTTGTAATTTTGCAATTTAAATTTAATTGGTTCAATTTTGGAAAAAATAATTAGCAATTTAAAAGTTATTAATTTTTTGAACGATTTAAATTTACTAAAAATAATTTAAATTTTAAAGGGATTGAGTATAAAAAAAGTGTTAATATCGCAATTTTTGGTAATAAACGTTTTTTTCAGAGCAGAAATTTGTTCATTTTTAGTATTTCTTATTTAGAATTAATATTTATTTTTAACGTCTTCAAAAAAATGCAATCCATTTCTTGATTTAAAAAAAATTTGTCTTATCAGCTTTGATGTTAATTTATAATTTTATTATGTAATAACAATTTAAAATTCTAGAATTGCAGAAGATTTGACTTTGAAAGATTCAATTTAGTTTTAAATTTCAAATTGTCAAATTTTAATTGCTCTGAATTGGAAATTATTCAAATTCAAAAGTTTTTAGTTTTTTACTTTTGAACGATTTTTATTATCAATAATACAATTTCAGTTCCTCTGAATTTTGAATGATCTTTTTATTACATTATTATCTATATGACACTATGATTTTTTCACAAAAAAGTTAGTTTTGTACCAAACAGTTTATTTTTCAACTAAATAGTTGCATTTTCTACCAAAATAATTGAATTTTCAATTAAAGAGGTGAGTCTTAACCAAAAATGGAATAGTTAAATTTTCAGTTCAAAAAATAATTTTCACAAAAAAAAAACGAATTTTCTACCAGTTGAATTGAACAAAAAAAAAATTTCAACGAGATAGTTGAACCAACAGCCAAAAAGATGAATTTTCAAAAAAGAAGATTAATTTTGTAACCAAAAAGACGAATTTTCAATAAAATACATGAGTTTTCCACAAAACAGTCAGATTAGTTCATTTTTGAAATAAATAGTTACTTTTTTTAACTAAATAGTTGCATTTTCTACCGAAATAATTGATTTTTCAATTTAAAAGGTAAGTCTTAACAAAAATGGAATAGTTACATTTTCAGTTCAAAAAATAATTTTCACAACAAAAAAATAAACGAATTTTCCACTAGTTAAATTCAACCAAGAAAGACAAATTTTTAACGTGATATTGAAACAAACAGCTAAAAAAAAACAAAATTAGAAGAGAATACATGAATTTTCCAGAAAACACTCAGATTTTCCAACCGTCATTATGAATTTTTTACCAAATAGTTGAATATTTAACCAAAAAGATGAATTTTCAACCAAGCAAGTTGCATTTTTTACGAAAAAAGATTGTATTTACGAAGAGATGAATTTGGAAAAAAACGTATTTTCTACAAAAGAATTAAATTCTAAATCCAAAAATAAGCATTTTTAACAAAAAAGTTTATTTTCAACCAGATAGTCTTTATTTTTCATCAAAGTGTTTAAATTTCAAGCCAAAAAGACGAATTTTCAGGAAAATTGTTGAATCTTCAACTAAACCAGCTTGATTTTCAACCAAATAGTTGACAAATTTTCAACAAAATACATGAATTTTCAAATAGAAAAAATCAATTTTTAGTTTAAAATGTAAACTCTCAACGAAAATTGGAATAGTTACATTTTCAGTACAAACTGTTGAATTTTCAAACAAAAAATATGAATTCTTAACGAAGAGTGTAATTGATGATATTTTTCACAAACGAAAATTTTAATTTCATTGAAAAGCAGAAAAAAATACCAATTTTCAACAAAATAGATGAATTTTGACCCAAAGAAATGAATTTTCAACAAAAGAGATTAATTTCAACTAAAAAAATTAGGTTCATACTAAAATATATAAATTTTCAACTAGAAATGTAATAGTTAAATTTTCAGTTGAAGAAATTAATGTTCAACCCAAATAGAAGCATTTTTCCAAGGAAGTATTTAAATTTTTAATAACAATAATTTATTTTCGACAAAGTAGTTCAACTTTCAACCAACTAGTTTAATTTTTGACCAAAAAAGATTACCCTTTGACAAAATAGTTGCATTTTCAACAAAATAATAAAATTTAAAACAAAATAGTAGAACTATTTGCCAAAAGAGATGAATTCGGAACCAAAAATATAAAAATAGACTTTTCAACCGAAAAGAATAAATTTTTAGCCAAAAGCAGTTGGATTTTCTTATTGTGTTCTGTTAATTCAGTTCGCATTTAGGCAAAAAAATACGAGGAAAAGAGGAAATTTCTTGAAAAATGAAAAAATAAAGGAATTCTGAAAAAAGTTATCTAAATTCATAACTCCTGATTAATAGATACGATTCATGCGAATGAATCAGAGCCGCCTGAACCGTTTCCAATTGAGATGCATAATAGTGCGCAATAAACTCAACTGAATACACGCGCACTGCGGCCCCTCTGAGGCGAGACTCGCAACCGTGTCTCGCTCTGCGCACTGAGAAACTGCGAGGGCCAGCAATTCTAGGAATAACTAAACCGGGGGTTACTAAATCGGGGTCTGAGTGTATTATACATTTTAATATTCGTAATTTTTTTTTCAGTACATATTTGTTGTGATGGGAGTGTTAGTACTGGAAGCTGGAGTTGGAGCTCTTGCACGTTTATATGAGGAGCAAGTTGGGCCAGAATTGAAGGGAAATTTAAATCGCACCTTCCTCGAAACCTACTCTGTAAGAGCCAGGGAAACAGCTGCTATTGATGACATGCAAAGAGAAGTAAGTAGTTCCAATAGTACAATAATTGATATTATCATTTTTTTAATTCAGATTTCAACTTGTTACGCCCTTGATCATTAACCACGCTTACTTTTCCAGGCTACGCCCTTTAGTCACATTAAGTATCATTCACTACGCCCATATGTATCACGCCCATATGTACCACGCCCACATGTACTACGCTAATATGTACTAACACCATATGTACCACGCCCACGTGTACAACGCCTATATGTACCACGGCCATTTTCCTCGAAAACATTCTTTGGCCACACTAATTGTTATTGATCGCTTCCCTTAACAACGCCCATTTGTATATACTGTCCTTATCTACAGAATTGACCACGCCTATTATATGTAGCCTTTTCTTGAATATTTTCTACTCTCTTAATTTTCTTCCAATTTTACTTAAGAATCCTTAAACTTGATTTCCTAAAAGTAATCTAAAAATGGTTTATAACGTTCTTTATGGAAAATAACAAACGAGAAAAACTACGCCCATTTCCTTACTCACGCCCATTTTCCTTGACCACGCCTATTTTCCTAGTCAACGTTCTTTGTCTGAACCAATTTTCACTAATCGAATCCCTGAATAACGACCATTTGTGGAAACTTTCTCTATACACACAATTTGTCACGCCCAATTCACTTGGCCACGCCTATTATGTTTAACCATGCCTTGAATATGAAGTTTGAAATCTTAATTTGAAATTTATTTTTCGTTATCAAAAGATTCTGTGCTAAAAATGTTACAGGATTAAAATTCTGGCCCTTGAATATTAATGGTCAGGAAAAATGAAAAATTGACCAGGAAAAAGTAAGGGAATTTTGAAAATTATATTATCGGCCACCCTAATATAATATTCTTGTTAATAATTTGTTTGGATTGTATTTTTTTATTTATTTTTTCAGTTTTTTCCCTCCTGGTGATTATATTTTTAGTCCAAAATTTTATTTTTCGGTTGCAATTTAAACAGTTCTTTTATTCTTTTTCGTAGATAATTCTTTTTTTGTTATTTTAAATTAATTTTCTTTTGACTGACAACTTAACTATCCTGGTTGAAGATTCACGATTCCAGTTCAAAATTTATCTTGCTTGTAGAAACTTCAACTAATTTTGTGAAAAAAAATTTTTTCTAATAAATTTTTAACTCAAAATATAAATATTATATTCTTGGTTCAAAATGAAAATTCAACTATGTGGGTAACAGTTGAACCTCTTGATTGATTTTTTGTTTGTTTTGGTTAAAGGTTCATATCCCCAGTTGAAAATTTAACTATTCTATTAAAAATTCGGATTTTTTTGTTTAAACTTAATTTTTTAACTGAAAATGTAACTTTTCCATTTTGGGTTGTAAATTCAGCTTTTTTAGTTAAAAATACATATTTCCAGGATGAAAGTTCAAGTTTTACAAAAAAATTTGTCTTTTGGCTTCAAAACACCACAATTTTATTTTATTTTCTGTCGAACGTCTGTAATTTTTTGTTGAATATTAAACAACTTGTTGCAAAATTCATGTGTCTTGTTAAAAATTCATCTTTGTTATTAAAACATGAATCTTCTTGGTTGAAAATGCATCTTTCTAGTTGGAAAGTTATCTTTTCAGGTTGAAAATTCAACCATTTGCTTTAAAATTCAAGTATTTTGTTAAAAATCAAATTATTTAATCAAAAATTTAATTTCTCAAGTGAAAAATTGAATTATTTGGTTGCAAATTCTTTTGTTGTTGTTGTTTAAATACCAACCATTATATTTTTCATTGAAAATTCATCTTTTTATTAAAAATTGTAGTATTCGGCTAAAAATCGAATTATTTTCTTAGAGGTTTAGTTATTTTGTTGAAAAATAAACTCATTTGTCTAAAAGTCATCATTGTTGGTAACATAAATTGATTATTTACTTAAAGGTTATGCAATTGAATATTGGCTATTATTTTCATAATAAAAGTTAATTCTTTCTTTCAAATACCTATATTACAATTATATGCTTTTTTATATTTGTTGTGATGTGAAATGAGTATTTGAATTCAATTTTCAAAATTATATATACATATATTTTAAGACTCTTAATAAATTTAAAATGTGATTAATAAATTGATTGTATAAAAATGAAATTTTAAATTTAAAGAAACATATAATATAAACATTATTAGAATGTTTCAATGAAAATAATTGTGTAATGCTTTCCATTTTGTTAACTGCTTAATTAATTATTAATTTATATAATTGTTCGATAATTGAATATTGGATATAATTTGTATAATAAAGGTTTATTTTTATTTTTAAAAAACCCCTATTTCAATGACCTGATTTTTCAAATGTTTCTGATATTGTGAAATGAGTATATGAATTTAATTTTTAAATTTATATGTAAATATGGTTTAATTTTTGTAAAATAAGTATAGAAAGTTTCTAATAAATCATAATTTCATGAATGAATGTGAAAATTTACAAAAAATTAAAAGTAAAAATGATTTGAATGTTTGAATGAAAATTATAGTTTAATGCTTTTTATGTAGCGAATTCTTTTTTTAACGACATTATAGTATATGAAGATTGAATTTTAATTTTTTTCTATTCAGTGGCATAAATTGATTATTTATTTTAAGTTTATGTAATTGAATATTGGCTATAATATGTATAATAAAAGTTTATTCATGTTTAAAATACCTCTATTTTAATAATATAATTTTTACGATGTGAAATGAGTATATATTTTAATTTTAATTTTTAATTTCCCATTAAATTAGTTTAAAAGGTTATTCATAATTCAAAATTGCAGAAAAATATAAGGTAAAAATTATTTAAATGTTTTAATGAAAATAATTGTTTATTGCTATTTATTTTGTAAACAGATTAATTAATTACTGGCTGTTTGTTTTTTCACAATATTGAATTACATAAAGATTGAATTTTAATTCTTATTACAACTGTTTCAATTACATAATTTTTTAAATGTTTATGATGTTGTGAAATGAGTATCTGAATTGAATTTTCAAAATTATGTGTACATATGTTTCTACTTTTTCGAAAATTCGTATAAAAGGTTATTAGTAATTAAAATTTTCAGAAATGAAATTTCAAATTTAAAACAAAATATGAAGTAAAAATTATTTGAATGTTTCAATGAAAATAATTGTTCGATTCTTTTTATGTTGTAAACTGATTAATTCATTATTAACTGATTCTGTTAAAACTTAAATTATCTGCAATTGGTTTAAAAGGTTATTAATGAATTAATATTTCAGAAATGAAAGTTAAAATTTTTTAAAGATGTAAAGTAACAATGATTTGAATGTTTTAATGAAAATAATTGTTTAATGCTCTTTATATTGTAAACTGATTAATGAATTATTAACTGATGGAATTGTTACATAATTGAATTTTGGATATAATTCGTATATTAAAAGTGTATTTTTATTTAGAATAGCCCTATTCCAATAACATGATTTTTCAAATGTTTCTGTTGTTGTGAAATGAGTATCTGAATTTAATTTTCAAATTTATATGTCAATATGGTTTAATTTTTATGAATTAAGTATCAAAGGTTTCTAATAAATAAAAATTTCAGGAATGGAAGTAAAAATTTAAAAAAATATATAAAGTATAACATAAAAATGAATATAAAAGTTAGCGCGCATGCACTTGCGTTTAATAGTCTAGTACCTACTAAAGATAAAGACTGAAAAGTATGATGTGTTGTTTCGCTTGGAAATGCAATCGAGTGTAAAAGGTGAGACAAAAAGTGACATGGAGACATTCCTCGACTGGAGAGGATAAACGTAGTTTCTTCCTTGGACTTCGCTTTCTCGTATCGCACATATTTTTCAAAGTACATAACGTTTCCCAAAAAAGTGTCTCGTGAACTCCATGCTACTGCGCTAAACCCCTTCTACTTCTCAGGCTCTATTTCCTCCTTAACGCCGCACACATGTGAATTTTCCACCCCATTCTGTACAAAATACTCGTCCATTCTCATAATGTATGTGACTAGGATGCTCAGTACCTTCACGATCGTGCATTACATCCTACTTTCAAGCTACGGAACGTAACACTGTACTCGTACATATGCATATACATATAGATATATATGTACATTCATACTTATATATGAACATATATACATATATGTGTGAATATATACATATATGTGTAAATATATACATATATATGTACATATATACAGATATATTTGCATATATACATATATGTGTAAAATGAGAGGACTTATCGCGGAAGAATCGCATATAAACGTCCCGGGAAAGTACCATCCATTATCGATATCACCTACTTACACTTGCATCGAATTCCATGTCAATATTTTTATTTGCTTTCAGACCCATGTCTATCGCAAGTCATGCTTAGTGGATACGAGATCGATCCACTTTATGAAAATATACTCGCCTCGGGTGACCAGATGGCTTGATCGAAAAATAGGATATTATCCTACTTTTCACCCCCTTTAACCACTTAATTTCCCTTGATGTAAAAAAATTTCAGGACCCCTAATAAGACTTAACTTAAGGCGTGTTATTTACAGTGAGAAAAATGGATGTTTAGACGTAACATCTAGATGTTCAAAGTTACCCAGACGGAAATATTATGTATCGTTTATATATAGTGTGAAGTATTATATATAATATTCATTCGTTTTATTCAAAAAATGTATAAAACAAATAATTATTATAAATAATACTTCACACTATTTATAAACTATCTATAATATTTCCGTTAAGGATTTAATTAAAACTTATTTGTGAATTTAAAACTAAACTTGAATGTTCGCGAATGAAAAAATGTATGAAACAAATGAATATTATATATAATACTTCACACTATATATAAACTATATATAATTTTTCCGCCTGGATAAACTCATATTTTATTATAAATTTACAAACATTTTGTCAAATGGTCAAATGTGTTCGCGTCATTATAACCTCAAACTTAAGAACATTATTCCGACGTGTAGACAGACAAAAGTCGTTATCCAATTTTAATTAAGGATACATTTTTTACCATGAAGATTATAATTTTACCAAAAAAGACCAATTTTTGACAAAATAGTCAAATTCGTAACCAAAGAAATAAATTTTAATCTGTAAAGATGAATCTTCAATAACAAAAATGAATTTTGAACCAAATAGTTAAATTTTCTGTCAAAAAGATAAACATTCAATCGTGAAGGTTAATTTTCTACCAACCAAGTAGAATTTTCAACAAAATACATGAACTCTCAAGAAAATAGTTATGTTTTAAATCAAAGAAATGAATTTTCAACTGAGAAGAGAAATATTTAATAAAGAAAATGAATTTTTAACTTTAGAACATCATTTTTTGACCAAAAATCGAATAGTTATATTTTCAGTCAAAAAAATAATTTTTAATAAAAATGAAACAACTTTCTACAAGACTGTCGAATTTTCAAGCAGTTCCACTTTCAACTTGTAAATAATAATTTTTAACAGAAAATGTAATTAGTTGGTATTTAAAAGAAAAAAAGACTTTAATTTTGAATTAAAAAAAATTGAATATAACCAAGAATGATAAATTGTCAACAAAATACTCAAGTCCTCAACTAAAACAAAATTATTTTCCACCATACAGTTGCATTTTGGAAAAAAAAAAAAATTTACGAAAAAGAGTAATTGCCAACCAAAGACATATATTTTCTATAAAATAGTTTAATTTTCAATCAAGAAGATTAATTTTCTATCAGAAAAAACGAATTTTTCACAAAATACATGCATTTGAAAAAAATTTAATTTTCTACCAGAAAGGTGAATTTTAAACAAAATAAGTAAATTTTAAACCAAATCGTTGAATGCTATACAAAAAATTACGAATTATTAACAAATTATATAAATTTTTAACTAAATATTTTGAGAAATGGTGGTGATGTTAGTCTTAATTTTATTCTATTAATTTTTAGTATATATTTCTTTTACGTTTCTAAACATTTGAAAATAAATATTTGAATTTTTCAATTAAAAAAGATCAGTTTTTAACCAAGAATGGCGTGGTTTAATTTTTATCAATGAGAATTGATTTTTGATAGTAAAAAACGAATTTTCTACAACATAGTTTAATTTTGTACCAAATAGCTCAATTTTATACCAAATAGTGGAATTTTAAATTAAAAAAGACTAATTTTCAATAGAATAGTTGAATGTTTAAGCCGAGAATATGATTTTTTAACAAGAAAATTCATTTTTAAACAATCAGTTGAATTTACAACAACATAGTTAAATTTGGAGTTTTAAAAATAATTTTTAACATGGAAAAAAAAAACAATTTTTAACTAGAATCATGAATTTTTAACAAAAAAAAAAAACTTTCAAGACAACAGTGCAACTTTTAACTGAAAAGTTGAATTTTTCATCTCATATGATGAATTTTCAACAAAAAATGTAATTTTTGATATTTCAACAAAAGTGATTTTGATAAAAAAAAATTTGGATTTAATTTAACCAACAAAGACGAATTTTGAACAAAATATTTGAATTTTCAACTAAAAAATATTGATTTTTAACCAAGTGGGTGCAGCTTTAACAAAAAAAATTATTTTTTACCAAAAAAGATGAATTTTCAACAAATACATAAATTTTTAACCAAATGGTTAAATTGTCTACCAAATTGTTGAATTTTTGAGCTGAAAGTAGTTATTTTTTACAAGAGAGTCGAATAATAAACAAAAAAGTGGGTAAGAGCATCAGACCGGCAAGCTGAAAGACATGGGTTCGGATCCCAGCGGAGTTGGAGAGAAATTTTTTCACAATTTAGAAATAAAAATCAATATTAAAAAAAATATTGATTTTAGATCAGTAGACAAAAAACGATTATCATAAAATTATTATTTTAAACAAAAAGCTTAATTTGTAACGGAAAAATATTAATTTTCAAACAGAAAAGAATAATGTTCAACGAAAAAATTGAATTTTCAAGCCAAAGGGACAAATTTTCAACCAAGAAGTATGAATTTTTATCAAAATAATTCAAATCCAAACCAAAAAGGATGAATTTTTAACCAAAAATATAACCAAAGATAGATTTTTTATTGGGTTCTATTTATTCAGTTCGCATTTAAGTGGAAAAACGAGAAAAAGAGGGGAATAGAGAAAAGACTGTGGAGCTTACGAAAAATAAAGGAATTTTGATAATCTATAGCCTCAATAATAACATTTTAAATAAACATTAAAGGTTATTGTTAATACTTCAATAATAATAAGTTAGTAAACTGGAAATTTTTCCTAAAATATTAAATTAATTTTCGATTGCACACTTTTTAATTTTATACTAAACAATTTAAAATTCGCACTATAGAAATAAATTCAAGCCTTCACAAATTTTATAACCAGGGAGCAGATGAGGGCCACTCTGAAGTTAGCTGCAGAACGCAGCTCAGCTCTCACGTGCGGAGAACCCCTGTTGCACAAGTGGCAAGCGTGCGCGCGCACCGGCCCAGAAGAGTGGGGGTCGCGCATCAACGTGCGTACCCGTCGTACGCGCACATACGTGCCACGTGTCAAACAGAGGTTCTCCGCATCTGAGAGCCGAGCTGCGCTCATCCGCTCCCTGTTTATAACACTATTTCGAAACATTTTTATCATTTTTTGACACTATTTTTGATCTCTGAAGTGAGCCCAAGACCTGTATGCATTAATTCTCTCTAAATTCCGACCATAAATCTGAATTTAAAAAAATGGAAATATTCTACTGTACCAAGTTAAATGGCAGGTTTTACGAAAGCTTAATCCTTCAGGATTCGTTGGGCACAAGCCATTAGTCTGGCGATATACGCACGCGGAACCATAAAAATTCATCAGTGTTCTCGCGATTCATTGAGCTCGAACCTTGACGATTATATCTCTCTTTCTCCTCTCACATGCATCAACCGTGACTTCCTTTGAAGGTACAAAAAAATAATTCAGAGGGAAACTTTGTTATGAAAATTCCCAGGGAGAGATAGATTAAAAGCGGTTTTTTGTTATTTCCGATATTCTATTCTAAACGACCCCATTCACGAGCGAATATTGTGAGAAAATTTTATAAATTACTTTTAAAGAATGTAAGTAAATGGGAAAGAGGGATAGGATAAAATTAATGGAAAAGGATAAAATTAGGGAAATTAAAAAGAAAAAAATTTTGTCAAAAGTAGAAAAATCTTGCATTTTCAACAAAATGGTTGAATCATAAACCAAAAAAGATGATTTTTCAATCAAATAGTTCAACAACTGAATAATTCACCTTTAATGCAAAAGAGACCAATTTTTAACAAAATAGTTGAATTTTCAACCAAAAAGTTGAATCTTTAGGCCAAAAAGACCATTTTTTATAAGATAATTTAATTCACAACCAACAACTTTTCTGCCAAGGAAGACAAATTTTTAATCCAAAAAGCCAAATTCTCTATTAAAAAGACCAAGTTTCAAGATAATAATTATATTTTAAAATAGTTGAACATTTTTGCCAAATATTTTAATTTTCAACCTAAAAAGATCAATTTTTTAACAAATAGTTGAATTTTCAAGAACAAAATTAATTATAACTCAAAGAGTTGCATTTGCAACAAAGATTGAACGTCTACCAAAAGCTGTTATATTTTTAAATCATAATGGAATAGTTATATTTTTGTTTGAAAGATTGTTGAATAAAACGTATTTCTAACAAAATAGTGGTGTTTTTAACCAAGTAGTTGACTTTTCAACCTAATAAGAAGATAAAACTAAATGGAGAAATTTTTAAAATTGTTCTAAAAAAACAAAAGATACGAATTTACTAGAAGCTATTTTAATTTCAAATATAAAACAGTTTAATTTAACCAAAAAGATGAATTTTCAACCTAAGAAGACAAATTATCAACAAAAGAATTGAATTTTCGACTAAGACAAATTTTAAACCAAACAAGATGAATTTTTAATAAAAAGTTGACTTTTTAACTAAAAACAATTCTTCAGACAAGACAGAAAACAATTTGAACCAAATTTTTTAATTTTCAAGCAAAAAAGATCAATTTTTAACAAAATAGTTGAATTTTCACCACAAAAATATAAAATTCCAACCAAAAAGTTCATTTTTAACCAAACAGCTTTATTTTCTTCAGTAGAAAGTAGAATTTTTGACCCGAAAGAATGACTTTTCTAGCAAAATTAATTTACAACTAAATAATTGAATTTTCAACTAAAAACGATCAATTTTTGCCCGAGATAGGAATAGTGAAATTTTCATTTGAGAAAATAATTTTTCAAAAAAAAAAAGAAGAATTTTCAACAAAATAGTTTTTTTGATTAATTAATTTCAATTAATTAATTGATTATATACAATAAAAAATGAATTATTAATTAATTAATCAGTAAAAATAATTTGAAACGAAAAAGAATAAATTTTGTTCCACAAATGATGAATTTTCATCCTAAAAATACTAATTTTTAACAATAGAACTGAATTTTCAACTATGGAAAATATTTAACCAAACAAGATGAATTTTTAACAAAAAATCAGATTTTTAACAAAAAAAGATTATTCAGGTAAGACCGAAAAAAATTTGAACCAAATTTTTGAATTTTCAACCTAAAAAGATCAATTTTTAACAAAAGAATTGATTTTTCAACTAAGAAAAATTATCAACCCAAAAAGATGAATTTTCACTACGAAAATGGAATTTTCAACTGAAAAAGATTCTTCAGACAAGATAGAAAAAAATTTAAACCAAATTCCAAAATTTTTAATTCAAAAAGGCGAATTTTCTACAAAATAGTTGAATTTTTAACCCGAAAATATGAATTTTCGAAAAAAATCAATTTAAAACAAAATGGTTAAATTTTCAACTGAAAACGATCAATTTTTTCCCAAAAAAGGAATACTTCAATTTTCAGTTTAGAAAATAATTTTTCAACCAAAAAACAGAATTTTCAACAAAATAGTTGCATTTTGGAAAAAAAGAATGAATTTCGACCACAAATGATGAATTTTCAACTGGGACAAATTTTCAACCAAACAAGATTAATTTTAACTAGAAAAATTAAATTTTTAACTAAAAAAGATTCCTCAGACAAGAAAGTAAAAAACTTGAACCAAATTCCTAAATTTTCAAACTAAAAAGGCAAATTTTCTACAAAATAGTTGAAATTTCAATCCGAAAATATTAATTTCCAACCAAAAAGTTAATTTTCAATCAAATAGTTTTATTTTCTGCAAAAATAATAGAATATAATAGAATAATCCTACACGTCAGTTTAATTTACAAACCAAAAAGACGCATTCTGTAAAAAACCAGTTGAATTTTTAACCCGAAAGTATAAATTTTCAACAACAAAAAAATGAATTTAAAACGAAATAGTTGAATTTTCAACTCAAAAAGATAAATTTTTATCCAAAAAAGAAATAGTGACATTTTCATTTAAGAAAATAATTTAAAAAAAAAAAAAGTTCAACAAAATAGTTGCATTTTCAACCCGAAAATATAAAATTCCAAACAAAAAGTTAATTTTCAACAAAACAATTTTATTTTCTTCAAGAATAATAGAATTTTCCTCTCAAAAGGACGGATTTTCTACACATCAGTTCAATTTTCGAACGAGAAAGATGAATTCTATAAAAAACAGAGGACATTTTAACCCGAAAGTATGAATTTTCGAAAAAATTAATTTAAAACTAAATGGTGAAGTTTTCAACTGAAAACGATTAGCTTTACCCAAAAAAGAAATAGTAAAATTTTCAGGAAAGAAAATAATTTTTTAAACAAACAAAAAAAAAAGAATTTTCAACAAAATAGTTGAATTTTGAACCAAAAAAGAATAAATTTATGCCACAAAAGATGAATTTTCAATCTAAAAAGACAAATTTTGCACAAAAGGACTGAATTTTCAATTAGGAAATTTATTCAACTAAATAAGATGAATTTCTACTACAAAAATTGAATTTTTAACTGAAAAAGGTTCTTCCGACAAGACAGAAAAAAATGTGAAACAAATTTTTGAATTTTCAAGGTAAAGAGGCGAATTTTCAACAAAATAGTTGAATCTTCAACTAAGAAAAATTTTCAACCAAACAAGATGAATTTTCACAACAAAAATTGATTTTTTAACTGTAAAAGGTTCTTCGGACAAGACAGAAAAAAATGTAAAACTAATTTTTGAATTTTCAAGCTGAAAAGGGGAATTTTCTACAAAATAGTTGAATTTTCAACCAGAAAATATGAATTTTCGAACAAAATTAATTTAAAACTAAATGGTTAAATTTTTAACTGAAAACGAGCAATTTTCAACTGAAAATGAGCAATTTTCACCTAAAAAAGGAATAGTTCAATTTTCAATTAAGGAAATAATTAAAAAATAAAGAATTTATTTACAAAATAGTTAGATCTGAATAAAATAATTTTTTTTAACAAAGAAGTTTAAATGTCAACCAATTAGTTCAGTTTTCAACCAAAAATATGAATACTTAGTGAAAAATGTAATAGCTGCACTTTCAAGTAAAAACGATACATATAGACAAAAAGCATTAACATCATATTATTTAAAAACGATATATTTTTCACCAAAAATGAAATAGTTTAATATTCAGTTTGAAAAATTAATGCTCCACAAAAAAAACAATTAAAAAAAATAGTGAAATCTTGAACCAATAAAATAAATTATTAATAATGTAAATGAACTTGAAACCAAGTAGTTGAATCTTCTTCCAAAAAAGATGTCTTTTCAGTAAAATAATAAAAATTTGAATCAAATATAATTTTCAACCAATTGAGATAAACTTTTAATAAAATAAGTTAATAATAGTCGACTTGTCGTTCAAAACTTTTAACCGAAAGTAGTTGCATTTAAGGTAGTTTTTCCAAAAATCATATCTTTGAAAAAATAGTTTTTCTATTCCAGAATCAAAATAATATTACTGATGATGATATAACAACTGAAAATATTATTTTTACATTTTACTTTTGCAATTGAATTTTAGCTCACTATCGCTTTTTAGCTAAACTAAATCTAAAATCAATTTTTGTCTTCATATTGATTTTTATTTCTAAATTTTTAAAAAATTTCTCTCAAACTCCCCTGGGATCCGAACCCAGGTCTTTCAGATTGCCGGTCTGATGCTCTTACACACTTTTTTGTTTAATATTCGACTCGAATTTGGTAGAAAATTTAACCATTTGGTTGAAAATGTATGTATTTGTTGAAAATTCATCTTTTTTGATGAAAAATATTTTTTTTTTGTAAAACTGCTTCTACTTGGTTAAAAACTAATATGTTTCAGTGAAAAATTAAAGTATTTTGTTGAAAATTCGTCTTTGTAGGTTAAATCCAACTTCGTTTTATTTTAAATTAAAATCCCTTTTGTTGAATTATCAAAAATTACATTTTTCGTTGAAAATTCATCATATAAGATCAAAAATTCAACTTATCAGTTGAAAGTTGAACTGTTTTCTTAAAAGTTCATTTTTTTGGTTAAAGATTCATGATTCTGGTTGAAAATTGTTTTTTTTCTTGTTAACAATTATTTTTCGAAACTTCAAATTTAACTATTTTGTTGAAAATTCAACTGATTGTTTAAAAATGAACTTTTTTGTTGAAATGTTATATTCTCGGCCTAAATATTCAACAATTTTATTGAAAATTATTTTTTTTACCTTAAGATTCCCCAATTTGGTATAAAATCGAACTATTTGGTACAAAGTTAAACTGTGTCGTAGAAAATTCATTTTTTACTATTAAAAATTAATTCTCCTCAATAAAAATTGAATCACGCTATTCTGGGTTAAAAACTGATCTTTTTTAATTTAAAAATTCAAACATTTATTTTAAAATGTTTGGAAACGAAAAAAAATATAAGCTAAAAATTAATCAAATAAAATTCGGACTAACATCACCTCCATTGTTCAAAATATTTAGTTGACAATTTATGTAATTTGTTAATAATTCGTAATTTCTTGTATAGAATTCAAGTAATTGGTTTAAAATTTACTTATTTTGTTGAAAATTCCCCTTTCTGGTATAAATTTAAACTTTTTTTTTTAAATTTATGTATTTTATGGAAAATTCGTATTTTCTGATAGAAAATTAAATTCTTGGTTGAAAATTAAACTATTTCATAGAAAATATATGTCTTTGGTTGGCAATTAGTCTTTTTCGAAAACAATCATTTTTTTGTTGTTAAAAATGCAATTCAACAGTCTTGTAGAAAGTTATTTTGTTTTCATTAAAAATTATTTTTTAGACTAAAACATTCGGAAAAGAGCGAAAATAATTCACTTAAAACAATAATACTATTTGAAAAATAATTTTGGTTGAGGGTGGTTTATTATTTGTTAATAACTAAGAAGGCGAAGCAAAGTTAAAGCTTGTAGAAAAAACCACAACTGTCTAGCACTTATCTAAGAAAAGATAGTTACAAACAATATTAAATTGTTTAAACAACTTTTTTGTTAACTTTCATTGATTATTACCTCACTAAGTAAAAAAGGGCAGATGGGTAAAAAATTCCGAAAAAACCGCAACTATCAGGCATTGATATCGATGAAGATAGTCATAAACAAAAATAATTTGTTCGAACAATTATTTTTGCTAAATATAATTAATCATAAAATCGCGCCCAATGAAAAATACACAAACAGTTAGAAATTTCATAAAAAACCGCACCATTCTACAATTACGCAAAAATAATATTATTAACAGTGATAATAAATTGTTTAAACAATCACTTTTGTTATCATTGATGAACTATCACCTTCCTCAAATTGAAAATTGTACAAGTCGAAATTTTATTCAAAAACAGCGACTCTCTAAATCTATTCTATGAGAAAATTGCTAAAAACAATAACAAATTGTTTTAAACAATTGATGTAAACATCTCATTATCAGTATAAAATGGTCTTTTATGTACCAGACATTTTTTTCCATATAAAAAAAAATGAATTTATTTTTATGAGGATTCAAACAATTTTCCGACCTGTCTGCATAAAAATTCGAGAAAAAAAATGTATAGTGAATTTCTGGACCACCATGATGCAAATTTTTTTTTCAGGCGAAAAATAATTTTTATGTGAATGATTCCATATTTAAGTTAAAAAGTCAACTATTTGGTACAAAGTTTATTTTTATTAGATATTCATCATTATAATTAAAAATTCCTTTCTTTGGTTACCGAAACGAGTCCAAAGGTGTTTTCGGTTTTTTCATTTCATGCTTAGTTTGTTTATCATGCTTTGAAAAGCTTTAAATTATTAATAAATGATTTAAGTTTAAAAAATGGTGTATCGGCTATATATATATATATATATATATATATATGTATATCAAACTTTAGGATCATTTTATGAAAGACTTGACATCCTGGGAAATTGTCAAATAAATACGTGAAAAACTGCGAAGGAAAAAGTCGATACAAAAGCTACGTGACTCCCTCGCGGTCACTTCAAAGAATGTTACGATATTCATTTTTTCATAAAAACGTGCCCGGAAAGAAATAACACCAGTACACATAAACGGGCTCTCTTCAGGATATATAGCTTGCCGATGCCACACAGAATAATGAAAAATATTTGATCAGATAATTCTTTTAAAAACTCATTTTTTTTTCTCTACCCAATTACCTTTCTAGCAGAGAAAATTAACATTCTTTTTGTTAAAAAATGGCAGGTTTAATCTAATCAGTATGTTCATTCCTTTGTGGATAAAGTGGAAAAAATTTCGCGAAAATTCAATATTACATGAGCAGGGAAACAGCGACAATTTGAGGCAGTGAGGGCCACACAGAAAAATAAAATAAATAAATATATTTTTTTTATTCTGTGTCGGACCACATGGAATTTATTTCACCACGTGCAATTTTTATTTCTTCCGCATTCGCATTTAAACCACTAATTCTCTCTGCAATGTGGCGAGTTAAAATAAAAGTAATGTTTTCGGGCTTTCCATAAAATATGTTACCAATTAAATGTAAACGCGATTTTTTTTAAACGAGTTATTTTGAAAAAACAGCAAATATGTCATCTAACTATATATGTTACCAATTTTGACAACCGCAAATTTAAATTGTTAAAAAATTTGAAAAAGAGGGAGATGTAATAATATGTAATATATAATATATAATAATTAATATATAACATATAACATATAACATATAATATATAATATATAACATATAACATATAATATATAATATATAACATATTCTATATAATATATATAATATATCGTGAACCCCTCCCCAAATTTGTTTTTTTTTCGAAAATATGGAAATAAATTCTTTTAAATACAATTGATCTAGCTACCATATTGGATTCAATATAAAACACTTTAAATTTCTAACATACCGAGTCGAAATATATTTAATTTTCAAAAAATTACCTAATTTTTTAACTATTTTCAATCCAAAAACACGAATTTCCAACCGAAATTAATTTTTAACAAAGCAGTTGCATCAAAAACCAAATATCAAAAATTTCAAGTAAAAGAGAAGAATTTTTAACCAATTAGTTAAACTTTTAAGCTAAAAGGACAAATGATTTTAATTTTTAACAAAATATTTGAATCTTTAGTCTGTAAAAATAAAATTTAAACTAAATGGATTTTAACTTTCATACAGTGCACAATTAAAAGATTTGAGAAAATAGAAATCCACGCGATCATTTTCTGTACTATTATTTGAATAATAAATCCAAAAATTTATGGATTTTCAAAATTATATCATTTTAAAGAATTGTAAGCTAGAAACATGAATTTATACGTTAAAATTTGTTTATACATTTTTTCAAATATTCTCTTAAAAGTTTGCTTATAAGAAATCGTTACAACAAATTTCCAGAAATCTAATAATAATTTCATTATCTGGGAACTCGAACTTTTCCTACAATTTTTCTGAAAATCCTGCAAAATTAAAAAAAACTACTTTAAAATCATTCAGATTCTTTTTGAAAATTTTGGAAATCTTAATAAATATTCTTTTTAAATTAATTAATCGACAACAAAAAATTGTGGTAGTTTTTCTAGAAATTTTGATTCAAATTTTGTATTTATTTAAAATCTTTCAAACTGCTTAAAAAGCTTATAAATTTTGTTTTCGCAATCTTCAAAAATCTACATCGCCTTTTAAATCGTATGATTTCAAACCTTCGCGATTATTTTCCAAATTGATAATTGTTTCATTGTTATTTATTAATAAACAATTTTTTTTAATCTTTCTTAATATTCTCCTGAAATTTACATATAAAAATAAAATATAATTTTAAATTTTCTCAGCAAAGTTAAGAATTTCTTTTATTTTCCGGAAACCTTAAAGATCTTTAAAAACCTTTAAAATTTTATTTTGAAATCTTCAAAAATCTACATTTAGTTTTTTATTCTTTGAAATCTTTTCCAGTTTTAAAATTTGAATTATGTTATTTTAAACTAATTCAAATTTTTTTCAAATTGATAATTGCTCAATTGTTATTTATGCAGAAAAATTGAATAATTTCACATGAATAATAAAAATTTGTTAAATAGAACAGTTAAAATTTTAACGCTTAAAGTTTAAATTTTACACGTTGAAATATTAACGATTCAAGGCTTTCTATTTCAAATAATGCAGATTAAAATGGTTTAGTTTTCAATATTTGATTTATAATCGCTCATTTTAAATAAAAAGTAAAATATTGCTCACTATTTTCAAAAAATGTCATCCTTAATTTAAAAAAAATCAAATTGAATGGTTAAAAAACTGGTTTACTATGAATCTAATAATTGGAAATTATTTCAAAATTAAGAATATTTTATAAAGTTTCAATCAAAATTTTTAATTTGTTTAACTACTGAGGTTTTCAAATTGAAAAATTTCTATTTTTAACGTTAAAATCTGTAATTAAAAACTAAAAACGATCAATTTTACCCAAAAATGTAATAGTTAAATTTTCAGTAAAGAAAATAATTTTTTAACCAGAAAAAAAATGTTTTTTTCAACAAAATAGTTATATCTGCATTAAAATAAAACTTTCAACCAAGCAGTTTAAGTGTTAATCTATTAGTTTAGTTTTTACCCAAAAAAGATAGATTAAGTTGAATTTTTTAGCATATAGCTGAATTTTTAACATACAAAAATCAATTTTCAACCACGAAGATTCATTTTCCACCAGACGATAAATTTTTAACAAAATATATGCATTTTTGAACAAATAGTTGGATTTTCGACTACAAAATTATAATTATTTTTTACCTAGAAATACGACTTTTCAACAAAAGAGTTAAGTTTTGAAGATGAGCAGAGTGTTTTAGAAACTCAGATAAATTTAATTCTCAACAATAAACTTAATTTTAAATGAAGATTGATGGATTTTGAATAAAGTTGTTGAATTTTTAGCTATGAAAAGATGAGTTTTCAACTAGAAATGGAATCGCCAAATTTTGAAAAAAAAATTAATTTTTTAACAAAAGAGTTCAACTTTTGACGAAGCAGTAGAATTTTCAACAAAAAATAACGAATTTTCAACTAAAAGCGATAATTTTTTAACAAGATAGTTACATTTTCAACCAAAAGGAAAAATTTCAAATATAATATAAATTTAAAATATATATTTTTTTTAGGGATCCTGAAACATGAACCATTTTTACACAAAAAGTTTCTTGACTTTATTAAAAAGAGCATCTAAAAATAAACAAAAAGCTTTTTTTTTGTCGCTTCAGGTACAAATTATCAAAAGTGCATTTTTGGTCAGTTTTTGAAATATATTTTCACACAAAAACTTTCCTTCTACTTTTTTCTTCTTTAAGGTTAATCACTGCCAGAAACATTACTAAAAAAAAAATTGAAAAAATTTTTTTGTTCCGTAGACAAAAATTTGAAAAAAAAAATGGTAAATTTTTAATCGACCTGGCCAATGGTGAGAAATTTTTGATTTTGTAATTTGTTCGCAATGCCACAAAGAAGCTTTTCATTGCTATTTTTAATGAATGGAATCATTTTTGAGTTTTTCAACCCACATTTCTTTGATCAGGAAAATAATAAATTATAAATAATGAATGATAAATAGTAAATGGTAAATAGTAAATAGTGAATAGTAAATAGTAAATAGTAAATAGTAAGTAGTAAATAGTAAATATTGAATAGTAAATAGTAAATAGTTAATAGTGAATAGTGAATAGTAGGTAGTCAATAGTAAATAATAAATAATGAATAATAAAAAATACTAATTATATTGAATTTACTGGAATTTTTTCGCTGTAATTAGATGAAATTGATGAAATGAAAATAATAAATAGCAAATAGTAAATAGTAAATTGTAAATTTTAAATAGTAAATAGTAAATAGTGAATAGTAAATAGTAAATAGTAAATAGTAAATAGTAAACAGTAAATAGTAAATAGCAAATAGTGAATAGTAAATAGCAAATAGTAAATAGTTAATATTAAAAATGTTAAATGTTGAATAGTAAATAGTAAATAGTGAATAGTAAATAGTAAATAGTAAATAGTAAATATTAAATAGTAAATAGTAAACCGTAAACCGTAAACCGTAACCCGTAAATAGCAAATAGCAGATAGTAAACAGTAAATAGCAAATAGTAAATAGTAAATAGTGAATAGTAAATAGTAAATAGTAAATAGTGAATAGTAAATAGTAAATAGTAAATAGCAAATAGCAAATAGTAAATAGCAAATAGCGAATAGTAAGTAGTAAATAGTAAATAGTAAATAGTTAATAGTTATTAGTTAATAGTGAATAGTGAATAGTAAATTGTAAATGGTAAATAGTAAATAGTAAATAGTTAATAGTAAATAGTAAATAGTAAGTAGTAAATAGTGAATAGTGAATAGTAAGTTGTAAATAGTAAATAGTAAATAGTAAATAGTAAATAGTTGATAGTAAATAGTAAATAGTAAATAGTAAATAGTAAATAGTAAATAGTAAATAGTAAATAGTAAATAGTAAATAGTAATCAATCTAAAATATCTATACCTTAAACCTATATACCTATCTACCCTTCACCTATATACCCATCCACACATCACTACTATACCACCGAGCAATTCACGCCTACCCCGAAAGGGAAACGGCTTAATGATATAATAATAATAATAATAAATACGTGAGTCGTGATTTTAATTAAACTCAACATACAAAATCATTATTAATGGCTGATGAAAATAAAGTCAACAAAACAAGTGATACGCCTGTTGGGTAGCTACGACAGCGCCACTAATTTGGAACTATTGGGTAGAAATTTGAATTTCAATTCAATATTAACGAAAAATCTTATGGTAAACAATTAATTTTAAACCGAAGATTAACATTTTTGATTAAAATGAATTGATATTCACTGCTTTTTTTCATAAACATTGTCCAAATAACTTCGAGATGCCCAATAGTTTGCATGACAGATGGCGCTGTTGTCAAAGTCACACAGGTATCCTACATGCGTCTCGCCGAATAATGCGGAAAAACAAAACCCGTTCATAATCTGATATACCGTAGGATATTCTGAGTGACATGTCTATTAATTTGAATTTTAGTCTAGATACATATTGTTGTTGCCTTGCCGAAACATATTGCGTATTTTTTATTTACTTCAACTAATGCCTCGTCCGTTGTATAATAAGTTTTTATGAATTATCAACTTAGTTATTTTGATTTTCAAATTACACAGTTAAGAAAGTGAAATAAATAACTTTTTAGATAACTTGAAGTTACTTTATCTAGTAACTGTAACTAGTTACCCTTTTTTGCTATGTATTGTAACTGTAACTAGTTACTCAAAAAAAATAAGTTGCCCAACACTGTATATTTAGCATCGTATTTACTAATTACATAGATAACCTAAATTTATATAAATAATTACTAATAAATAGAATAATAAAGTTATGATTTAGGGACACAAATCGTTCGCAAATAAATTAAAACCCCGCTTTTCAAACAAAATTGATTTGAAGTTGGAGAGTACCATAAACTCACGTGTTATACATTTTGTCTTCAAGTATCAAATTCACCTACTTCCGGTCATTTCAGCCCATAAAAGAATAATATTACCAAATAGAGCACAGATTGAAGTATGAACTCCTAACGAAACTCCAAAATTTATGTTTTAGATCCTAGGTCACAAACAGGGTTGGGTAGTAACTTGTTACAAGTAACTTTTAACGTAACTTAGTTAAGATTTTTGCAGTAACTTGCAATCCTAATTTTAGTTACTTTGTATTTTTTGTATATTATCTCCTATTAAGAAAGGTTTATGGGTCAGTTATGGGTAGAAAATTAATATCTTTTGTTTGAGGATTCAGCTATTCTCTGGAAAATTCGTCTTTTTTGGTTGAAATAATATCAACTATTACATTTTTCGTTGAGTATTGTCCAAACGTCTTGTGATATCCAAATTTTAAAGTTAAAAAACTTGAAAAAAAAATGTGCTTGTAGAGAAGTGCAAGACATAACTCTTTTCTATTTAATGTTTTCCTTTCCGATGTATATTTTTAATAATATAATTGAAAAAGGGATGAAAAAATTTGGCCTAATTAAATTATTTTTAAAAACATAAATCGTCTCCACTCAGGCAGATATGATTGAAACTATTTGAAATTGAGTACACATACGCTTTATACCCTAGCGATGCCTACAAAATGAAGAAACAATTTTTAAATGCCAACTGTTTAATAATAATTAATTGCAAATGGAGACCTGGCGGTAAGCACGTTTTTTTGCTTCGGCGAAGAAAAGTTTTCAGGGAACTTTAGAGTTGAAACAACTTCCAGTGAGATATTTGTCCCTTACTATTGGAGGAAGATTTTTCTAAATTTTTAGATCGATTCATTGAAAATTGGCGCAAATATCCATTTTGTAAAAAAGCACGGGACGTCGTCTACGATTGCATCGTTAGCAGATTCAAGATTTCAAGCGCTTCTCAACGTTGGTACTCTCGCTTTTACACTCTCCTATTAAGGACTCGTCCTTTAAAAATTAAACGTGAAAAAACCTGCCCTTTTCAGTTTCCCCCAATTAATAGAAAATCGGCTGCTTTATATTTTTAGATATTTCGTTGTTTTCAGTGAAGTATAAAATAACTGAAAAAAGGAAAATTTGTGATTCGCAAATTGGTTATTCCTCAATTATAAAACACATTGTTACCATGGTTTATTATCATTTCTGATCATTTATCATACATTTTTTGAAACATTTTCATTTTCAACATTAAAATTAGATACTCTTTCTATTATCTCTAAATCTTTTTATGTTATACCACAAATATAATCACCTTTTCTTGCTGGATTATTACTTATCAGGGCTTTTAATATTTTCTAAAATCTATATAAATTTATATTTCGGTGTAGTATTTCGAATGAGCATATTCAGCAATTTGTCATACATTTTCTTTATCGTTTTATTACACGAAAATTAATACACATTAAAATACACATTAAAAAAAAAGTCGCAAACACGGTTTGTAACTTAGTCCGTAATACCATACATGCAGAACTAGGACTAGATCATTATGAGACAATTTCCTTGTTCTCTGACGCCGCTGGAGGACAAAATAGAAATTATTTGATCCTCAATTTCTTGAAAGAAATCTTTTTATTAAAAAAAATTTGAAGGAAGAATGCATTAAATATTAGCGATGTTATAAATACATCAAAATTTTTGGATTGTTTCTTTTCCTATTTGGAAAATGTAATGATCTAAATAGATTGGTTCAGAATTAACCATGATGGTTTCATTTCTATAACTTTCAGCAATAAAATATCAAACAGAAATTCAACACCTCTACCCAGTGCGTGGACATTCTTATTGCATATGTGACGTCAATTTCGGATTATATGGCAAAAAAAAGAAAATGAAAGAATCGAAACTGTTGAAGAGTACGTCGAATTAATAACAAATTCTAGAAATTATCCCTTCACGATGGTTAATGTGTCAGACAAAGAGCTTAAGGATTTTGAGAAACACCTGGAAATGAACAAAGACGTGGAAAATATCAAAAGCAGTCAAGCTGTTAAAAACAATTACTTCTCCAATGGTAAAATAGACGTTTATTACGCGTATGATGAGAAACCTATCACATTTTCAGCAGCAAACATTGATTGTTTTGATTGCCTGGAAAGGGCTCCATCGGCTGCAGATGTTGAAATAACCCAAAAAAAATTAAAAGACGTCGAAAAACTATCGAATTACCTATCCAAGTTTAAAATCTCGTCCATGTTACGATAATTTTATAAAAAATACATTGATAAAACTAGCTAAGAAAAATAAAAAATATGAGTAATATTTCAAACTTAGATTGCTTAGCTTTTTCAACCAAAGAACTACACCAAAGTATATAATTATATATATTTTATGAGGAAGTGAAAATCATAATAGATAATCTGTTGAGAAAAAAGTGATCACATTTGTGATGTAGCATAAAAAAAGATTTAGAAATAATAAAATGTGTATGTAATATTAATTTTCCTGTGCTAAAACGGTAAAGAAAATGCATGACAAATTGTTGAATTTACTCATCCGAAAACCTAAACCGAAATATATAATTATATAGATTTCAGAAAATAGTAAAAGGCCTGATAAGTAATAATCTGGCAAGAGAAGGTGATTATATTTGTGATATAGCATAAAAAGGTCTAGAAATAATAAAGAGAGTATCTAACTTTAATGTTGAAAATGAAAATGTTTCAAAAACTGTATGATAAATGATCAGAAATGATGATAAACAATTCTAACATTGTGTTTTATAATTGAGGAATAAACAACTTGCGAAGCACAAATTTTCCTCTTTTCAGATATTTTATACTTCACTGAAAACAACGAAATGTCCAAAAATATAAAGCAATCGATTTTCTAATAATTGGGGGAAAGGGCAGGTTTTTTTCAGACGAAAGTACTAACGTTGAAAAGCGCTTGAAATCTTTAATCTGTTAACGATACAATCGTAGACGATGTCGCGTGCTTTCTTACGAAATGGATATTTCCACCAATTTTTAATAAATCGATCTAAAAAATTCCAGAAATCTTCCTCCAATAGTAAGGAACAAATGTCTCACTGGAAGTTGTTTCAACTCTAATTGGTATTCTTAACTTCTTCTTCATTTTATAGGCATCGCTAGGGTATAGTGCGTATGTCTACTAAATTTCAAATAGTTTCAATAATATTTGTGTGAGTAAAGGTGATTTATGTTTTAGAAAATAATTGAATTTGGCCAAAATTTTCCATCCCCTTTTCAATTACATTATTAAAAATATACATCGGAAAGAAAAACTTTGAAAAGAAAAAAGTTCCGTCTTGTCTTTTTCTACAAGCACATATTTTTTCTAATTAAATTTCTTCAACTTTGAAATTTGGATATCACAAGACGTTTGGACAATACTTTTTCGCGTTTTCGAGCTCTCGTCGCCTTATTGCATATTCATCTATTTTACGTAAAAGTTCAACTACTTGGTTGAAAATGTATGCATTTTGTTAAAAATTCAACTATCTTATTTAGTTGGAAAGTTACTTGAAGGAAATTCGCTTTTTGGTTTGAAAATTCAGCAATTTATTGGAGATTTTTTTCTATCTTGGTTCAAAATTCGACTTTTTCGTTTCAAATTTTATATATTTTGGTTAAAAACTCTAATTTATATTGGTTGAAAATTCAACTATTTTTTCTATTCAACTATATTTTCGTTGAAAATTCATTTTTTTGTTGAATTTAACTGTGCTTGATTTAAATCAAAATCTTTTTTGGATGAAATAATATCAAATATTATATTTTTCGTTGAAAATTAATCTAACTTGGTTGAAAATTCATGTATTTTGTTAAAAATTCAACTATTTTATTTGGTTAAAAAGTAACTTCTTTGTTGAAAATTCATATTTTCGGTTTGAAAATACAACTTTTTTGTAGGAAATTCGTCTTCTGGGCTTGAAAATGCGACATTTCAGTGGACATTTTTGGTTAAAAATTCAACTTTTTATTCTAAATTCATCTTTATTGGTTGAAAATTAACTTTTTTGTTGAGAATTCATTTTTTCGGTTTTAAAAGCTTAATATTTTCTAAAACATACGACTTTATAGCTAGAAGACTCAACTCTTTTGTGAAAATTCATCCATTTTTGTTGAAAATTCCACTATTTTCTGGAAAATGCAAATATTTTAATTTGAAATTTCAGGAAAATGGTACCTACGTTAATGTTATTCAAAAGAATTTATTCCTCTAAAATGTTCAATTATTTTCCAAATATGTATATATATAAAAATAATGTTGTTTAAATTTGAGTGACCACCCTGTTTTTTGTCTGTATTAAATGATAATTAATGACTTATAATTGGAACTGTTTTGGATAAATAGATTTTTATTTCTTACCTAATACTTTCAGATAAATAGCTTTATGCATTTTGGGTTCTGTACTAAGTTGGCACTCATAAATGCCCTCGTCTCTTAGCTGTACATTATCTATCTGAAGATTCCAAATACTGGAATTTTCTTGTGATGGTGAGTAACTCACATTGGTAATTATTTTGAATCTTAAGTCGCTGGTGTATGTAATGTACATCGACGTCAAAATCTGTAGATCTTTTTTTCTTATCCAAGATACCTAAATTAAAAATGGAGAAACAAGTAATCTTATAAAATACCCTTTTTATTCACAGGCTTTTTCTTGTTGATTTGGACTTTAATTTAAATTGATGATTGTGATTGACATCTTATTGTTAAATATAAAATAGAAATGGAATTTGATAACTAATATAAAATTTGTGCATAAAAATCAGGGTTTCTACAAGTCAGGGAATTCCATTAAGTCAGGGAAAGTGAAGGAATGTCAGGGAGAACCTGACAGAATCAGGGAATTTTCCATCACTAGCAGGTTGAAAATTTCTTTCAAACTCAAATATTCGGTTGAAAATTCATGTATCTTGTTAAAAATTCATTTTTTTCGTAAAAAAATAATCTTTTTGATTGAAAATTTATCTTTTTGGATGGAAATTAATTTCTTTGTTTGAAAATTAGTTTTTTTTTTGTTAAATATTAATTTTTACTGAAAATTTATCTTTTTTATTTTTTGTTGTTGATAATGTATCTTTTTTGCTATACATTTGATCTTTTTTATTGAAAATTCATCTGCTTGGTTGAAAATTGAACTATTTCATTGAAAATTAATTTTTTTGGTTGAAAACTTATTTTTTACTGAAAATTTAACTATTTTATTTTTAGTTACAAATTTATTTCTTTTCTTGAAAATTCAACTATTTTGTTCAAAATACTTTTTTTTGGTTTCAATTACTTTCCAACATTTTAACTATTTCATTTTAAGTTGAAAATGTATCTTTTTTAGTTGAAAATTCATGTATTTGGTTGAAAATATGTCTTTTTTGGTATAAAATTAATCGTCTTAGTTGAAAGTTCATCTTTTTTGTGGGAAATTAATTTCTTTGGTCAAAAATTAGTTTTTTTATTGAAAATTAATTTTTCAACTGTAAACTGAACTATTTCATTTTTTATAGAAAAGTTACCTTTATTTGTATAAATTTTATTTTATTAGTGGAAAATGCATCTGTTTGGATAAAAATTGAACTATATCATCGAAAACTGATTATATTTTGTCAAAAATTAATTTTTTTACTGGAAATTGAACTATTTTATTTTTGGTTAAAAATGTATGTCTGCTTAAAAATTGAACTATTTTAATTAAAAATCCTTTTTTTCTTTTGTTTAAAGTTTATTTTTCCAACATTTTAAATATTATATTTTTGGTGGAAATTTTATCTTCTTTAGTTGAAAAGTCATGTATTTTGTTGAAATATTTTCTTTTTTTATAGAAAATTCGTATTTTTGATTGAAAATTCAACTGTCTGGTTCAAAGCTTATTATTTTATTTGAAGATTCGCCATCTTCGGTATAAATTAATTTTGTTGGTAGAAAAATCGTTTTTTCATTTAAACATACATTTTTATTAACTAAAATGTAACTATTCCATTTTTGCTCGAAAATTGATCTTTTTGAGTTAAAAATTCATTTTTTTTTTTTTTTCAAACTCGTCTTTTTTGTGTTGAACATTCAATTACTTTGGTCAAAACTTCATATGACTAAAAAATCTACCTTGGTTGAAAGTTCAACTCTTTCACTGAAAATTCTTCTTTTTGGTTTAAAAATTTGTCTATACTTTTGTTGACGATTCAACTAGTTTCTTGAAAATTCATATTTTTTGTTGAATTCAACTGTTTTTAATTGATAATTAAAATATTTTTGGCGGAAATATAAACTATTACACTCTTCTTATTAACTACTACCCTGGTCGACACAAAGAACACCTACTATTGTTATATTACACTTTTCGTTGAGAATTCGTTTTTTATCGAAGATTCATCGCTATGGTTAAAAATTTAACAAATTTGTTGAAAATTCCTTCCTTCTTGGTTGAAAATTCATTTTTTCAAATGAAAATTTATTTTTTCCAATTTTCGTTCAAAATTTTTCCTTTTGAATTGAAGACTAAACCATTTGGTTGAAAATTAATGTATTATCCGTTAGTCTTACGCAATTTGTGGATTACCGCTTATACAATTCTGCAAACTGTCTACCGTCACGGAAATTTCTATTTGTTTTCACGAAAAGTGTTTAAAATAAATTTAGAAGCAAACATTTTTTGCATTACGTCAAGGAAAAGTCAGGGAATTTCGAAATTGGGATTTTGTAGCAAGCCTGAAAAATGAATTAGAAATGAATTTCGATGCTTACAGTTCTATTTCCTGGATCTTCAAAATTGCATAAGAGAGTGCTGATTTGACCCACCATTGCTGTCACCTCCTTGATAAGATCCTTTGATTCTCGTGTATTTTTTTCTTCGTCACCTTCCGCATTTTCTTCCTTAGTTTCGTCAAAGTCATCAGGCAGACTTATACCAGCTGGAATTAGCTTTCGTTATGTTCACAATATTCTCTTCGCTCTTATAATTATATATGTAAAAATATTCATCTGGAGAACTTAAATCTGCTTTAAATAATTATGCGCAAATGAAACTCGTTGAACAAAGGATAATAAAACTGACAAAGAAAATAATAGTTCTCAGAGAACTTTATTCCGAAACCAGGTGTTATAATTCAATAATCCGATTTGCTCTGTGATACAATTTTGAAAATTTGATGTAAAGATCTTATGAAAAACTTCATATTTTACTTGAAAAATATCTGAAATAATTTATTTTACACTTTTTATAAATTACAACTGACTTCAAAAGTTTATTTCATATCTGAATAGATATGAATAGATAGTCTATTTTATAAGTTTGAAAAAAACGCTTAAATAAAAAAATGAGTTTTGCGAGTTTTTGACGTTTATTATGATTTTTATGCGTTTTTCTATACAAATTATTTCTAATACATAAAATACTACTTCATATTAATTAGATATTTACATAAATTGTTTAACCGGTTTATTATTGTTTTTAGCACTTTTCTGTTAGAAAAGAGTTAGAAAGTCGCAGTTTTTTAAAAAATGGCCCAATTTTTGTCCAATTTTCAATTAGAGTGAGGCAATACTTTATTAGTGTTAGATAAAATAATTGTTTAAGTAATTTATTATTATTATTAATAATATTCTTTTCGCTCGATGGTAGAAAGTTGTGTTTTTTCTGAAATTGTTAACTTTTTGTGTATTTCTCACTTGGAGTGACTTAATAATTAATTAAATGTTACGAACATAATTGTTTAAATAAATTATTATCGTTTATAACTCTCTTCTTTTATATCAATACCAGATAGTTGCGGTTTTTTTCTGAAATTTGTAACAATTTGCAGACTTTTCACTTAGTGAGGTAATAATTAATGCAAGTTGACAAAAATAGTTGTTTAAACCATTTTTTATTGTTTATAACTATCTTCTCTTAGATAAGTGTTAGAAATTTGCTGTTTTTTCTGAAATGTTTAAATTCGCCTTTTTATTTATGAACAAATAATTTATAAACATTAGACAGAATCATTTTTTTTAAACACACTCTTCCTTCTTTATAAATATATTCACTGCAAGTGGTAACAGAATACCGGAGGCAATTTTCTGACTGCAGTAAGTCTACCTTGTCCCACGAGATGTTATAATCAATTAATTATTATGTGTTTGAGATCTTTTTAAGCTTTATATATGTATATCATTATCGACGAGACATGTTTTCTCCAGGAAAGGAGGGAGTGGAGTTGATATTAAAATATGTGTAATTCTAAATTTGTATTTTACGCTTTGCAATAAACTTCTTGTTGTAATTCGAAACAAAACTTGTACAAGTCATTTAGTCCTTCCACCTACTCCTAATTATTCGATTCTTTTTTTTTGTCTAATGTGTAAGATGGATTCCTTATTTAAATTATTTTTTTAACATTGGGAAAGGAGCAAAAATAATTCACTTAAAAATATACAATACTATTTAAAAAATGATTCTTGTTAAGGTTCACTTATTATTTGTTCATAAACAAAAAGTCAAAGCAAAACTAACGATTTCAGAACAAAAACAATATTCTAGCATTACTTTAAGAGAAGATAGTTTTAAACAATAATTCGTTGTTTAAATAAACATGTTTGTTAACTTGCATTAATTATTACCTAACTAAGTGAAAAGTGGAAAAAAATTTAAGAGTTCAGAAAAAACAGCAAATTGTTAGCATTTATCTAAGAGAAGATAGTATACACAAACATAAATTGTTTGAACAACTATGTTTATTAACTTTTATGCATTATTTATTACTTTAATAAGTAAAATGTGGGTAAAAATTAAAAAATTTCAGGAGAAACCGCAACTATCTAGCATTAATAAAGAAGAAGATAGTTATAAACAATAATTTGTTTAAATAATTATTTTGGCCAAATTTAATTAATTATTAACTCACTCCAAGTGAACGTAGACAAATAGTTTAAAATTTCATAAAAACCTGCAACTTTCTAGCATTATTTAAATTGAATATTATTAAGAATAATAATAAATTATTTGAACAATTTATCTTGTTGACTTTAATTAATTATTTAACTAAATCTAATTAAAAAGCAAGACGGAAATATTATATATACAGTTTATATATAGTGTGAAGTATTATATATAATATTCATTTGTTTTATACATTTTTTATATAAAACAAATGAATATTATATATGATACTCCATACTATATATAAACTATATATAATATTTCCGCCTGGGAATTGGACAAAAAGTTAAAAATTTGTGAAAAAACTGCAATTTTCTAGCATTATTCTAATTTCTATTTCAAAAGTGGACAAAATTCATGCAAACATCTGTTTATCAGCATAAAGTAGTATCTTATGCATTAAAAACAATTTGCATTAAAGAAAACCGCAAAAAAATCATAATTGGCGCCAAAAATGCATGAAACCCATTTTTTCACTTATGGGGTTTCTTTGGGACCCTATAAAACAGACTTATGGGGGATATATTTAGAAAGTAATGTTTGATTCGTATTCTATTGCTAATTTTGAAGGGAAAAATCTTGAGTTTCAACTCGATTCAGCTAATGTTGACGATCCTGAATAAAATTTACTAAAACGTCTTTTTTCTTATAGGAAATGCGTGTAAACTTATCGAGCTTGCGCCACCTCTAAATATCATTTTTTTCGAAACAACAAAAATGAATTAATTATTTTTTGGATTCAAACAAATTTCCGGGCGATATGCATAAAAATTCGAAGAAAAAAAATTGGACCACCCTAAAACACAATGATTAAGTTCTTATGGTAAATCTCATTTAAACTTTTCAATTAAACCATTTTTAATTGTCCTTCCGAAGAAACGAAACTGGAACCATAATGTATATTATACCATAAAATATTTTAAAGTATATTATATGTACTTAAACTTTATTGCATACTTTATAATAGGTCGTCGCTACGATATATAATCTAGATGAAAATATGTCAAGAACTTACTATGTTTTCATATTTCGCACCAAAAGCAATGCATTACAATCATAAGTTACTTGCAATTCTTTAAAAATCATTTTATTATACAGTCGTCCCAGTTTGAACTTGAGTCTTTTGAGTTTGCTATAATTTGATTTCTTTCGAAACTTTCCAAACCTTATCCAATTATCCAACCTTTTTCACCACTCTTTTTCTCAAGGAGATGAAAAATTATATCCAAAGTTTTTACTGCTATACATTTTTTATTTTTGCTTTCAAATCACATGCCGCTCAAAGAGATCTGGAAGTTCTTATTTTCTACAGGCAGAATTATATTATAAACTGATTTTCTCCACGGTCTGTTTTTCCTGATTCTTTGAGAAAAAAAAAAGGAAATACAAAAATTAATTATTTGTCTCTTGGCACATAATTTTTATATTCTGTTAACTAGACCTTTCATTCTTCAAAGAAAAGCACTGAATAAAAATATTCCATGTTCACTTGCAGGCTCTTCCACCATTTTCTTTGTGAGTCCTAGAAATTTATTTATTGGACTTTTTCCTTCATAGTGGCATAAAAGCTAATAAAATTCTGCATCTAATAAGCCCAAGTTGAAGGCAAAATAGCAATTTTATAAAAATAGATTGCAAAAGCACAGCAAATTACGATACTTCATAGAAATTTTAACTATTTTTTTTTTATGTCTAATCAAGATATTTTGAGGTTATTAGGAAAAAATGTTCACTTTAATGTTATAGTACTTAAGACTTAGGAATTAGCAATATTTGTAATATTATTTGAGTCGTTGAATTGCGTCTGTCAATAAAAGAGGAAAAGCGAAGGTTGATTTTAAAAGCCCCATTGGCTAACTTCTGAATCTCCAATCAAAAAAGTCGAAACAGTTGACAGATTTCTTGGAGCAAGAATGAAATAAAAAATACATACTTCACGACAATTTGTTTCTTTATTATATGGTGGAAATGGTTATCTGTTTTTATATTTCAAGTTAATGTTGAAAAACAAATGTCATTTTTTTGCAACGACCCTATTTTTACATTAGTACAACTGAAATTAATATTTTTTCTTTTGCTTCCTCGTAGAAGGAATACTGCAACCCTGCAAATTTTTGTACTAAAATTTTTTATACATATATCTCACCATATCTTGACTTTTAGAACTCAAACATCGAGGTTTTCAAATGTAACTTATAAGCAACAATTATCTTTCATTTTTTGGATAAAATATCAAAGATTGCCACACCAGGTTCACTGATAGTGTGTCTCCAGTGATCTTAATCCAAAAGCGCACCTCTCATTTTTTTCCTTATCTCATGTCTGTGATACCCCACGTTCATTTTGAGAAGCAAAAAAAATCTTTAGGGGGATTTTTGAATTAACTTGATTTTTGTTTTTTCTTTGAATTTTAGTACGTATATTTTCATCGAAATAAGTCCAAAACTTTTTTAAATTTGACTGATTTCAGAATCAACTATTTAGGATTTAAATGAAACTTTAAAGCTTAAATATTTTTTTTAATTGAATCTACAAAAATTAAATATTTTTTAAATCGACTATAATAAAGTACGATGGTCGGTTTTTCGGCATTGAAGATACATTGAAAATACCTTAATATTTAAAAATGTGCTTAAACTTGAACTATTTTTAATTTTAGCTTTTCAAAAGATGAAATATTCTTGATTATGTAAACGACTGTTTTCTCGGGATTTTTTATATCGCTGTGAATGGATTTTCAACGAACTAAATATATCCAATTTAAACAAATTAATTCTTTAATGGTATAAGTCATTCAAAAATCATCTAACATTATTTAAAAACTATACAATTTCTTATAACAAGATTGTTGCTACTTTTCTCAGTGTAAAAATAAATGTTAAATATTTCCCCTATTCTCCCCCTTTTTTGTGAAAAAATTCCCTTCTTTTTCCATTTTTTTACCTCTTTTTGGGCTGTCACCATCTGATTAATGAAATATACATACTTTTACAAAATAATAAGAATAATAATTTTTATGTTATATATTTGAAAAGTCTTTTCGATTAAATTTAGGTTTTTAGAGGTTTCAAAGGTAACCTTTTTTTTATTTTAAAAATTGGTCAAATATAATTATTTCCATAATATTACAAATTACTAATAATAAAGAAACATTTGATGAATTAAATCATTATATCAAAACATCATTTATATTAATTAATTTATGAATTAGTAATTATTATTAATAAGAATTACAAGTAATTATTTTAAGTAAATTATTATTTATTAAAATTATTACTTACGATTAAAAATTCTGTAATTTTGATGACTTCTGTTCTTCTAAACCATCGAAATTAAAAAGAATTTATTTACACATTTTTACAATAGAAGAGTTTTCAATCGTTAGTCTTCAAAATTGCAGAACACTCAATTTTAAATTTATTTATCATTTTGTAAATAAATAATATTCATGAGAAAATCTTTCAAATTGAAGAGCTTTTAATTTTGAAAATTTACAATTGCAGATTATGCAACTTTTAAGTTTCATAATGGAAAATTGAGTAATTCTGATGATTGACATGCGAAATTTCTTGAATTCGAAATATTAAAAATTTTAAACTAGACTTTAAATTTTCAAAATCATCCAGGTTCAAGAAGTTTTATTTATGCATCTTTAAAATAAAAGAATTTTCAATTGTAGTTCTTCAAAATTGCAGAAATTTGAATTGCAAATCTTTAAAATTGAAAACTTTTTTATGTAGATTTAGAATTGAATATTATGCCAGTTTAAAATTTTTTAAATAAAACAGCTGTAGTTTTGACAATTAACAATAAAAATTTCTTCAATCTGAGAGATTTGCAATTGAAAACTTGCCTCTTGATCTTCAAAATCGTCTAAATTTAAGAATTTTTATTTATACATCCTTAAAATTAAAGAGTTTTAAATTTTATGTAATTTTTAAAAATTGTAGAATTTTTTATTTCAAATTGATTTATTTATTTAAAAATAAATTAATTTTTTCAACTAAATATTTAAAATTGAAAAGCTTCTAATTTTGAAAATTTAAAATTACAGATTATGCAAGTTTTAACTTTTACATTTAAGATCGCTGTAATGTTGATGATTAGCACAAGAAATTTCACCAATTTGGAAGATTTAGAATTTGAAAACTTGACTTTTGATCTTCAAAACCATCCAAATTTGAGAATTTTTGTTTCTGCATTTCCAAAATTCAAGAATTTTCAATAATAACTCTTCAAAGTTGCAGATTTTTTAAAATTGGAGATTTACAAATTTTTGCAAATCTTAAAATTGAAGAATTTTTAATTTGGAAAATTTACGATTAAAAATTTTGTGATTTTGATCATGTCCTTTCGAAATTTTTTCAATTTGGGAGATTTAAAATCGAAAACTTGACTTTTTATCTTCAAAATTATCGAAATTCAATAATTTCTATTTATATATTTTTAAAATCGAGGAGTTTTAAATTGTAAGTCTTCAAAATTAACTTTAAAAAATAGTTTTTAATGGTAGACGTTAAAAATTGAAGGTTCTTCAATTTCCAATCTTCTAGACAGACCTATTTAAAAAAAGTGTAAGAAATATTATGATTGTAAACTATAAACATTAACAACTAAAAAAATTGTCAAATTTTTAATTGTAAACATCTTCAAAATGAATCAGTGTCGAAAACTCACTAATTTTTCTTTTAATTTTTCACTCGAAGCACCCTGCAATGTACGAAATGTGGCTCATTTCACTCAAATAGGGGAGCGGCGCCTGATGTTGCACACAACAATCTGTCGCTTTATTTACAGAATAATATAAGCGATTTTGTTGTAGCAGCATGTAGTTCTATATCTTAGGATACTCTATATATAGCCAAATTTACATTGGAATTAACTGAAAAAGTTAATTTTAGGTTTCCTAAAAAGTGCACCTGCGTTTAGTTACCTACCACGTTCTCTGATGTGGCGCAAGGCTTATCTGTATTGTAATAAAAAAAATTACTTTCTTATAGTAGAAAAATAAATTTCAGTAAAGGAAGGCGTTACAATTTTCTTTTCAAGTTTTAATTAGTAGCATATAGGTTTAAAAGATTCTCATTAGATTTCTGTCGAAAAGGTTACGTACCTAACCTCAAAACCGGGGAAGAGTGATTACGAATGTGTAAAATAATATTACACTATCAAAAAAACATTTCATAAAAATGTTTTAGTATTGGAAAAAATTAATTTTATTCAAGTATGTATTTCTATAACCACACACTCGCATAAAAACCTGACTGTACAAAATGATGCAGGTAAACGGCCAAGCAGGGTAAACGCGACGAGGTAGTTACCCCAAAACTGAAGTAAACTTTCCGTGGCGGATCGCAAATATCTCCGGTGGACTCCACTAGAGGCAGCACGTTATAGGCCTGTAACCACAGAAAGTTTACATCTGTTCGGTGTAATCAGTTGACTATTACCCTGTTTGAACGATTGCCTGCAACGTTTCGTATCCTCAGTTTTTTCTGTGTAAATCTATGTATTGTACGCCATATTAATTTTACTCAAGATTGAAGCATTAAAGCATCCACAAGACCTCAAAATATAGATAAAACAACAATAGCTTATAAGTTTACTGTAAAGTCCTTTATTTTCCATTGCTTTTGTCCCGCTTTAATGATAACTACAAAACGTCAAAAACTTACTTGGCTAAACTTTTTAGAATAAACATTAAACAATCACTTTGAAAGATATCCATTTTTCTGGCCATTACTCATTACACAAATGGACTCAATTCTGATTTTTTTTTTCTTTCAGAATGCTTCGATTTCTTCAAATACGAGTACACCACAATAGCTGCTGCGCCACATTAGGAGCCGCTCCCCTACATAAAAATGTTCTATATAGATTTGTATTTTTTTGACTATTTTTATTTGCTGCATAATATGAAAACATACAATTTCTCTCGTTCTTTTTCATCGGAATCAATTTGGAAGCATTCATGAAATGAGAAGAATCGAAATTTTTTAGTTTGCAGAAGTTTTTGAAGAAGATTTTTGGGAAGAACTGGAATAGGTTTGCCATACAAGAATGGTGCATCAGGGTGGTCCAAAATTTCGTCTTTTGGTTGTTGACGGTAGACCCCCCCCCCTACAATTTTTCATTTCTGAAAAAAGAAATTCCATTTTTATTTTAAATCGTTCAACATTAACCGGTGCCCTCGGGGTTTTGAATTAACATGGGGTTTTGAATGGGAAAAGCTCTGTTTTCGGAAAAATTGAAACCAGAAGTACATGTTATTAAACTTTTGTAAATTAAAGGTTAGTTATTTCTTCAGGAATGTTCAAGCAATAATTTCCACCCAATAACTTCGCATTTTGAAACCCAAACCCCCTTGTATTGTGCCCGGAAAATTACCCCAAAAATTTTATTCGATAAGTGACAAACTTTTAAGTATATTTTAGAACTACTTTTAAATTGTTAATACAATTATTATTTTTGTGAATTTTTTCAACATTAATTATTTTTATTAGATATCTGATAAGTTTCCATGTATTTTTTTACTAATTTTCTATTGCTTAAATAATTAATATTTGTTTAAACAATATTTTTTACCAGTGAATCGTGAAAAGTTACTATTATTCGGGATAAATGATATTGTTTTGATGAATGTGAAGAAAAATATTTTTTATTTAACATATTTTGCAATTGTTTATACAATTTCTATTTGTATAATTTGTTTTTCCACTAAATCGTGAAAAGTTAGTATTTTCTGGAATTAATGACACAATTACCGTATGTTGAGATGAATATTTTTTTTGTTTAGAATATTTAGCTATTATTTCAACAATTTTCATTTCTTTAACAAGTTTTTTTTTATTTTAAATCTTGAAAAGTTATTATTTTCTAGAATTAATTAAGCGTCAAGAATGAAAGTAGAATGAAAGAATGAAAGAATGAAGAGTGATATTTTTTGTAAAAGCCAGCTTGCAATTATTTAAACAATTAATATCACTTGCTCATTTTCATAGCAAAAATGAAGAAAATTCTATTTTTTTCGAATCTTTTACACAATGTCGCTTATTACTTAACATTTCCTTATCTGAACTAAATCGATCTAAAAAAAATATCCAAAACGCAAGTGAGAACAAATAGTTCTGAAATAAGAAAATACTGAATAAGAAGTGAAATAGTGCAAGAAGTCCGAAAAAACTGGAATTTTCTCCACGTTTCCTATGAAAAGGCGCAAGTGAAGAATTATAAATTGTTTAAATAATTGCGAATTGTCTCTCACAAAAAATATCACTCTTAAAATTCATTAACAGCTTCATTGATTCCAGAAAATAGTAAATGTTCAAGATTTGCGGGGGAAAAATTTTTCTCAAACAAATTAAAATTGTTTAAATAATTGCAAATAGTCTTTCATGAAAAATATCATTCCTAATAATATTGGTAAAGCATTCATTAATGGTTCATTAATTCCAGAAAATAATAGCTTCTCACGATTTACAGGAGAAAAAAATGGTTTAAACAAATTAAAATTATTTGTAACATTCTACAAGGAAAGGCCGCACTTTGTCGGGGTGGAGTTACTGGATAAATTTCCGACATTCTAAGCTCAGGATGAACCCTCTAGGTTGAAAAACGAGTCACCGGGGACCTTTTGAAGCTAGAACTTCTAAAACCCGCTATTCGAGAAAAACGCATCTAAAGTTTGCGAGTGCCATGAGCACACGTGTTGAATTTTTTGTTTAAACACAAAATTATATATTTCTGATCACTTCTGAAACAAAAGTATAGTATAAATAGACACAGCATACATTAAAGTATGAATACCTGTGCAAATCCCAAAATCGTTACTTTTGACCTTTGTTCAGAAAAACGCGAATATCTCCTAAACCACGAACGCCAAAGTGAGCCCTTTTCTTGCAAAAGTGAATTAACAATCAAGCCGTTCTCTAGAAAAACCACAAATCGAATTGGGCTTTGGCATTAGGGGGGCCAAGATTGAAAGTTATTTGATGACAATTTTTTCTGAAACATTCCTCTAGAAGTAACTAAACTTTAATTCACAAAAAGCTAATAACAAGTACTATTTTTTCATTTTTCCGAAAATCGAGCATTTCCTATTTAAAACTTCATGTTAATTTAAAAAGCCCGGGGCACGAGTCAATGTTGACTGATTTAGAAAAAAATAGAGAATTTCTTTTTTCGGAAAACGAGCAAATTGGGGAGGGGGAAAGGGATCTATCACAAAAATTTGAAAGTTATATTTTTAAAAATACACTCAACTTCCGATATAAGACCGCCCGGTTTACGATATTCCTTTCACCGCATTAGTTGCATCAGGTTGCGGCATGCGTCTAAATCCAACAGACATGATTCATGCGACCCTGCCTCTTTACGTTTGGATTCCTCCGATTTAGGATCAAGGCCGGTCTTATATCGGAAGTTAAGTGTACAAATTTGGACCACTCTAATGGTGCCTAGAGAAGCAATAAACGTACCTATAATGTCATTGTCGAAGGATGAATCTGCGCGTAACAGGTAAGCAATTGCCAGCAACACGAGAGCCATACCGGGGAGAGATGCCATTTTACAAATGAATGTAATTCATCTTAATCTGCCGACTTTACACCATGGAAAAGAGAGAGAGAGAGAGAGAGAGAATGGCGCACACTTCTTTTCTCGTATTTTTCCGCCACGAAGGCGTCTCACAAATGACTTTAACAACAGTGGGTGTTCGGGTGAACGCGATTTACAGCGTTATCGGTCACAATTAATATCTCGGCTAACGTCGAGCATCCTCCAGTAAGGAAGGTCCTTTATCTTTCGATCGTCCGGGGATTTTCCGGATATATCGACCGCCATTAGCCTCGAATCGTGGGTCACGGAGATCCGATTCCTCTCCCGAAGAAAACCACTAAAATGCCACCCATACTTGTAAAGGCATAAGGGATATTACAATAGTTTACTAAATAACTCAAACTTTGGGATCCACAGTGGGGAAAAATCCTGAAAACGTTGCCAAAACCTTAAAATTACATTTTATGGTATGCACCTAAAAACGACATGTCCATATGACAAGGTTTCAACCCGGAGAGCCTAAATGAAAAGGTACTAATTCGCGTGGCGAACTCTTGAAGCTTTAAAATCCCTCAGCTCCATAGCACCTTTTCATTTGGGTTTTCCGAGATGAAACCTTTACAGGGGCCTTCAAAAACGACGTCGCCCTGCTAGGGAATTCAGACAGAAAATATAAATGTGAATTACAATTTTCTGAAATGCTTGCAAAAATGAAAATTAGTGATTTCATTTTACAAGTAGGGAAGAGTTGGGTAATCTCGCCCATTTATGATTTTGAATAAACTGTACTTTCTGCAATGATAAATCAACATTTTTATCTTTGAAAATTGTCCTAAAGCGTAATTTTAAAAATATATTCTCTTGTCTCTCATTAGCTTAAAATAAAATCTGAGCTAAATATTTCGTGTCTAGAAAACAAGTGCATTTTTTGAAATATGGACCAAACTTATTATAAAATATTTTCAAAACTACCAAAAATATTATATTGGTTTTGATTGGGATATATTAATTCACTCTCGAATTATGTGACCTGTAACCTTATTAATAATAGTCGGGTAGCCCTGGCCATTTCGTGTTGAGTACACAGAAAAAACTGAGGATTCCATTTTTTTAGGTCTTTTTTTTACAAAATCATTTTGAACTTCAGTTATGTTCGCTCTCTTGATCAATGTAAAATTTGAAAAACAGTTCAATTGCTTTCAATATTCGTATTGCTCAATATGACCCAAGTGATGACCCAGCCAGATTTTGTCATGTTCTATTTCATTTGTTTCTGTCCAGAACTAATAAATAACTATTTTTTTGTAAACAAAGTTATCTCTTATCCTTCTTGTGGTTTTTTGTTTCCGGTGAGTATTTATGTCCTAATATCTAAAAATTTTAAGCTTTCATTTTAAATATATACATTTCCAGATGTTCAGTTAAGATAAAACGTCAAAAATTTACGATTTTCTCGGTGGCCGGGGCTACCCTACACTCTTTTTGAATAAAATTTTTTGGTCCTCACATAAATCACTTTCTTTTCCTGTCTAATAACAGTTATTCTTTAAATGACTGATAATTAGTGATTTTATTTTACAAGTATCTAAATACAGGCTTCACACTTTTTATCATATTCCCCTCTTTGTCCCTTTTTAAAGAGAATTTCTCTTGTTTTCAAAAACTTTCTCTTTTCTCGTTTTTTCGCTTGAATGTAAAGTGAGTTGATAGATCCCAATAAAAAAAGCCAAAGATTTCTCCTTAGAAGGTAATTCTTTTTAGTTGAAAAGTCGACTGTTATATTTTTGGTTCACAATACATCTCTGATGGCTCAAAATTATACTATTTAGTTGAAGATTTAATTATTTGTCTGAAAATTTATTTTTGGATGTAAATTAATACTATGTATATCTATGGAATCTACTTGAGAAATCTCTACCACCCTACTTGGTTGAAACTTGAACTACTTTGTTACACATTCATTTGATTGGTTAAAAATTTAACTTTTTTTTAAATTCGTTTTATTTTGTTTGACTCTTAATTTTTTCAACTTAAAATAAAACTATTCCATTTTTGGGTGAAACTTAACATTTTTTAGATGAAAATTCAACTATTTGGTTTAAAAATTCATGTATTTTTTGTAAATTCATTTTTTTTTTGTAGAAAATTAATCTTCTTGATTGAAAATTCAACAACCTGGTTGAACTACTTTATTAAAAATTAATGTGGTTAGTTTAAGAGCATTCATTTTGAATGAAAAAACTTTGTTTTGCCTAAATCATTTTTTTAAACTTCAAATTTAAGTATTTCATTTTTAGTTTAAAATTCAACTCTTTGGTTTAAAATGAACTTTTTTGTTGAAAATCCATATTTTTGGGTTGAAATTTCAACTGTTTTAGAGAAAAATCGTCTTTTTGACATAATAATTCAACGGTTTTGTTGAATATTCATCTTCTTTAGTTGAAAATTCTATTATTTTCGCAGAATATTAAACTATTGGGATGAAAATGAACTTTTTGGTTAAAATTGGTTTTTCTCTCTTGAATGAAAATTCTTTGTTGATTGGAAATTGATCTCTTTTAGTAGAATTTTTATCTTTTCAGGTAAAAAATGTAACTGCTGGTTAAAGAATTAATCTTGTGTGTTAGAGGATTCAACTTTTTTTCTTATAAATTTCAACTGTTTTGTTGAGAATTCGTCCTTTCCGTTTGAATGTTAAACTAGTTGTTTATTAATTAATTTTTGTTCTCGAAAGTTCAACTATTTTGTTAAAAATTTAAATATTTTGTCGAAAATGCAACTATTTTGTTACAAAGTCATATTTCTCGAAAATTCATCTGTTTTGTTGCTAATTCGTCTTTTTGGATAGAAAATTCAGTCCTCTGTTTATGATTGAATTTTAATCTTTTTGGTTCGGAAATTCGACCATTTGGTTGAAAATTCATCTTTGTAGGTTGATGTTCAACTATGCATTTGGTTAAAAAGTCAACGATTTTTTTTTAAATCATCTCTTTTGGCACAAAAATTAATCTTTTTTGCTTATAAATTCCACTACTTTATTGAAATGCAATATATTTTGACTTGAAATGTTAAGATTTTCCTATTGAATTTAATAGGGTCATATTATTTTGACCTAAAATGTAGGTTTGAATAGTTTAAATAACGTGACGTAGTTCTTGAACGGCCCTATATGTTACAATGTTAATTATTGAACTATTATATTATTCGTTTATTCGTACGAAAACCTAGGTCTAAAAGTAATAATCTTTATAAGCTTTGCAACTTTTATAATTCTCTATTAATAATAATATTACTAAATTCTTAATCAGCGGCGTTAGATTCTCATTTTAATTTTTTTTTTTTACTTTTGGCCGCATTATTGGGATTCTGTCCCATTTTGGGATCTATCACATCACATTTTTTCACTTACTCCTCAGAAAAATCGATTTCATCCTTTAATTAAAGGTCATTTACCACTTACCCGATTCCTGTTAAATTTTTTCGAAGTAAATCACTTCAACTCGAAATGAGGAAAAAATATCTTCAGAGAACTTTTTTGTGTAACCATAAAAATGTAGGAACATATCCCAAGTGGAAAAATTATAGATAGCCTAAAATAGTATATGAAATAGTATAATAATAATGATAATTGAAAAATAATATTAATCTATATAATTTTCGACCGAAAATATGACGTTTACAAAATAATTCAATTTTTCACGAAATAGTGGAATTTTCAACCTAAAAAGATATGTTTTCAACCATATAATCAAATTTTCAACAAAAAAAAGTTCACCTTCAACCAAAATGATGAATTTTTAACCAATAGTTTTCTACTATAAACTTTTTTTCAAACAAAAAAAAAACAAAAAAATTGAACTTTCAGTTCAAAAGGACACATTTTTAACAAAACAATTGAATTGAGGTGGACATATATGACTTGAATAACAAAATAGTTGGATACTCAACCAAAAAGATCAATTTTCTACCAATATATAAATTAAAAAAAATACATGAATTTTCAAAAAAATAGTTCAATTTTCTACTTAAAAAAAGTTTTTCAGCGACAAATTAAATTTTTATGCTTTCCGTTTAAAAAATTAATTTTCAATAAAAAAGAATGAATTTTCAACCATTTGAATTATTACCAAAACACAATAATTTTTGACAAAATAGTTGATTCGTCAACCAAACAGATTTAACAAAGTAGTTCAAATTTCAACCACGTAGTTAAATTTCCAATAAAAAAACACGTTTTCTTCCAAGAAGAATAATGTTCTATCAAAAAAGACAAAAATGTTTTTAAAAAATAGGTAATTCACTACCAAACAATTAAATTTTTAAACAAATAGTTTAATTTTCAACCAAATAGATGATTTTTCTACCAAAATATTTGAATTTTCTACAAAGCAGTTGAATTTTTAATCCGAAAATATGAAATTCACACGAAAAAAGTATTTTACAACCAAAAAGTTGACTTTTTTAATAAAATTATAAATCTTCAATAAAAAAATGATTTTTTCACGAAATATTTCTTTTTCAATCGAATTGTTTATTGTTTTACCAAAAAATATTAATTCCCAACGAAACTTGTAATAGTTCATATTTCAACATAAAAAGATTTTTATCTATATCCAAAAAGGATGAAGTTTCAACCAAACAGATGAATTTTCTACCAAAGTAGTTGCATTTTCAACCAAAAATATGAATGTAAAAAAATAGTAATAATAATTGTCTACCAAATAGTTCAATTTTCTACCCAACTGTTGAATTTTCAAGCAAAAAGGGCGAATGTTATACAAAGAATTTGAATTTTCAATCCTAAAATATGAAATTCTAACAAAGAAGGTCATTTAGAAGCAAATAGTAGAATTTTTAACGAAAATTATGAATCTTAAACATTGATACATATTTCCAACAAAAAAGATTTTTATTTGAAATAAGAAAGTTTGGAATTCTATAAAAAGGGCGAATTTTGAACAAAATAGTCCAATCGTCAACCATATTAGTTTAGTATCAAGCCATACTTGGCATTTTTACATCAACAAACAAATTTTTAACAAAAAAAAAAATGAATTTTACACATAAAAACGAATTTTCAGCAAAAAACAATAATTTTCAAATAAATTGTAGAATTTTCAAATCTGAAGCATAAATTTTTAATCAAAAATGGAATTGTTATATTTTTAGTTTAAAAAATGTATTCTAAAAAAAACATATTCTCAACTAAAGAGATGAATTTCAATCTAATATGATGAATCTTCAACAAAAACAAAATTAACAAAATAGTTCAAGATTCCATCAAATATTTGAATTTTCAATAAAAAAAGATAAATTTGAACCTAAAATAGAATAGTTTTCATTTAAAATTTTCATTTAAAAAAAATGAATTTCCAACCAAGTAGTTGAATTTTTGAAGAAAAAGATGACTCTTCACCAAAATAGTTGCATCTTTAATATAATTATTGAATTTTTAAATAAAGAAGATGAATTTCGAACTAAAAATATAATAGTAGACTTTTCAACCAAAAAGAATGAACTTTTAACAAAAATAGTTTAATTTTATATCAGAATCTATTAATTCAGTTCGAATTTGAGCGTAAAAATAATAAAAAAGGGCAAAAGGAGGGATTCTTCAAAAAGGGGGAAAAAGGGGGAATAGAGAATAGTTTTGAAACTCGTTTCATTATTTTCGAAGTGTACCGTTGCAGGGCCACCTTTCGTAAAATTTGCAAACGCTGTAAAAATTTATCACCAGGAAACGTACTAAATATTATCTAAGTTCGTAATGTTACTTGCACTGTCCCCCTTAAATGTTTCTTAGTACCTTTTATTTAATTCCCCAAATTTTTAGCTTGATATCTCATTTTGTGTGGACATGAGTTATTACGAAAAAATGTCGGGAAGGTATGATTGTACAATTTTTCTTCTTATTTTCAATTTCAATAGCATGGAAAAGCTACAGAATGGGGCAGAAAGAAACTCAAGATGAAGTTTTTATTTTCTCCAATTATTCTATGAATTTCTATTAGTTCGGCTCAAAACCTCCTTAAAATTGTATAAAAAAGTTAATGCTGTGAAATGAGACTAAGCGGATTCATTCTTTCGGTTTTTTACAATGAAGTACAAGAAGGAATTTAAATCATTATTTTCACTTTTTGAAGATTGTGAAATGCGTTTTTGATCTCTTAAACGGAGTGATTATCAAGGTAAAAAGTTTTCGTTTGGTTTCTCGTGAAATACTATGAGCCGCTTTCTACCAAAAAAAAACGAAAATTTTTACAAAAATTATTCTGCAGAACGAAAAATATACTTTTTTTATGTGAAAAATTTCATAAATCTTGTTCGAGTGCTACAAAATATGATCGATTGCACAAATTTCTACACATTTAAAAAAAAATTACACAAATTTCCAAAACTGAGAATCTCGTACGGATGCACTTTTTATTCGATATAACTAACGAAACGGCACCAAAAAAGATTATAAATCAATCTCAAATTCTGTTATTTGTAGAAAGAGATAACTAATTCTAAAAAAATAAAGTTATGGGTAAGCCAGTTTCTCCCAAACGCGCTGCTCAGCCGCATTTTACAGTATGATTAGCTGGTCCAGGAAATTTTTTTTTTTTAAATACGCCATTTAACAACTATCTTATGCTATTAAAACTTCAAATAACAAAAATGTTTCATAATTTACTATCAAGTATTACTATTAAATTCCGTAGGGCTCCATTACAGCAATTTTTTAATTAATTATTTGAGTGATAATATTTAAATACGTTACATTTTTTCACTTGAGAAATGAAATAAACTCACTATATTAAAATATACTTAAAGAGCATATATAATTTGTTTAAGCTTTAAATTAATCCTGATTTAAACAAATTTAAACAAATATTTGAAACTACTGCTTCGCCATATAAAACATTGTTTTCTCAACTAATATTCATCAATTTTACTACAGGACTAATTTATTTTTTAGACAGATATTTAATGGTTCTAATTTTGAAATATCTTCAATTCTTTAGAACTACATTCCATTTTTCTCAACATTTTTTTTTCAATTGTGTATATAATTTGTTATGAATTCTGAGACTGATTAAATTAAATTAATTAATTAATTAAGGTGAACTATGGGGCTTATAGACGTGCTAATATTAAACGATCATTGTTCAATTTTCAGAATAACTTCAAAAATTATTTAAAATATCAGAAAATGCAAGATCATATTCTATTTATGCTAATGAAGCGAAAAAATAATCATTCTACTTTGTTTAAAAATATTAGATATTAAAAACAAATTATTATCAATGCAGGCATCCTCGTAATATTTAGCGATATTACATTGAATAAATGCCATCATTGACATTTAAATAAAACTTCATTAAGTTCGTCAATATTTTTTACAATTGAGAGAATTTAATGCCGTCGCTTCTCTGGATATTTATATAAATACTACCGTCAATATTCAAATTAATTTCAAACTAATCTTTTTGTTTATGAAAACAATATTCAAACTCTCATTTTCTTCTTTTTAAGGAAGCTAGTTTCAAGATTTGGATATTATTTTATGAATTTTTCAAGTTAATCTTTACTATAGCTCTAATCTCTTATTGAATACTCTATTTCAAAATTAATTTAATTAGGTTTTAAGGTCAGCAATAATTAAATAAACCAAACTTAAAAAGTTATTAGTTTCGAAATTTGGAAAGTTCTAAAAATTTTAAATCGTGATTTCATGGTTTACAAAATAAAATCATACCTTGGACTGTTCAAAATCCAGTTAATTGGATCATTGTTTCTTAATATTTTAATTCTCATCCATAATATTTTACGTGTTGCAAAAACTTATCCTTGTCAGCAATAAGTTTTATTACACCTCACGAAAACTTTTGTATTCACACTCTCAATTCCTAAATCTAAATTCCTTTTAAATCATTTTTTTTTTTTTCAATTCGAATCGATTTGAAACTTTGAACTTGAAGAATATCAAACTGTTTTAATCAATTTTTCTTAGAACTTTGTTCGCTAAAGCTTAAATAATAAGACACTATCGAAACATTTTTGGTCAATTTTCACAATAATCTCAGATCTCTTTATAAAACCACGGTTGTTTCGATGAACTTGAAAACATGACAAAAAACTCGAGATGGACCGTTTTTTGAACCGAAGCGCTTCGCAAGCTTACCGGGTACTGACTTAAATTTCGTCCCTAGGATACATCTAACAGTTTTGCGTTTGCGCTTGAACTGCCGCCCTGTCCTGGCCCTCTATATTTTCTCTTCTCACACAATAATTCAAAATCACTTTATCGACAGAAAAATGGTCTTTTAAATTACAATGATATATTTTTTTTAATTATCCGTAACTCATTATTTTACTATTGCATTATCAGGACTCAATAAAATCTCTATTAAAACACTTTAATGTCGAAATTATCTGACTGCATGTCGATAATGTAGATTTCGAAGAAGTTCATATCAAGGGTGGGAAAACTATTAACAAGGGGTAAAATATTTTTGACCTACTGCCGATGTTATGCGACTTCTGTAAATTATCTTTCGATCAGGCGCGAATCCAGATAAGTGACGGGTAACAGGGAAGGGGGAGGAGGGTCAGTGGAAGTAACGTTACGAACTTAGATAACATTTAGTAGATTTCCTGATAATAAATTTGATAGAATTCGTTTATTCTCTCTTTTAAAGAAACATATTCCTTCTCCACTTTTTCTCGTTTTTTCGCTGAAATCCGAAATAAATTAGAACCCGACAAGAAAAATCAACTACTTTTGGTTGAAAAGTCTACTATTATATTTTTGGTTCTGAGTTTGGATAAAAATTCTAGTATTCGGTTGAAAATATTATTATTTGGTAAAAAATGCAATTATCATGTTAAAAAGTGATCTTACTGGTAAACAATTCGGCTATTTTGTTGAAAGTTGAACTACTTTGTTAAAAATTCCTTTTTTTGGTTATAGATTCATCTCCTTGCTTGAAGATTAAACTATTCCATTGTTAGAAAATTAATATTCTGGGTTAAAAAATCATCTTTCGGGTTGAACTTGTTTGTTGAAAATTCATTTTTTTAGATTCATCATTTTATTTGAAAATTCATATCTTTTGCTGAATATGTAACCATTTTGTTGAAAATTCGTTTTTTTTTTGTGTTGAGAATAAATTTTTTTTGACTATCGGCGTAACTATTCCATTTTTGGTTGAAAATTGATATTTTTTTATTGAAAATTGATATATTTTGTTAAAATTTCGTCTATTTTGGTCAAATATTAATCTTCTTGGTTAAAAATTCATCCTATTTGATCAAAAATGCAACTGTTTGGGCCTAAAATAATCTGGTTTGGTAAATGGTTCAAAAATTTGGTCCAAAATTAAACGATTTAGTTTATAATTAACTTTTTTGTTAAAAATTAAGCTATTTTCAGGAAAATTAAACTTTTCAGAAGAAAATTTAAGTTTTTAGAAGAAAATTGAATTTTTTGGTAATAAAATTATCTTTTTGGGTTAAAAATTCAACCGTTTTGTAGATAATTCGTCCTTTTGATTTTAAGATTCCACCATTTTGTTTGAAAATTCATTTATTTTGTTGAAAATTCGTGTTTTTTCGTAGAATAAGTCAACTTACAACCGAATAGTATAATCATTTTCAACAAAATTGTTGGATGATTAACCTAACCAGATCAATTCAGACCCAAACAGTTGCATTTTTAATCAAGAAGGATAAATTCTTAACCAAGAAGATTAATTTTCGACGAAAAAAAAGAATTTTTAACAAAAAGCATGAGTTTTTAACTATAAAGCATGAATTTTTAATGAAAAATATTAATTTTCAACCAAAAATTGAAGTTACATTGTGAGTTTAAAAAGTTAATTCGCAAGCAAAACAAAAAACAAATTTTCAACAAAATAGTTACATTTTTAATAAAAGGGATGAATTATCAAGAAAAATTATGAATCTTAAAAAAACGCATTTTGAGCAAAAGCGTTCAAATCAAAAGATGATTTTTTAACACAGAAGATTAATCTTCTACAAATAGAATAGTTGAATTTTTAACCAGGGTTCTCGCGCTTCGCAACTCGATAATGTCCAAAATGCGAACTGCTTTTCTGCATTATGTTCAACACTATTATATAATATATATTATTATTGCATTTATTCATATACCGTGGCCTGGGATTGCTTATTCAAATATTGCCAAATAAAGTACAACTTTTATTTATCACGATTACTCCAATATTTGTTCGTTATTTTGCATTAAATATTATTCTCAGCTTCCCTAAATAATGTATCATTTCGATAAATTTATATTATTCCAATTCATAATATACATTGGTATCAAAACAAAAGTTTTTTCATTGTCTTGTTTTTATGATTAAAAAAAGCACGCATCCTATAAAAAAAAACAATTTTGTTATTGAACATTTAATTACAACTTGTGTCGTTTTTGCATACATTTAATTTGTTTATTTTTTAATTTATTTTTTACGATTTAAACCAAAGATACTCATCTTAGCGTAAGAGGCAGGCATTCTAAGAATAGTTGTAGATATAATTTACGCGAAAAATTGTGTTAAATAAAATGTTATTGTATCTTGTGTCGTTTGTCCAAAATTTATTATTTTATTTTCAATGTATCTTCATAAGAAAGGTTAATAACAAATTTGTGGATCTTTTTTGGTTGAACCATTCTTTATCTTTTAATTTTTTTCATCTCTTGTGTCATTTTTCAAAAATTTAATTTTTTTATTTTCAATCTTATTTTTCACGAATAAAAGAAAAACTACTCGTCCTATCTAAAAATGATTAATAACAAATTTATAAATCCTTTTTGGGTGAACAACTTTTGTCTATTTTTTTTCGTACCTTATGTCACTTTTCAAAACATTGAATAGTTTTATTTTTAATGTTATTTTTTACAATTAAAACGAAAATTACGCATCCGATCAAAAAATTGATGAGCAACTATTGTCTATTCATTTTCTTCATAGCTTGTGTCGTTTTTTCAAGAATGTAATTTTTCTTATTTTCAATGTTATTTTTCACGATTAAAACAAAAACTTCGCATCCTATCAAAAAATGATAAATAGCAAATTTGTAGCTCTTTTTTGGGTAAACATCTTTTGTGCATTTATTTTTTTCGTAGCTTGTGTTGTTTGTCCAAAAATTTAATTTCTTAATTTTTAATGTTGCTTTTTATTGTTCATTGTTTTTTGTGCGATCAAAATTTGCAATCATTTTCTTTCTATCGAAAAAAGTCGTGAAAATAAATAGTTCGACTTTCCGAGTACTACAGATTACCGTACGTAGAATTTCTAAATCTTGAACAAAATTGTCTCAAAAATTTTGTAAATGCTGAAACTTTTTGAATTTTCATCCAAAATAGCTGCTTAATGAACTAGACCTTCATTTTTGGTCCCTTAAAACGTGTGCCAAAGCACAATCCAATCCAAGTAGTCTTTCATAAGTTATCCGGTATACAGTCGACGACAACGACAACAACGACAACGACGACAGGCAGACACATCGTAAAACCTGCTGTTTTTTTTCGAATTCACGGGGTTTCGAAATACGAAGATTCCAAGTAGCTGAATTTTTGACCAAAAAAAGGTATTTTGATTAATTTTTCGGAGTTTCAGCAAATTTCAGATCTCGTCCTATACTTTCGCTCCATTGACTGAAGTCAGGTGGGACTGACGTTATAACTGGACTCTCCACCTTACGACGACTGGCTTATTATTTTGGACATGATTTTTTTTTCACTCAAAAAATACATTAAGATGGTAGTTGGGCATATACTTTAAATAATAAGCAATACAAACAATCGGAATGGATTGAAACTTTGGTTGACGAAAGGCTTGCTTCTGGTAAAGGTAAATTTTCAGGTGACGAATGAAGACTGGGTGTTAGGAATGCTAGAGGGATGAATGAATATAAAGATTGACAATTACGAGAAACGATTCACGAAAGGAAGCAAGTTATCTTATGTATACCTGAAACAAAGAAAAAGTCCGTTAAATAACGGACTCGAACTATGGTCAGGAGTAGATAGCGAATCACATGGTTTCCAAGGAGTCGCTCTGATTATGAATGAAAGAGCAACACAGCATGTCAACGAGAATAAATTTGTATTTCGCAGATTGTTGTGGGTTAGAATGAAAGTGGGAATCAGAAGATTATTTATCATAACTACGCCCCAGTTGATGGCGAAAGGAGTGAGGTAAAAGACGCCGTCTGGCACCTTTAACTGATACTATAGGCACTTGCGATCATGGGGAAAGAATCATTCTACTAGGCGATATGAATGGATGGGTTGGGGTCCAACGCGTAGGTACGGAAGGTGTGCTGGGTAATTTTGGAGATCAAAAAACAAATAGTAACGAAGACAGATTGGTTAGCATATGCTTGGAAAAGGGATTGTTTATTAGAATTACTTGGTTTAGGCATAAAACGATCTACTTGTACACCCGATACAGAGGTGATAGCTGCAGTATGATTGACCTCGTTATTGCAGATGAGAGGCCAGAAAGACGAATAGAACTTACAGATAAGATAAATGAACGCCTGGATAGAACAACTTGGGAGGCGCTAATACACAATAAAGATATAAAGGGCGGATGTAGAATGCTCCAGAAAAGCAGCGTTGAGAGTACAACTGAAGAGTGTGGCACTGCGGTTGTAAGAAGAATGACTGGAAATGCTTGGTGGAATGATGAAATCTGCTTAGCCGTTAACGAAAAGAAACAAGCGTATCTAAGAAAGTAGAATATCATAGATCTTGGCGATGAAGTGAGAATAAGACTAGAAAATGGTTACAGGGACAAGAACAGAAAAGACTAAATACTAGTTTTAAAAAGCCAGGATAAAATCAAAGCGTAAGAAGAAAAGAAAATGGAAAACGGTTTCGAAGAATATAAGAAAATATTTCATTGGCACGTACGCAAGGACAACAAGAAAGAAAGTAGTAGTACAGAGTTAGTCGGCATTAGAAATAGCAAGCCTGAAATAGTGTATGAAGATCATGTTCGGATCAGATATTCAGCTAGAGACAAATCATCGAAAAAAATTTGAAGAAAAATAAAAAACTCTTCTGTGCATTTGTTGATCTGTAAAAAGCGTTTGATAAGGTAGATAGGAGTAAGCTTTGGGAAGTCCTTAAAGTGTGCGGAATCAGTGGATGGCCCCTTAAAGCAATAAAAACAGTATATGCAAGTAGGAAAGAGAGTGTGAGAGTAAATGGGCAACTGACTGACTGGTTCGACATTAGGCAAGGTGTTAGATAAAGACGAAGGTGCGTGGGTTAGCGTTTGCAGAGGATAAGGTTGTTATGGCAGAGTTGACCGAAGACTTGCAAAGAATGTTGAGCATACTGAATACCAGCATAAAAAATATGAGTCTTAAAATTAACGAGCATAAAACAAAAATTGTGGTGTTTGAATGAACGGATGAAGAAACAGTATGCAACATTATCTTAAGCTATGAGTGGATTGAACACATGTATGTTGGAAGTTCATCTACTACTGACAGATAGATCGATGGTTAGATAGCCGTGCGTATAAATTAGGGTAAAGAGGTTATCGGCAGTGTATGAGCCATTACCAAAAGTGAAATTATAACAAATAAAGATCAAATTGCAATATATAATTTTGTACTTGCACCCACTGCGCTGCACGTTAACGAAACATGGACCTATCAAGAAAACGATGAGAGTAAAATTAACGCGGTGGGCATGCAATACGTGCGCAATGTGTGTGGCAAAATGCTAATGGACAAAGTCAGTAATGAGAGGATTCTTGAAGAATGTGGTGTAGAGGAGACACTGTTTGACAGGAATGAAATAAATTTGTTGAGATGGTTTGGGCATTTTGAGAGAATGAAAGGCGAATGACTGACGAAACAAGGATATCTAGGCAAAGTGAATGGCAGCGTGCCCAGATGCAGACCGAGGAGAGAATGGTGAAAATGTGTGAATGAGACATAAAATGAAAAGAAATAAAAAGCCACGAAAATGTATGGATATAAAGGAAACTAAAGAGGTATGTCAGGACAGATATGTGTTCTGAGAAATAATAAGAAGGAAAGAAATCTCAGTAAATTACTTATTTCAAAGCACAATTTAGTAAATCTTCACAATTTTATACGACTTCATTTAGAAATTATAAATAAAAAAACGCGAAAAATGTCTTGTCACGCAGCTGGCCCAAACTGCAAGTTTAAAATGAAAAATTGCTAAGTAATATTATAAGATCATTTTTCACATTTTTGAGATTCACATATATCACTTATATATAGTTGAAATAAATAAAAATCAGGAGTAGAATTCAATATTTTAGAGTTAAGGATTTCAAAAATCACTTCAAATTCTACCCCACAAGTTAAAAATATTGTACTATTATTATTATGTTATTCATTATTAAAAAGAATTATTTAAACTATTCATAAGGAAGACTGAAATGTTTAATTTTATACTTATGACAATTTTAGTATATTTAAAAATTTATCAACGTTGATTCCTCATAACCATAAATATGTCACGCGACCTATGGCAACATGTATAATTCATATCCATCAGAAATACATTGTATTATATTTTGATACTATCTTTGGTTACGGATCAGTATAGTTCAGGAATATCAGAATCAGCAAGTGTTTCTGAGATTTCAAAAAAACTTCGTGAAATTATAGTGCTATATAAGAGACATTTTGGACCCGAAGGATTTTTGTAAATTTTCAAAATTTTGGGAGCTACGCGATACTGAATCTTTGGGTTGGATATTTTTGAATTATCGACATTTCTGGAACCAATAATTGAATTTTGATGAAATTCGGAGATATTAGAGGTCAAATAATAAATTTTTAAACTATAACCCTTTCAATAAAAAATTGCGAAATATTGCCTCAAAAAAGTCCAAACAAATTTTTGATTCAATTTTTCGTGAAATACTTCCCTTTTAATGTTTGTTAAATCGGTATATGAAGATTTCTTGTGAAATCACGTTTCATTTTCAAAAAATAGATGGACACTCTTCTGCTTCCGGAGATATCGTTATTTTAGTGAGACCCTTCGTTGCGGGGTGCTGCCAGTGTCGCCATTCACAGATGATAGAAGCTGCATATTTTGTTTTATCTTTTCGGAAAAAAATTTTCCATGCTTAAGTCCCTTTGGGTTGATACTTAGGGGTTACGCGAAATAAAAAATGTGGTTGACTTGTAATGATAATTTTAATAAACAAGTTCTGTTAACAAACATTGAATATTATATATTGCTCATTTGTAAAAGATATTTCGGCATTAATATTACTTACTTTTATTGACAAAGTGATATTTGATCATAAACATATGTGTCCTGATATTATTTGTTAATTTTAAGAACAAAAATTATGTAAACAAATTCGCAGTGTGGACATTTGAAGTAAGAAAAATCTGCTCGCGGCGCGGGCACATCCTCATCGCGCGCTGCACGCGCTGCTCGCAAGTTTTAGCGCGCCTACGCGACTGTTGTTTCTACACGCTCGGTCTTTGTATTTCCCTTACATTTGTGCGCATGCCTTTTTAAATTAAAGGCCAAAGCATCGACAATTGTAATTTGGTGATTGTGAATTCTCTTTTGTTAAAGTTCCTTCGGCCTTAACGAACATATTTTTATGGCGTATCCCGTGCTTCGCACTAAATTTTGTTTAAAATGTGAACTTTTCTACATTATGTTTTACACTATTATACCAAATGTATATTTTTCATGATGAATTTAATATTTGTTCCTTATTTTGTACTAATTTTTATTCTCAACTACCCTGAGAAATGTATCATTTCAATAAATTTATATTACTACATACGTCTTATTGAAAAATGACTCAAATACAATTTCTAGACCTTTTTGAGGTGAATAATTTTTCTTATTAATATTCTTTCGTGTCTCTCATAGTTTAAACAAAATAGTTTAAACACAATCCATGCACGTAATCAAAAAAATGGTCTGTAATAAATTTGTAGACCTTTTTAAAGTGAATAATTTTGCTTTTCAACATTTTTTGCATCTTGCATATTTTGAGCGGAGAAGTGAATTTATTATTTTTTAAAAAGCTTTTTCGATGGATAAAATCAGAACCGTTGGTCAAAAATGGGTGGTTAACGAACTCATTCTTTCTTTTTAGGCCTTAAAATAGTGTGCCAAAACACAATCTAATCTGATAAATCTTTCGAAAGTTATCGTTCCTACACGTTACTACCTACAGACTACAGACATACACCTTCGTAAAAATCGTTTTTTTTCTGACTCAGGGGTCTCAAAAAGTGGAGATTTGATGAAAACCGACTAACAGTCAAATTTGAAATAAAACCAATAACTTCTCATTAGGATGAGAATGTAAAAGTGTTATCTCCTAATTGTCCTTAAATTATATTGCCAGTAAGGTTTAGTGTTGAAAATATATTATAATATATTTTCAACACTTAACTTTATAACTCGAACAATTATTCAATATTATTTATTAAATTGATAAATAAATTGTATAAACAAATGATGACTGTAGACATTTGCAGGCATAACATCATGTCACTGCTAACACTGGCTGACAATTTTTCATACAATTTGTTTATGAAATTAACAAAAAATACTAAATGACAAACTGTCCTTACTAAATTCTGAATTTGCTCTAGCAACATAGATTAAGGACAATTAAGAGATAAAATTATTTTTTATTGATTTCAAATGTTCATACTGGGAAGTAGTTTACATCATTTTTTTCTTCAATTAACAAATAATATCGAGAGACGTATTTTTATAATTAAGTATGACTTTGTCCATAAAATTAAGTAATAATAATCCCGCAATATTTTTTACAAATGAGCAATCTATAATGTTTACTGTTTGTTAATAGAAATTGTATATAACAATTATCATTACAAGTTAACAATTTTTTTCAGTTCACGCACATGGGAAAAAATTTTCCAAGAAGATAAAATAAAATTTGCAGCTTCTATCGCTTCTATCGGGAGTCTTTCACGCAACATTGAATGAAAAATTTGTTTGGATTTTTTTTCAGGTAATATTTCGCAATTTTTTATTCAGCGTTTTACAGTTTAAAAATTGATATTAGGATCTCTAATACCTTCAAATTTCATAACAATTCAATTATCGGTTACCAAAATGTCGATAATTCACAAAAATTCAATCCAAAAATTCAATATGACGTAACTCCCGAAATTTTGAAAATTTGAAAAATTGCTTTGGGGCCAGAATGTCTCTTATATGGTACTATAATTTCACTAAGTTTCATCAAAATCGGAAGACCACTTACAAATTCTGATATTCTTGACGTATTGCTCTTACGCTTGATTATAAAAATATATTTTAGGCAGGTTAGATATTTTTTTGTTTTCGAAAATCTCATTTTCTAAAATGTTCTACTTTTTGGCAATCACCCTTAACAATTTTAATCCTATATGTGTATACATATATTTTTTTACTGTGAATATAAAACCAATGACTTCGGGATTCCACCATTAGTTTCGTTTTAAGACTGAAAATTAATCAATTTAATCACTTTTTTTGGATATCTTTTGGTATGATTTTATAAACAACCCTGGCAAAAGTATTCGCGTGAAAATTCAAATCCTAATTCTTATTAATAAATATGAACATCTATTTTTAAACATTTAAAAATAAACGTCATGTTTATATAAATAGGAAAAATTGAAAATAACGAATATGTTCATAAATAGGTGTTCGCATTTATTAATTAGGATTCAGAAAATACCATTAATTTGCGATATTACAAGATAATCATTTTTTTTAACAATTAAAAATCATTTTAACACTTAGCAGTAGGTTAAAAAAAACTAAGAATTAGGAGGAAGTAATGGAACTTATTGAACAAAGCACAAAAAAACGTTCGTATAACTTTTTCCTGTCTGAAGTTACATTGAAACAATTATAAATTGTTAAAACAATAAATAGACAAATGATATTTTAAAAATTCACTCTTCACATTAACAACGCATGTCGAGATTTATTGTTAAAAAGTTATATTCAAATAAAAATTTTTTTTAAACAATAAACAAACCATTGAAATAAAAATATAGATTCCAAGTTCATTAAATAGACTACAGAATTCATAAAATACCCGTATAATTCGCAATATTCTATGGAAATAAAATGGTTGAAGTAAACAAAAGTGTTTCAAACAATGAAAAATTAATTAGTAAATACATTAAATTTTGGAATTTATTCATTCATGACGTTCTATGAGAAAAATAAGGCAAAATCAATAATTAAGCGCGATTTTCCGCAAAATCTTTATTGCATTTTGTTAGTAACACTCAACCAAACAATGAGATTGTACACAATTGTAAAGAGTCCTTCAAAAAATAAAATTAGCACAATTGGATAAGAATTGCACATTTCATCGAAAATTGAAGCTAAAATACAAGAATCTATATATTTTTTGTTAAAATAAATAATTTTAACCTAAACAATTTGAATCTAATGCACGCTTAAATTACTTCTTAAAATTCGCAGTAATTAACATTGGGTCTATCCAATTTTTATAAATTGTAAATACTAGACTATTGTGTTCTCAAAAATAATTTAATTGCCTAAAAAAATGTAATTGTTTAAAAAATGATTTTAAAAAGGCGCATCTAGATATTTCGAAGACGAATCCAAAGGTGTATTTGGTTTTTTTGATCGGATGGTTAGTTTCTTTATAAAAATTACAAAAGTTTAAAATCCATATGGGATCACGCAAATGTACATTTATGTCGAATGATCGATTGGAAATAGATTAGTAAAAACATATTAGTAGATGAAACATGTAAAATCATGAGGTTTACATTTCAATTAAACAATTTTTCAATTCAAAATGCTCGATATGACTTTTTCTGAGTTGTAAAAGCTTTATTTTTAAATTCTCGACATTTGACCTTCTCTGATGTAAAAATGTTTGATTTAGAAGGGTTTCAATTATAAATATTGCACAATATTTACTACTTTAAATTTGAAACTATTTAATTTTGTGTGCATAATTCGTAAATTTGCTAACTTTGAATGCTTTGAATTTATAATCATTCAACTTTAAAGTTTTGTAATTTCAAATCATACAATATTGGGGGATTATATTTTTATTTGACAATTTCGAATAATTGAATTTTACATTCTTAATTTTGATATTTTCAAATAAGAAATTGTTCAGCACAAATCTAGGGATTCCAAACGTAAACAGGCAGGGCCGCATGAATCATTTCTGTTGGATTTGGACGCATGACGCAACCTGATGCAACTAAGGCGCTGAAAGTGCAGCCCTAATGCTGTTTGTCACGCTTGACTGAGCATCGTATCTCTCCCGATCTCTCGGCTTCCCTCATCGCCAAATTGCCGGAATTGCAGAATTGCCGGAATGCACAAATCTAGTTTACGAAAATCCAGGTTTCAGTGTGTTAATTTCTACAAATTTAGTTTTAAATTCTTTCGCGATTTCAAAGTCAATTACCGAGGCTTAGAAAATACAATTTATACAATGTCTTAGGCTTCTAATAAAAAATTTTCTTCTTCAAACATTTTGCATGAAATCTTTGTGTTATTTTTTTGTTGAATTTTTATTTTATAATAACCTTTCATTTTTAAATTTTGATTTAGTCAATTTCGGAAAATTTAAATAAGACAGCATTTATTTATTGTTTTTAACACAATTTAATGTCTATAAATGTTATATAACAATAACTCACAATGAAGTATAATTTAGTTTCCTTAAAAAAGACAGTTGTTTGATGTTTCTTTGATAAACTCGCTTCAAAATCAATTCGAGAATAAAAATGTAAGGAAGGTAATTTTCAAATGCTCAATCAGTATTTTATTATAGTTCCTTTCTCGATGCAGTTTGATGAGAGACTGATCTCTCAAACCATAAAATTAGCCTAAAAAATATTACCACCTTTACCAATAATGAAAGAGCCTATTGATTAATAAAAAATTTATTTCGTTTTTTAGACCATTATTATATGTTGAAAGCTTTTCTATTTGTCCAATATGTTCGGGGATGTCTCAAATTGAAGATCTTAATATTGGATGAAATTTTCTATGTCATATTGATTTCCTTATGTAATAAGAGGTTGAAAAATGATAAAAAGTGGGAAATTTTATTTTTAGACTAGTATACTGCCGTTTAAATTAAGAAAGCAGTAACTACAGTTGGGATTGGTCACCTAATTCGCAATTGTGTTTCACTTAAATATATTATAAAACATGCTTTTATTCAGTCTTATTTTCTTGGGATTCTCCCTGTCATTACGCACTTCAAAATATCTCTAATATATGTGCTCTTTCCCTTTAATAATTTCTATAATGAATTTTAGAATTATGTCGAAGAATTATTTTAAAGCTTAAAATAAAAGTTTTAACATAAAAGCATAAATGTTTTTGAAAGTGCAGTGTTTTAAAAATGAATATGAATTATATATTCTAATCGATATCCAACAGATTGCGGCTCTCAGCTATCTCTCTAACCCTTTTCCAAATTTAAATTTTGAATATCTTGAGAGTTAAAAACATGAAGATGAATATTTCGAATTTTTTGATGAATGAAACAATTTTAATTGTAAAAAATGTAGGAAAATTGTTTAAGTTTGGAAATTATAACGGGGGAAGCACAAGGAAAAATAATTATTTTGTCTTTCAACACCAGCTGATATGAGCATTTGTATATGCGCCAGGGTGGTCCAAAAATGCATTGGAATGTTTTTTCTCCAAATTTTCATGTATATCGTCCCCAAATTTGTTTAAATCTACACAAAAAATATATGCGTTTTTTTATATTTAGAGTTTCCCCAAGCCCCATGAATTTCAACAAGTATTTCCCATAAAAAAATAACACTTTTTTTTAATTTTATTCAGAATCATTAATATTAGGTAATCGAGTTGAAACTCAACACTTCTTTTCGCAATTAGATATAGAATAGAAATTAATAATTACTTTTCAAAGAGCACCCCCATAAGTCTATTTCATGGGGCCCCAAAAAAACCCCAAAAGTATATAATTGGGTTTTGCGAGTTTCTGGCGCTGATTCTGATTTTTTTACGTTTTTTTTCAATACAAATTCTTTCTAATATATGAAATACTACTTTCTATTGATGATTAGATGTTTCACATAAATTTTTCAAGAAATTTAATATTATTTTAGCAATTTTCTTTTAGAATAAAGTTAGAAAATCGCGGGTTTTCAGAATTTTTAAACCTTTTTTCAACTTTTCAAGTATAGCGAGGCAATAATCAATTAAATTTAGCAGAACAATTTTTCATTTTTATTTTTAATAATATTCTCTTTGAATAATGCAAGAAAGTTGCGGAGTTTTCTAAAATATTCAACTGTTTGTCCACTTTTCACTTAGAGCGAGGTAAAAATCAATGCAAGTTAACAAAGATAATTGTTAAAAAAAGTTATTATTGTTTATAACTATCTTATCTTAGATAATTAGTAGAAAGTTTTAGCTTTTCTCCGAAGTTTTTAATTTTGCTTTGGCTTCTTAGTTATAAACAAATAATGAATGAACTATAGAGATAATAATTTTTTAAACAATCTCTTTTTTATGGAAATATATTTTTCTAAAATAAAACAGATATTTGAAATAGTCTTCAAATTTTCTATATGGATCACATTAAATGTTTAAAAATGCAAATTCCTAGCATTACTCTGAAGGAAGATAGACATAAACCATAATAAATTGTTTAAACCATTATATTTGGTACCTCGCATTAATTATTATCTCACTAAGTAAAAAGTCGACAAAAATTCCAAAATTTCAGAATAATCTGCAACTAATCTAGCATAAATATAGAAAAAGATAGTTATGAGCTATGGTAAATTTTTTAAATAAATACACTTGTTAAATTTCATTAAATATTATCTCACACTAAATGAAAAGTAGTCAAGAAGTTGAAAATTTCAGAAAAAACTGCAACTTTCTAACAATATTCAACGAGAATATTGTTTAACATAACAATACATTGTTTAAAATAACAACAAATTGTTGAAACAATTATTTTTGTTAACTTGCAATAACTATTACCTCACTGTAACTGAAAAGTGGACAAAAAGTGGAAAATTGTAGAAAAAACTGCAACTTTGCAGCATTATTCTAAGATAATATTATTATAAATAATAATAAATTGCTTAAACAATAATTTTTGTTAAATAACTTTCAAACATCTAGTTGTCAGTAGAAAGTAGTATTTTACGTATTAGAAACAATTTTTATTTAAAACACCAAAAAAAAATCATAATTAACGCGAAAAGCTCGCAAAACCCGATTATTCACTAATGGGGATTTTCTGGGACCCCATAAAACAGATTTATGGGGGTGATATTTAAAAACTAAGTATTCGAGTGTCAACTCAATTCTACTAATATTGACGATTCTGAATGAAATTTACAAAAACTTCTTTTCTTCTTATGGGAAATATGTGTCAAACTTCATGGGGCCTGCGGAACCTCCAAATATCATTTTTTTCAACAACAATAAACGCATTTATTTTGTTGTGGATTCGAACAAATTTTGGTGCTGAAAATTCAACAACAATCAATTTTGGACTATCCTAATATGAACGAATTTTGGCGTGCAACTAAGCTAGTGTATTTCTAATAGCAACAGGTAAAAAAATGTATGATTTTCACTATATCTATATTGAATTTCACCTGATTGTCAGTGCGCGTTGATTGGATGGGAGTACCAATTGTGAGCAAGTAGTAAGAGTCGGCGTAAGGTCAGGCGCCGCGAGCGGGAGCGATAAAAGGGGATCTCGAGTGATGGAGCGCACAGTCGTCCGACACCCTCGCACGATGCAACGCGTCGGGATAATCCCGAATGGTCCCGAATTTCTTACCCCTCGCCCGTTTCTTCAATTCGTGCGCAACAGTTATCCATCAAGTTAATTCCTGCAAACCTCACCTTACAAACATTGTCACGCGGACGCGTGCGGTGAGTAAATATCTCACCATTCATAAAACTTCCAATTTATAACTATATAATTAATTGCATTATCAATTAATATCAATCGACAATAAATCAAAACCCATAAAACTTGTAGACAAATGTTTGTGAAGCTGTTTTATTCGATTTTAGAAAAAAAAATGATCCCGGCGGTCTGTAACATCTAATTTATTTAATAATTTACAAGTACACAATTTATTTCAGTATCTTTGTTCAAGTGTTTAAAAATACTGTTCATTGATTTAACAGTAATTCGTTTCCAAAGCAATGAACTAATGTGGAATTTGAGGTAATAATTTTACTTTGTGGAGTGATAACGTCGTGTTTAATATTAACTGTCGTTGTAATGCAGCAAATTTATCCATGCGGTGCAATAAACTTTTCGAGGCTATGAAACTCTCGAGTTGGCATGATTATGTTAGAGACGGTGTGGTATTTAATGTTATGGGGCTCAAACTTGTATGGCGAAATACGCGTACAAATTTCTGCGCCTTGTGCTTTGGACTGTGGATAGTCGTGTTAAATGGTTTGAAAGCTAATAGAGTTGAAAATTACGAAATAATCCCAAGGGTCGAAATAAGGGACATTCGCTGAGAAATCGGGCTGAAAATTAACTTCTTGTGGAATGTGAAACTATTTTTTTCTCTGCCTTTTATTTCAAAAACAATTTAAACAATTCAAATGTAGACGATTACACAGGAATAATCCCGAGCTTTTATGTTCTAAAATCGGATAGAAACGTTGCAGTGCTTTTATCCACGCGAAGATAAAAAAATTTTCTTTCTTTGAATTTAAGTATTAAAAAATATAATTAATATCGAACATCAAAGAGAAAAGAATTTTTGTTATGAAAAAGAAAGATTAGGGAAGTTTTTTAAATTAGGCCGATTTCAATTTGATAGCTTTTTATTTTGTATTTGTTGAGCACTCGTGGACAGTAGGGTGGTCCAACAAATTTTTTTACGAATTTTTATGGGGACACCCCCCAAATTTGTTACAATCCACCCAAAAATTAATCCATTTTCTTTTTTTTTGAAAAAAATATGATATTTAGGGTTGCCGCAAGCCCCATGAAGTTTAACATGCATTTCCCATAAGAAAAAAAGACGTTTTTGTAAATCTTATTCAGAATCCGTTTCGTTTTTGTTGTTTTCTTTTTTCTCCATCCCCGCCCTAAGTTTATTTTGGAGACTAAAAGGTAATGATCAGTAATAATTTTTAATTGAGAGCCTTAATGATAATTATTCAAATTTTTCTATCGAAAGCCTCCCAAATTGACAATAGTTTCAAACATTAAAAATGTCAGGGCAATTTCACTATAAAATCTTTCAAAATGACAAAATTTCATATTCTCAGTTTTAAATTTAATGATTTTGGAGTTAAATATTCTACACTGTTTGGTTTCAGTTTAAAGCGTACTAAGTTGTCTGCTTTTTAAAATTCTTCGAAATTTTTAATTGAAGTTTTAAAAAAATGAATCATTTAAAATTGAAACATATTTAATTAAAAGATTTCAAGAGCGAGTAATGATTCAAAATTTCAAAAATAAAATTAGATCAAAATTAAACTATCTGAAATTGAAACCTCAGTAATTGAATAATTTCTTTACTTTTGAATTGTTACAATTTTAGTGTTCTGAATTTGCATGTTGAACGTTGAATTTTCCCTTTTCATAAGATTTAATTTTGCAATTAAAATTTAAATGGTAGAATTTTGAAAAGTATAATAAAAAATTTGAAAATTTTTAATTAGACAATTTAAATTTACTATGAATCATTAAAATTTGTAAGGATTTGAGTATAAAAAAGTTGAATATCACAATATTTGTCAATTAAATTTTTTGCAGTTTTATATAAAGTTCCGATTCATTTAATTTTCAATATTCCGTACTAGCATTTTTTTCATTTTTAATATTTCTTATTTAAAATTACTTGATTTGGCTCGTGTTTTTTTTTAGGAATTGAATTTCAATGGGTTTTAATTGAAAATGTTTACATTTTGAACTATGTGAATGACGGTAAATTTATTTTTCGATCTTAGAAAAAATTGTGTAATACATTTTAATGCTAAATTATAGCTTTTTTATGTAATAAGAATTTCAATTCCTTTGAATTTTAAATCATCACAAATTATTAAATTTCTGATCAGAAGTTATTTAATTTTAATCGTTTCGAGATTATTATATTTTCGAAATTTTAATCTGAAATCATACAATTTCGAGATTCTTCAATTTAAAAAAATTGTTTAATTTTTAATGCTTTTAATTAGAAATTAACCCATTTCAACTTATTTCTAATAATGAAATTGTCCAATTTTCAACATTTTAATCTGAGATTTTTTACTTTTGAGAGCTTCTGGTTACAAATTTTTCAAAGTCAAATTATTCCATTTCAAAAGCTTTTAATAAGAAACAATACAAGTTCAATTCCTCTTCATTCCATTTGGAATATTGTCCTTTTTTCAAAACTTTACCTGATTTCAAATTTGTTGATTTGTAAAGTTTTCCATTCTAAAGTATTAATTATTATTTCAAAAATTTAAAAAACTACTCATATTTAAAAATTTGTTCAGTAATTGATTTTTTAATTGTTTATATTTTTTTTAATGTTAGGAAATAAAATCCCAGGGACGTGGACAGGCTCCTCGCGCGCGTGCATTTACTGCTCGTCCATTTAATAATAAAATACTTTTAAATTATTTATTTCATTATAGATCATAGTGAAAGAAAGTATGGACTTTGCGGGGGAAATTCAACGTATTTGAAACACATGGAACACCTTTCCACTTCTGGAATACTCCCCTTGTTTTGATTTCTATCCAGAGGGTGAGAATCACATCAGAGATTAAGCGGGTGTGGCAGAAGCGAAAGTTCCAGTGAAAAGTAACCATTAGGGATTGGAAAAAGGATGAAAAAATCTCCTGGATGGACGTGGACGCCCTGTGTGGTATATCAATCCTAACCTGGATTCTGAGACCTAAAGACCCACAGAGAGAGCCTTCCCGTCGTCCTCAATCCAAAAGAGCGATCGCTGGGGAAGGATCAAGAAAAATGATCCAGGAGAGCATCAAAGTAACCATAAAAAATTGCCCAGGGCACCCAAAAATTGGTCTCTAACCTCGCCTCTAACGTACTTTTGCCTACCCTTTTAATATTTTATAATAGCTATCTTCGTTCCTCCCTTTAAATCTTACCTGCCAGCTTAAGGGTCACTTCTCCCTTAAGTATAAAAATTCACCATTACGAATTGGACTCATTTAGTTTTTACAATATTATAAAGAATGAGTTTAAAGATTTGAAATATTGATATTTTAATATTTTCAAAATTTGGAACGGTTTATTCAGGGGTTTATAATAGGGTAGAGTAAAAATGCTAGAATTAATAAAATAGTTTCGGCCCAGTTTCTAAATAAAACTTTTTTCATTGTGTTAAGAACGTTCCAAAATCGTGAAAAAATAAAAAATTTCAAAATTCCTAAAAATGGAAAATTCTTATCCTGAAAAAGCAAAAGCTTCTTTGGTTCAAGCTGAAGAAATTTCAGGTTCGACATATTCAACTGATACATATTAAAATTTTATACTGCTTTCAAGTTTCGACCTGATTGCTTTTTAGTTTTAAGGGGTGTTGAATTTAAAACATGGATATTTGGATATTGTCTAATTTTTTAAATTGGAAATTTCCAAATTAAAAATTTTGGAAAATCTTCGAAATTGAAATATTTAGGAGCCTTCATATAGATTAGATGATGGAACAATAAACCCTTGTCTAATTTGAGTCCTTAGTCTCAATTCTGTGATAAATTCAAATTTTTCATCTTCCATTATTACCTGTACGTAGCCAGCATCACATTTTAAACTTAAATTTAAACACATTTAAACAATCTTCAAAGCATTTAAATTTTTATGAATTTCAAATGTTGTGTCGGTTTTAATATTTTCAGTAATAATCATTCAAATTGAAAGCTTAATATCAGATGAAACTTTGCGAGGTATTTGAAATTATTATACATATTAAATAATTTTTAATTCAAGCCTTGATAATTATAAAATTATATTTCAAATTGAACGGTTTAAAATTTGAAATTTTTTTGATTGAAATCATTCTGCATGCAACTATGTAGTAATAATTTATATTGAAAAGTTCAAAATTGTTTGGTTCGAAATTTGATCATTTCAACAGACTTCACATTCTTTCCCTTATTCCCATGACTTCCCTTTTTTTAATTTCTCTTTTTTCAAGAATCTTCCCCTTTTTATCATTTTTTCGCTAAAATACGAACTGAATTAATAGAACCCAATAAGAAAATCGGAACTATTTTTGATTAAAAGCTAATTCCTTTTACCTGAAAAGTCTATTGTTATATTTTCGGTACAGAATTCATCTCTTTTGCTTAATATTCTACTTTTTGGTTGGAAATTTAATTATTTTGTTTAAAAATGGACTATTTTGGTTAAAAGTAATATTTTTCGTCGAAAATTCAACTGTTTTGTTGAATATGTGTCTTTTTGGATAGAAAATTTGTCCCTTTTGATTAAAAATCCATCTTTTGGGTTGAAAATTCATTTTTCTTGGCTTCAAATAAACTGCTTCGTTGAAAATTCAATGTAGTTGACAAAAGTCCGTACTATTTGCTTGAAAATTCATCTATTTGGTTGAAAATGCAACTTTTTTTGTTTAAAGTGTAATATTGTTTTGTTTAAAAAATCGACTGTTTGGTTAAAAGCTCATCTTTGTTGGTTGATAATTCAAATATTTAGTTCAAAATTCAACTACACCAGACTCTCAGTTCATGAACGCGTGGTTTATGAATTCCTAGAATTGCTGGCCCCCGCAGTTTCTCAGGGGGCAGGGAGTGGGTCGGTTGCGACTCCGCCTCGGAAGGGACGCAGTGCACTTTTTACTAGTATTCAGTCGAGTATATTGCGCAGTATTATGGAAACGGTCCAGGCGTCCCTGACTGTTTACGTTTTGATACTCGCGCTTTATGCACTAGGCTATTTGCAGGGAACCCCCGAAACTTTTCATGAACTGAGAGTCTGGTGTATTTTCTTAAAAATTCATCTTTTTTGGTTGAAAATTCAGCCGTTTTGCTCAAAATACGTCATTCTGGGTGAAACATTCGTCCTTCTCGATTGAAAATTCATCTTTTTTGGTAGAAAATTTAATTATTTTGGTAGAAAATTCAACTATTTGGTTAAAAAAGCATCTGTTTGGTTGAAAATTAACTTGCTTGTTGAAAACTCATCTTTTCGGGAATTTGCATGACAAAACTGTAGCATAGTGATAATAAAGCGCAGTACCCCAACGGCCTAGCTGTAACTGCGTCACGTTGCGCTACATTGCAAAACGGCCCTGGTGTTTACGTTTCGATAAATTTCAATCCAAGCCAAGGTCAGAATCAAATCCGTGCTACATAATTGACATTCCAGTGTATTTTGATTTACAATTCGTCTTTTTGGGTTGAAAATTCAACTAATTTAGTTGAAAATTCAACAGTTTTGTTGATTTTTTGTTGTTGTTAAAAAATATTATTATTATTTGGTTGAAAATTTGATTATTTTGGTAGAAAATTCAACTATTTGGTTGATAATTGGACTATTTATTTGAAAATTCATCTATTTTTGTGGAAAATTCGACTATTTGGTTGAAAATTAACTTGTGTATTGGAAAATCATATTTTTGCATTTCAAATGATATATTTTTTGAGAAATATTCCTTCCTAGGGTTAATCATTGAACTATTTTGGTTGAAAATTCGCTTTTTTGGGTTGAAAATTCAACTATTTGGTTAAAAATTAACTTATTTGTCAAAAATTCATATTTTCGGGTTGTAAATTCAATTGTTTGGTAGAAATTTTTTTTCGGGTTAAACATTCAACCGCACTTTGGTCGAAAATGCAAATGTTTTGTTGAATTTCTTTTTTGTAGATAATTCAATTATTTAGCTGACAATTAACTTATTTGTTGAAATTTCATATTTTTGGTTTGAAAATTCAGTTGTTTTGTAGATAATTAGTTTTTTGTTGTTGTTTGAAAATTCATCTGTTTTGGTTAAATTCAAATGTTATTGATTTAAACGTAAAATTTGTTTTTTTTTTCTTCAAATATCAGCTATTGCATTTTTTTGTGGAGAATTAATCTTTTTTTATTGAAAATTCAACTACGACTTGGTTGAGAGTAGAACTACTTTGTTAAAAATTAATTTTGTTTGTTTGAGGATACATCGTTTTAGTTGCAAATTCATTTCTTTGGTTGAAAACTTAAGTAGTTTGTTGAACATTCGTTTTTTTTTTGGTTTGGAAATTAATTGTTTAATCTAGGCGCGCTCAAACTTGCGAGCGAAGCGAGCCGCGCGCGTAACGCGCAATGAGAATGTACCCGCTCAGCGGGTATATTTTTTTTATTAGAATAATAAACAATACAAATTTTAAACATTTAAAAATTATTTTATTTTACTTTTATTTACATTTTTAAAGATAATAGTACATCCTTCTAATTTTGACTAACAATACAAAATTATGAACGTTTAGAATTTAATTTAATTTAACTTAACGTTACATTTTCAAAGAATATGACGTCCATCTAACGGTAACTATTATTTTCATCTTAAAAAATTAAAAATATGAATTCATCCTGTGCTATTTGTTTTAGAAAACATTAAAAAGGTAGAACTATTTTTGGAACTTAAAGAAGTTTAGAAAATTTAAACAATGTGTTCATATCTTTCCGATGAGTTTTTTCTATGTTGCTTGGTAAATTCCCAAGAATGATTAATTATTTAAACAATTCCGATTAAAAAATTAAGACTTTGGCCATTTTTTAATGAATGGGGTCAATTTGTCTACGGAATTACCAAGAATGTATTTGCAATAACTCTTTCTACGAGACTTTGCAAATTTACATTAATTATTAATTATTTAATAAATTTTCATAAACATACTCAGAGTTTGGCTATTTTTCAAAGAATAGGCACAATTTGTTTGGGGAGTCAACTAAGAATATCTTTTCGATGACTCTTTTCTATGTTGCTTTATATTTCGATTGGAAAATTAAGAGTTTTGCCATTTTTGAACAAATAGGCTCAATTTGTTTACGGAATTACCAAGAATGTATTTCCAATAACTCTTTTCTACGAGACTTTGCAAGATTACAATAATTATTAATTATCCAAAGAATTTTTATAAACATATTCAGAGTTTGGCTGCTTTTGCAAGGAAAAGGCACAATTTTTTTACGGTGTCAACTAGTAATATCTTTTCGATTACTCTTTTCTATTTTTCTTTGTAAGTTCACAAGAATTATTAATTATTGAAACAATTTCAATTAAAAAATGAAGAGTTTGGCTATTTTCCAACGAATGGGCTCAATTTGTTTACGGAGTCAACTAAGAATGTCTTTTCGATGACTTTTCACCATGATGCTTTGTAAATTTACAAGAATTATTAATTATTTAAACAATTTCGATTGCAAAATTCAGAGTTTTGCCATTTTTAAACGAATGGGCTCAATTTGTTTACGGAATTAACAAGGATGTATTTCAAATATCGGTTTTTGACGAAACTTTGCAAATTCACAATAATGATTAATTATTTAAACAATTTTTATAAACATATTCAGAGTTTATCTATTTTTTTGACGAATTGGTTCAATTTCTTTACAGAACAAAAAAGAATGTATTTATAATGATTCTTGTCTACGTTACTTCGCAAATTTACAATAATTATTAATTATTTCAACAATTCTCATAAAGATATTCAGAGTTTGGATATTTTTCAACGAATAGGCACAATTTGTTTACAGAAGCAATAAATGTTTTTCAAATAACTCTTTCCTACAAGACTTCGAAAATTTACAACAATTACTAATTATTTAAACAATTTGTATAAACATATTCAGAGTTTATTTTTTCCGAAGAATAGACAAAATTTGTTTACGGAGTCAACTTAAATTGTCTTTCTGATAACTCTTTACTATCTTTTGAAAACATACAATTATTATTAATTATATTAAGATTTTTCATTAACACATTTAGAGTTTGGCTGTTTTTAAACGAATATGCTCAATTTGCTTGCGAAGTCGACTAAGAATATCTTTGAGATCACTGTTTTGATGTTGCTTTGTAAGTTCACAAGAATTTTTAATTATTTAAACAAATCATGTGAACACTTAATTGTCAGTATAAAGTAGTGTTTCATGTATCAGAAGCAATTTGTATTACAAAAAACCGCAACAAATCATAATTAGCGCCAAAAAATTGCAAAACCCATTTTTTCACTTATGGGTTTTTTTGGGACCCTATAAAACAGACTTATGGAGGTAATATTTGAAAAGTAATATTTCATTCGTATTCAATTGATTTTTTTAAAGAGAAATATGGAGTTTCAACTCGATTCAGCTAATATTAAGGATTCTAAATAAAATTTGCAAAAAGGTCTTTTTTTCTTATGGGAAATACGTGTCAAACTTCATAGGGCTTGCGCCAACTCTAATTATCTTTTTCTTTAATGCATTTATTTTCGTCTGGAGTCGAATAAATTTCGAGGCGTTATTCATAAACATTCGAACAACAATTGTTTGGACTACCCTCATGCTCATGTATGGAAGAAAGAAATACAACTTGAATTTGATGTATTCACAGAAAGCGAGCCATGGATTTTCGTTAAACCTTCTGAAAATAGAAAAGTAATAGGTAGCCAATAGGTTCTTAGAATAAAATCCAAAATCTGATGAAAGCATCAAAAGAAGAAAAGCAATATTAGTTGCAAAAGGATACTCCCAGCCACATGGGGTAGACTATCAGTAGGTATTTTTTCATGTAGCTAGATAGAGCTTCATTAAAATTATAATTAATCTTTCCGCAGAATTAGGCCTTGTTTTGTAACAAATGGACCCTTTATGGTTAAAAACAAACTGGAAAACAATGGTACGAGAAATTAGGTAGACGACTTTAGGAATTTGAGCTTAATCCTGTGAATGCAGACAATTTCGTTCATGTGAATAGAACCAAACAAATTATCATCATTGTAGTTTATATTGATGATTTGATTGTCTTAGCAAACCGAAAAAAGGAATTCACTTGAACTAAAGCCTTGTTAGGAAAGGATTTCAAAATCTAAAACTTAGAAGCCTTGCAATACTGCCTGGACATCCAATTTCGTGAAGATCAAATTACAAAATCTATAATGATGTCACAGCGTAAGTATACTGAAGATATCTGAAAATCCAAATATCTTCGACTATTTTGCGAAAATTTCAAAAGAAATAGCACCAGAAACTGATGAAGAAGCACAAGAGACAAGGCTTCATTAATCATCAATTCGGTCATTCATTTATTGAACTGTATCAACCCGTCCTGATCTAGTTTAGTGTCTTGAGTAAGTTTATTGAAACCAGGAAAAAAACATTGAAATCGCTGAAAGAGTTTTGAGATACATTCGAGGAAGTACTAATTACGGTTCAATTTATCAAAGTTCTAGACAAAATGGTTATGTAGATGCAGATTGAGGAGCTGATATTAATGACAGAACTTCATAGATAAGTTTTGCTTTTCAACTGGTCGGTTTCTCTATTACATGGGAATTCAGAAAACGAACTGTTGCAATCCAGTACTGAAGCAGAGCACATTTCTTTGAAACTAAAGCTGCTGAAGAAACTATTTTCCTTATAAATTTCATCAAGGAAAGTTGACCTGAAGAACTGAATTCCGAAAAAAAGCTATTTTCTGTGATAATTAAGGCGCTAAGAAATGAATGGGAAATCGGCTTCATCATTCGAGAAGGTAGCATATCAGAGATAGAAGAAAAATCCAAACAGTATCATAAAGAGAAACCCATTTAACTTCAAATAACTCACAAGAACACAGATCCAACCACAGTCAACAAATTTTTTAACACCAAGTTATTCTGTATATTCAGAAATTACTGGTACACTTGGAACAGGATGTGTTGCTTTTATAGCGTTTAATATAGAATTATCCTTTGTCCTTATATTCGTCGTTGTTTATATACATATGGAACTATCTCTAGAAATATTCGCAGAACTCTCAAGCTCATTTATTGCAAACGAAGAACTTTTGCCTTATCCAGTACTGAAACAGAGCACATTTCTTCAATTTAAGCTGCTGAAGAAACTGCTAGCCTGCTAAATTTAACCAAGGAAAGTTGATTCAAAGAACTAAGTTCAGAAAAAAAACTATTTTCTGTGACAATCAAGGCGCTGATCAATGAATGGAAAATCAAATTCATCATTCGAGAAGGTAGCATATCAAAACTAGAAGAAAAACACAAATAGCATCATGAAGAGAAAACCACATAACTTAAAATAATTCACAAGAACACAGATCCAACCACAGTCACCAAATTTTTCAACAGCAATCTAGGCTGTATATTTAGAAATGGTTGGTATAGTTGGAAAAGGATGTGTTTTTTTCATAGCGTTTGATATAGAATTATCCTTTGTCCTTATATTCGTCGTTGTTTATATACATATGGAACTAACTCTAGAAATATTCGCAGAACTCTCAAACTCATTTATTGCAAACGAAGAACTTTTGCCTTAACCAGTACTGAAACAGAGCACAGTTCTTCAACTAAAGCTGCTAAACAAACTGTTAAACTGCTAAATTTCATCAAGGAAAGTTAATTCCAAGAACTGAAATCAGAAAAAACAACTATTTTCTGTGATACTCAAGGCGCTAAGAAATGAAAGGAAAGTCTAATTTATCATTCAAGAAGGTATATAAACATCCGCTATCACTATTTAAGAAACATTTTTGAATAAGGTGAAATAGGCGTAAACATCATACCCACTGCAGAAATGCCAGCTTTACTTTCATGCAAAATTGACACTGCTAAATAAAATTAAAATAAACAAAAGAAAATTTTCCTCGACCCTATAGCATTGCAAAATTAAATTGATTCAAAGAAATTTAGTTTTTATCATATTTGAATTAAAACTATTTATTATAAAGTGTGAAAGAACATGGCACTAATTGCAAATATGAATAATTCTAACGCCGTATGGTATGATGGGGTGGTCTGTAATCATCGCGGCACAAAGCTTGTTACGAGTCAAAGGGTTAAATATTTCAATCTGGAATGTGTCCCTGTTTAATTTGTACTTTGTGAATGTTTCCGCTTTCGAAAATTGAATCAACTTGCATGTATGATTGCATAATTCATTTACTGCTATGCACTGGTCCTAAAATGTTGCTGGGTTTGACACATTTTGTGCAGTCCAGATTTAAAATTATGTTGACCAAAATAAAAATGTTTGCAGTGGAAAATTATCTTTATTTTTACCCAAAATTTTCAATTTTCTAAGATAATACTCTACAAGTATTAAAAATAATCTTTTATGTTCAAATCCAAAGTTAATTGATAGAACCCAATAGGAAAAAAGTCTATTATTTTATGTGCTTGAAAATTAATCTTCTTTATCAAAATTTTTCATCATATGATTGAAAATACACGTATTTTGCTATATATTCAAAATTTTTGGCAAAACCTCACGCTTTTTGGTTAACAATTCAACTGTTTTGGTAAAAAATTCAACTATTTGATTTGAAGACTAAGTTTTGGTGAAAACTGATATTTTCGTGTTAAAAATTCAACTGTTTTCTAAAAAAATCATATTGTCAGCTTAAACATTTATCATCTTGGTTGGAACTCTTTTCTTTCTTGAATGAAAAATCTTTCTTGGTTGGAAAGAAATTCAATCTTTTTTTATTAAATTTCAACTGTTTGCTTAAAAATTAATCATTTTTTGTTGCGGATTTAAGTATTTTGTTGAAATTAATCTTTTTTTATTCGATTACACTATTTTTGATTCAAAATTGAAATCATATTTGGTTCTGATGATGACTATTACATTTGACGATTTTGTTGAAAATTCTTCTTTTCCTTGTTAAAAGTTGATTTTTTTTTGCCCAGAAGTTCAACTATTTGGCTGAAAATTCGTCTCTTTGATTTAAAATGTTATCTCTTCCGGTTGAATTCAACTTTCAATTATTGAAAATTAAAACATTTGAAATTTAATTTCTTCCGAAGGAACTTTGTTCTATTTTGGTTAAAACTGCAACTAATGTTGTAAGATCGCACTGGAAGCAAGAAAAATTAGACTAGTAGAGGAAAAAACAGCATAATTAATTAATAAGAATGCAACTGTTTGGCCGAAAGTAAAACTATCTTGTTGACATTTTTTTCAATAATTAATTTGTTTAAACAAAAATTAAAATTTTACACTTTTGGTTAAAAATTGTATCTTTTCAGTTGAAAATTGGATTATTTGGTTAAAAATTCATCTATTTTATTGAAAATTTGTCTTTTTGTCGCTTTTCAACTCAATTTCACCTAATTTAATACAACCCAACAATAAAATAAAATAATTTTTGCCAAAAGTCATTCTTCTTAGTTCAAAATTCTACTATTAAATTTTTTGTTAGAAATTTTATCTTTTTAGTTCAAGATTCAGCTTTTTGATTGAAAATTAATCTTAATTGTTGAAAACTTCATTATTTTGTTAAAAATTTGATTTTTAGTTTAGTTGTTAATTAATCCCTTCAACTGAAAATATCATTTTTGAATTTTTTGTTTGAAAATGAATCTCTTCTGGTTAAGGATCCAAACTATTTTGTTGAAAATTCGACTTTTCGGATGAATCCAACTTTGATTGAAAATTCAACTACTTGATAAAAAGTAGAACTACTCTGTTAAAAATCAATTTTATTGATTGAAGGTGCATCATTTAAGTTGAAAAATGAACTATTTTGGTATACATTCTTTTTTAAAATTGAAAATTCATTTTTTCAACTAAAAATTCAACTATGGGATTTATGGTTAAAAATTTATTTTTCATGGTTGAAAATTCATGTATTTTTTTAAAATTCAGAAATTCAGATGTTTTGTTGAAAATGTAATATTTCTATTCAAAATCAAATCCTTGATCAGCCTTCGATCAAAAATTACATTTAAATCAAAGACAAAATCATTATCAAACGTTTCGGTTCTGATTTTGGACCCTCTTCAATAAATTTATTAAAGTTAAATTAAAAAAAAAACACAACAAATCGTTTAACACACAAAAAAGTAAAGAATATAATCAAGTAAAGAAAGTTTAGTTACGTGACAATTTTTAATAATTGAAACGCGTGGCCGAAAAAAATCAATTTGATCCAAAAATTCGAATTTTTAACAAAATAGTTCAATTTTCAATCAGGTAGATTATATTTAAAATAAAAAACAATTGAATTAAACAAAAAGGGACAAATTTTTTATCAAGATAATGAAATTTTAACCAAAAAGTTGAATATTAGGTTGAAAAATAATTCTTAAACAAAAGGAAACTAATATAAACAATAATAATTGAATTTTCTACTAAAGACATTAGTTGGAAACAAAAAATATAATCGTTGATATTTCCACCGAAAAAGATATCAATTTTCAATCAAAAGCAGTTGATTTCAATGAGAGAAGAAAAGAATTTTTTACCAAAAAGCCGAATACTCAAATAAATTAAGGAATTTTCAATCAAATACATACCAAATAGTTGAATTTTCAACTAAAAAGATCAATTTTCCATTGAGAGAATTAATCTTATACCAAAAAAGACAAATTTTCAACAAAAAAAATAAATTGTCAACAATATTGTTGATTTTTGAAGAAAAAAGACGAATTATCTATAGAACAGTTGAATTTTATAAAAGAAATTAATTTTTAACCAAACAGTTAAATTTTCGACTCAAAAATATAAATTTTCAACAAAAAAGTTGATTTTCAACCAAATAGTTAACTTTTTAATCAGTTGTCAAAGGTTTCAACCAAAAAATATGGATTTTGAACTAAACAGTCGAATCCTGAACCAAAAATATGAATTTTCAACAAAATAAATGAATTTTCTACGAAATAGTTGAATATTCAATTTATGAATAATAAACTTCCAACCAAATATAAAAAAGTTAAATTTTAAGATAAAAAATTAATTTTTACGCAAAGAAAAAAGAACTTAAAAAAAAAGTTAATTTTTCAACGAAAGAGATTAATCTAAAAAAAATTAATTTTTAACAAAGTAGTTCTACTTTCAGCCAAGTAAATTAAAATCTTCAACCAAAAAGTTGAATTTTCCGTTGAAAAAATTAATTTTAAATAAAAATAAACTAATCTACAACAGAATGATTAAATTTTTCACCAAAAAGATAAAAAAATGGTGAAATGTTTAACAATTTAATAGACTTTTCAACCGAATAATAAAAGTTTCAACCAAAAAAGAAGATTTCTTGACTAAAAATTTGAATCTTCAACTAAAAAGAGGAATTTTGCACAAAATACTTAAATTTTTTTATCAAATAGTTCAATTTTTAATCAAAAAGTATACATTTTCAACCAAAAATGGAAAAGTTATATTTTTAGATAAAAAATTAATTATTAATGAAAAAAAAACAAATTTTTAACAAAAAGTTACATATTTAAACAAAAAAGATCAATTTTCAACCAAAAAGACACATTTTTAACCAAATATTTAAATTTTCAACCAAAAAGATCAATTTTTCACTAAGAAGATAAATATTTACCAAAAAAACGAAATATTATCAGGAAAAAACAATTTTAAACAAAATGATTGAATTTTGAAGTAAAGAAGACGAATTTAAGTACAAAACAGTTAAATTTTCAACAAAAAATATGACTTTTGAACAAAAAAGTTCATTTTAATCCGAAACGTTTAATTTTTTCGGAATTGTTGTTCAAAAAGAGGATTTTTTTACAAAACAGTTTAATGTTCGACCCGAAAATATAAATTTTGAACAAAAAAAGTCAATTTTCAACAAAATACTTGCATTTTTTTATCGAATAGTTAAAATTTTAATTTAAAAGTATAAATTTCCAACCAAAAATAGAAAAGTAAAACTTTCAGATAAAAAAATTAATTATTAACAGAAAAAACGAATCGGTAACAAAAAGTTACATTTTTAAACAAAAAAGATGAATTTTAAACCTAAAAAGACACACTTTTACCAAATATTTAAATTTTCAACCAAAAAGATAAATTTTTCACCAAAAAGATAATTATTTCACCAAAAAGACGAATTCTTAATAGAAAACACCAATTTTCAAAAAAATTGTTGAATTTTGAAGTAAAGACGATGAATTTATGTACAAAACAGTTAAATTTTCAACAAAAAATATGAATTTTGAACAAGAAAGTTCATTTTAATCCAAAACGTTTATTTTTTTTGGAATTGTTGTTCAAAAAGACGAGTTTTTTTTACAAAAATGTTTGATTTTTGACCGGAAAATATGAATTTTCAACAAAAAAAAGAGTTAATTCTTAAACAGATAGTTGAATTTTTCACAGAAAAAGACGAATAATTATCACAAAAGTTGAATTTTCAACCAAGATGACTTTTGAACAAAATTTAAAAATTGGTAATAATATAATTGACTTTTTGACGGCATTACAAAAGTTTTTGCCAATTAAAAAAGAGGAATTCTTAAACAAATAGTTCAATTCTCAGCCAAAAAGATATACTTTCAAGAAATATTATATTCCTAACCAAAAAGATAAAATTTCCACAAAATACAAAAATTTTATACCAAATAGTCGAATTATCAACTTATGAAGGACAAATTTCCAACCAAAAAGGGAATATTTAAATTTTCAGATGAAAAAATTATATTTCGATAACAGAAAAACTTCAGACATCATGCAAAACAACTTCTGGTTTGCTTTATTTTACCTCAATTATCGATCATTTACTTTTTGACATAAAAAGACCTTCTGCTGCAATTCCCGGGAAAAGAAGAAGTCGCGACCCTAGCACCTGTATTCCCTTGGGATAGAAAGTGGATGGCAGGTTATACACGCGGTTGAACCTCTCTTTGCTGGGCTGCTAGACGCCTGAGAATGAGGGTTCAGAGTTGAGACGAAGGATGGAGAAAGCGCAGAAAGCGGCAAAGGGGTGGTTTGGGGTGAAGGGGAATATAGATGGTTGGAAGTGGGTCCTGTGATTGTTTCGGCTTTGATCTTGGATCAATTTACCAAGTACACGCGTACGTGTGCCATGCCGCCAACCCCTAAACCTCCACAATCTTGACGTCCTTGTTTAACGAGCAGTTTTCCTTCGTGTATGTTCTATGCACGTATGTGTAATTTTGTAATTGTGTAGGGGAACATTGTCTCATCTTGACTTTTCCGAATAGAAGGCTCAAACTCTCGTACTAACCCGACTCCTGCGAACCAACAATGTCTTATTCTCCCGTAAAACGATATTTCCGAGGTCCTGTTCCAAAATTCATTATCGGATCGCATATACACTGTCAAGATAGATGAATCTGCAGTGTATTCAGTCTATAAATTTGATCGTTTGCTCAGTATCTCCTAAATGGAAATACGAACAAAAGCTGTTGTCAAGTTGAGAACAATTATATATTCGAGGAGGGTTTTAGTTTTGAGCTAGACAGATGATGAGAAGAATGATGATTCATAGTTTTAAGAAGTAATCAAACAAAATATGATGAATCTATTCCAGATGATTTTTCAATTATTAGACCCACGCTGTATTTCAGATATGTCAAAGATCGCATATATACTGTCAAGCTAGATGCATCTGCAGTGTATTGAGTCTATAGATTTAATCTTTTTCTCGGTATCTGCTGAATGGAAGTACGAAAAAAAACTATTATCAAGCTGAAAAGAATGATCTATTCGTGAAGGGTTTCAGTTTAGAGCTAGCCAAATGATTAGGAGAATGATGATTTGTAGTTTTAAGTTTTAATCAAACAAAACATGGTGAATTCATTCCAGATGATTCTTCAATGATTACACACTCGCTGTATTTCAGATATATTAGAGATAGAAGAAAAATCCAAATAGTATCATAAAGAGATTACCATCTAACTTAAAATAATTCACAAGGACAAAAATCGAACCACAGTCACCGTCTTCATCATCTTAATTGTTTCAAACATGAGGCTTTTAAAACCGAATTTTTTAACACCAATCTATTATGTATATTCAAAAATGATTGGTATAGTTGGAACAGGATGTGTTTAATTTATACCGTTTAATACAAAATTATCTTTACACAACTATAGATGCTTCTTCAATATCCAGATCAGTTCCCGTATAATAATAGAAAATATTTATTTTTCTTTAAATTCGTTGTTGTTTATATATATATATATGAGACGAACTCTACAATTATCCACAGAACTCTCAAACTCATTCATGGCCAATCATCCTACTCTTGACTGTATGTATGAAATTATAATCTAGTAGTATTCAGAAGTCTATTAAAGAAAACCGTCTATTCTTCACGTTAACACTGATACTCGCACAACTAGTATGAAATCCAAATTCTATCTTCTTATTTTCCAGTGAAACAATACTTTTGAAGTCCTATTCCAAAGTCAATGACCCGATTGAATATACACTGTCAAGATAGATGAATAGATGAATCTGCAGTCTATTCAGTATATAGATTTGATCTTTTGCTCAGTATCTCCTAAGGAGAAATACGAACAAAAGCTGCTGTTAAGTTGCAAACAGTTATTTATGCCAGGAGGGTTTTAGTTTTAAGATAGACAGTTTTTAAGATAGATAGTTTGAGGAGAATGATGATTCTTAGTTTTGAGGGGTAATCAAACAAAACATGGTGAATCCATTCCAGATGATTCTTCAATAATTAGAAAAATGCTGTATTTCAGATATATCAGAGGTCGCATACACACTGTAAAGATAGATGAATCTGCAGTGCATTTAGTCTATAAATTTGATCTCTTGCTTAGTATCTCCTAAAGAGAAAAACGAACAAAAGTTGTTGTCAAGTTGCAAACAATTACCTATTCGAGGAGAGATTTAGTTTCGACCTAGACGGATGATTAGAAGAATGATTATTCATAGTTTCAAAAAGTAATGAAACAAAACATAATAAGTTCATTCCAGATGATTCATCAATGATAAGACACATGCTGTCTTTCAGATATATCAGAGATCGCATATATAGTGTCAAGCTAGATGAATCTGCAGTGTATTTAGTCTATAGATTTGATATTCTGCTCAGTATCTCCTAAAAAGAAATACGAACAAAAGCTGTTGTCAAGTTGAAAAAAATTATCTTTTCGAGGAGGGTTTCAGTTTTGAGATAGACAGATGATTAGAAGAATGATTCTGAGTTTTGAGGGGTAATCAAACAAAACATGTTGAATCCATTCCTGATGATTCTTCAATAATTAGAAACATGCTGTATTTCGGATAGATCAGAAATCGCATATACACTGTCAAGATAGATGAATCTGCAGTGTATTTAGTCTATAGATTTGATATTCTGCTTAGTATCTCCTAAAGAGAAATACGAACAAAAGCTGTTGTCAAATTAAAAACAATTATCTATTCGAGGAGTGTTTTAGTTTCGAGCTAGACGGCTGATTAGAAGAATGATGATTCATAGTTTTAAAAAGTAATTAAACAAAACATGGTGAATCCATTCCAGATGATTCTCCAATAATTAGACACATTCTGTATTTCAGATATATCAAAGATCGCATATATACTGTCAAGCTAGATGATTCTGCAGCGTATTTAGTCTATAGATTTGATTTTTGCGCAGTATCTCCTGAAGAGAAATACGAACAAAAGGGTTTTAGTTTTGAGATAGACAGATGATTAGGAAAATGATTATCTATACTTTTGAGAATTAACCAAGCAAAACATGGTGAATCCATTCCAGATGTTTCTTCATTAATTAGGCACATACTGTATTTCAGATATATCAGAGATAGAAGAAAAATCCAAATAGTAGCATAAAGAGAAAACCATCTAACTTATAATAATTCCCAAAAACAGAAATCCAACCACAGTCACCATCTCCATCATCTTAACTATTCAGTTAAATCTTTCAATTATTCCAATATGATGGTTCCACTCCGATTAAAACTTGTTTCAAACATAAGGTTTTTTCAACCGAATTTTTGAACACCAATCTATTTTGTATATTTAGTAATGATTGGTATAGTTGGAACAGGATGTATTGCTTTCCTAGCGTTAAATATAAAATTATCCTTGCATAACAATAGATGTTTCTTTAATATCTAGATCAGTTTCCGTATAGTAATGGTAATAGTAATTATCCTAGAGAGGAAAACGAAAGAACAAATTAATAAAATGAAAAACAAAAGCGCTCTATTTAGATTTTCCGAAAAAGCAGTTGTCATTTTGAAAAAAAATATATTGATTCGAGGATTTTAGTTCCGACATAGAAAGACGGCAGGGAGAATGAGGATTCATAGTTTTGAGGAGAAATCAAACAAAAAATGGTGAATTCATTCTAGACGATTCCTCAATAATTAGGTAAATGCTGTATCTCAAAGATACCAGAGATAGAAGAAAAATGTGAATAGTATCATCTAGAGGAAAACATATAACTTCGAATACTTAACAAACAAAACGGCAACCATAGTCACCATTTCCGTGAAATCAAGAAGAAAAATGTCTTCAACAAAATCTCTTGGGGTATTAACACAATGAAAATTAAGACCTGGTTCAAACATAAGGTTCAATCATCCGAACTTTTCAATACCAATCAATTCTGTATATTTAAGGATGATTGGTATAGATAGAATTAAAGGTATTGCTTCTATAGTTGCTGATATAAAATTATCCTTTTATGACCATAATAAAAATGACGTCTCGGAATCAGACCGATTCCATTATCAGATTATCTATTAAGAAATATGAATAATTATAAACATATTATGTGAGAAAATATATAAACCATAATGGTGAAATTAATAGAATAGTAAATTATAATACCTTTACTTTATAATACCTTTATGACGACGAAGTATGTAGAATCCATATAATATTTCGATTATTCGAAGTTGAAAAATTTATATAATAGTTACGTTAAAAAATTAAAAAATCAAGAATTAAATTTATGGAGATGACGGAGTGTGAACCCTCATTCTTCAGACAATGTTCTCAATATAACAGATGCTCATATCTTAAGATGGAGACGGAGGCTGCAAACTCTGTCATCCCTATACATTTAATTTTTAATTTTTTAATTTTTCAACATAACTATCATAAAAATTTTTCAACATTGAATAATTGGAATATTATTTGAATTCTACATACTTCGTCCTCATAAAGGTAAATATACAATTCATCAGAAACTTATTTATAGACTTACCAAAATAGCATCCATTCTCATAAATACGTATTTAATTTCATTTTCGTATAATTTATATATCACAGGTCTCCATTATTTTTCAAAATAAGCATTCTATTCATATTGAGAATGAATATTTCAATACATATTTTGAAAAAAATTTTGATTACATCTATCCGTTTATGGTTCCAAAATACTAACTAACTATCTGGAATTTTTAAAGGTATTAAAATTTACTATTCTATCAATTTTACCATTATGTTTCATATGTTTTTTTACATAATATATTTATAATTATTCATATTTCATAATAGATAATCCGATGAGGGAATCGGTCTGATTTCGAAACGACATTTTTGTGTACAAAATTCTGAATAAATGGTCTGGAAGAAGTCGATGAAATAAGGTTTTTATTCTTCGATTGGAGACAAGTTTCTATGCCTTGAAGACATATATTTATATCTTGAGTCGAATTTTTATGATTTCAAGACAATCGGTTTATAACTTTGAGTATATACCTGCCCCGACAAAAAGGGTCTAACTGCCATAAAAGCCAATTTTTGTTAATAATTAACCAATTTTGTATATTTTTACACAATATATATATTGAATCCATTCATTTCTAGATTTTCATTTGTAGCATACCTGTTTGACGACGATACCAAAAATGTTTTTGTTTTTACGCATTTATAACGGCTCAGGAGATCCTTATAGACAGTCACATTTTAAATTTTTTGGAAGAAAATTTTTCAGCGTTATACTCGTCCAAACACACAGATTCCGAATTTTTGAATGAAAAATAGCCAATTTGATAATTACAAATTTTTCATTCATTAATTTCAATCGTTCGCATCTGTTAAAAGTGTCATTTGTGAGTCCAGAATGTTCGTCTTCAGACAAGTTTCGCTTACTTGAAATCACCATGCTAAAACCATAAAAGTAAGACATAATGTTATGTCTCGTCTCAGTTTTGAGACGGAGCCAGATATCGATGTCTTGGAGATGAACTCAAGACAGTGCCAAGTCGAATTAAAGTCGAAGCATTTTTACTCGGGTACCTCAAAAATTGTAAATAAATCTTAAAATGATCCATTGCACATCATCCAATTCCTGAATAAACATTTGAAGAAACGTGGAACCTTAATTTAATAGATTTAAGAAAAAAAAACGAGTTAATAATAACTAAGTCTTACGAAAGTACATTCTTTTATTTTCTTCAGGGCCTAAAATATTGCGTATACCTTTTTCTAATTTTTTATTAAATGCGAATTGAATTAATAGAACCCAAGCAGAAATCTCACTGTTTTTTGTTAAACATTATATAATTCTTTTAAGTTGAAAATTTGTTCTTTTTTGGCTTAAAAATTCAACATTTCTTGCATTTCCAACCAAGAATGTGCAAAAACATTCTTGGTTGAAAATGCAAGTATTTTGTGAAAGCTCGTCTTTTTAATCTGAAAATTATTTTTTCTTTGTCAGAAATTTAATCTTTTTTCGGTGGAAATGCAACGATTTATTCAAAAATTAATCTATTTTTGATTAAGGAAATTTTTTTTTTTCGTGTAACATATCAACTCTTTCGTTGCAAATTCGTCTTTTTGATTTGAAAATTCATTTCGTTTAGTAGAAATTAATTAGTTTTTGATAAAACTGTTTGTTAAAAACTAATCATTGTTATGGATAAAGATTCTATTGTTTGTATATTCATCTCTTTCGGTAGAAACTTCATTTGGATTAAAAATGGTATTTCTTTGGTTGAATATTCATAATTTTTCTTCAAATCTGTTTTTTTCTTGTTAAAAATTAATTGTTTGAACTGATAATTGATTTTATTTTAGTTAGAAATTCAAGTATTTGGTTGAGAGTTTATGTATTTTGTTGAAAATTCGTCTTTTTGGTACAGAATTCATCCACTTGGTTAAAAATTCAGTTTAGAAATTCATTTCTTTTGGTAGAAAATACTTCAGTTAATCAATAGTTTTTCAGAAATCCGACTTTTTAGATTTTCAATTCATATCTTTGGATAGAATCTTCCACTATGTTAAAAATTTGTTGTTTTATTGAAAATTAATTGTATAAACTGAAATTCTTCATTTTTGGTTAGAAATTGAATTATTTTGTTAAAAGTTTATGTATTTTGTTGAAAATTCGTTTTTTGCTGAAAATTTAACAATTTCATTTTCGCTTGATACTTGATCTTCTTAGTAGCAAATTCAACTATTCGTGTGAAAATTCGTCTTTTTAGTTTGTAAATTCATCTGTTTTGATAGAATCTTCATCTGTGTTAAAAATTTGTGGCTTTTTGATAAAGATAATTTGTTTAAACTAAAACTCTCTTTTTCATTAAAAATTGAATTATTTTGTTGAAGGTTTATGTATTTTGTTAAAAATTAGTTTTTTTTCTAAATTCATTTTTTTGACTGAAAATTTAACAATTTCATTTTCGTTTGATACCTGATCTTCTTAGTAGCAAATTCAACAATTTTTTTGAAAGTTCGTCTCTTTAATTTGTAAATTCACCAGTTTTGATGAAATCTTCATATGCGTTAAAAATGTATTGGCTTTTCGTTAAAGATGAATTGCTTAAACTAAAAAATTTTATTTTCTGTTAACAATTGAATTATTTTGTCGAAGGTTTAGGTATTTTGTTGAGAAATTTTTTTTTATCCATTTTTTTACTGAAAATTCAACAATTCCATTTTTGGATGACAATTGATATTCTTAGTAGAAAACTCGATTATTTTAATTTTAAATCCGACTTTTTAGTTTGTGAATTCATCTCTTCCAACAGAATCTTCATCTGTGTTGAAAATTTGTTGGTTTTCTGTTAAAGATCAATTCTTTACACTGAAACTCTTTTTTTGGTGAAGAATTGAATTATTTTGTTGAAGGTTTATGAATTTTTTGAAAATTATCATTTTTCGTTTGTTGAAAATCAATTTTTTTGACTGAAATTAAACAATTCTATTTTTGATTGATAACTGACTTTTTCAGTAGAGAATTCAATGTTTTATAATCTGACTTTTTAAATGTAAATTCATCTCTTTCAACATAATCTTCATCCGTATTAAAATTTTTTGGCTTTTCGTTAAAGATCAATTGTTTGAACTGAAACTCTTCTTTTGTTTAAAAATGGGATTTTTTCGTTAAAGGTATATGTATTTTGTGGAAAATTAGCTTATTTGTTGAAAATCCATTTTTTTAAAGAAAAATTACTCTTTTTTCCAGTTAACGTAAACGAAATTTATCACGATAGTGAAACATCGAAAAGGCTATAGAGCGATTACACAGTCGGCTTTCAAAGCGCGTAATGGAAAAAAAAGAAAAAAGATGAAAACCAGCGAAAAGCCACCGTTATATCTGGTTTATCGGGGATTGCAGTGGCTTTCTGCGACTGCGGCAAATACAAACACAAATAATTTTCTTATTGATGAATTCGATTTTTATAAACAAATTCAATGAAAAATGGGAAAATATTGTTATTATCAGTAAAAATACAGATTTTTTTGCTAAAAGTGCTTTGTAATAATCAAGGAATAACATTTGAACAAAATATTTAAAAAATTTACAATAACCATAGTTATAAACAGTTCTGGTGGAAAAATATTTAGAGAGGCTTTTTTAGATTTAAATTTTTTTTCATTGCCTAAATTTCTACAGTCATTCCTCAAAATAATATAACTTTGATAATATTTGATGAAATAAAAAAAAATAATTTTACAATCAAATTTTAAAATTTTTGCCCTTTGGCGTAGGAAAAAAATGTTTTTTTTTTACACTTAAACTCTTTTAAATTATTTTGAGAATAACTACTATTCTTGAAAATTTATGAAAAGTTAACAATAATTATTGCTGTAAACAATACTTGTGGCAAAATAATTTAATTTTAGTTTTTCAGATTACAATTTCATTTAGTTGTCTGGATTCCTATGGATATTTCTGAAAATAATTAACCTCTGACAATGTTTGGTGAAATATAAGAGTTAAAATTTTTAGAAACAAATTTTTTAATTTTTGCCCTTTTGTGTACAAAAAAAAAATATATTTTTTTTTGCACTCAAACTGTTTGAAATTATTTAAAAAATGACTGATATTCACTAAAATAGTAAAAAAGTTAACATTGACTGCCAAAATTATGAACTTTTTTATTATAATTGTTTGTAAATATTCAAATTATTATGCTGCACGAAATTCTACAAATTTCTACTATGTGGATCTTCTGATCGCTGATTTTAAATCCAAAATAAAAATTTGAAAAATTCAATATGGCAGATAGAACTTGTAAAAACAAAACCAAATTGACCAAAACTTGCTACTCTGGGTGTTTTATAGCTGTTGATTTTAAATCAAAAATAAAAATTTGAAAATTCAAAATGGCTGATATCAAATTTAGGAGAAAAAAAAACAGATTTGACAAAAATTTACTACTGAGGGGTTTTTTGGTTCGCTGATTTTAAATGCAAAATTTATCAATTTTAAATGGCGGATTCAATATGAAGGATGAAAATTCTAAAACCAGAAACAATTTGAATAAAAATTGTTACTATGGGGGTTTTCTGGTTGCTAATAAAAAATCCAAAATGCAAAATTGTGGATGTAAATGTTAAGAACAGAACAGGTTTCACGGAAAATTGTTTTTATGGTGGTTTGAGGTCGCTGATTACAAATCGAAATTCTAAATTTCGAGATTTAAAATGGCGGATACAATATGGCAAATACGATTCTGTAAAAATAAAACCGATTTATCTAAAAATTGCTACTCTGTGGTTTACCTAGTCTTTGATTTCAAATCCAAATATAATGCTTTAGAATTTAAAATGGCTGCTTTAATATGGTGGTTTTATATTATAAAAACAAACCAGAAAAAAAATTACTACCTGGGTGTTTCTAGGTTCACTGATTTCAAATAAAAATTCAAAGTTTCCAAATTCAAAATCCGAAATGGCGGATACCATATGTCGGAATAAGTTGTAAAAACCAAATCGGTTTGATTAAAAATTAATATTAGCAGAATTTTCGGGTGGCTGATTCCAAATCCAAATTAAAAATTTCAAAGTTCCTAATAGCAGACACAATATGGCGGATTGAAATTGTAAAAACAAAACCCACTCAACTAAAAATTGCTACTCTGTCGATTTTCCAGTCGCTTATTTCAAATCCAAAATGAAAATTTGAGAATTCAAACCGGCGGATTATATATAACGGATCTGTGGATCTTCTGGTCGCCGATTTTGAATCAAAAATAAAAATTTCCAAATTTAAAATGGAATTTAAAATAAAGCGGATGAAAAAGGTAAAAACAGGATAAATTCCAAATTAAAAATGGCGGATACAATATAGCGGATAAAAATTTTAATTTATCTAAAAATTAATACTTCAAGGATTGTTGGGTCGCTGATTTCAAATCGAAATTCGAAATCTCAAAATTCAGAATGGCCGATTCAGCATGGTGGAACAAAATTGTAAAAACAACTGATTTTACTGGAAATAGATACTCCAAGGTTTGTTGGTTTGCTGATTTCCAATCGAAATTCGAAATGGCCGATTCAACATGGTTGATGAAAATTATAAAAACAACTGATTTTACTGGAAATAGATACTCCAAGGTTTGTTGGTTTGCTAAATTTCAATCGAAATTTAAAATTCAAAATGGCCGATTCAACATGGTTGATGAAAATTGTAAAAATAACTGATTTTACTGGAAATAGATACTCCAAGGTTTGTTGGTTTGCTGAATTTCAATCGAAATTCAAAATTCAAAATGGCCGATTCAACATGGTTGATGAAAATTGTAAAAACAAGTGATTTGACTGAAAATAGATACTCCACGGTTTGTTGGTTTGCTGATTTCCAATCGAAAATAAAAATTTCAAAATTCAAAATAGCCGATTCAACATGGTTGATGAAAATTGTAAAAACAATTGATTTTACTAGAAATAGATACTCCAAGGTTTGTTGGTTGGCTGATATCCAATAAAAATTCAAAATTTCAAAATTCAAAATGTCTAATTCAACATGGTTGGTGAAAATTGTAAAAACAACTAATTTCACTTGAAATAGACACTCAGGGGTTGGTTGGGTCGCTGATTTCCAATCGAAATTCAAAATTTAAAAACTCAAAATCGCCGATTCAACATGGTTGATGAAAATTGTAAAAACAACTCATTTCACTTAAAATAGACACTCAGGAGTTGGTTGGGTCGCTGGTTTCCAATCAAATTCAAAATTTCAAAATTCAAAATCGCTGATTCAACATGGTTGATGAAAATTGTAAAAACAACTGATTTGACTGAATACAGATACTCCAAGGTTTCTTGGTTTGCTGATTTCCAATCGAAATTCAAAATTTCAAAACTCAAAATCGCCGATGCAACATGGTTAATGAAAATTGTAAGAACAACTGATTATACTGGAAATAGATACTCAACGGTTTGTTGGTTTACTGATTTCCAATCGAAATTCAAAATTTCAAAATTCAAAATAGCCGATTCAACATGGTTGATGAAAATTGTAAAAACAACTGATTTGACTGAAAATAGATACTCCAAGGTTTGTTGGTTTGCTGATTTCCAATCGAAATTCAAAATTTCAAAATTCAAAATGGCTAATTCAACATGGTTCATGAAAATTGTAAAAACAACAAATTTCACTTAAAATAGATACTCAGGGGCTGGTTGGGTCGCTAATTTCCAATCGAAATTCAAAATTTCAAAATTCAGAATCGCCGATTCAAAATGGTTGATGAAAATTGTAAAAACAACTGATTTGACTGGACATAGATACTCCAAGGTTTGTTGGTTTCCTTATTTCCAATCGAAATTCAAAATTCAAAATGGCTGATTCAACATGGTTGATGAAAATTGTAAAAACAACTGATTTGACTGAAAATAGACACATCAGGGTGCGGTGGGTCGTTGATTTCCAATCGGAATTCAAATTTTCGAAATTCAGAATGGCCGATTCAACACGGTGGATCAAAATTGCGAAAACAACTGTTTTCACTGAAAATATTTACTCTAGGATTGGTTGTGTCGCTGATTTGGAAATCGAAATTCAAAATCTCAAAATTCAAAATGGCCGAAACAATATGGTTGATAAAAATTGTAAAAACAAACTGATTTCACTGGGAATAGATACCTCAAGGTTTGTTGGTTTGCTGATTTCCAATAGAAATTCAAAATTTCATAATTCAAAATAGCCAAATCAACATGATAGATCAAAACTGTAAAAACAACTGATTTGACTGTAAATAGATACTACAGGGTTTGTTGGGTCGCTCAATTCCAATTGAAATGAAAAAATTCAAAATTTCGAAATTCAAAATTCAAAATGGCGGATCTACTGTAGCTGATCAAAATTGTGCAAACAGATTGGATTGTGAGGCGGAAAATCGCATCTAGGGTCAAGTAGTTCGATTCGAGCAGTATAGCAAAGGGTTGTGGACTTGTGGAGAAAGTTGTCATTGGAAAGCGACTCGTTCGACCGCAAACTCGATAAAGTTTTGTTGAGCGCTCGACTTCGGTAAGCGTGGCACTCTAGGATGTACGAGTCGTCTCGCACAGTTTCCGCTTCCGCTTCCGGTACTGCGATGCCACGAGAAAAGTGGAGAGAGAGACAGAGAAAAGAAAGAGGACAGGGATTTGCTCAGTTACAAGAAAATCGGATTTGTAGGGAAGCGAGACGCGTGTTTCCTGTCTACCTTGAATAGACTATCTTCTCCATGAACCCACCGAGTTGAAGCTTATTCCATACGTTGCCTGGCAAAAGTTTCGGATAGGAATTCATTCCGAAACAATCCAAATTATTCGGAATCGTTCCAAAACCTGTATGCGAACCAATCCGAATAATTCTGAAATCTGTATCCGAACCAATCCGAATCATTCCGAAATCTGTATCCGAGCCAATCCGAACCAATCCGAATCATTCCGAAATCTGTATCCGAGCCAATCCGAACCAATCCGAATCATTCTGAAATCTGTATCTGAGCCAATTCGAACCAATCCTAATCATTCCGAAATCTGTATCTAAGCCAATCCGAACCAATCCGAATCATTCCGAAATCTGTGTCCAAACCAATTCAAATCATTCCGATCTGTATCCGAACCAATCCGAATCCTTCTAAACCAGTCCGAAAAAACTTCTCAATTTCGTTTGATCGAAACCGGTTAAAAATTAATCCGATTCAATCCGAATCAATTCGATCGAAATTTTCAATCTGAATGAATCCGAACTCGGATTGACCTGAACCGATTTTCGATCACAATTAATCCAATTCAATTCGAGCTCAGATTCACTCGGATTAATTGGGATAGATAATTCAGTATATATCAATTTGAGTTAGGCTTGATTAGAATTCATTCGGATTGAAAATTAGATTCGGATTCAACCGGATTAAGTCAGATTAATTTTTAACCTATTTGAATCGAACGAAAAGTAGAACTTTTTTCGGAATGGTTCGGATTGAACTTTCCTGTTCTGAATATATTTGCTTCTTTTTTTTTTGTGAAATACTTTCCAATAGCAGATGCTTTTTTAAAAAAATAGTTCAATTTTTGACCAAAGAGATGAATCTTCATACAAAACATTTATTTTTAACATTCATCAAGCAGTTAAATTTTTAACGAAAAAAGATGTTAACCTGATCAAAGGAGATTTTAATTTTGAATGAAAAAAAGTTCAATTTTCAGTTAAAAAATCTACTTTTCAAGAAAAATAATTATTTTCCACGAAACTGTTAAGCTTTCAAACAGAAGGGATGAATAATCGATTAGCAAAATAAGTGTTTAACAAATTAGTTCGACTTTTAACCAAGTCGAATTTTCAAAAATACATGATCAATTTTTAATTAAAACTACGATTTTTCTACTAAAAATGAAAACATTTGACTTTTAGTTCGAAAAAGTAAATTTTTAACTAAAAAAAAATAAATTTTCAAAAAAGATTACATTTCGAAAAATTCTTCAATTTTCTGGAAAGAAAGATGAATCTTCTACAAAATAGTTGAATTATTATAAACCCAAAAATATACCTTTTCAAGAAAAAAATTTACTTTCAACCAGGAAGAGTTATTAACTATCAAGAAAGACGAATTTTATTCTCAACTAAATAGTTGAATTTGCAATTAAAAATATCAATTTTCAACCACAATTAAAATAGTTAAATATTTAGGCAAACAGATAAATCTTTGACAAAAGTGAATTTTTAATAAATTAGTTGAATTCCCAAACCAGTAGAATGAATTATCTCTAAGCCGAAAGTTGCATTTGAAAAAAATTAAATTTTTACCAAAAGAAATTCATTTTTAGAGAAAAAAGACGAATTTTCAACCAAAGAAGATTGTCCAGCCAAAAAAAATGCAACCGAATTTTGGGATTTTTGAGCAAAAATAATATTTTTCTATAAAAAAGTTGAATTTTTAACCAAAAATGATTTTTAAATGAATTTTCAATTGAAAAACTAAAAATTTTCAACAAAATAGATAAATCTTTGAACCAAAATTTCTACAAAACAGTTGAATTTTCAACTGAAAATAATTTTCAAATTAATTTTCAACGAAAGTGATAAATTTTGAACAAAAAAATCTATTTTCTACACAAAAGTTGAATTTTCAACCCGAAAATATAATTTTTCAACGAAAAAGTTGAATTTCAATCCAAAAAGATTATTTTAAATAGTTGGACTTCCAAAAAAATTTCGGTGCAAAATGGAATATTAAAATTTTCAGATAAAATTTAATTTCTGAACAAAAAAACAAACAAATTTTTATAAAATACTTACATTTTTGGGTAAAAAGGGTATCGTTAACTTTTCAATGAAAAAAATTAATTTTTAACAAAATAGATAAATTTTCAACTGAAGACTTAAATTTTTAACTAAAATGGTGAATCTTCAACCAAAAACATGAATTTCTGAAAGAATAGTTCAACTTTCATCCAAGTATTTGAATTTTTAACAACAAAATATTAATTCTCATCGAAAAATGTAATAGTTGATATTTCAACCCACAAAATTTAAATTTGAAATAAAAACAGTTGATTGGAACTTAAATGAAGAATTTTCAAAAAATAAAAAAAAATTTATAAATCAACAACTGAAAGGAATCATTTTAAAGTATATAGTTGCATTTTCAACCAAAAAGTATCAAATTTCTACCAAGAATAATAATTTTCTACGAAAAAATACAAATTTACAAAAATATGTATGCACTTTAAATCTGGTAGACGAACTTTACCTAATAAATGTAAATTGTTACATAAAAATATAACAGTACGCTTTCTACCTGAAAAAAAGGAACTTCAAACAAAAAATAGTTCGAATTTTTTATTTTAGAAATTGACCAATTTTTAAGTTCAACAATATAACATTTTAAAATAAAACTGGTTTGAAAATGGAAGTGTTTGAAATTAAACAGCGACATTTGAAATCAGTCGAAGTTGAATAAAATCCAATTTTTCGTTTGAAAAATAAATTTACAAATCAAAAAATCCTTTTAGTATTTGATATTTCAAAACTATGTTTTTGTTCTTGTTGTAATTAGTGTTATTAAATTACTTTAATAACTTTCTCAAAAATCTTAAGAAAATTTTGTTTATATAAATTAAGAAACGAACTGATAATACTTATTTCCTCGGTCTCTTTTGCACGGTCAATATAATTTAAAAACACTGTAAATATAAACTTTTCAAATTGAAAAAAAAAATTGAAAAAAGCTCAGGGTGGTAACTGTGTTAGCTGGGAGAGGTTCTTTCCTTTATCCAGCGGCAGCAGTAGAGCTTTTTGAAGCTTCAATATTACATTATTTTTCACGATGTACAAAGCTTTTTCAGTTTTTTTCTTCATATTCATGGTTCTCATTTCGTTTTTTCATTCATATTTTAATTTATGTTGTTCTGTCTCCTTGACGTTAATCAATTAAGGAGTCAGAAAGAAATATATTTATTTCATTTTCATTCATGTTTTTGATTTTGTATTTATGCTTTAATTTCCATTTCATGGCTTCTTAACTTTGATAGTGTTGAGGAAAGAAAAAAACATTTCACTTTATTGCTGTTTTTTATTGTGTTTTTTATTTATGTTTTGATTTATGTCGTTCTGTCTCCTTAACCTTAATGAGTTAAGGAGACAGACAAACATGAATATATCAGAGAAAGCTATGAACAAAGCTTTCCGTTTTCTTTATATTTATGTTTTTTTAATCTTATTTCTATAGAGCTATCATTCTTATAATTTATCAAACATTTTCCTGCTTCAAAATTACATACTTTTCTACGATGTACGAAGCTTTTTTTATATGCTTATGTTCTTGATTTTGTTTTTTCTTTATATATGTCAAAGAGATAGAAAACATAAATTTATTGTTTTCTGTTTTTGATTTCGTTTTTTTAATTTATCTTTTGATTGATGTTGTTCTGTCTCCTTAAACTTAAAAAGTTAGGAGATAGAGAGACTTCAAATAATTTTACTTCTGCTTTTGATTTTAGTTTTAATTTATATTTTCATTTCTGTTTCCCTTTTCTGCAGCGGCAGCGGCAGATCTAACATTCTCATCATTAATTAAACATTCTCCTGTTTCAGAATTACATTATTTTCAACAATGTACAAAGTTTTAGTTTCAATATATATTCCTATGCTCTTGATGTTGTTCTTTTCCAGTATTTTGATTTATGTTCTTTTCATTAGCCTTAATGTGTTCAGGAAACTGAAAAACATAAATTTATTGTTTCCTGTTTTGGATTTTGTTTTTTATTGATCTATTGATTTATGTTAATCTGTCTCCATAAACATAAAAAGTTACGGAGATAGAAAGACTTAAATTTATTTTACTTCTCCTTTTGATTTGTTATTTATTTGTTGATTTCTGTTTTCTTTTCAATTAGCGGCAGGGGTAGAGCTAACATTCTCATAATTGATTAAACATTGTAATGTTTCAGAATTACATTCTTTTCAACAATATGCAAAGGTTTTTTTTTTATTTTCAAATATATTTATTTTCCTCATTTTAGGTTTTCCTTATATTTTGATTTAGTTTGTTCTGTTTCCATAGCCTTAATATGTTAAGGAAACAAAACAATATTTTATTGTTTTCTGTTTTTCATTTTATTTTCTATTCATATTTTGATTTATGTTGTTCTGTCTCCTTAAACTAAAAACTTATGGAGATAGAAAGACGTTTTATTTAACTTCTGCTCTTGATTTTGTTTTTTATTTATGTTTTGATTTCTGTTTCTCTTCCCTTTAGCGGCAGCGGTATAGCTATCATTCTCATAATTTTTTAAACATTTTATTGAATAAGAATAACATTCTTTTTAACGATGTACAATGTTTTTGTCGTTTTTTTTACATGTGTGTTCTTGATTCAGTTCTTTCCTTATATTTCAATTTATGTTGTTCTGCCTCCCTAGCCTTATTATATTAAGGAAACAGAAAAACATCAATTTCTTGTTTTCTATTTTGGATTTTTTTATAGACCTTTTGATTTATGTTAAGAAACTTCTTCTTTTGATTCGATTTGTTATTTATTTGTTGATTTCTATTTTCCTTTCAATCAGCTGCAGCAGAAGAGCTGAAATTCGCATAATTTATGAAACATTATACTGTTTCAGAATTACATTCTTCTCAACGATATACAAAGGCTATTCTATTGCTTTTGACCCAAAGAATCCGAAAATGAAGGTCCCAAAATCATAGCTGCTGCCTTTCCAAGATATAGTCGAAAAATGTCATTTTTTATTTAAAATAATGCATTAAAATTGAAAAATAAAGTACACTATGTAATTCTGTCACAAATAGTAAACATTGTTATTACAATTGTATAATTGAGTGTTTTATAAATGTAACGAAGAGGATTCTACAACACTATCTTTCAGTCTTAGTGGGTAAGAGAAATCACTGACCAAGTTTATTTTTATTTTCTCCCGAAATTGTGAAAATCCTCTGTGTGCTGATTCTCCAGCTTGTCCTGACCATAGTCCTAAACCTTGTGAATGTTCCAAAAATGTTAAACAATCTTTAAGATGCTCAAATAAAACATGTAGTTTCAAGGTGATCGAGATATCTGTTGCCATTACTGCCTTTGCTAGTTCTTTAAGCAAATTGTCTAGGTGATTAATATTGCCAATTTTTCTTGTATGATCTTCTTTTAGGTATTTCTTGTAGGTATGAAAACAAAGTGACCTACATCTTTATAAATATTAGGATCCAGTAATTCATCGGATTCTTTCAGCAATTTTCTGCATGCATTTCCTTCAAGTATTTCACGATGATAATTTTTGGATACTACTTTCAGTATCATAGGCCAGTATAGTGCTCTTTCTCGACTTAGTAACGATACTAGACCGTCCCAAAAAAGATGGTTGACAAACCCTTGTAGAATATGCAGCTCGGGTATGATGCATTTTTCTGGTACACGTATATTATCTTTCTCTGCATACAGTAGATCGTTTATTGTACTGTGAAAATCGTTTAAGAATTTAGTTTTACGAACTAGAGAAACATACTTCTGATTATCTTTCTTCAAATCTACATATGTTCTCAATTCATAATGTTCGTCTCTTTCAGTATTATAAATTGCTTCTTTATTGTCTCTCACATCTGATAAACTAATAAAACAGTAAGGACACGGAAATATCGCTATCGCTGTTTGTTGACCATTTACCAATATTAAAACTTTGAAATCGGACGTAAATTCAAATGAAAGATCATTAATTATGATCAAAATCAAAGAGAATTTTAATACTTGCATATGATTCTTTTATCTCTGGCCCAATAAAAAAAAATTTTTTTTTCACTAGTCCAGTTAATTGTGCTGTTTGTTTCGTTATAAATTACTTTTGTTCTTTCTTCCAATGGAGGATCTGTTGATACATCAGCTGTCACAGACACGCAAATTTTGAAAAAGCCTTGCCCACCACCAGCTATAATTCGAAAATTGTAATCGCCGATAATATTTCGCTTTTCTACCACATGATTTAATAATTCTTCAGTATTTGCGAAAACAACAGGCAATTTCTTTTTATCATTATTGTGTCTAGTCTCAAATTCTGAAATCTCGCTTTGATACATATCTTTCAACAACTTTGATCGTATCGTTATTATTATTACTGATAGTTTATAATATAGCAGTTTATAAAATAGTATATAATATAGAAAAAGGATAGTCAGATAATTTATAATACATGTACGTTGGCCATTACGTACATTTATCTAGTTTCTAAACCATATTCATTGAATATAATATTATGTCATAACAATGATTACTATTTGCGTTAAAATTACGTGGTAAACTTCATTTTCCCATTTTATTGCATCATTTTTAATAAAAATAATAAAAAATGAGATTTTTAGATTATATCTTGGAAAGGGGAGTAGCTACGATTTTGGGATCTTCATTTTCTGATTCCACGGATCAAAAACAATAGAATAGCCTACTTAAAATTTTTCGTCTGTTAAGACAAACCTAAAGACCTGAGACGATCACCGTACTTACGGGTATAGAAAGAAGTTTTGTTTAACTTCTGCTTTTGATTCTGTTTTTATTTATGTTTTGATTTCTGTTTTTCTCCCCTTCAGCGGCAGAGCTATCATTCTCACAATTTTTCAAACATTTTACAGATTCAGAGTTACATTCTTTTCAACGATGTACACAGTTTTGTTCGGTTTTTTTCATATATTTGTGTTCTTGATTTTGTTCTTTCCTTATATTTTAATTTATGTTGTTCTGGCTCCTTAGCCCTAATATGCCAAGGAATCAGAAAAGCATAACTTTACTGTTTCGTTTCTGATTTTGTTCTCTAATTATCTTTTTATTTATGTTGTTCTGTCCGCTTAACCTTAAGGAGGGTTAAGGAGACAGAAAACCATAAATAAAAATGAGGCTCTTTCTTTCTTTCAGCGACAGCGGTATAGAGATATCATGCGCATAAATTATCAAACATTTTACTTTTCCCAAATGCATTCTTTTCGAGCATAAAATTTTCCGAGAGAAATAATGTTGCGCTACCTACCTGGCTCAGGTGCGTTACATGGCTAGCAGCGTAGTAACTTGCCCGCGAACCGCACGGCCTGGCATAAAGTGGTTCCATGTCAGCAATGGTCGCGTAACTTCCGGAATTCGCACTTCCGGGTCGTGTGTCAACTCGCACCAGGACAGAACTTCCGGCCAAACCTGTGCCCGCAGCAGAATAACTGCAGCAAGGCAGTGTTTTCCTGGAAAAATGCTACAATAAATAAAGGATATTGCATTATTAATTTATTGTACGAGAGCTTTCCAAAAATAAGCTGAAAATAGTACTATTGTTGCTTGAGCCTGCTAAAACTGTCTTCTTCAGACATTTCTTTCCGAAAACATGGTACCGTCAACCCGGATGATTATGAATTATCCGGTGTAAATATGGATCAAATTTTATGCTCTATATTTTAGCGAATTTTTAATTTTGTTTTAATGGAACCTTCTGTAGATCTCAAAAGCAATATTTTTGAGATCTACAGTGAAATTTGATTCGGCAAATAAAATTTTTTACAAAACATTGATCCATATTTAACCCGGCGACAGTCAATTAGTGGTCCTCAACAAATTACGTAAATATGATGTGGGGGAAGCAGAGATCTTATTTTTAAAAAAATTTTACTGCAAAAAATATTATATCGAATGATATTAAAACTTAGAGGATATTCCAGCAAAAATTCTATTTGATCAACGGAAAGTATAGCATTTTCGAAGAAAATGATCAATTTTTAAACAAATAGCGGATTTTTCAACGAACGAAATTAATTTTTAACCACGAAGTTACATTTTTACAGAAAGAAAAGAATTTTCAACCAAAAAGATTTATTTTGTATCAAAAAAGTTCAGTTTCCTACAATATAAATCAATTTTAAATCAAAAAGGTTTATTTTAAAATGAAATTATGAATCTTGAATCAAAAAAATTATTTTCCAATCAAATAGGTGGTGTTTTTCAACAAAAAGATAAATTTGTAACAAAAAATATTCACTTTTTGCCAGAAAAGTCGAATTTTTCACAATATAAACAAATTTTTAATCAAATAGTTGAGTTTTCAACTAAAAAAGATACATTTTCAGCCAAAAATGGAATGAAACATTTTAATTTGAGAAAAAGTGATTGAAAAAAAAAAATGAACGAAATAGTTTAATTTTCAACTAAAACATTGAAACTTCAAATCAAAAAATAATTTGTAGCCAAACAGTTGATTTTTAAGCATATATGAATTTTCGAATTTTCAACAAAAAACACGAATTCCTAACTAAACAAGATGAATTTTTAAACAACAACGGAATAGTTGAATTTTCAGTTGAAAAAATTTATTTTTAACCAAAATGATGAATCTTAAACCAAAAAAATGAATTTTCATTCAATTAGTTCCACTTACAACACAGTAGTTGAATCTTCAATCACACTGATGCATTTTTAACCAAAAGAATGAATTTTGAATGAAAAACGATAATTTTTTACATTTTTCAACAAAAATGAATAGTATTTGAACAAAAAAATTAATTTTAGACCAACAGTTGATTTTTCAAGCGAAAAGGTATATTTTCAAGGACGAAGATTAATTTTCAACAAACAAAAACGAGTTTTTAACTAAACAAGATGAATTTTCAATTATAAATGAAATAGATAAATTTTCAGATAAACAAATTAACTGTCAACCAAAATTATGAATCATCACCAAAAAAATGAATTTTAATTCAATTGGTTTAACTTACAACCAAGTAGTTGAATCTTCAATCACAATGATGACCTTTTAACCAAAAGAATGAATTTTTAATGAAAAACGGCAATTTTTTGACATTTTTTCTACATTTTTCAACGAAAATGAAGAATATTTAAACGAAAAAATTAATTTTAGACAAATAGTTGTTTTTCCAAGCAAAATGGTATACATTCAACCAAGAAGATTGATTTTCAACAAAAAGCAAACGAATCTTTAACCAAAAGAATGAATTTTTAATAAAAAACTCTGATTTTTTTACATTTTTTTTTCTTTTTTCAACAAAAATGAAGAATATTTAAAGGAATTAATTAATTTCCGACCAATAGTTGATTTTTCAGGCAAAAAGTTATATTTTCAAGCAAGAAGATTGATTTTCAACAAAAACAAAACGAATTTTTAACCAAAAGAATGAATTTTTAATAAAAAACTCTAATTTTTTGACATTTTTTTTTTCTTTTCTCAACAAAAATGAAGAATATTTAAACGAATGAATTAATTTGAGACCAATAGTTGATTTTTCAGGCAAAAAGTTCTATTTTCAACCAAGAAGATTGAGTTTTAACAAAAAGAAAAAGAATTTTCAACCAAAAGAATGAATTTTTAATAAAAAACTATACGTTTTTTACATTTTTTTCACATTTTTCAACGAAAATGAAGAATATTTAAACAAAAAAATTAATTTTAGACCAATAGTTGATTTTTCAAGGAAAAAGGAACAAATTAACTGTCAACCATAATGATGAATCTTCAAACGAAAAAATGAATTTTCATTCAATTAGTTCAACTTACAACCAAGTAGTTGAATCTTCAATCACAATGATGCATTTTTAACCAAAAGAATGAATTTTTGATAAAAAAACTATAAGTTTTTGACATTTTTTTCATATTTTTCAACGAAAATAAAGAATATTTGAAAAAAAATTAATTTCAGACAAATAGTTGATTTTTCAAGGAAAATGGTATATTTTCAATGAAAAAGATTGATTTTCAACGAAAAAAAAGAATTTTCAAACAAGAGAATGAATTTTCAATAAAAAACTATAATTTTTTGACATTTTTTTCTACGTTTTTCAACGAAAATGAAGAATATTTAAATACAAAAATTAATTTTAGACCAATAGTTGATTTTTCAAGGAAAAAGGTATATTTTTCAACCAAGAAGATTAATTTTCATTCTAAAAAAACGAATTTTGAAATAAACAAGATGAATTTTCATAAAAAAATGGAATTGATGAATTTTCAGTAGAAAAAAATATTGTCAATCAAAATGAAGAATCTTACATAAAAAAAAATGCATTTTTTATTCAAGTAATTCAACTCGCAACCAAGTAGTGGAATCTTCAATCACAATGATGAACTTTCAACTAAAAGAAATGAATTTTCAGCGAAAAGAATACATTTTGAATAAAAAAAATATAATTTCTTCACAAATTCTTTCACGTTTTTCAACGAGAATAGAGAATATAAGAACAAAAAAATTGATTTCAGACCAATAGTTGATTTCTCGAAGAAAAAGGTATATTTTCAACCGAGAACATCAATTTTTAACAGAAAAAAAACGAATTTTTAACTAAACAAAATTCTTTTTTAACTAAAAATGTAGTAGGTGAATTTTCTGTTAAAAAAATTAATTTTCAACCAAAATGATGAATCTTCAACAAAAAAATGAATTATTATTCAAGTATTTCAACTTGCAACGAAGTAGTTGAATCTTCAGTCACAATGATGAATTTTTAATAAAGAAGATATTTTTTAAAATTTTTTAAACTTTTTTCAACGAAAACAAAGAATATTTAAACAAAAAAATTAACTTTAGACCAATAGTTGATTTTTCAGGCAAAAAGGTATATTTTCAACCAAGAAGATTGATTGTCAACACAAAAAAAAAAACGAATTCTTAACTAAACAAGATGAATTCTCAACCAAACATGAAAATGATCAAAATTGCAGTTAAAAAAATTAATGGTCAACCATAATGATGAATCTTCAACCAAAAAAATGAATTTTCATTCAAGTAATTAAACTTGCAACCAAGTAGTGGAATCTTGAATCACAATGATGCATTTCCAACTAAAAGAATGCATTTTCAACCAAAAGATCACATTTTTGATAAAAAAGATCATTTTTTTACATTTTTTTTTTTAACGAAAATGGAGAATATGTAAACAAAAAAATTAATTTTAGGCCAATAGTTGATTTTTCAAGAAAAAAGGTATATTTTCAAACAAGAAGATTGATTTTCAACACTAAAAAGACGAATTTTTAACTAAACAAAACTAATTTTAACTTAAAATGTAATATATGAATTTTCAGTTGAAATAATTAATTGTCAACCATAATGATGAATCTTCTACAGGAAAATGAATTATTATTCAAGTATTTCAACTTGCAACCAAATAGTTGAATCTTCAGTCACAATGATGAATTTTTATTTAAAAAGATATTTTTTTTTTTATTTTTCAAACTTTTTAACGAAAATGAAGAACTTTTGAACAAAAAAATTAATTTTAGACCAATCGCTGTTTTTCAACAAAAAAGGTATATTTTAAAACAAGAAGATTAATTTTCAACACTAAAAAAACGAATTTTTAACTAAGCAAAATGAATTTTCAGCCAAAAATGGAATAGATCAATCTTCAGTTGAAAAAAATAATTGTCAACCAAAATCATGAATCTTCACCAAAAAAAATTAATTTTCATTTAGGTATTTCAACTTGCAACCAAGCAGTTGAATCTTCAATCACAGTTATGAATTTTTAACCAAAAGAATGATTTGTTAATAAAAAACGATGATTTTTTGACATTTTTCAACCAATTTTTAACGAAAACGAAAAATATTTGAACAAAAAAAATTAATTTGAGACGAATAGTTGATTTTTCAAGAAAAAAAGTTTATTAAAAAGTTTAAAAGTTTATTTTCACCAAAAGATAGAATTTTCTACAATATTAATAAATGTCTACTGAAACACTTGAGTTTTAAACAAAAAAAGATACATTTTCAAACCAAATATTGAAATGTTACATTTCAATTTGAAAAAATTTATTTAGATCAAAAAAATTTGTGTTTGAAGGTATAGTAAAATTTTCAAACAAAATAATGACTCTTTCACGTAAAAAATTATTTTAACTGCATAGTTAATTTTTCAACTAAAAAAGGTAAATTTTCAGCCAAGAAAAAACATAAATTTTCAATGAAATGTGGAATAGTTAAATTTTCAGTCAAGAAAATAAACTTTAAACTAAGGAAAATAATTTACAAGAAAGAATGGTAAAATTTTCCAACAAGGGAACATTTTCTTTATCAGGAATCATGAATTTTCAAATAAATAGTTGAATTTTTAGTTAAAAAGAAACAAATCTTCAAACAAAAAAATCAATATTTTACATAGTAGTGTACTTTTCAACGAAAGAAATAAATTCTTCAATAAAATGATGAATCTTTAACAAACAAAAAAATAAATTTTCAATAAAAAAGATGAATTTTCAAAAAGAAAGACTAATTTTCTACTGATTAAGACAAATTTTCAAGAAAATAGTCGAATTTAACTAACAAAATGCAATTTTTACACAAAATTGTATAATTGAATTTTCAGCAAAAAAAAATAATTTTCTAGAAACAAATTTTTTAATTAAAAATTTGAATATAAAAATAAATTGTCAACGAAAATGATGAATCTTTAACCAAAAAAATGAATTTTCATTAATTTTGATTTAAAAAAAATTATTTTAAAACAAAAAAAAGAAATAAGTTTTCAACAAAATGAATTAAATGTTAACTAAAATGGGGAATCTTCAACGCAAAAAATGATTTTTCAACGAAATAGTTGATTTTTCAAACAAAAAGATGAATTTTTAGACAAAAAGGTGAATTTTCAACCAAGAAAATTAATTTTATGAAAAGGCCAATTTTCAATGAAGTACGTATATTTTCAAGTGTAAAAAGATAAATTTCCAAACGAAAATGGTATAGTTAAATATCCAGCTGAAAAAAATTATTTTTAATTTGAATTTCTTTGTTTAAAATTTAATCAAAGAAATAAGTGGATAACTGAAATTATGAAGTTTTAATGGAAAAAGAAAAATTTTTCACTAAAAATTTTATAGTTACATTTTACTTTGAATAAATTAATTTCGAAAACAAAATTTAACAAAATAGTGACAATTTCAACTAAAATTATGAACCTTTAACGCGAAAAATTATTTTCCAACAGAATATTTGATTTTTCAAACATAAAGATGAATTTTGAAACGAAAAGATGAATTTCAAACCAAGCAGATTAATTTTTTACTAAAAAATACAAATTTGTAATAAAAAACATTGATCTTCCAGTAAAAAGTATTAATTTTCAAATAAAAGGAAACAGGTAAATTTTTGGTTTAAATTATTAATTAACATCCAAATTTCGTTGCTTAAAATTTAACAAAAGAAATAAATGGTTAAGTAAAATGATGAATCTTCAACCAAAAAAATGAATTTTCGATAAAATTGTTCAACTTTCAACCAACTAGTTGAATCCTCAACTAAAATGATAAATTTTCAACGAAAATGATTAATTTTCTATTGAAAAGGATAAATTTTGGGGCAAAAATAGAAAATAAATTTTTATTTAAAAAATAATTATCGAAACAAAACTTTTTCGACAAAATAGTTCAATTTTCATCAAAATAGTATATTATTTTCAAACAAATTAGAAAATGAGTGTGACTTAAAGTGTACATCTTTTTGGCAATCGCCCAATCAATCTGAAAAAAGGATCTTCTGATTTGACTCCGCCGGGATTCGAACCACAGAACTGCTGTTTTTCCGGTCAGGCGCTTTCCCCATTGAAAAAATAGAGAGATAGAGAGGAGAAAATTTATTTCAGAAAATATACGCATTGTTATGCTAGATGGTACGAATCAAATTTTTAAAGGAATCTGTTTTATCATTAGAGAACAAAAAAACATTTTTAACGTCTTTTTCAAACTAGATGGAGTTGTGTATTAAAAATAATGTTTTTAATTAATTTTTTTTTCTGAAAAAAAAAATTCTTGTTTCACTCCACTGGGATTCGAACCACAGAACTTCTGATTTCCGGTCAGGTGCTTTTCCCATTGAGCGACTAGAGGGATCGAGAGAAGAAATTTCATTTCAGAAAATGTACTCATTATTATGCTAGATGGTAAAAATAAATTTTTTTAAGGAATCTGTATTATCATTAGAAAATGACAGAACATTTTTAACGTCTTTTTCAGACCAGATGGAGTTCTGTGTTGAAAATAATTTTTTTAATTAATTTTTTTTCTGAAAAAATATTCTTGTTTCACTCCACTGGGATTCGAACCACAGAACTTCTGATTTCCGGTCAGGTGCTTTTCCCATTAGGCGACTATAGAGATTGAGATTCGAAACTTCATTTCAGAAAATAAATGGTTCGAATCCCAGCGGAGTGAAAGGAGTAGATCTTTTTTCAGAATAAAAAATTAAGTAAAAAAATTATTTCTAATTCATAACTCCATCTAGTCTGAAAAAGAAGTTAAAATTTTTCTGTTATTCTCTAATGATAATACAGATTTCTTTAACAATTATATTTGTTCCATCTAGCATAATAATTCGTATATTTTCAGGAATAAAGTTTCTTCTCTCGATCTCTCTGGTAGCGTAATGGGGAAAGCACTTAACCGGCAATCAGAAGTTCTGTGGTTCGAATCCCAGGGGAGTGAGAGGAGAATAACTTTTTTTCAGAAAAAAATTAATTAAAAAAATGATTTTTAATTTATAACTCCATCTAGTCTGAAAAATAAGTTAAAAATTTTCTGTTTTTCTCTAATAATAATACAGATTACTTTGTTAAATTTATATTCCAATAGTAAGTGTAATATAATAGCCTTTCAGAGTTTGTATACATAATTTGAAAAAGTTCACTCTCGTGGTATTTACATAGATATTAATCCATTTCATCCTGTGAGCAAAAGGAAAACTAAAAAGTGCAGAAACGTAATTTGATTGTTCGAGAGGGTAGGTACATAGGATAGGGAGCACTTTTCCAAACTTCACGCTCGATCAGTTCAGAAATCTTTGTAGCGTGTAAAATTACCATTTCGCCCCGGAGGCAAAAGATTGGGACGAGGGTCCACGCCCTCATTTCTCCTTCATTATTAACGTAGAGTGAGAAAGAAGAAAGATGAAAATACCAGAGCGAAAAAAATACAAATTCGAACGCAGATGCCTTTTTCAAGAATTTTAAAAAAAGTTTTACATTATTTTGACCTTGAGGTCAATTTTCAAGGTCATTTTTAGGTCAAGACGATTTTTTAAAAATAGTAACCCTATTTTTGACTGCGGAATTTGAATAGAGCGAAAAATTTGACATTAAAGATGTGCTATGAAAACATTATTTTTGTGACCTTGGAGAGGTCAGAAATCAGGGTCAAATGTCCAAAAAACGATCAGATGCCCTTTTTCTGAATTTTCGTCGTTTTCTGGGCAAGGAAAACGTTTAAGATGCTTTAAAAAATTCGATAAAATTGAGAGTGTGAACCACGTTGACAGCCTCGACCTTCAGGTCAACTTTCAAGGTCATTTAAAGGTCAAACGACGATTTTTTAAAATAGAAATCTCTATTTTAGACTGCGAGCTCGTAAGGAACGGGAAATCGTACGTGAAAATTGGTATTTTAAAATCTGCTATTCAGACCTGTAGAAGGTCATATCAAGGTCAATTATTCAAAAAGTGCTTTGAAGCTTTTTTTTACTTCACTGGTTTTCTGAGTAATCTCAACGCTGGAAGTACTCTTAACAAAAACAAGGTAAGCTGCATCTGATTTTTTTGCACATTTGACCTACGTAAAATTTTCCGGAAGCACCCTGAAATTTTAGAAATCTTTGTGAAATCTTTTGAATTTTTGTGGAATCTTTTGTAATCTTTGTGAAATCATTTAAAATCTTTTGGAATCTTTTGAAATCTTTGTGAAATCTTTTTAAATCTTTTGGAATCTTTTGAAATCTTTGTGAAACCTTTTGAAATCGTTTAAAATCTTTTAAATGTTTCGAAACCTTTTAAAATCTTTTAAATCTTCCAAAGTGTTTCGACACCATTTATAATCGTTAAAAATTTTTGAAGCACCCTGAAATTTTAGAAATCTTTGTGAAATCTTTTGAATTTTTGTGGAATCTTTTGTAATCTTTGTGAAATCTTTTAAAATCTTTTGGAATCTTTTGAAATCTTTGTGAAACCTTTCGAAATCGTTTAAAATCTTTTAAATGTTTTGAAACCTTTTAAAATCTTGGAAATCTTCTAAAGTGTTTCGACACCATTTATAATCTTTAAAAATTTTTGAAGCGCCCTGAAATTTTTGAAATCTTTGTGAAATCTTTTGAAATTTTTGTGAAATCTTTTGATATATTTGTGAAGTCTTTTGTATTCATTGAAATCATTGAATTATTTGAAATCGTTGTGAAATCTTTTGAAATCTTTTGAAACCTTCTAAAGTGTTTTGAAAACCTTTTGAAATCGTTTAAAATTTTTGAAACGTCCTGAAATTTTTGAAATCTTGGTGAAATCTTCTGAAATCTTTATATAATCTTTGTGAAATCTTTTGAAATCTTTGTGCAATCTTTTGAATTTTTTTGGAATCTTTTCAAATCTTTGTGAAATATTTTCAAATATTTGTGAAATCTTTTGTATTCGTTGAAATCATAGAATAATTTTAAATTTTTGTCAAATATTTTGAAATCTTCTGAAAACTTTTAAAACCTTTTGAAATCTTTTAAAATCTTCGAAATGGTTCGAAACCTTTTAAAAATTTTGAAATCTTCTAAAGTGTTTTCAAATCATGTAAAATCGTTAAAAAATTTTGAAGCGTCCTGAGATTTTTGAAATCTTTGTGAAATCTTTTGAATTTTTGTGGAATCTTTTGAAATCTTTGTGAAACCTTTTGAAATCGTTTAAAATCTTTGAAATGTTTTGAAACCTTTTAAAATCTTTGTAATCTTCTAAAGTGTTTCGACACCATTTTTAATCATTAAAAAATTTTGAAGGGCCCGAAAATTTTGGAAAACTTTGTGAAATCTTTTGAATTTTTTTTTTGGAATCTTTTGAATTATGAAATGTTCGAAATCTTTGGGAAATTTTTTCGAAATCGTTCAAGTCTAATGTATGCGCCTATTTTCAATCTTTGAAATCTACGTGAAATCTTTTGAAATCTTTTGAAATCTTCGTAAAATCTTTCGAAATCTTTGTGAAATCTTTTGTATTCTTTGAAATCTTTGTGAAATCTTTTGAAATCTTTTGAAATCTTCTAAAATGTGTTAAAACCTTTTGAAATCGTTAAAACTCATTGAAATGTTTTGTAATCTTTGAAATCTGAAAAGTCCTGAAATCTTTGAAATCTTTGTAAAATCTTTTGAAATATTTGTACAATCTTTGGGAAATTTTTTTTTAAATCGTTCAAGTCTAGTGTATACGCCTATTTTCAATCTTTGAAATCTATGTGAAATCTTTTGAAACCTTTGTAAAATTTTTCGAAATCTTTGTGAAATCTTTTGAAATCTTGTAAAATGTTTTAAAACCTTTCTAAATCGTTGAAACTCATTGAAATGATTTGAAATCTTCAAGATCTGAAACGTCCTGAAATTTTTAAAGACTTTGTGAAATCTTTTTAAAAAATTTTACAATCTTCTGAATTCTTTGAAATCATTGAATTATTTGAAATATTTTGAATGTAGTGTACACGCCTTTTTGAAGTCTTTGAAATCCTGATGAAATGTTCGAAATCTTTGGGAAATTTCTTCGAAATCATTCAAGTCTAGTGTATACGCCTATTTTCAATCTTTGAAATCTATGTGAAATCTTTGGAAATCTTTGTGAAATCTTTTGAAACATTTGTGAAATCTTTTGAAACGTTTGTGAAATATTTTGAAATATTTGTGTAATCTTTTGAAATCTTTGTGAAATCTTTTGAAATCTTTGTACGATCTTTTGAATTCGTTAAAATCATTTAATTATTTGAAATATTTAATATGTAGTGTACACGACTTTTTTAAGTCTTTGAAATCCTTATGAAATGTTCGAAATCTTTGGGAATTTTTTTCAAAATCGTTCAAGTCTGGTGTATACGCCTATTTTCAATGTTTGGAATCTATGTAAAATCTTTTGAAATCTTTCGAGATCCTTGTGAAATTGATCGAAATCTTTTGAAATCTTGTGAAATCTTTTGTATTCTTCGAAATCTTTTGAAATCTTCTAAAATCTTCAAAAATGTTTTAAAACCTTTTGAAATCGTAAAGACTCTTTGAAATGTTTTGACATCTTTGAAATCTAGTGCACAAGCCTTTTTCTAATCTATGAAATCTTTGAAATATTTGTGAAATCTTTTGAAATCTTTTGAAATATTTGTGAAATCTTTTGAAATATTTGTGAAATCTTTTGTATTCGTTGAAATCATTGAATTATTTGGAATCGTTGTGAAATATTTTGAAATCTTCTGAAGCGTTCTGAAACCTTTTAAAATCGTTTAAAATTTTTGAAATATCCTGAAATTTTTTAAATCTTTGTGAAATCTTTCGCAATCTTGGTGAAATCTTTGTGACGTCTTGTGAAATCTTTGTGACATCTTATGAAATCTTTGTGAAATGTTTTGAAATCTTTGTGAAATGTTTTGAAATCTTTTGGAATCTTTTGAAATCTTTGTGAAATCTTCTGATATATTTGTGAAATCTTTTGTATTCATTGAAATCATTGAAGTATTTGAAATCGTTGTAAAATTTGTTGAAATCTTCTAAAGTGTTTTGAAACCTTTTAAAATCGTTTATAATTATTGAAACGTTCTGAAATTTTTGAAATCTTTTAAAATCTTTGTGAAATCTCTTGAAACATTTGTGAAATCTTTTGAAATGTTTGTGAAATACTTTGAAATATTCGTGAAATCTTTTGAAATCTTTTGAAATATTTGTGAAATCTTTGGAAATCTTTGTGAAATCTTTTGAAACGTTTGTGAAATCTTTTGAAACGTTTGTGAAATATTTTGAAATATTTTTGTAATCTTTTGAAATCTTTGTGAAATCTTTTGAAACATTTGTGAAATCTTTTGAAACGTTGGTGAAATATTTTGAAATCTTTGAAACATTTCTACAAATGTAATTATTTGTTGAAACGTACACTTTTTTGTAAAAAAATGTACAAAATTCAACAAAAAAATACAGTTGAATTCAAATAATTAATTTTGGCTTGTATTTTCTTGTAGAAAAGTAAAAAAATTGACAATAAAGTACAAGTTTCTACAATTCAAAAATGTGTAGAACTTTTCATTAATATTTTTTTGTTTATTTTGTTGTAAAAATCTACAAGCTATTACAGAAAACTGCAGAATTTTTAATTTTTTAATTTGGGCATTTGACGTCATGATAACACTTTTAATTTCACGTCAATTTGTGTAGAAAATTACAATTCTTCACAAAAAAAAAAATAAATAAAAAAAAAATAACAAGCAAGATTTCAAAAAGTTGAAATATTGGAAAACAGTAATCAAAATTATGTTTTATATACTGGTAGTTTATTGTAGAAATCTACAAATTCAAACAAAACTATACAATTTTTACAAAAAATACTTTTAGAAACTGCATCATCGTTTCAACTTATACTTTATTGTCAATTTTTTTAGGATATGTAATATATAAGTTTCTACACGAAACTACAATATTTTAAAAATATTACACTTTTACCAAGAATTTTTGCTACTATAATTAAATATCACATGAAACTGTAGTTCGATTATTGAAAATTGAACAGTAATTGAAAATTATTCAAATTAGTCAAAAATAGACAGTTTTCAATTTGAAAGCCTCAGTTGTTGAACAAATGTAAACGTTCCATCGAAACTTTAGAAACTATTCTTAATTTTGAAATGATTTAAAAATAATAAATTTATACTTAAACGCTCTTACTCAATTCCGAATCCTATTCAAACATTGTTTCAATCTAAAATATTCCATTTTTAACCATTTAATTTAAATTTTTTTAATTAAATAAGACATTCTTTTGAATATTTAGCAATATTTTACTTTTCAATAAAAATGAGCAATTATAAATTAAATACTAAAAACTAAACAATTTTGAACTGAAATATTTGAAATAGAAATCCTTGAATTGTTGATATTTCCGAGTGCTAAATTAAAACTTTGAACGTTACAATTTTAATTGTTCTAATTAACAAAGTTTTAATATGTGAGTTAAATTATTTAATTTTGATGCATAAATAACAATTGAACAACTATCAATTTAGACAAAAATTGAGTTTTACAAGTTTTGAGAAGATCCAAACTTAATTTAAAACTGGAAAAGATTTTTTTTGAGAATATCTAAACTTAATTTAAAACTGGAAAAAGTTTCGAAAAATAAATTTAGATTTTCGAAGAATTTAACCACAAAATAATTAAGCTTTCTGAGCACTTTGAAAGGTTTTGAATAAAAAAAAAATTGATATAAACATTCGGAGGAAAACTAACAATAAGTCTTTTTAAATTAATTTTAAAAGAATATTAAATAAGATTTCCAAAATTTTCGAAAAGAATATGGATGATTTTGAGGTAATTTTTTTACTTTTGTAGGATTTTTAACAAATTTTAGGAAAACTTCGAGTTCCCATATAATAAAATTATTATTAGATTCCTGGAAAAGTTTTAAATGAATTTTTTTAAACAAATTTTCAAGCGAATATTTACAAAGATTCAAAAACAAATTTAAATGTATAAATTAATGTTTCTAGCTTAAAATTGTTTAAGATTATATAATTTAGAAAATTTATAATTTTTTTTATTTATGCTTCAATTCATAGCATTGAAATTAATAGCGTTGATTTCTATTTTTTCAAATATTTCAACTGTCTAATGTGAATTATTGAACGTTTCAATTAACATTTTGTTAAGCTCTAATTTTAAAGGTTTTAAATTTTCAATTATGAGTTAATTTTTTATTGTCATATTTGAATTTTAATCGAGTTTGATAGATTTTTTATCGGGGATTAACTGCATAAGGTATTTTTTACAATCTAAATTTAAATCTGTCAAAAGTAACTATTCATTCTAAATGATTTAATTTGTTGAATTTGCAACTAAAAATATCAATTTTCCACCAAAAGAGATGCATTTTCAATTAAAACAATGAGTCTTTAATCGAAAAATTAATTTTTAACAAAATAGTTCAACCTGCAACCAAGTAGCGAAATTTTCAACCGCAAAAGATGAATTTTCAACAACAAAATTTCAACAAAATAGGTAAATTTTCAGCCAATAAGATGATTCAATAAGAGTAGTTCATCTTTCAACGAAGTTGTTGAATTTTCAAAAAAACAAATCATAATAATTTTGCGCAAAGAAGATTAATTTTCTATAAAAAAAGACGAACTTTAAAAAAAATGCGTGTTTTTTTGACCAATTAGTTGAATTTACTACTAAATACTAACATTTTCAGTAACAAAAATTATTTTCCAGCAACAAAAATAATTTTCAATTATATACTTTATTTTTAGAAAAAAGCGATGATTTTCCAATTAAAATGAATAATCTTCAACCAAAAAATTGAATTTTTAAGAAAGCAGTTCAACTTTCAAGCAAGTAGTAACATTTTCAATAAAAAAGGATGAATTTTGAACAAAAAATGTAATAGCTGATATTTGAATCGAAAACTATTTTCATTTTGAATCAAGAACAGTTGATAATTCAAACAAAACAGAAAAATTTCTCAAAAAGTTTTATTTTTTACCAACAAAGATAAATTTTCAATAAGACACATGACATTTTTACCCAGTTGTTGAATTTTCAACTAGAAAATATCAATTTTCAACCAAAAGTGGATTACTTAAATTTTCAGTTAAAAAGTATTTTTTAACAAAAAGGAAGCAACTAATTTTTAAAAAACAGTTCAACTTTCAACCAAGTAGTTGAATTTTTAAAAAGACAAAAAATGAGTTTCACGGCAAGATTAATTTTCTACTAGAAATACGAAGTTTGAACAAAACACATGCATTTCCAACCAAATAGTATAATTTTCTATTAAAAATTAACATTCTTGAACCAAAAATAGAATACTTGAATTTTCAGTTAAAAAAATATATTTTTCAATCAAAAAAAGAAGAATTTTGAACAAAATTGTTACATTTTCAGCCAAAGAGATGATTTTTCAACTAAAGTGATTAATCTTAAACAAAAAATTTCAATTTTAAATTTAAAAAGTTGATAACTCAATCAAAAAAGATATTAATTTTAAATGAAAACCAGATAAGTTCAATCAAAAAAGACTTAAATTTTTAATTCAAAAAATTCTTTTTGTACAGAAAAAAAGATTTATCAACAAAATAGTTAAATTTTCAGCTAAAGAGATGATTCTTCAACTAAAATGATTATTCTGAAACAAAAAATGAAATTTTCAACAAATTATTTAAACTTTCAACCAAGTAGTAAAATTTTCAATAAAACAATATAAGTACTTAAAAAAATGTTATAGTTGATATTTCAACCAAAAAATAGTTCAATTTTAAATAAGAAACATTGATAATTCAACTAAAAAATATTAAAGTATAAATGAAAACAATCGAATTTAAACAAAAAAGACGTATTTTCAACAAAGATTTATTTTCTACTAATAAAAACAAATTTCAACAAAATATATATGATTTTTCACCAATTAGTTCAATTTTCAACTAGAAAAGAACAATTTTCAACCAAAAGTAAATTACTTAAATTTTCAGTTAGAAAAATTATTTTCAACTTCCAACCAAGTAGTAAAATTAATAATAAGAAACAATAAATTTGTAACAAAAAATGTAATAGCTGACATTTCCACCAAAAAAGATTTTTATTTTGAATTAAAAACATGTTAATTCAATCAAAAAAGATGATTTTTTTAAACGGATTTATTATCTACCAATAAAGACGAATTTTCAATAAAATACATTAAATTTTCACGAAATAGTTTAATTGTCAACTAAAAAACATCAATTTTCAACAACAAATGGAATACTTCAATTTTAATTCAAATAATAAATTTCCAACCAAAAAGTGACGAATTTTAAACAAAATTGTTAAATCCTCATAGAAAAACAAAAAAATAAATAAATCTTGGTATTCGAATTTTCAAAAACACAAAATATTTTCAACAAAACACATGCACTTTTAAACAAATAGTTGAATTTTTATGTAAAAAATATTACTATTGAACCAGAAATGATACATTTAAATTTTCAATTGAAAGAATTATTTGAAGAAAAAAGAAGAATTTTCCACAAAATAGTTCAATTTTTAGCCAAAGGGATGATTCCAAAACTAAAATTATCAATCTTTATCAAAAAATTTCAATATTATATAAAAATCAGTTGATAATTCAACCAAAAAAATTTTAATTTCAAATAATAAACAGTTGAGTTTAGCCAAAAAATACTAACTTTTTACAAAGATTGATTTTTTACCAAAAAAGACGTATTTCTATCAAAATACATGAAAATTCAACAAATTAGTTAAATTTTCAACTAGAAAAGATCAATTTTCAATCAAAAATGTAATACTTAAATTTACATTAAAAAAATTGTTTTCAAATAAATAAAAAAAAGAATTTTCAAGAAAATAGTTAAATTATCAATCTTGTAGAGATGAGCTTAAACTAAAATTATGAATTTTCAACCTCAATAAATGAATTTTTAACTATTTCCAACCGAATATATAGATATATGGTGGATATAAAATTTATTTCTAAACTAAGGAAAGACGAATTTTGCACTAAAATTATAAATCTTTAGAAAAAGAATTGTTAACAAATTAATTCAACTGTCAGTCAAGTATTTGAATTTCCAACCAAAAATGATAAATTCTCAATGAAAAATGTGAAAGTGTATATTTCAACCAAAAAGATTTTATTTATTAAATAAAAAGAGTTGAAATTGAAAAAAATAATAATTTTGAACCCAGAATATTTATTTTCTACCAATAAAGACAATCAGTTATTTTGAATGGTATAACCAGTTACCAATTAAATTAAATTAATTACTTCAATCAAATTCACAAATCAAATCAGTCATTTCGATTTTAATTTTATTTAAAAAATAATGTTACTGTTTTATTATAGCAGACAAATCAGTCACTCTTAATGGCCTAAAATCAGTCATTCCCAGTGACTGATTCATTCAGAAATATTTACTGAATAATCCCTTAAAACTACTGTTTTGCCAGTATAAATTACTGATGCTTTAGTAAAAGCATGCTTCACTAATTTATTCAGTCAAATTTTGACTGATTCAAATTTAGAGTATAAACTTTGCTTTAAAAATCGTTTTAAATCATTTAAATTGGATCAGTTTTTTGTCACCAATTTTTAGAAGAGTACTTTTCAAGAAAAATTAGTTTTAATGACAGGGGGAGGAATTGATATGAAAATAGAAATTTAATATTTTAAGGACAAAGTGAGATAATTTCCTCAAGCCCTATGCGCTCTTAATTAAATAATCTTATCGCAGGGTTATTGCATCGCCAAGTATTTGCATCCAAAGGACGGTAAAGTCCTGAGCTGCCTAGGGCGTTGAAACAACGTGGGTCGGTCCTGTTCGACCCCCGTATGAATATTAATCTACCCGTATTACCTTCGGCATAATTCAACGAGCCAGGGCGCCAGTATAACGGCCCATTTTCGAGGAAACAGCTGTCGGCAGTATTTTGTGGTTTTTCGGAAAATTCCCTATTATTATTTTATTATTTCTTCCTTTGAATTCTTTATAACATTTAACTGAACTTTATCTAGAATTCATTCATGACAATTGTACGGCAGGATATATTTCATTAACCCGCAAAATTATTTTCAAGGTAAAAAAAAAACAAAAAACTTTGCCCCCTTTCCAGTAGCCTTTCATTTCATCATGTGGGAAGTGAAAATACAACCATACCCCATTTTCAGTAATCTTTCTTGTTATCATGTGATAACTGATAAGCGAAGAGACAACCATATCCCATTTCCAGTAGACCCTTTTATTCCGAGAGGTGAAAGAAAATTGGCATTCTATGATGTAGCGTGTTTTGGTAAAGAGTCTATATCTGAAAAAAGATAGAGCAGGTTAGAAAAAATCCCATAACTCTTTTCCAGTAGCCGTTCTTTTCATCATGTAAAAAGTGAAAATACAACCATATCCCATTTCCAGTACTCTTTCTTTTCATTTTGTGGAAAGTAAAGACAACTATACCCCATTTCCAGTAGTGCCTTTCAGTCTGAGGGGTAGAAAAAAGGGGCTTCCTAGATCTAGGATGTAGGGTGTTTTGTTAAAGAGTCTTTATTCGAAAAAAGATAGGACTAATTAGGAACAAGCCTTTACCTCTTTTCCAGTAGCCGTTCTTTTTATCATGAAAAAAGTGAAAATACTACCATATCCCATTTCCAGTAGTCCCTTTCAACATAAAGGTTAGAAGAAAAGGGGCATTGTAGGATATAACGAGTTTCGTTAAAGAGTCTATTTCTGAAAAAGACAGAACTGAGTAGGGGTACACCAATACACCTTTTCCTGTAACCGTTCTTTTCATTTTCTGAACAGTCAAAATACAACCATATACCATTTCCAGTCAACTTTCTTTTCGTTATGTAAAAAGTGAAAATACAACCATACCCCATTTCCAGTAGTGCCCTTCAACCCAAGAGGTAGAGGAAAGGGGGCATTCTAGGACGTAGCGTGCTTTGTTAAGAAGTCTAGATCTGAAAAAGATAGAGCTGATTAGAAACAAACCTTTCCCCCTTTCCAGTAGCCGTTCTTCTGTATCAAGTGAAAAGTGACAATACAACAATATCCCATTTCCAGTAGTCCTTTTTAACCCGAGAGGTAGAAGAAATTTGTCATTCTAGGACGTAGCGTGCTTCGTTAAAGAGTCTATATCTGAAAAAAGATAGAGCTGATTAGGAACAAAACCAGCTACCACTTTTCCATTAGCCGTTCTTTCCATTATGTGAAAAGTAGAAATACAAACATATCCCATTTCCAGCAATCTTTCTTTCATTATGTGAAAAGTGAAAATACAACCATATCACATTTCCAGTAGTTCTTTACAACCCGAGGGGTAGAAAAAGGGGCTTTCTTGATCTAGGATGTAGGGTGTTTTGTTAAAGAGTCTATATTTGAATAAAGGTAGGGATAATTAAAAAGAAAATTTTACCCCTTTTCCAGCAGCTGTTTTTACATCATGTAAAAAGTGAAAATACAACCATATCACAATTCCAGTAACCTTTGTTTTCATTTTGTAAAAAGTCAAAAGACAACCATACCCCATTTCCAATAGACCCTTGCAATCGAAGGGGTCGAAGAAAAAGGGCATTCTAGGATGTAGTGTGTTTTGGTTATAGAGTCTACATCTGAAAAAATATAGAACTAATAAGGAACAAACCCTTACCCCTTTTCCAGTAGTTGCTCTTTTCATCATGTAAAAATTGAAAAGAAAATCACACCATGTTTATAGTAGTACTTTTCAACCCGAAGGGTAGAAGAAAAAGAGCTTTCTAGGATGTAGCACGTTTTGTTAAAGAAGTTATATCTGAAAAAGATAGAGCTAAGTGGAAACACACTCTTACCCCTTTTCCAGTCGCCATTCTTTCGATTATGTGAAAAATGAAAATACAACCATATCCCATTTCCAGTAACCTTTCTTTTCTTTATGTAAAAAGTAAGAATACAACCGTACCTCATTTTCCTTTCAACTCGAAGTTTAGAAGAAAAGGTACATTCTGGGATGTAACGGGTTTCGTTAAAGAGTGTATTTCTAAAAAAAGATAGGTCTAAATAGGGGCACGCTATTACCCCTTTTCCAGTAGCCATTCTTTTTCTTTTCTGAGAAGTAAAACATAAAACCATACCCCATTTCCACTTTCCAGGAACCTCTCTTTTCATTACGTAAAAACAGAAAATATAACCATATACATTAACAGTTGTCTCTTTCAACCCGAGTTGTAGAAGAAAAGGGGCATTCTAAGATGTAGCATATTTTGTTAAAGAACTTATCTCTCAAAAATTATAGGGCTGAGTACAAATACACCCTTGCCCCCTTTCCAGTAGTCCTTCTTTTCATCGTGTGAAAAATGAAAATACAATCACACACCATTTTCAGTTTCCCTCTTAACACAAAAGGTAGAAAAAAGAGGGCATTCTATGATGTAGCATGTTTTGTTAAAGAAGTCGTATCTGAAAAAAGATAGGACTGAGTAGGAACACACCCTTGCCCCTTTTCCAGTAGTCATTTTTTTCATTATGTGAAATGTGAAAATACAACCATACCCAGTTTCCAATAGTCTCTTTTAACCCAAAGAATGAAAAAGGGGCCCTTTTCTAGTAGTCATTCTTTTTAATTTGTGAAAATTCAAAATAGAATTATAACCCACTTCCAGTAGTTTTTTCAAACCTAGAGGATTGAAGAAAAGGGAAATTCTAGAACGTAGCGTGTTTTATTAAAGAAACTATATCTGAAAAAGATATAGAACTGAGTAGGGACACGCCCTTACCCCTTTTCCAGTAGTCATTCTTTTCATTGTGTGAAAATTAAAAATACAATTATAACCCATTCACAGTAGTTCCTTCGAGCCCAAAGGATTGAAGAAAGGGGGCATCCTAGGACGTAGCGTGTTTTATTAAAGAATCTATATCTGGAAAAGATATAGAACTGAGTAGGGACACGCCCTTACCCCTTTTCCAGTAGTCATTCTTTTAATTATGTGAAAATTAAAAATACAATTATAACCCATTTCCAGCAGTTCCTTCGAGCCCAAAGGATTGAAGAAAAGGGGCATTCTAGGACGTAGCGTGCTTTATTGAAGAATCTATATCTGAAAAAGATATAGAACTGAGTTAGAACACACCCCACGGCCCTTTTCCAGTAGCCTTTCTTTTCATTATGTGAAAAGTGAAAAACAACCATGCCCCATTTCGTGCAGTATAGAAAAAATGGAAATAAAAAGGATGAAAAAAGTGAAGTAGAAGAGAGGCCCGTAAATGATGTAAATTGTCGGCAGTCAGAAAAAAATTTCAAAAACAAATTCAAAAAGGATTCAAAAGAGAGTGAAATCTCAAAATGAATGATGAAATTTCAAAATTCGTATACATAATTATTTAATTATAATATTAATAGTAAAATACATATAAGTGATTAGTATAGTAGTGAGATATAATAATAAAATTGATAATTCTCCAACTTTCAGAAAAAAGTTTGCAATTGAAAATGTTTAATAAAAATAAAATAAAAGTTATTAGCGTATTCAGTTACCTGTCTAAAAATCATGTCTAAAAATGAAAGGAAGCGATTGGGAGAGGACAGTCACAATAACACAAATAACAAAGTATAATTTAAAATTTTGATATCGCATAAACATAATACAGTCGAATGCGTTGATTGATTTTATTGTTATTAAATATTTTCAATTGTTAAGTTTTATTCTGAAATGCAAGGAATTATCAATTTTATTATTATATATCACTACTATACTAATAATATAGAATAATGTAGGATATACTATACTGATAATGTAAAAAAAATCTCGTATTCTAAATAAGTAAGAGTGTCTTTTTGATGCCTAGCGTATTTGGAATTTTTGTCAATAGTTTCTGTACTCTATTTTATCTTTTAATCAAATTGTATCAGTGAATGGTAGTAATTTATTATAAGTCACTAAGTTGCTAAAAAGTTACATTATTCGTACCTTTCAGGCTATCTTCGTTACTATGTTAAAAAGTAACTTGTAACCTAACTTAGTTACGATTTTCGCAGTAACTCGGAACTTTAATTTTAGTTACTCTAAGTTACGTTTTGCGTTTTGTAACTTCTATTAGGAGAGTTTTAAGGGGCAGATGGGTAGAATATTAAACTCTTTTGATTGAGGATTCAGCCATTTTGTTAAAAATTCGTATTTTTTTGGGTAAATCCAACTGTAATTGATTTCGAATTTAAATGATTGTTGGTTGATATAATATCAACTATTATATTTTTCATTGAGAATTTATCTATTTTGGTTGAAAATTTAACTACATGATTGAAAATTCATGATTTTTGGTAGAAAGTTCAACTGTTTAGTTAAAAAGTAACCTTTTTGTTGAAAAGTCATATCAATGGTTTGAAAATTTAGCTATGTCGAAAAAAATCCCGCTCTTCGGTTTGAAACTTCAACAGTTAATAGGAATTTTTTTTTCTTGGTTCAAAATTCGGCTTTATCGTTTTAAAATTCATCTCTTTTGGTAAAAAAATCTCATTTTTTTGTTGTTGAAAATTCAACTATTATGGTAGAAATTATTCTGATTTGGTGAGGAATCGGCTATTTTGTTGGAAATTCATATATTTTTTGAAAACTCAACTATTTTGGTAGGAAGCTCAACTTTCTGTAGAGGGTTCAGATTTTGTTGAATATTCGTCTTTTTCTATTGAAAACTGGATTACACGGTTAAAAGTGAAACTACTTCGTTAAAAATTCAATTGTTTGGCTGAAGATTCATCAATTTAGTTGAAAATTCATTTTTTTGGTTCAAATTCCACTATTTTGTTTCAAATTATTTTTTTTCCAGTAGAAATTGAAAATATTGTTGTGAAAAATTCAAATATTTGGTTGAAAATTAACTCTTTCATTGAAACTTAATATTTTTGGTATGCAAAATTAAACATCTGGTTGAAAATTCATGTATTTTGTTGGAAATTTAATTACTTTGGTAGAAAGTCCAACTAGTTGGTTGAAAAGTAAGTTTTTGTTGAAGATTTATCCTTTTGGCTTGAAAATTCAACTGTTTTGTAGACAACTCATCTTTTTGGTTTAAAAATTCAACATTAAATAGAAATTTCCGTTCTTTTTTTTCTTCAAAATTTGGCTTTTTCGATGCAAATATTATCTCTCTGGTGAAAAATCTCTTCGTCTTTTGAATTCAACTATTTTGGTACAAAATTAATTTGATTTGGTTGAGGGTTCAGCTATTTTGATGAAAATTTGTATTTCTTGATTGAAAATTTAGCGACATGGTTGAAAGTTGAACTATTTCGTTCAAGATTATTTTGTTTTAAATTTATGTTTTTGAACAGAAAATTATAATATTTTGGTAGAAAATTCAACTATTTGGTTGAAAATTTCCTTTTTGTTTGAAATTAACTTTTTTTGTTAAAAATTCATATTTTCGGTTCAGGAATTTCATTCTATTGTTGAAAAGTGTTGTTTCTGGTTTGAAAATAATCTCTTTTGGCAAACAAATTTTTGTAGAGCGTTCAACCATTTTTCGGAATTCCGTATTATCTCGTTGAAAATTTAACTACATGGTTGAAAGTTGAACTACTTTGTTAAAACTTCAGTTGTTTAGTTGAATATGCATAGTTTAAGTTGAAAATTCATCTCTTTGGCTGAAGAATAACTTTTTTGTTGGCAATTTAACTCTGTTGTTGAAAATCGGTCTTGTTCAGATGAAAATTTAACTACTTTTGGTTCAAAGTTAAACTAATTCTGTAAAAAGACTTTTACACTCCTATGTACACAATATACTATTTTATGAATTATCATCTTAGTTATTTTGATCATCCAATTATAAAACTGAGGAAGTGAAAAAAGTAACTTTTCAGGTAACTTGAAGTTACTTTATCTAGTAACTGTAACTAGTTACTCGAAAAAAGTAATTTACCCAGCACTGAATTGTATCTTTAAAACTAATAACCCTTCGGAGAAAAGTTGAATGCACTTCTTCGCGTTGGAATTCGAAAGAAAAAATGTGTAAAGCATTTTTTCTGTCATCGAGAAACTTCTAAAGAAATTTCCTCTTGAAATAATTGCGAAAAAAGTGTAAATTTGATGAACAAAAAGATATTGCAAAGCTTTAAAATCATTTTTTACCTTCTTCGAACGTTGTTCATAAGGTCAAGAATTTCCCTCATCAAGGAGAAGAATGAAAAAAAAATTTTCTGGTCATACGTTCAATCATTAGGATTTATTATAAAAGTGTTATAAATCCAACGTTTCGACCCCCTTCGGGTCTTTTATGAAGGTATAATAATATCTCGAAATAAATCTGAAGAGAAATTTCAGTTTACATAAACTTAGTAAGCCATAAATATATACTAAAAGTCAAAGTATTTTATAATCATTGTGCCACATTAAAAATAATTAAAAGAAATACCTGAACAAAATTCTGCTCCTTAGATACATAAATGTCAAAAGTAATAAAAACAATAGTTTGTTTGTCATTGTAAATAATAGTAGGTAAGGACGGACGACATTTTGAAATAATATATGTCTAAGGCTGGGTCGTGACGTTCAATAATATGGCTTACAATTGAGTATGTGCAATAAGAAGCGCGGTAGAGTTCAAAGTCAATTAAGTAATTCTACAAACTAATTCAGTATACATTGATAGTAATTATTAATATGTATTCTCTCATTTTGTGAATTTACACGTCTTTATATTTATTATTAAAAATGGATTCAAACATTTTCCTTTTGTACATTATGTTTTCTCTTACTAAAATTTTAATATTGCTGAAACTAAAATCAAGACGATGATCATAAGTCCATGCATGCTGAGCTAATCCTGTGATATTGTTGGCCAAATTGCAATCTCTCTTACACTCAATTAGGCAAATAATGTTAGATAGATTTTCTATTTTTCCTTTCTTCTTCTTGTTTATATATAAGTCCTCGATCGTATGGCAATTTTTGAAATAAACATTTATGTGCAATTTTTTTAAGACACCTCTAGTTCTTTCAGATAAACCATAGATATAAGGAAGAGTTAGATTTCTGTGAAATTGGTTCTGATTGTTTAACCACTGGTCTTTCTTTTTGCTGATAAGAGAGTTATTATAAATTTCATTGATTCTATCTTTAATAATGCTATTGATAAACTGTGAAGAATAGTTATTTAATTTTAAGATTTCTTTGATATGATTCAAGTTCTCTTTTCTAAATTTGAAATCACTAAGCTAAATTCCTCTGTCAACTCAATTTCTAATCAGTCCAATTTTTTGAGCAAAAGGATGATAAGAGTTATAGTTAAAAACTGCCCTGAAGAGGACGGTTTCCTAAACCAATTACTAAGTAACCATCCTCATCTTTGATGACAGATAAATCTAAATAGTTTATTACATTATTGTCTTCCACTTCATGCGTAAAATGTATCGAGTCTTCTATATTGTTAAAAACCTCCAGAAACTCATTGATTTCATCTGTAGGAATGATAGTAAAAACATCAACAACATATCTAACATGAAAAATTGGTTTGAAATTGAATTTTGAAAGAGCCCTGTTTTCAATATCATTTGAAGCGACGTTGGCTATGACAGGAGATAAAGGTGCGAGCCCATTGGTCAGCCTATTGTTTGTTTGTAAAATTTTTGATTAAATGAAAAAACAGTATTATTGAAGACTGTTTTAAAAACGAATAATATTTTATTTTTAGAAATCCTAGTTAAGTGACGATTTTTTTGCAATATTTCATCAACACATTCAGTAGCTTAATCAAGTGGAATATTGTTGAACATTGAAACAACATTCAGTGATACCATGGATTGAGTATTCTCTATGAAAATCTCTCTAGCAAAATCATACCAAATGATATTGCAATCAACATATCTTTAGGTAATAAATTTGGCATATCTTTTGAATCAAAAAAATTACCAGATGACAATATCATGTCATCAATTGAACATTCTATAAAACCATTTGATGATCACACACAAGAAAAAATTCAAAAAACGGCAATAAATTAATAATAAACCATAAAGGAAACATAAGGTTTAAGAATTCTGACATAACAAGAAAAATTTTTAAATTTCAGCCAGATAATAAAGATCTACTATTTTTGAAATTAGATAAGGGTAATGTGACGGTTGCTATTAACAGAACCGACTATAACACTGATATTGAAACAATGCTAAACAATAACATCTTATGTAAAAAGATCAACACCAGTTTAGCACCCACAATTGAAAACAAATGTAATAACATTTTTAAAAGGTGGGAACTAAAATCTTTACTTAGTGATGAAGAATCTTATCGTATGAAATCTAGGGGTTCCATTATTGCTAAAGCTTATGCTCTTCCAAAGATTCACAAACCTAATTTAAAATGTAGGTTAAAATTGTCGTACATTGGTTCACCAACATCTAATATGGCTTCCTAGTTAGCTAATATATTTAAATCAATCCAAAGTCAATCTTTTTCCCACATCAAAGACAGTTGATCATTTAGAGAAAAATTAAAAAATTTTAAAGTCCCGAATACTCATTCCATGGTATCATTGGATGTCGTTTCAATGTTGACAATATTCCACTTGATTTAGCTACTGAATGTGTTAATGAAATCTGCAAAAAAAAATCGTCACTCAACTAGGATTTCTAAAAATAAAATAATAATCGCTTTTAGAACAGTCTTTAATAAAACTGTTTTTTCATTTATTCAAAAATTTAACAATGAAACAACATAGCTCAATGGGCTCACCTCAATCCTCTGTCATAGCCAACATCGTTTTAAATGATATTGAAAACAGAGCTCTTTACATTTTAAATTTCAAACTAATTTTTTATGTTTGATTTGTATGATGTCTTTAGTATCATTCCTACAGATAAAATCAATGAGTTTCTAGAGGTTTTTAACAATATAGAAGATTTAGTACATTTTACGCATGAAGTGGAAGACAATAATGTAATAAACTACTTAGATTTATCTGTCATCAAAGATGAGGATGGTTACTTAGTAATTGGTTTAGGAAACCGTCCTCTTCAAGGCAATTTTTTAACTATAACTCTTATCATCCTTTTACTCAAAAAATTGGATTGGTTAAAAATTTAGTTGACAGAGAAATTATACTTAGTGATTTTGAATTCAGAAAAGACAACTTGAATCATATCAAAGAAATCTTAAAATTAAATAAGTATCCTTCAAAGTTTATAAATAGCATTATTAAAGATAGATTCAATTGAATTTATAATAACTCTATTATTAGCAGAAAAAAAGATAAGTGGTTAAACAATCAAAACCAATTTCACAGAGTTCTAACTCTTCCATATATCCATGGTTTATCTGAAAGAATTAGAGGTCTCTTAAAAAAATTTCACATAAATGTTTATTTCAAAAATTGCCATAAGATCGAGGACTTATGTATAAACAAGAAGGATAAAGAAAAAATATAAAATCTATCTAACATTATTTGCCTCATTAAGTGTAAAAGAGATTGCAATTTGGCCAACAAGAGCACAGGATTAGCTCAGCATGCATGGACTTATGATCATTGTTTTGATTCTAGTTTTAGCAGTATTAAAATTTCAGCTAGAGAAAACATAATGTACAAAAGGAAAATCATTGAATCCATTTTCACTAATAAATGTAGAGACTTATGTGTAAATTTACAAACTGAGAGAATACATATTAATAATTACTATCATACCGATACTTACTAATATATACTGAATTAGCTTTTCAAATTACCTAATTGACTTTGAACTCTACCGCGCTTCTTATTGCACATACTCAGTTGTAAGCCATTTTATTGAACGTCAGGACCTAGCCTTACACATATATTATTTCAAAATGTCGTCCGTCCTTACCTGCTATTATTTACAATGACAAACAAACTATTGTTTTTATTATTCTTGACATTGATGGATCTAAAGAGCACAATGTTGTTCAGCTATTTCTTTTAATTATTTTTAATGCTACACAATGATTATCAAATACTTTGACTTTTATTATATATTTATGACTTACTAAGTTTATGTAAACTGAAATTTCTTTTCAGATTTATTTCGCGATATTAATATACCTTGATAAAGACCCAAAGAAGGGTCAAAACGTTGTATTTACAACACTTTTATAATAAATCCTAATGATTGAACCCATGACCAGTAAAATTTGTTTTCATTCTTCTCCTTGATGAGTGAAATTCGTAATCTGAAATTGTACATGTAATGACAAATAACGAGAAAATCCATTGTCATTCTTCATTATAGTACCCGATGAAGAATCGTATTGTTAGGTCGCATTAATGAGACACGTGTTGTCAGAACGGTCAGCGCGTGGGTGGAAAAAGGGGTGTATTTCACCCTCCTCCTCAATTTGTGAAATGGGAAACGATATTTGGAAAATTTGGTCGACGCTTGATTGTTCCGGTGATTATTGTTCCCAGTGCCACGTGACTCACACGTGTGATTGCGGTCGTATTCAATTGATTTGAGTGCTGTATATTAACTTCGCCTCGCTCACAATCCTCTTTGCAATATACCGATTGTTATCCTTCTAAAGGCACAATACCCTCTTTTATGCTTTTCTACCTTTTCCCTACTTTTATCCATTTTGCGCAAAGCTTTCATCCGCTTACGTTTTATAAAACCGTATCTAGTATTAAATCAAATCAATTTAAAGCAAATTATTATATTTTAATACATGACCATTAAGGGCTCGTCCATAAACTAAACTACCAATTTTTGTTAGGGGTAGGCCTAATTTTTATGACTGAATATAGTATAATTATCGTAATAGGAACTATTTTCTATATAGGAAATTTTGCATCAATATTTGTATTATTAATTTATATTATAACGAAAACAATGGTTGGTAACAATTGGGAGAGGGGGCTACAGTGAAAGTAACATTCTGAACTTAGATAACGTTTATTACGTTTCTTGATGATAAATTTGAAGAAAGTTGCCGACTTTTGCGAAAGATGTCCCTGCAACGGCAGAGTTCAATAATAACCTAATAAGTTTGAAAATTACATTTATTTTCCCCTTTTTTAAAAGATATCATTTTTTCTGTTTTCAAGAAATTTCACTTTTTCTCGATTTTTCGTTTACATTTTTGTTTTGGTTACAAATTATACTATTTGGTTGAAAATTCAATTATTTTGTTGAAAATGCAACTTCTTCATTGAAAACTCATCTTTTTTTATAAAAAATTTAAGACTTTGGTAGAAAGTTTAACTACTTTGTTAAAAAATTATTCTTTTGATTAAAGATTCTCCTCTTTGATTGAAAATTTAACTATTTTGTTCAAAATTCGTTTCTTCTTTGGTTGAAAATTAATTTTTTTTTGAAAATTAACAAATGATAACTAATATTAACTTTGTTGAAAATTCGTGTTTTTTAGTAGAAAATTAATCTTTTCAGTTTAACATTCATCTTTTTTGTTGTAAATTCATCTCTTTGATTCAAAATTTAACTATTTTGTTGACAATTCGTATTTTTGATTGCATCGTTTTTGTTTTTGAAACATCATTATTCACACTTTCGTTGAAAATTAATCTTTTTGGCTTGAAAATTCAACTAGCTGGTTGAAAGTTGAGCTACTTTGTTAAAACTTAATTTCTTTGTAAAGATTCATCATTTGAGTTGAAAATTCACCTTTGCAGTAGAGAATTTAACCGGGGTTTTAACTAAAAATATAACCATTTCATTTTTGGTTGAAAATTTATATTTTTTATTTGGAAATTGACCTTTAAATTTTAAAATTCAACTATTTGGTTGAAAATTCATGTATTTTGTTAAGGATTCAACTATTGTGTTAAAAATTCGTAAATTTTGGTAGAATTAAAAAATGTTTTTTATGCAAAATTGAAATGGTTTTTGGTTGAAATATCAAGTATTATAGGTTTCGTTGAGGATTCATCTTTTTTGTTTCATTGAAATTCAACTTTTTGGTTGAAAATTTAATTCTTTTGTTAAAAATGAGGCTATTTGTTTGATAAATTAAATAATAGACGATAAATCAATTTTTTGTTGATAAACCATAGTTCCGGATAAAAAATTCAACTATTTTGTGAAAACTTCATCTATTTTGTTGAAAATTTATCTTTTGGGCAGAAAATTAATCTTCTTTTTTGAAGGTCCATCTTTTTGCCTGTAGATTCAAGTTTTTTTTGTATTCGTTTTTTGGTTCGATTTAACCGGTAGAGAATTCTTTTTATTATTAAAAATGTATCTTTTTAGCTAAAAATGTAACTATTCTATTTTTGGACGAATACTTATCTTTTTTAGTTGAAAACTTATCCTTTCCGGTTAAAAATTCACCTACTGTGGTATAAAATATTTACTGCTTCAAAAATTGTAGAAAACCAAAGAAGACGAATATTGAACAAAATAGTTAAATTTTCAATCAAAAACAATTTTTCAGTGAAAAAAAACAAACATTTTAACCAAATTGTTGAATTTTCAAACCGAAAAGACAAATTTGATAGCAAACAGTAGAATTTTTTACCCGAAAATATGAATTTTCAACCAAGAAGATTAATTTTCTACCAAAAAAAGACAAGATTTTAACAAAAAAGTTACATTTTCCACTAAAAACTTTAATCTTAAAGTTATATGATGAATCTTTAATGAAATCTATTAAATTTTCTATTTAAAAAAATTAATTTACAGCAAAAAAAAAATCTTCATCAAATAAATTACATTTTTTACCAAAGAGATAAACTTTCAACTTATGCGATTCATTTTCAATTGGAACAAATAAATTTTCATCAAAAAAACTTTTGAAAAAAATAAATATTTTTTAAAACAAAATAGTCAAATTTTTCACAAAACGGATATACATTTAAATAAAATGATAAATCCTTCACCGAAAAAAATGAATTTTCAACGAAATGGTTGAATCTTCAACTAAAAAAGATTAATTTTCAACCAAAACGTTGCATTTTTAACAAAAAAAGATGAAGCTTCTATCAAAAGAGATGAATCGTTAGAGAAAAAAAATTCCTATTCAAGAAAGTAAAAAAAAAATTCATCAAATTGTTGGATTTTTAAAATTTAAGAATTTTAAATTGGATTGAAATCAAATTCAAAATCCTATTTAACGTCCAATACTCATGTTACTGTATAGAATTCTTGAAAATAAAACTAAGAATTCAACGACCAAATTTGGGCAACCACCATAAAATGCTTCTTTTGTGATTTAAAAAAAAATGTATAAAAAATTATCCTTGGACAAAAAAAAAGAAAAATGAGAAGGCAACCAGCCAGATTTTAAGGTCAAACAGATACATTTTTCTACAAAGTTGTCGAGTTTTCAATAAAAAAGTTAGTTTTCTACCAAAATAGTTGAATTTTCAATTTTTAAAAATGAGTTTTCAAGAAAAAAAAATTTAGTTTTCATCCAACAAGATGACTATAAAAAAATGGTTGACTTCTCAACAAAATAATCATGTTTTTAACCAAAAAATTAGATTTTTATCCTAGAAAGATCAACCAGAAATATGATAAATTTTTTAACCAAAAATAATACTTTCAACCAAAGAAAAATAGTTGGATGTTCTTATGGGGTTCTAATAATTCAGTTTGCATTTAAGTGGAAAACGAGCCAAAGCTAAAAAGAGCGGTAAAGCGGAAAAACTGTGATAAATAAATAGCAATTTGGATTTGTTTTCAATACTTTAAGAATAGTATCTTAGGAAACTAGAAATTTTCTTATAAAATAAAATAAATTTCCCACTCAACAGTTATGCATTTTTTAAATACTTTAAATTTTCGCGGCTTAATATTGAAAACTTTCGACAAACATACGACTGAACTGCTAAGAAATAGAATTTTGGTCATTGAAAGTGAAATATTTCTATAAATAATTAATAATACAAAATTTCCTTAAGAAATGTCACTAAAGCTTCATCTAGTAAATTCATCCTAAAATTTTTAGGCGAATAGGTCGAATATTGTAGGCTACATGTCGACTAAATTGCTGAAAATGATACATTTATCATATTTTCTGAATCTGCTGTGTTCAGTTTCCAAAAAATGCGATTTTTTATTGATTCCAAAAGGTCTGAAGCAAATCGGTGGAGAATTATCTGAACCATTCAGTATAATAATATATATACGCTAACTATAGCGTTCTTTTGGCAGAAGATATTCGCGTTTTTTTTAGTCGAATCTTGATAATGTTATAAATCTGAAATGAGTTTCAACTTGAGTGAAGGACAAAGTGATTATTTGAATAAAGATAATTTTATATTGTGATTGGTGTAGTATACTCTGGAACATATTGAAGAATATTCAAAAGTTACACCCTAATCGAATTTTTTCATAAGTGGGTTTTCCTTTATTTCAAAAAAATGAGGACCGTCATTGGTATTCTATGTTTCATCTTAGTGGTTTTTCCTAATCCTATAGGTAAATATAATATCTGTCATTTAATTTGGATTATTAATTTCAGTATGTATTTACCAATTCGTTTGTTAGTTACATAATACAATAATTAATTTCCCACTTGTATTTATTTCAAACTTCTCACGTTAGGGGTCATTTGACGTGTTTCATAAGCTTTTCATTGCTATTCTTAACGACAATTTCCGGCGGTGTTGTATATATATATTTTTTTGCAGAATTAATTTGGCCACACAAAGAAAGCGCAGTTCATCCTCTTCCCATTCAAATTCATAATATTCAACATTACGAAAATTTATTTACTAAACGACTTGAAACTTACGAATTAGAAGAACGCTTTTTTTATGTAGGAACAGATAAAAATCGCGAATACGTCATTGGTGTAATCGTATCTGGATATTTGTTACCACTCATGGCTCGCAGAGAGGATCTTCATAATCACTATGGAAGAGTTAAATTACGGATAAATGGCAATATTGCCGATGAGATTGTACCAATATTGAATAAAGATTCTCTGAATAGTGTTTTCGGCGAGATTATCGGGCCACGAAACATACGTCCTGCCGTGTTACACGATTAATTGAAATTAAAATAGTATATACACGAAGAAGTCGCTTATATAAGAAGTTTATTTACTAACAAAAAATGTTTGTTCAAGATAAGTAGTATTTCAATCAAAGACTATTGGTTATTATTGTTAAAATTAATATAACCGAGAGGTGTATTTATATTTCATTGCTGAAATATAATTTTAAAGACATGTACCTGGATCTAGTTTTCGTTTACTTTCCATGCATATAGATAGGCATCATCCACCATTTGTGATGTAAGTTGAGGCATGCCTAGTTGCTAATGTAAAATACTCTATAAAAACACTGACTGAACTGTTCTCAGTAAATCAGAGAAATTAGTATTGCTGTAGAAAAATTTTATGACAAACTTGGAGAAGTACAAGATAAAATGCAGGAACTATATCCTTAAATTATTCAAATTATAAGTATATCCTTTGGTGTACCTAGGAAATTATAAAAGATCAGATAAAAGATGACCTTCGATTAAGATATAAGCATTACCTTAAAACGCTCAAAAGCCTTAGAAGTGCAGGCCTCGGACTCACCACACTATTTACACTATTTCACACTTTTTTTTAATGATGACACTATTTTACTACTATTTCGAAAGAAATTACACTAAAGACACTATTTTCTCACAATTGTCTGCTAATGCCACTATTTCTTTACTTTCTCTTTGAAAATATTTTTTTTAACTTCTTTACCAATTGGATACAAATTGTCTCAATGGCTGATTAGGTTCTGTCCAAAATGATGAATTTTCAAGCCAAAGAGATGAGCTTGTAACAAAACAGCTGAATTCGCAACCAGGTAGTTACATTTTTAACCAAAAAGATGAATTCTCAATAAATGACATAAATTTTCCACAAAACAGTTGAATTTTCTACAAAATTATCTAATTTTCAAGATAAAAATATTATAGTTGATATTTGAACCAAAAAAATTTCATTTTGAATCAAAAACAGTTAAATACAACCAAAAAAGACAAATTTTCAATAAACTATTTAAATCTTCAGCTGAAGCCGACTAATTGTTAACCATACAATTACGTTTTTAACCAAAATGAAAAAAATTGTCTACCGAAAAATACTAATTGTTAACAAAATACACATATTTTCTAACAAATAGTTAAATTTCGAACCAAGAGTATTGATTTTCTACTAAAATACGAATTTTCGACAAAATACATGAATTCTGAACCAAATAGTTGAATTTTCAACAAAAATAGTAAAGTTTTCAAACGAAGAGATGAATTTTAAACTAAAATTATGAATCCTCAACATGAAACATTATTTTTCAACAAAGTAGTTCAACTTTAACCAATTAGTTGAATTTTCAAGCCAAAGAGACGAATTCTCAACAAAATTGTTGCATCTTCAATCTGCAAATACTAATTTTCAACAAAAAATATAATAGTTGATATTTAAACCACAAATGGTTTTAATTTTATATGAAAAACAAATAAATATAAACAAACGAACAAAAAGTTCGTACAAAATACTTGAATCCTCGACAAAAAGAGATTAATTTTTAACCATACATTGCATTTTTAATCAAAAATTTGATTTTCTACCAAAAAATACGAATTGTAAGCCAAATAGATATATTTTTCACCAAATACTTCAATTCTCCACTGAGAAGATTTATGTTCTGCCGAAAATATTAATTTTTAACAAAATAGTTGAATATCTACCAGAAAGACGAATTTTCAACAAAATACATCAATTTTTCACCAAATTGTTGAATTTTCAACAAATTACATACTATTTATTTCAACTAAATATTTTGAACAATGGATGTGATGTTAGTCAAAATTTCATTTCATTAGTTTTTAGTCTATATTCTTTCCGTTTCTAAAAATTTGAAGTTAAATGGTTGAATTTTTAAGCTAAACAATATAAAGCTTTAACAAAAATGATGTATAATTTTCATTGAAGCGAATTAATTTACAAAAAAAACGAGTTTTCTACAAAACGGCTTAATTTTATACCAAATAGTTGAATTTTTGACCAAATTGTGAAATTTTCCAGTCAAAAAGTCGATTTTTCAAAAAAAAACGTTGAACTTTCAAACAAATCAACAATAAAATTATCATACAACCAAGGAGTTCAATTTTTAATCCAAAAATATTAATTTTCAACAAAAAATGTAATATTTTATATTTCAACCAATAATATTTTAATTTACAATCAAAAATAGTTGGATTTGACCTAAAAAGACAAAATTTCAACAAAATACCTAAATACTCGTCTAAAATAGACTAATTTTCAACCAAACAATTGGATATTGAACCAAAAAATTGATTTCGTTCCAAACAATGCGAATTTCAACAAAATACACCAATATTTGACCAAATAGTTGAATTTTATACGAAATTGTCTACTTTTCCGGCCAAAAATACGAATTCTTTTACAAAACAGTTAAATATTCAACTGAAAAATGTAAGTTTTTAACAAAAAAGTTAATTTTTAACCAAAACAGATCAATTTTTAACCAGAAAGTTGCATTTTTACCCCAAAAACGATGAAATTTCTACAGAAAGAGAGATACATTATCAAACTGTAAAGATAAGCATTGAACAAAACAGTTGAATTTTCAACCAATAAGTATCACCTTTCAGGAAAAATTGTTGAATTTTCAACAAAATAATTCAATTTCGAACCGAACAATCAAACTTTGAAATAAAAAAGATGAATTTTCAACGAAAAATTTAATAGTATACTTTTCACCAAAAAGAATGAGCTTTCTACCAAAAATAGTTGGATTTTCTTATTAGGTTCTATTACTTCAGTTCACATTTAAATAGACAAATGAAAAAAGGGGGAATACTGTGAAGTCTGGAATAAATAATTAGTATTTTCGATCATTTATAGACTAAAGAACATTTAAAATAAACATAGAAGTTCTTTTTTAATACCTGGAAAATTTTGTGACACTATTTTTACACTATTTGAAAAAATTTGACACTATCTACACTACTTTTGATCTCTAAAGTGAGTCCAAGGCCTGGAAGTGCTATCAATAGCAATATTGGGCATGAGCATAAATAGTATCTGTACAAAGCTGAACTGGTTTTAAGAAAAATCCATCATCCATCTGGACTCATGCCGACAATATTGTCGAAGTTTTTCGTATTTACCAAAAAATTTTAAAGGATTCCTGTAGTTATGTTTGATATTGACAAAGAATATAGCAAACCACGTTAGATTGTTAATGCTTACGCTGTTTTGTTGGTAAAGTATAGAAGCCTTCTACCTTTTTTGCAGATAAACCCAATTCTAAAAGATTTAAGTTTGTTGGTGATGGTTTCCAGGTAGGTGCGGAATTAGTACTGAACAAGCTGGAAACGCTGAAAAACAAGTTAACTTCCGGTGTTGATAAAATATCTAGTTTTTTTGTTTGCGGGCGAGTGTCATGGGTAGTTATCTAACCCTGACTTCTGAAAGTCCATGAAGGTTTCTATCATCAAATCAGGCGATAAATCCTGCATTGTTAATTATAGCTAAATCTCTATCCTATGTCACTTTTCTAAGAAGATGGTTTTGTGCCTCAAAAATCTGCAGCGACGAATCTTCTTACTTTTGTGAAAGAAACTGAAAAATGTCTCACCTCGTGATCAAAATGAATGGTTTGACTATTATACAATGAACAACATCCTGCTGTATACAGATGATGATAAGATTTTTAGACCTAGTGATGATATTCACGACTTCTACGATCTGCAGAGTGACATAGGTAATTTCACTCTCTGTCTTACAAATATCTCTTTAGATGCAAATCACCGGAAATGTAAACCTCTTCATCAGGAAACATGCAATTGTTATTTATCATTATAAAGTCAGTGGCCATATTTTGGAAAGAGTCGAGATAATTCCTGATTTAGGTGAGTATATTACCTCTACTCTTAAATTTAACACTTCGGTAGATATCATGGTCCAGAAAGCTAATCGAATTTTAGGTATTATGTTCAGAAAATTTCGTGAAGAATTTTGAAGCAGCTATCAGATTTGTATGCTACGCACTTGTTAGGACTAAACTTGTATGGAAAACTAGGACTGGTTATCTGTCTGACGCTATTGATAAATATCAAAAACGGATTGTCAAAAGAGTTATCTCATCAAACGCAAAGATCTCAAACCTTAATCGGGACAAGATCTAAAATTTGTACAAATATTTTACGACGAGAAAGCAGACAGAAATACGAAATTATTCAAAAAAGTGGAAGTGTGAACTTCTCAACGCTACAAATTCAATGTTCATGATGCTAAAGATCTCATGGATTTTATAGATTTAAAATCGATTTTTTCAGATTTTATAGAGATTGCATGAGATTCCATGGTCCTTATGAAAAAACATTATAGTGTAGTGATTTTCCTATAATTTTTTCATAATTATAGGAAAATTATTACAGGAAATCATCAAATAGAAAACGATGATGTGATAATCACCACTGGAATTAATGTAAAAAGTAGAGAAACTACAAAGGAAATTTTCATTTTAGATCACCCATAATCTCATATGGAAGTATATAAAAATAGCGATTTTGCACAAATAAAGTTCAAACACACACAAATGGTCGATTTCCTTGATATCTTTAAACTCACTTCAAATTTCACTGAAATTCATAAAAATCCTTTAGAATTACTTTAAATTCATTAAAATCTTTAACATCTGTTAAAATCCCTATAAACGCCCTGAAATCTTTAAACCTGTTTGAAATTTCTTTGGAATCATTAAAATAGTTAGAAATAAGTAGCAAACATTTAAAATTCCTTGAAATAAAATTAATGAAATTTATTCCCCAATGCTCTCTAGAAATCCGTTGAAAACACTTGAAATTTGTAAAATCCCTTAAAATCTTCGAATTAATTGTAGGTCCTAAAAATTCCTTAAATCCTGTTATATCCTTTTTCTACCTCTTAAAAATGGTTAAATCTCTTGAAATTCTTTTTATTCTTTTTAAATGACTTAAAATCTTTGAAATCCTTCAAAAATTTTTGTATTCCTCCATACACCCTGAAATTGCTGAAATGCAAAGAAATTGGAAAGTTTGCAATGAAAAATTAACTTTATTTTCTCAGCGAAATTTTCTTTTTGGTTTTAAAAATTCATCTCTTTTGGCAGAATTTCCTTTTTTTGTTTAAATATTAACCATAACCTTTTTTGTTAAAAATTCATATTTTTTGGTTAATAATTTAACTTTTTGGTTGAAAATTCGTATTTTGGGATTGAAAATTCAAGCTTTTTATAGAAAATTCGTATTTTTGTCTAAAAATTTCAACAATTTGGTAGAAAATTGAACCATTTAGTCGAAAGATGAACTACTTTGTTGTAAGTTCATTTTTTTGTAGGTAAAAATTCACCATTTTAGCAAAACTCCATTCCTTTTTGTCAAAAATTCATTTTTATTTGTAGAAAATTAATCGTCTTGGTTGAAAATTGATATATTTTGTTAAAAATTCGTATTTTTTGGTAGAAAATCAGTTTAAAAACAAAATTAAAAATGCAACTTTTTGATTCAAAATTGATATGTATTAGTAAATGTTTTAATTTATTATTTTCTATTACATTTTAGGTTAAAAATTCATCTTCTCAGATTGAAAGTTCAACTTTTTCGTTTAAGGTTGAACTGCTTTGTTAAAAAATTTTTTTTTTGTAGAATTCAACTGTTTTGTAGAAAATTAGTTTTTTTTCAAATTGAAAATTCATTTTCTTACATGAAAATTTAACTATTCTATAATTTGTTGATGATTGATCTTATTTAGTTTAAAAATGTAACTATTTGGTTACAAATATGTGTAATTTGTTAGAAATCCGCCATTTTTGGTAGAAAAGGAATCTTCTTTTAGTTGAAAATTTCACTAATTGGTTAGAAATGTATATATTTTGTTAAGAATTCGTCTTTTTTTTAAATTAATCTTCTTTGTTAAAAATTCTTGTGTTTAGTCAAAAATTCAACTGCTTTGTAAAAAGATCGCCTTTTTAGCTTGAAATTTCAAAATTTTGGAAAGAATTCTTTTTCGTTATTGATTGAAAAATCTTTTTTGTTTGAAAATTTAACTATTGTTGAAAATTCGTCTTCTTGTTTTAAAAATTCACCTTTTTTGTTAGAAATTTCATCTTATTTGGTTAATATGCAACTTTTTTGTAAAAAACTAATCTTTTTCTAGTTGATAATACAATTATTTGGTCAAAAATTAACTCTTTGTTGACGAAACATTTTTTGGGTTGAAAATTTAACTTTGTTGGAGAAAATTCGTCTTCTGGGCTTGAAATGTTATCACTTTGGTAGAAAATTCAACTATTTGGTTGAAGTTCCAACAGTTTGGTTAAAAATGGACTTTTTTGTTGAAAATTCATATTTTCGGGTTAAAAATTCAACTCTTTTGTTAAAAATTCGTCTCTATGATTCTAAAATTCAACTGTTAGGTTGAAAATTGACCTTTTTGTTGTAAATTCAACTGTTTTGTAGAAAACGCGACTTTTTTGCTTGAAAATTTAACACTTCTGTTGAAAATTCGTCTATTGGGTTCAAAAATTTATCTCTCTTAATAGAAATTTCATCTTCTTTAGTTAGTATGCAACTTTTGATAGAAAAATCATATTTTCGGCTAAAAATTCAAACTTGTAGGAGATACGTCTCTTTGGCTGGAAATTTCAAAAGTTTTGTAGAAAATTCAACTATTTGCTTTAAAATTCAACACTTTGGTTTGAAATTTATTTGTTTTGCTTGATGATTCAACTATTTTATTGAAAATTAATTTCCTTGGTTGAAAATTCATTTTTTTTGTATTTTAATGCAGGACGTTTTGACAAATGTTTACAGGATATTCCTAAATACATTATTTATCACCATCGAATAACTAAGTCAATTAATAATACTAAAAGAATAATTAGGTCCATGAGTTTGAATAAGAAATAAAACAAATTTTTATTCTATCGCCATACTTAGGACTTAATACATATTTGACATATTAAAACTTTTAATCAAAGATCTTTTTCAATATATATTCGTCACTAATCACTATAAAGCCAGCAATTTAAAAGTTACTTTTACAAATAAAAAAACATCGTTATTTAATTTTATATTGCAGTTGAAAAAATTTTCGCACGCTCAAAAAAATTTCCTGGCTTCGAAAAAAGTTGCCTGACATTTACAGTTTTTTTTCAGGTGTATAAAAATTCCCTGACAATTTCAGGTTTTCCATGTGAGTAGATAGACTACCTCTAATCTCTTTTTTTTTCTTTTCGAACTTCATTTGAAAGACCCGTACAATTTAAATCTCAAAGCATTTTACTGTCAAGCCTTTTTTGGCAAAGGAACATTACAAGAGAGATTTTTTGAGAAAGTAAATCACAATCAGGTGAAACTCGATTACAACCATACAACCGTGGCTCAATAGTGCGGCGTAAGGTCATGAATGCAACTCGCATCAGGGCTCTGATTACAAAGATACTTTCCTGCAAATTGAATCGCCTCGGTCTCACCGCGAATTGTACAATTTTTTCATTTGCGTAATTGAATTACGCGTGTCGAATGTATATACCGGAGTTATAATCATCGCCGTGAACCATGGAATTACGGATGGTGATCTTCTTCTCGGTATACATATACATCTACAATTTCCATATATGCAATGTACAAACATACATGTACATATGGGACATTCCATTCCATATAAGCCCACTGCCAAAAAGGAATGTTTTTTGATTTTTTTCAAACATTTTGGTGCATAGACCGTTCTTCAGTGGAATGTTATTGCCTCGAAACAAAAATGTTTTTCGATTTTTTTCAAACTGTGGTAAATTGTAGTAGTATGCGACCACATCATGGGTGCGAAGCCATAAGCCACCATATTGCATTGTTACCGAGATATGAATAGTGTTAGTTGGTACACTTTATTGTACAGACATTAAAAATGTTTTCCGATTCTTTTCAAATTGTGGTAAATTGTGATAGTATGGAGGGGTAGTTAGTACACTTTATTGTACAGACCATTCTTCAATTTGTTATTGCGTCGGAACAAAATTTTTTTTTTGATTTTTTTCAAACTGTGGTAAATTGTAGTAGTATGCGACCATATTGTAGGTGCAAAGCCATAAGCCACCATATTGCATGGTTACCGAGATATGAACAGTGGTAGTTGGTACACTTTGGTGTACAGACCATTTCCTCAATGAAACGTTATTGCGTCGAAACAAAAATGTTTTTCGATTTTTTTCAAACTGTGGTAAATTGTAGTAGTATGCGACCATATTGTAGGTGCGAAGCCATAAGCCACCATATTGCATGGTTACCGAGATATGGGCGTGGGGAGGGGTAGTTGGTACACTCTATTGTACAGACCATTCTTCAATTTGTTATTGCGTCCAAACAAAAATGTTTTTAGATTTTTTCAAACTGTGGTAAATTGTACAAGTATGCGACTATGTTGTAGGTGCAAAGCCATAAGCCACCATATTGCATTGTTACCGAGATATGAATAGTGGTAGTTGGTACACTTTATTGTACAGACCATTCTTCAGTGAAATGTTATGGTGTCGAAACAAACTTTTTTTTATTTTTTTCAAACTGTGGTAAATTGTAGTAGTATGCGATATGCGTATATGTTCAATTTATGGACAGCAAAATATATGGTTGGCCCAACTAAATTTTGTGGTTGTTTCAACGAAATATTTTGGTAGATGAAATATTTGGTTGATTCAACCAAACAGATCAACTTTATGAATTTCTGAAAAATATATGTACATTCTATAGTTTTTTAAAATTAAAAATTGAAGTTCCAAATATCTCAAAACACGTATCCCCATATTTTGATGAATTACATATTAAAAGAAAAGTCTCAATTTCTGGTTTATAACACTGAATGGATAGAATGGACATTTAAGGATATTCTGAGATTTATCTCTTTGGTTGAAACTTTAACGGTTTTGTTGAAAATTAGCATTTTTTATTGCATTCGATTGTTTTTTATTTAAATTAAAATCTTTTTTAGTTGGAATATAATCAATTATACTTTTCGCTGATAATTTTTCTTTTTTGGTAGAAAATTTAATAACCTGGTTGAAAGTTGAAATACGTAGTTAAATATATATTTTTGTGTGAGGTTTCATTTTAGTTGAAAATTCATCTTTAGAGTGGAAAATGTAACCAGTTTTTTTTAAACTAAGAATTTGAGAATTCCATTTTTGGATAAAAATATATATTTTTAATTGAAAATTGATCTCTTCTATTTAAAAATTCAACTGCTGTGTAGAAAATTTGTCTTTGGCTTGAAAACTAACTTTTTTGTCAAAAATTCAATTGTTTTGTGAGAAAGGCGTATTGTTTTGCCTTTTCTTTAAATTCATCTTGTTGGCTGCGGATTCAACCATTTTGTTAAAAATTTGTATTTTATGCTTCAATTTAATGAGTAAAAAGTTCGTTTCTTTGTTAAAAATGAATTTTTTAAACTAAAAATGTAACTATTCCATTTATGGACGAAAACTTAGCTTTCTTAGTTTAAAATTAAATTATTTTAGTAGAAAGTTAACAATTTGGTTGAAAATTATATTAAATTCAATTTAAAAAAATTATTTAATTAATTGATTAAATTATATTAAATTAAATTTATAACTAATTACTAAAAAAATTAACTGCTTGGTAAACATTTTTTTTTTGTTAAAAATTAATTTTTTGAACTGAAAATGTAAGTATTCCATTTTTTGTTGAAAACTTATCTTTCTTAGTTAAAAATTTAACAATTTTAGTAGAAAATCTAATTCTTTGGTCAAATATTGAACTATTCATTTAAAAAATTAATTACTAGGTAGAAAATCAACTTTCTTGTTGAAAATTCATAGTGTCCGGTGGAAAATTCAAGTGTTTTGTGGAAAGTTCATCTATTTGGTTGAAAATTCGTCTTTTCGGTTAAAAAATTATTCTTCTTTTTCAAAAATTCATCTTTTATGGCTGTGAATTCAACTATTTTGAAAAAATTTCTCTTTTTTGATCCAATTTCATTGGTAGAATATTCCTTTTTTTGTTGTAAATTAATTTTTTAAACTAAAAATGTAACTATTCCATTTCTGGATGAAAACTTATCTTTATTAGTTGAAAATTCAACTTTTGTAGTATAATGTTAACTATTTGCGTAAAAATGAAGTTAAATATTTCAAAAATTAAGTACTTCGTAATTTTTTTTCAAATTAATTTTTTTAACTAAAAATGTAACGATTCCATTTTTTCGTTGAAAACTTATCTTCCTTAGTTGAAAATTCAACTATTTTAGCAGAAAATTTAATTATTCGGGTAAATATTAAACTATTTGGCTGTGGACTCAACTATTTTGTTAGAATTCTTCTTTTTCGGTTCAATTTAACTGTTCGGATATTCCTTTTTTTTGTTCGTTAAAATTAATTTTTTAAACTGAAAATGTACCTATTTTATTTTTTGTTTGAAACTTATCTTTTTTTGTAGTAAAAAAATTTAACTTTTTCATTAGAAATCGACCTATTTATATGAAAAATTATCTACTTAATAGGAAATTAACTTTTTTGTTAAAAATTCATAGTATCGGGTGGAAAATTCATCTTTTTGCGGAAAGTTGATGTATTTTGTTGAAAATTCATCTTTTTGCGGAAAGTTGATGTATTTTGTTGGAAATTCATGTATTTTTTTGAAAATTTGCCTTTTTGAGCAAAAAGGTCATCTCTTGTTTTGAAAAATCATCATTTTGGGGTCAAAAATTTTCATCACAATGGAACAATTCATTAGAAACGCAAGAAAACGTAGAATAAACGAGAAATCCGTGTATATGCAACAGCTTCGTTACTTTCCGGGGGAGGGGGGGGGGTAAAAGAAAAACTTCAATCGTCAACGAGAGAGTTCGGGGGGTCCAAAGTATCCAAAAATTGGTAACATAATGTATAACCCCTAAATGTACCAACTACCACCCCTCATATTTCGGTAATCATGGAATATGGTGGCTTATGGTTTTGCACCTAAAATCGGGACCCATACTACTACAATTTACCCATCTTTGAAAAAAATCGAAAAAAATTTATTTTGAATAGTGCGCTCATATGAATTGGAATGCCCCATAGAAATATACATATATAGCGATTAGCGGTGTGGCTTTTCAATGCCCTCTTCCTTTAGTTCATCTGGCTGCCCCCACGCCCCCAATCACAGCGAGCAAAGGGAAAGTCGAGGCGATTATGTTCCCGCTAATTTAGCCCCATTGTGCCCCTGCCCCTTGCGATTTACAAATCGATCCTAGCTTATGAGGTGACTCTTACTTCCCACCGTACACGGCAATTAAGATGCATTCGCACTCTGAAGTACCTAGATAATCCTCTGATTCAGGACTTACCTACGAAATGGCACTCGAGTTGATTACATGCTCCTTTCATTCGAGTAATCGTTATAATTCCGAGTGTAGAGCAGTCATGATTAGATTGACGATTGTTAGAATTGAGGTGATAAATTTGATTATAATTGGATGTTGGCATTTACTATTACTCATTCCTAGTAAAGAGTGGGGCTAAGTGGACACTTTTTATTTACAGTCGTTTTTTAATTTTAAAAATCTGCCCGCCTTGACTTTTAAAATTAAAGGTCAAAGCATCGGCAATTGTAATTTGGGGATTGTGAATTCTCTTTCGTTAAAGCTCCTTCGGCTTTGACGAACACATTCTCATCATGTATCTCGTGCTTTGCACTCGATTTAGTTCAAATCCAGGCGGAAAAATTATATATACTTTATATATAGTGTGTATACAAGAAGTGTATAAAACAAATGAATATTATATATGGTACTTCACACTATGTGTAAACTATATATAATTTTTCCGCCTTGGAAGTGCGAACTTTTGTACATCGAGTCCAACTCTATTATATCAAATCTATATTATATTTATTTCCGTAACTCGGTCTGGAAATGCTTATTCATATATTGCAAAATAAAGTACAAATTTTATTTTTCATGATTACTTTAATTTTTGTACTTTATTTTATCTTCATTATTATTCTCAGCTACCCTGACAAATGTATCATTCCAATAAATGTATATTATCACAATTCATAATATGCATTGGTATTGAAACAGACGTATTTTCATTGGCTTGTTTTTATGATTAAAAAAAGAGCACATCCTATGAGAAAAAAAAACAATTTTGTTATTAAACATTTTATTGCACATTGTGTTTTTCCAAAAGCTTAATTTGTTTATTTTCAATTATATTTTTTGCACTTTGAACCAAAAATACGCACCCTCTCGTAACGTGGTTCCAATACAATTTGTAGATATAATTAAGGTGAAAATTTTTATAAAATGTTATTGTATGTAGCTTGTGTCGTTTTTCAAAAAAGTGATTTTTTTATTTTAAATGATATTTTTTCATGATTAGAACAAAAACTACGCGTCCTATCAAAAAATTATTTCTGACCAATTTTTAGCTCTTTTTAGGGTGAGTTACTTTTTTCGATCAATTTTTTCATAGCTTTTGATGTTTGTCTAGAAATTTAATTCCTTTGTTTTTCATTTTAGTTTTCACGATTAAAACTAAAAACACGCGTCCTATCAAAAAGTGATCGCTCACGAATTTGTAGATCTTTTTTGAACGCATACTTTTTATTGATTCACGTTTTTTAACCTTGCGTCGTTTTTCCAAAAATCGAATTTTTTCACTGTTCACTTCTTTTTTCAAGATTAGAACGAAAACTACACATTCTATTAAAAATAATTAATAAAAAATTTGTAGCTCTTCTTTGTAGGAACAAATTTGGTCTATTTTTTCCGTGTCTTGTATCGTTTGTCTAAAAATTCCATTTTTATATTTTTAATGCAATTATTTTACGAATAAAACAAAAACTACGCGTCCTATCAGAAAGTAATGTATAACAAATTTTTAGATCTTTTTTGAATGCACAATTTTTGTTGAATCATCTTTTTTCTTATCTTTTATAGTTTGACCGCAAAATGAAATTTGTGATTTTTCATTACTTTTCATGCGGTTACAATTTGAATTTTCGATTTTTCGAAAGAATTCCAAGTTGTTGTGATAATCTTGTAGGGTGTTCAAAATGCAACGTTTTTCTTTCTTTAAATTTTTTTATATAGTGCGTTGTTTGGCTTAAAATGTTCATTTTTGTTTGTTTTTTGGAATTTTGTAAATGTTATGAATCCAGTAATTTTTTTCATCATGGATAGTCATGGGGATAAATTGTTCGTCTTTTTGAATACTACTAATGACCGTACATAGAATTGTCAAATCTTACAAAAAAGTGTTCTGAAAAATTTGAAAAATTTTCTAACTTTTTTAAGTTTTATCCAATATGGAAGACATAAATTATTGAAAATGTTTGTACCTTGAAAAAATTGATGACGTTTAGGTTTTTGGGGTCGCTGAATTCAAATCTGATGTTGGATTTCAAAATTCAAAATGGCAGATCAAATATGGCGGACAGGAATTAATAAAAATGTTTGGACCTTGATTATATTGGTCATACATAGGTCTTTGGGGTCGCTAATTACAAATATGATGTTGGATTTTGTACAGTCAAAATGGCGGATCCAATATGGCGGACATGAATTATTAAAAATGTTCGGACCTTGATAAAACTGATGATATTTATGTTTTGAGGTTGCTGAATTCAAATTTGATGTTGGATTTTCAAAATGCGAAATGTCGATCCAATATGGCGGACATGAATTATTAAAAATGGTTTGACCTCGATCAAATTGGTGATGTATAGGATTTTGGGGTCGCTGAATTCAAATATGATGTTGGATTTTAAAATTCAAAATGGCAGATCCAATATGGCGGACAGGAATTCTTAAAAATGTTCAGACCTTTATAAAATTGGCGATACTTATGTTTTTGGAGTCGCTGACGTGAAATAAGGTGTTGGATTTTTTAAATTCAAAATGGCGGATCCAATATGGCGGTCATAAATAATTTAAAATGTTTGGACCTTGATAAAATTGGTCATACGTAGGTTTTTGGGGTCGCTGATTTCAAATATGATGTTGGATTTTGTAAATTGAAAATGGCCGATCCAATATGGCGTACATGAATTATTAAAAATATTCGGACCTTGACCAAATTGATGATAGATATGTTTTTGAGATCTCTGCATGCAAAAATGATGTTGGATTTTAAAATTGAAATTGGCGGACCCAATATGGCCGAGGTGAATTATTAAAAATGTTTGGATTGCCTCTTGTTTTTATAAATTATTTTTTTTATCACTTACATTCAGCTTACATCCAACATCAGATTTCGATTCAGCGATCCCGAAAACCTAAGTATCATCAATTTGATCAAGGTCCGAACATTTTTAATAATTCATTTCCACTATAATAAATTTTGAAAGTCCAATATCAAAGACCCCAAAAACATGAATAGAACAATTCGGTCAAGTTCTGAACATTTTTGATAATTTTGGTCCGATATTTTGAATCCACCATTCGGAATTTTTAAAATCCAACATCAAATTTGAAATCAGCGACCCCAGAAAACTGAGTATGACCAATTTTATGAAGGTCCAAATACTTTAAATAATTCATGTCCGCCATATTGGATCCGAAATTTGGAATTTTGAAAATCCAACATCAGGTTTGAAATCAGCGACCCCAAAAACCTAACTATCGCCAATTTTACCCAGATCCAAACATGTTTGCTATTTCATGTCCGCCATGCTGGATCCGCCATTTTGAGTTTGCAAAATCCAGCTTCAAGTTTGGATTCAGCGACCGCAAAAACATTGACCTTGAAAATATCAGGTGAAACAATTTTCAATATAAAAGAAAAAATTTGAATCGCTATTTATTTTTTTATTTTATTTGTTTTTAAGGTTGAACAAATATAATTCTCCTAAAATTCTTGAGAAAATTCAAAAAGATATCAAAATTTGATCTGAAAAGTTCATTTTCAACCAAATAGTTAAATTTTCATCCAAAGCAAGACAAATTTCCAACAAAATAATTGGATCCTCAAAAAAAAAGAATAATTCTCAATCAGTTGTATTTTTAACCGAAAAAGATTAATTTTTTATCGAAAAAAACGATTTTTTACAAAATAGTTTAATTTTCCAACCCGAAACTATAAATTTTCAACCAAAAATTATTTTTAAATTAAAGAGATGAATTTAAAACTAAAATAATGCATCTTAACAAAAATTTTACTCTTCACAAAGTAGCGTTTTTCAACCAAAATTTGTTATTATTGTAATTGTTGAATACAGCTTATTGAAGTTTGATGCATAAATAACAATCGAACAATTATCATACTGGAAAAAGTTTGAGTTAGTTTAAGAGATATTTATAAATTTTGAGAAGATCCAAACTTAATTTGAAACTGGAAAAAATTTCGAAAAATCTAAAACTAAATTTAGATTTTTGAAGACTTCGAAATAAAATTTTGAAGCTTCTTAAAGATCTTTAAAGGTTCTAAGAAAATAAAAAAATTTTCTTAAGTTTGCTAGGAAAATTTTTGAAAAATTAATTCTAGGAGAATATTTAAAAAGATTGAAAAAATTTATTGAATGATGAATGACAACTGAACAATTATCAATTTGGAAAATAATCGAGTACGTTTAAAATATTTTTTGAAGTTTTGAAAAGATTTAAAAATAATGTAAAGCATGAAAAGATTTAAAAACATTTAAAACACAATGTAGATTTTCGAAGATGTTGAGCAAAAATTTATGAGCTTTTTAAGCATTTTGAAAGGTTTTGAATGAATAAAAAATTTGTATCAAAGTTCCTAGAAAAACTAACAATAATTTTGTTGTTGAAAAATTAAATTTAGAAGAATATTTAATAAGATTTCCAAAATTTTCAACCACATAAATCTGGATGATTCTAATGAAATTTTTTTTACTTTTGCAAAATTTAAAAAAAATTGTAGTTACTCAAAAAAAGTAACGTACCCAATACTGGTACCCACCATATAGAAACTCAACTTTAAATGGATTATTAATTTCATATTAATTTATCTGATTTATGTACGTGGAATTTGTTGAATAGTGATAGATTTAATAATAATTCAATTAATTATTAATTAATATTTCATTATTCGTTACATTATGTGTGCGGCAATCCGACGTGCAATATTGTCCGTGTGGTTGCAGGGTAACCGTTCCGTTCGCGAACTACCCTAGTGACATAAATAATAAATGATAATATTATTACTATTATATCATTAAGCCATTTCCCTTTTGGGGTAGGCGTGACTCGCTCGGTTGGAAAGTAGTAGTGCCTTTTGTTTCAGGCATCATTCACTCTACTCACATTCTTTTCATAAATTATTTATCGCCACACTTTTCTGTCCTGGCATACTTCTCTAGCTTCCTTCACGTCCATGCATTTTTTCATGCAAGCTCTCCCGCTTCGATGGCTTCTTATGTCTTTTCTGATTAAAGTTTCATTCACACATTCTCCATTCATGTCCGAACCACCTTAACTGATTTCTTTCCCATATATAAACTAGTGTCTCCCCTGTACCACATTCTTTGAGGCTTATTCCGTTTCTCACTTCGTCCATCAGTGTTTTCCCGCAGATTGTGCGCAGAGGTTTCATGCCAATCGCGTTGATTTTACTCTTATCCTTTTCTTTACAGGTCCATGTCTCGCTACCGTATAGCTCAGTCAGTACAAATATAAAATTATGTATTGTCATTTTAGTTTCTGTTGACATGTTTTCACTTCTGAGAATGGACCTATCTAGCTCCCCATCTATCTTCCCGTCACTAGTGAATAGGCTACCCAGATATATGTACTTATCAACTTGTTCTAATCTCTCATCATTTAGGACAACGTTGCATATTGTTTTCTCACCTTTTCCTTCAAATACTATGATTTTATTTTCATTTACGTTAATTTTGAGGCCCATGTTCTTCATGCTTGTATTAAGTTTTTTCAACATTCTTTGTAAGTCTTCGATTGATTCTGCTATAACAACCTTGCCATCAAAGCTAACCCACGTACCCTCACTGTCTCGAGATCTATACCTTCTTCGTCGAAGAGGGCCATTCTTAGACACTTGTCAATAAATATGATAGATAGCCCTGAGGACATAACGCATCCTTGTTTAACGTCTTGCATAATATCAAACTAGTCACTCAGTTTCCCATTAACCCTTACACTTGCTTTGCTACCTGCATACATGGTTTTTATTGCTTGTAGGAGGCATCCATCGACTTCTTACTCTTTGAGGACTTCCCAAAGTTTACTTCTATCCACCTTGTGAAATGCTTTTTCTAGGTAACCAAACACACGAAAAACTTTCTTTCCTACTGTCAAACTTTTTTCTGTGATCTGTCTTAAGCTAAATATTTGATCCGTACATGATTTTCCTGACATAAATCCACTTTGGACTTCCCATATATTTTCTTCTGTTATTTTCATTACCCTACGGATAAGTATTTTTGAGTATATTTTACTTACGGTACTTGATAAGCTGATACCTCTGTAATTATTGCAGTTGCTTTTATCTCCTTTTCTTTTGTATATGGGTACGATAATCGCGTTTCGCCAATCGTCTGGGCCTTGTCTCACCTCGATACATAAATTTATCATTCCGCACAACCTGTGAGGTATGTACTCGCCACCGTATTTAAGCTTTTCAGCGCTAATACTGTCTACTTTAATTTACAATGATGGAAACTAACATTGAATAAACACACACTAAATAAAGAAAACACTATTGTCAACTATGAACAACCAATAATAGTAACAAACTGATCAACTTAACATTGTTTGTATCCTCTCCACTCACACTGAATACACAAAAACCCTTTGAATAAGGATTTCCATCTTCGGACATATAGATAGAACGAACTAATAGTCCGACAAAAAATCTAAAGGTATCGTTGTATGCTTCTCGGTCATATCTCTAGGAGATTTTTGAATCATGAAAATTTTATTATTCAAACAATCATATTGTTTATAACATTTATTATTTGTTTAAAAAATAAGTAAACAATAATTTGTCCCAAATGACAACCAGATATCTTTCCTCGAGTATTACAGAATGCAGAAAAATTTTAAAAATTTATAAACTTCCACTTGAACGATAATTTTACCCCCTCCACTCGCACTCGAAAAATCCTTTGAATATAAATTTCCATCTTCGGACAAATAGCTAGAACGAACTAATTGTCCGACAAAAACTCTAAAGGTATCGTTGGATGCTTCTCGGTCATATCTCTAGGAGATTTTTGAATCAATTAAAAAATTTATTATTCAGACAATTATATTGTTTACAACATTGTTTATTTGTTCAAAAAGTAATCGAAAAATAATTTTTCACAAATGACATCCAGATATCTTTCCCCGAATATTGCAGAATGCATACAAATTAAAAAAATTTTTATAAACTTCCATTTAAACAATAATTTTACCCCCTCCACTCTCACTCGAAAAATCGTTTGAATATAAATTTCCATCTTCGGACATATAGCTAGAACGAACTAATAGTCCGACAAAAAATCTAAAGATATCGCTGGATGCATCTCGGTCATATCTCTAGCAGATTTTTGAATCTCGAAAAAAAATTATTATTCAAACAATTATATTGTTTATAACATTGTTTATTTTTTTACAAAATAAGTGAACAATAATTTTTCACAAATGACATCCAGATATCTTTTCTCGGATATTACATAATGCAGTTAAATTTTAAAAATTTATAAACTTCCATTTGAGCAATAATTTTACCCCCTCCACTCTCACTCGAAAAATCCTTTGAATATGGATTTCCATCTTCGGACATATAGCTAGAATGGTCTAAAAAATTTTGAAAGTGCCCTAACTTTTTGAATTTCTATCCAAAATAGCTGGTTAACGAACTCGATCTTTCCTTTTCGTCTCTGAAACTGTGTGCCAAAGCACAATCCAATCCGATTAGTCTTTTGAAAGTTATCCGATATACAGACGACGACGACGACATTATGACTCATTATGATGAGAATATAAAAATTATGATGTTTATTAATGAGTTTCCAAATCAAGCTCAGAAAGAGACTAATCATACCTTTGGACTTGGAGTGCAAAATTATTTAAGGATAATTTAGGGAAATGCGATTGTTTGATAAATAAACCAAATTTATGATGTTAGTTAATAAGTTTTCAAATCTGGACAAATTTTAGCTTCCGGGATTTCCCAAGTCAAGTAAAATATTGCACAAATACATTAAAGTTACTGCAGTGGATTTGAGTAAAAAATATTGAAAAACTTTCCATAAAATTTCACATAAACTTGAACATTATTTCTTTGGCAGATTTCGAATATAATATTTATAAATTACCAAGTGCTAAATTTAAGAAATGTTATATTCTCCATTTTAGTCCTCATTAGGTACAAAGGACTCCCGCTGGCCAGGCTCGACGGCAGCAGATCGGCTGGGTGAGGGGAAGCCATGTAGTGGGGGAACCGTTCGCAGGTAGCTAGGGCGGAATTGTCATCTGTCCCCCAAACTTGTAGCCCAGCACGTTTCCTAAATTTTGTTGTCGCAATTTATTTTTTCACAATACCCGAACCCTAGGTCTAGGCCTAGGGAAACTTTTCTTCACTGAGTTGAATAGCAGAGTAATAACATTAAAACTGTCATCGGGGTTAAATCTCAGGGACCCTACTTAAATTACGTAACAGCTTAAGAAGGGGGGAGGGGTCGAGATATTTTGTTACGATTTGTTGCGGTAGGGGGAGGGGGGGTCCTTCATTCATGTACCTAATTTTTGGAAATTCGCAAATGAAACTAATAAGTCGCAGTAATTGTACAGAAATTTAATATGAATTTAACATTACCCGCCAAAAGAAGCGGACGAGTGAAAAACGAATCTAGCCAAAAAACAATTTTTTTTTAATGTCAGGGAATTTTATTGGTCAGGGAAAAGTCAGGGATATAAAAAAGACTTGTAAAAATCAGGAAATTTCTATCACTTTAAATAACTGTCAAGAAGAATAAATTTGACATTTTTTCAATTTTAATTAGAAATTGTTTTTTGCCGTTTATGAACGATTCCAGGGTAAAAGTATTACAAGTTTAAGATTCTGTTATTTGAACATTAATGGTCAGGAAAAATGAAAAATTGCTCAGGGAAAAATTAGGAAATTTTTTTAATTAAGTTTTGCGGTAACACTGATATAAAAATCTTGTTAGTAAATTATTTGCCTTGTATTTATATTTCTTTTTTTTCTGAGTTGCTTCCTCCTGAAGATAATATTTCTAGTTAGAAAATTTATTATTTGTTTGAAACTTCAACAATTTGTTTGAAAAGTCATCCTTGTTAGTTGCAAATTTAACTCTTTTCTTAAAAATTCGTCCTTTTCGGTCGAAAATTTAAATATTTTCGTAGAAAATTTACTTTTTGAATAAAATTCATATATTGGTGTTGAAAAGACAATTGAAATCTTTTATGGATGAAAATTAGACTATTTTTTTTTTCAATTTGTCTTTTTAATTTGAAAGTTCATCTATTTTAGTAGAAACTGTATCTTTCTTGGATAAAAATACAATTATTTGGTCAAAAATGCAACGATTTTGTTGAAGTCATCCTTTTTGGTTGAAAATTCAACTTTTTTGCTGAAAATTCGTCTTTTCGTGATGAAAATTCAACAATTTTCTTAGAAAATTTACTTTTTGTTCAAAATTCACATTTTGGTCTTGAAAATTTAACTGACTTTTTGGGATAAAAATTCAACTATTTTGTGAAAATTTGTCTTTTTAATTTAAAAATATCTATTTTAGTGAAAATTGCATCTTTGTGGATGAAAATGCAACTATTCGGTTGAAAATTCAACTGTTTTGTTAAAAATTCGTCTTTTTGTGTTGAAAATTTAACTATTTTATAGAAAATTTACTTTTTGAAAAAGATTCATATATTGGTGTTGAAAAAACAATTGAAATCCTTTATGGATGAAAATTCAACTTTTTTTTTAATATGTCTTTTTAATATAAAAGTTTATCTATTTTAGTAGAAATTGCATCTTTCTTGGATAAAAATGCAACTATTTGGTTGAAAATGCAACAATTTTGTTAAAGACATCCTCTTTGGTTGAAAATTCAACCGTTTTGTTGAAAATTCGTCTTTTCGTGTTAAAAATTCCACTATTTTCAAAGAAAATTTACTTTTTGTTTAAAATTCACATTTTGGTCTTGAAAATTTAACTGACTTTTTGGAATAAAAATTCAACTATTTTTTGAAAATTTGTCTTTTTAATTTAAAAATATCTATTTTAGTAAAAATGGCATCTTTTTGGATAAAAATGCAACTATTTCGTTGAAAATTCGACAGTTTTGTTAAAAAGTCAACCTTTTGGTTGAGAATCTAACTATTTTGTTCAAAATTCGTCTTTTTGGTTTGAAAATTTAAGTATCTTTGTACAAAATTTACTTTTTGTTTATAACTCATACTTTGGTATTGAAAAGTCAAACTAAAATTTGTTTTGGATAAAAGTTAAATTTTTTTATTTGTCTTTTTTAATTAAAAATTCATCTGTTTTAGTAGAAATTTCATCTTTCTTGGATGAAAAAGCAACTGCTTAGTTACAAATTAATCTTCTTTGCTTGAGGATTCAAGTATTTTATTTGAATTTTGGTTAAGCACTTTGTCAAGAAATCATTTTTTGTTGAAGATTCATATTTTTAGTTGAAAATTCATCTCTTTGGTTGAAGTTTCAACTATTTTGTTGAAAATTTATCTCTTTTAATTGAAAATTCAACTGCGTGGTTCAAAGTTGAATTGCTTTGATGAAAATTATTTTTTTTGAATTTTTTGTTATTCTCTTAGGTTGAAAATTTAAGTATTTTTTGTTTAAATTTATTTTTTTGCTGAAAATTTATATCTTCTGGTTAAAAATTCAATTTTTGTACAGAAAATTTGTATTTTGGATTAAAGGTTGAACAATTTCGATGAACTTTTTTTTTCATTTATGACTGAAAAATCTTTATTGGTTGAAAATTCGTCCCTTTGGTTTTAAAATTCTTTGGTTTTAATGATATTTCATCTATTTTGGTTTAAATATAAACTATCACACTTCTTTGTTGAGAATTTATCTTTTCAGGTTGAAAATTTAATTATCATGATGAAAATTTAATTATTTTGTTTAAAATTCAAGTATTTTGTTGAAAAATCATCTTTTATGGTAGAAAAGTCTGTTTTGTTTTTGTTTTAAATAAATAAATAAATAAATGAATTTCAAAATTTTAAATTTTTATCTGAAATATTGTTTTACTTCGTTTATAAAAGATTCTGTATTAATAATATCACAAGATTGAAATGTTTGCTATTATGTTGGTGATATTTAAAAAGTAAATATTTATTTGTATTCTATAGCTAACTGTAAAGAGAAGTATTGAGTTTCAACTCGATTTACATAATATTGACGATTCTGAATAAAATTTAGAAAACGTCTTTTTTATGGGAAATGCGTGTTAAACTTCATGGGGCTTGCGGAACCTCCAAATCTCATTTTTTTCAAACGCATTTATTATTTTGTGTATTCGCACAAATTTAGGGTAGATGTGCGTGAAAATAAAAAAAAATCCAACGCATTTTTGGACCACCGTTACTGTACACTTAGCCATACTTTTTTTTCAACAATTTTCATTTATTAAAACAATTTTCTTCGGAACTTGAACTATTTATGAAATCTAAATTCAAGAGGAACGATTAACACAAAATGTGTTAGTCACAAAAAGTGAAAACCTTGCTAATGAAATTGGTTGAATAATTTTGTTTAAATGTGCTCTTCTGCCTTATTCCCGTTAAAAATTACAATTCAACAATGAAAAATTATTTAAGAAATTAAAAATAAAGTAAGTTGATCGTGTTGATTTTCGATTTAAACTAATTAGTTCATAAATTAATTAGGTCAAAAATTATTTTTTTAACAAATGGAAATTGGTTAAACAATGAAAATTTTCAACTTATGAAGGATAAATTTCCACACAAAAAATTGGATAGCTAGATTTTCAGAGAAAAAATTAATTTTTAACCAAAAATACAAATAAGATTAATTTTTTCACCAACAAGATATATGATCTACCAAAAAAGATGATTTTTCAACAAAATACATGCATTTTCAACAGAATAGTAGAATTTTTAAGCTACAAATATGGCTTATATATTAAAAAGTTGAATTTTCAATAAAAAAATATGAATTTTCAACCAAATTTAAAATTGTATACCCAATTGTGGAATAGTTCAATTTTCAGTTAAAAAAATGAATCCTCAACCCAAAAAAAAAACTATTTTTCAACAAGATTGTTAAATTTTTAATGAAATGGTTGATCTTTCAAATAAAATTATGAATCAACCAAGAAAATGATTTTTTAACAAAGAAGTTCAACTTGCAATGAAGTAGTTGAATTATTGATAAAAAAGATGACTTTGAAACAAAATAGTTACATTTTCAATAAAATAATTTTCAAACCAATATTAGGATTTTTAACAAAAGGAGATGAATTCCAAACCAAAAATATAATCGCACTTTTCAACCAAAAATAAACTGATGCCCTCCCCTCCCTGAAATTGGTGAATTTATGGACGGCCCCTTATGGAAAATTATCTTTTTTGTTGAAAATTACACATTTTCAGTTTAAAAATAAATTTTTTCGAAAAGATTTAACTTTTTAACTTGAAAACTCCTTGTTGATGAAAATTCCTTATTTTGGATTGAAATTTCATATTTTATGGTAGCAACGTCATCATTCTCTGTTGAAAATTGATTTTTCTTGACTGGAAATGAACTTTATTCTCGAAAATTTAACTTTTCGGGTTGATAATTACACTGTCATCTAAAAAATTCTTCACTTGTGTTGAAAATTCAACTATTTGTTTTAAAATACTACTACTAAATTGTTTTATTTAGATAATATTTGATCCTAGAAGTGTCATGTTTATAAATAAAAATGCGTTTTTTTGCAATGAATATATATTTAATGAATATATATCCGTTATATACTTAATATACATATGTACAACTTAATAGACACAGATTACAAGAATAAATGTGATCATATTACACGAGACGAAGACACATTTGTTTCCTCCCATTCGCTATTAGCAGCTTTTTTAGACACAAAAATAAAATATATGTATTTTTCATGCGTTCATCTTGGCATGCTTCGCAGTGCACATAATATAATATATTTTAAACATCTCGATATTTAACGCAGTGGAATAAAAATCTATACATTCATTGTGTTGTTACTGTTCGCACAGTCCAACTAACGTGACTAGCATTATGTTAAAATACATCTATTCGATACAGGTTATTATTATGCGCAGGTCATTGATTTCCCGGGTCCAATTTTATGGTGAGATGAAAATTTCGCTCCAGCTACCTGCACAGGTTCCCCCACTACGTAGCTTCTCCTCATTCAGCCGAACTTCTGCCGCCGAGCCTGGTCAGCGGGGAGTCCATTGTACCTTATATGGACTAAAATGCGGAATATGACATTTTTTTAACTCAGCACTTCTTAATCGACAAATATAATATTCGAAATCTGCGAATCACAATTTAAATTACAAATTTAACTTAAATTTCAGGTACTCATAACTGCGAGTGATATTCCTGCACCTTTAAATGAAAGTAATTCTATAAAAATCATTTTTATTCTCCTTTTCATGTGATGAAATAGTACTTTTAATTAAACTTCATAAACAAATTGCATATTATTCATCATAGTATCCCAGACGGAAAATTTATACATAGTGGGAAACTATTAAAAGGATAAGTTAGGTAAACTTAAAAAATGATAAAGTTAATTTATGGTTCGCAGATTTCGAATATTATATTTGTGAATTACCAACTATTAAATTCTAAAAATGGTATATTCTTCATTCTAGATTAGGTAGGAAGGACTCCCGCTGACCAGGCTCGGCGGAAGCAGGGAGGCAGGAGAAGCCGCATAGTGGGGGAATCGTACCCAGGTAGTTGGGGCGGAATTGACCATCACCCAATTTTATAAATGGTCCCATTAATTTTCCAGGTAACTTGAATAAACTGGTACTTAACATTTCGAACACATCAAGGGCCGATTACGTTGATTACGTTATTTATTATCTACATTTCAGGTAACAGAATAGACACCGAATTTTCTCCCTCGATGTCTATCGCTCGTTTTTAATGCCCTCGACATTAAAATACGAGCCAACTACAGATTTATTTACTTCTCGAAAACCACTGAAAATTCTCCATAGAAATAACAATAATCTTGAATTTTAGAATCTTTTCTCGATTTAGGATACAGTACACAGAACACAGTTTTACGTGTCTTTTCTCACATAAGGTACAATAATTACATACACATTCATGTTTCTTCTTAGAGAAGAATATTTAGACACTCTAATTAATTCATATTCTTTCATTTCTTCTTCACAGTTCTTCTATTCATACACTCTTCGAAAAAAACAATCTTACCCTAACGAATTGTATGATACTCTCTACAGTAAAAATTAGCTTTGGTCCGAAAGTAAAGTATAAAAGTTGTCCAACTGATCAACTCTGATGAATCATGTACAACATGATTTTCTTATTAAATTAGCAATTCATGATGCGACATCAAATGTCTCGGTTTTTAAATAAAACCCTTTGTCATATACTGCTCAAGACTCAAGTACGTTACGCATTGCTTTTTTAAAGTTCCGATTTCCTCGGATTTGGAATTGAAGCAATGTATAAAAGACAATCATCACGAAAGGTGTAGTTAGGCTCAGGCCTTAGGAACGAATTCATTTTCGTTTCTATTTGTGCAAAATGCCCACGATTTGGAGTATTTCTTCCTGATCGAAGATTTTCAAAATCCTCGGATTCTGGGTGAAGTCTTCGGGTTTAGATTGAAGTAGAGTGTAACCCTCCGTGCAGCATAGATCGCTGCACGGAATTCCTGTCTCAAACTTTACTCTCTGGTCCATCCGTAGTGTGCTTGAAGGAACTGCGGATTTTACTCAGATGAAGAGCAGCAATGTGACCGTAAGTTTTGTTGTACCACTCTGGAGTTCTTCCTCTGTGAAAATTAAATAAGAGTTTTAGGATTTGCTTTAGATTTCACAGCCTGATATGATCTCAAAACAGGGAGAAGAAGGTGATGATTTTCCACAAAAATAGGAGTTATCAATTCTTATAAATAAATATTATTGTAGGTACCGTATTGAATTTAATATGCAACGAATTTTCAACAAAATAGAACATTTTTTAACTAAGGTGGTGAATTTTTAACAGAAATTGAGAATCTTTATCCAAAAAAATGAATTTATAATAAAGTAGTTCAACTTGCAACAAAAAAGTGGAATTTCTAAAGAAGAAGATTAATTTCCTACCAAAAAAGATAAACTTTCAACTAAAATAAATCCATTTTCAACAAAAAGTTAAGTAGTTAAATTTCCAGTTAATTGGATTATTATCCATACAAAAAATACGATTTTCGAACGAAATTGGTCATTTTTCATCCAAAGTGGTGAATTTAAATGAAAAATCTTCATCCGAAAATATTAATTTTTTAACAAAGTAGTTCAACTTTCAACCAAAAAGATAAATTTTAAATCAATGAGATTAATTTTTTACTGAAAAAACTAATTTAAAAATAAAAAATATCCATTTTCAACTAAACAATGAATAGTTAAATTTTCAGTTTAAAAAAAAAATACCAAAATAAAAAAGACGAATTTCTAAGAAAATAGTTCATTTTTCAACCAAAAAGATTAATTTTTTGGGACAAGATATGAATTTTCAATGAAAGAGTTGATTTTTCCAGCTAAAAAGTCAAATGTTTTAGAAAAACAGGAAAGTTGAATTTTCAACAAAAAATTTTATTTTCAACAAAAAAACAGTACGAATTTAAATAGGAATAGTAAAATTCTGAATCAAACAGATAAATTTTTCATTGAAATGATGAATCTTCAACCACAAAAATGATTCTTGAATAAAGTAGTAACTTTCGAACAAGCGCAGTTGAATTTTCAACCAAAAAGATTAATTTTTAAGCAAAAAGATTAATTTTCTACCAAAAAAGACGATTTTTGGACTAAGAAAGATCCATTTTCAACCAAAAGTAAATTTTCAACCATGAATGTAGTAGTCGATATTTCAACCAAAAAGTTTTTTTTTTAATAAAAAACAGTTAAATTGAAACAAAAAATATGAATTTTCACAAAAATAGTTGAATTCATAACCATAAAAGACGAATTAAAAAAAAGAAATTGTTGAAGTTTTAACCAAAGAACTTTTAAACAAACCGTCAAATTTTAAAAGAAAAATGATTAAAATTTAACCAAAAACAGTTGCATTTTCAACCAAATAGTCGAATTTTCAAATTAAATCATTGTCTTTTCTTTTAAACAGAAGGCTTTATTTTGAACAACAGTGTTAGTTTTAAACCAAAAAAGACGAATTTTCTACTAAAAAAGATCCATTTTCAACCAAAAGCTGAATGCTTAAATTTTCAGTTTTAAAAAAAATACCAAAACAAAAAAAGACGAATTTTTAAGAAAATAGTTCATGTTTCAACCAAAAAGATTTATTTTCCGCCAAAAAAGATCAATTTTCTGTGACAAGATATAAATTTTCAATAAAAGAGTTGATTTTTCCAGCTAAAAAGTCAAATTTTTAAAAAAGCCAGAAAAGTTGAATTTTCAACAAAAAATTTCTTTTTCAACCAAAAAAACAGTACGAATTTTCAACAAAATAGTAAAATTTTGAAACAAACGTATACATTTTTAATTGAAATGATGAATCTTCAACCACAAAAATGATTCTTAAATAAAGTAGTAACTTTCGAACAGAGTTGAATTTTCAACCAAAAAGATGAATTTTTAACCAAGAAGATTAATTTTCTACCAAAAAAGACGAATTTTGAACTAAAAAAGATCCATTTTCAACTAAAAGTGAATTTCCAACAAAGAATGTACTGGTCGATATTTCAACCAAAAAGTATTTTCATTTTAAAAAAGAACAGGCGAATTCAAACAAAGAATATGAATTTAAAAAAAAGAGTTTAATTCATAACCATAAAAGACGAATTTTCAATAAAAAAAAAAAAATAATTGAGGTTTTAACCAAAGGGAGTTTTAACCAAAGAACTTTGAAACAAATCGTCGAATTTTCAAAGAAAAATGATTGAAATTTAACCAAAAACAGTTGCATCTTCAAAAAAATAGTCGAATTTTCAAATTGAAACATTGTTTTTTTTTTAAGAAAACGCTTTTTTTGAACAACAATGTTAGTTTTAAACCAAAAAAGATAAATTTTCAACCAAAAAAATGACCTTTCGACCAAGAAAGATGACTTTAACAAAATAGTTGAATTTTCAAGAAAATATTTAATTTTTAAACAAGATGATTTTTTTTTAAATTCATTTTCAACAAAAGAAAATTTTCAACAAAGAATATATGAGTCGATATTTCAACCAAAAAGTATTTTTATTAAAAAAAAAAGAAAAAAGTTGAATTCAAACAAAAAATATGAATTCTCAAAAAAATAGTTGAATTCACAACCACAAAAGACGAATTTTCAAACAAAATAGTTGAAGTTTTAACCAAAGGGAGTTTTAACCAACAAAATTTTAATCAAATCGTCGAATTTTCAAAGAAAAATGATTAAAATTTAACCAAAAACAGTTGCATCTTCAAACAAATAGTCGAATTTTCAAATGAAGACATTGTTTTTTTTTAAGAGAACGCTTTTTTTGAACAACAATGTTAGTTTTAAACCAAAAAAGAAAAATTTTCAAGCCAAAAATTACTTTTCGACTAAAAACGATGACTTTTTAACAAAATAGTTGAATTTTTAGCAAAATAGTTAATTTTTAAACAAGAAAGATGATTTTAACAAAAAAATTCATTTTCAACCAAATTACCGAACTTTTAACAAAAATGATCAAACTTCAACCAAAAAATGTTGCATTGTCAACCAAATAGATGAATTTTTATTTCAAAAGGATGAATTTTCTATCCAAAAAGACGAATTTTCAACAAAACAGTTGAATTTTCGATTGAGAAAGATGACTTTTTAACAAAATAGTTGAATTTTCACGAAAATAATTAAATTTTTCACGAAATATTAGAATTTATAACCAAAAAGAATTAAGTTTAAACTAAAACTAGTTGGATTTTCTTATTGTGTTGTATTAATTCACTTCGCATTTGAGCGAAAAAAGGAAAAAAAGGAAGTTTCTTGAAAACAGGGGGAAAAGAGGAATTATTTAAAGTCAGTTTGCTTTATATTTTAAACTTTAGAGTTAATTTAACCAAAATGTACGGAAAAACGAACTCACTTCGTATCAACTCTCGAGAGATGCATTATGCGAGATTTTCCACTTCCACAAGGTTCGATCAGATATCGGGAAGCCAAAACAATTCCTCGTGTTCCACCAATCATGATTGGAGCGTCTGGATGTTCCACTGAAGTTTCCACTATGACACAAGCATCCTTTGGCAAATCATTTCGCCACGATCTGAAAGAGAATGATTCAAATGGTTAAATTTCAAAATCCAAAAAACGAATCGTATTATCCGAGCTTATTTCCGACTTCACAGCCCAAAATGCTCCCAAAAAAGGGGAATATAGGGAGATTTTTCACGAAAATAGAGGAACAATAAGGGAATAAAATCTGATAAAAAATAAATGGAGGTATCATATTGAATTCAATATAAAACGCTTTAAACTCCGAAGATTTTAAGTCGAAATATATTGAATTTTTAACAAAATAATTAAATTTTGAACCAAAAAATTTAATTTTCAACCAAAAATATTAATTTTCTATCAAGAGATGAATTTTTAACAAAAAGAGATGAGCTTTCAAACCAAAAGGTCGAATATTTTAAAAAACACTTGACGTTTAAATCTGAACCAAAACAGTGGTATTTTTAACTAAATATTTAAATTTTCAAGTTAAAAAGGCGAATTTTTAATCCGAGAAGTTAAATTTTGAACAAAAAAGTTAACTTTGAAACAAAAAAGATGAATTTTCAACCAAGGCAGATGATTTTTCTGCCAAAAAGATAAATTTTTGATTAAAATAGATGACTTTTTAACAAAATAGTTTAATTTTACAAACTACGAGGGTGAATTTTCAACCAATAAAATTAATTTTTACCAAAAGACGAATTTTTGATAAAATACATGAATTTTCAACTAAAAAATAATGTTTTAAACCATTTTTTAACGAAACATGTAACAGTTGATATTTCAACCGGAAAATATTGAAATTTTGAATCGAATAAAGTTGAATTTAACCAAAAAAGACCAATTCTCAACAAAATATTTAGTTGAATCCTCAACCAAAATATAATTATTTGAAACCAAAAAGTTGCATTTTTAACCAAAAAGGTGAAATTTTGACAAAGGAGATTAATTTTCTTTAAAAAAGACGGCCTTAATTCCCACAAAAGAGTATAATTTTTATTCAAATATTTAAATTTGCAACCTAAAAAGATGAATTTTTAACTAAAGAATATAAGTTTTCTACCAAAAATGTAATAGTTGAATTTTCAGTCAAAAAAGAGCAACTCTCAAATAAACATGTAATAGTTGATATCACAAACAAAAAAGATTTTTATTTTTAATACAATAATCTTGAATTCGACCAAAAAAGAAGAATTTTCAACACAATAGTTGAATCCGCAACCAAAATATTCAATCTTTTAACAAAGCACATAAATTTTGAAGCAAATAGTTGAATTTTCAACAAAAAAATTAATTTTCAACAGAAAATGGAATGGTTACGTTTAAGTTAAAAAAATTCATTTGAACAAAAAAAACTTCCGAGAAATAAGTCAAATATTTAACCAAAGAAATTAATCTACAACCAAAAAATTGCGTTTTTAACAAAGTAGTGCAACTTTTACAAGTATTTGAATTTTTAATAAAAAAATCTTAATTTACAAGAAAAAGTGGAATAGTTACATTTTCAGCTTAAAAAGTTAATAAAAAAAATTTTTTAATTAAATAGTTAAACTTTGAACTAAAAAGATGAAACTCAACAGAAAAAATGAATTTTTAACAAAACAGTAGTTGAATTCCAACCAATAAAGATGAATTCTTCACGAAAAATGTAATAAATGATGTTTAAAAAAAAATTATTTTAAATAAAAAACAGTATAATTCAACAAAAAAATGGCTTTTCAACAAAATAGTGAATTTTTCAACCAAGAAAGATTTAATTTGAAATTTTCAACACCAACACATGAATTTTCAAGAAAAAATTGCATTTTCAACCACACAGTATCAATTTTTAACCACAAATAGTTGGATTTTCTTATTTATTTATTTGCTTAATTTTTCATTATTACGTGTAACATTTTCTATTCATTTTTTAAATTGGAATTATTTTTTAAATTTTTTATGTAGAAATTTTTTTAATTTTTCCAATTATTAAATTTTTAAATGTAATAAATTTTTATATGAAAAACATGTTTTTAATACTTAATTAATAAAGTTAATACTCAGTTCTTATTGAAGCGAAAGCACGCGAAAAAGGGGAAGTTTCTTGAAAACAGGGGACAAAGAGGAATTTTTTAAAAAGGGGAGAAAAGAGAGAAATAGGGGAAAGAGTTAATTCTGTTATTTTTAAATAAAGATATTTACCTCAAAACACAATAATCTCTGACAGGCAAAGGCGGACTCATATTTCCAGTCGCGTACTGGAAGACCTCGACGTTCAGGTCTAGTTTGTTGATGACCTTATACTTCAGTAACTGATGATCCCAGATGTCCCTTTCTCTCAAAACTCGACGCAAAAGTTCATTCGGAGGTGCTTCTACATCAGTCGAAACTCGCCAAAGACGAAGGGGATGTCCGTCTCCTACTTTTTTATAAGCCATTTCCACACTGGAATCTCCTGGATTGTTCACCGTAACCCATCCGCGGCTTCTAAAATGATTAGTACAAAAAAAATTAGGATTGTTCTCAAAATCTAAACCTTCTAATTTGTCAATGTTTTCAAATTTTAAGAACATCTGCCAAAAGTTTGATCAAGGTGTCTACTCAAACTCGGAAAAAAATTACCTGATAATTCCAGGATATTTCTAGATTATTTAAAACAATAACTTTTTAACAATGCAGTTCAAATTGTAACCAAGCAGATGAATTTCCAACCGAAAAATATTAATTCTTAACGAAAAATGTAATAGTTGATATTCCAAACAAAAAAGATGAAATTTCGACCAAAAGAGATGAATTTTCAAACTAAAAAGTCGAATTTTCAACAAAAGAGTTAAATTTTCAATGAAGAAGATGAATTTTCAACAAAAAATTTGATTTTCAACCAAGCAGTTAAATTTTAACAAAATTTTTCAATTTGCAATCGAATATTAGAATTTTTAACCAAAAAGGATGAATTCTCAACCAAAAATATAATAGTAGATTTTCAAAGAAAAAGAGTTATTTATCTCATTTTAACTCTATTAAATTCAATTTTAATCGCTTTAAATTCCTAACATTTCAAGTAAAAATATTTCTTTTTCAACAAAGTAGTTGGTATTTTAACACAAAAGGTAAATTTTAAACCCAGAAGATTAATTTTCTACCAAAAAGGGCGAATTTTTAACAAAATAGTTACATTTTCAATAAAGGAGATGAATTAACAACCAAGAAAGATTTTTCAGTCGAGAAAGAAAAAAATTTTTAACGAAATTGTTCAATTTTCTGAACAAAAATATGAATTTTTTACAAAACAGTTGAAATTTTAACCCTAAAATATTAATATACAACAAAAAAGTTCATTTTCAACCAAATAGTTCAATTTTCTACGAAAGTTTGAAATTTTCAAGACAAAAAGTCGAATTTTCAACAAAAGAGTTAAATTTTCAATGATGAAGATCAATTTTCAACAAAACATTTAATTTTCAACCAAACAGTTAAATTTTAACAAGATTTGTTAATTTGCAACCGAATTTTACAACTTTTAACCAAAAAGGATGAATTCTCAACAAAAAATATAATAGTAGATTTTCAACGAAAAAGAATTATTTAAACCACCTTAAGTCTATTAAATTCAATTTGAATAGCTTTAAATTCCTAATATTTCAAATAAAAATATTGTTTTTTCAACAAAGTAGTTGAATTTTTTACACAAAAGGTAAATTTTAAGCCCAGAAGATTAATTTTCTACCAAAAAGAGCGAATTTTCAACAAAATAGTTGCATTTTCAATAAAGCAGATTAATATTCAACAAAGGAGATGAATTAACAACCAAGAAATATTTTTCAGTCGAGAAAGAAAAAAAACTTCAACGAAATTGTTCAATTTTCTAAACCAAAATATGATTTTTGTTTTAAAACGTTGAATTTTTAATCCTAAAATATTAATATACAACAAAAAAGTTCATTTTCAACCAAATAGTTAAATTTTCTACGAAAGTTTCAAATTTTCAAGACAAAAAGACGAATTTTCCACAAAACAGTTGAATTTTTAACCCAAAAATGTACTGTTAAACCTAAAATATGAATTTTCAACCAAATAGTGGAATTTTCATTAAAAAATATGAATTTTCTGCAGTGCAACAGTTTTTATTACTATTACCCTGGTTGGCATAAATAATACGTATTACCACTTTCTATCAAATTGTTAAATTTTCAACCCAAAAAGACAAATTTTCTAGAAAACAGTTGAATTTTTAAACCGAAAATTTGAATTTTCAACAAATAAGATAATTCGAAAAAATTAGTTGCATCTCTAACAAACTAGTTGAATCCTCAGCCAAAATAGAATAACTTTCGAAATACGAAAATATTAATTTTCAACCGAAAAGTTAATTTTCAATCAAATAGTTAAATTTTCTACTAAACTGTTAAAATTCCAGGCCAAAAAGACGAAATTTCAAGACGGCAGATTAATTTTCGAATAATTAAAATATGAATTTACAATGAAAAAGTGAATTTTTAACCAAACGGTTCAATTTTTTTACATATTTGTCGAAATTTAAAGTTAAAAAGATTAATTTTCCACATAGTAGTTGAATTTTAAACCCGGAAATATGAATTCACAACACAAAAGTTAATTTTCAACCATATAGTTGAATTTTCAACAAAATAGTTCAATCCTCAACCAAACAGATTAATTTTCAACCAAACAGTTGCATTTTTAACCAAAATAGTTGAATTTTAAACAAAACAATTGAATTTTCAACCGAAAATATAATAATATCTTATTATCTCATTAATAATTTCTTATTGGGTCCTATTAATTCAGTTCAGATTTAAGTAGAAAATCGAAAAAAGGAGGAAAAAGAGGAAAGACTGTGAATCCTGCGATAAATAAATAAGAATTTTAATAATTTATAGACTAAAGGATAACAGTTTGAATAAACATCGAAATACACTTTTAATACTTTTAAAACATTAGGTTAAAAAACTGGAAATTTTGCACTGCACACTATTAAATTCGGTGTAGGATTTTAGGAATTTAATAATTACAGTATGTTCTTAGCTATATTCGAATTACCACTGTTGAATAATTAAAGAAATGAAAAAAACATAAGTATAAATTTTTTAGTTTGTTTCTCAAGTCCATAAATGTGAATAATTAAAACCATTTTTTTAAATAATGTTATGGATACTCAAAATTCAATGCATATTTAACATAAAAATATCAGTAATAAAACATATTTTCCTGAGATTAGTGCATACGATAGAAGTTTGATTTAAATATGTATAAATCCAGTACTATAGATTTACTTTTACAATTGAAAAAAATTTTGTTATTTAATATTACAATTTTTAAAATAAATTTTAGCATACTTGAAAAAATTCCATGAATTTTCCCTGACCAACAAAATTCCCTGATATTTTTAGGTTTTCCAGGTTTTCCAGGTGATTTGATACTTACTTTTCTCGTGCCTCTTTCAATAAAGCTGACGTACACGCATGCAGATATCCCCTCCATCCATTATTCAATTCGGATCCAAGTTCTTCCAAACCGACTGGAATGCTTTCTTCCATGTAGTTGAACCGGCATTGAGTCAACATGTCTGTCGAAACCTGGAAAAATATCCACAATTTTAGTTTTTCCGCTGAGTTTGCAATGCTCGCTCTTCATAATTTAGAATTTTTATTTACCATGAAAAGTTCACGATGGCATTTCACTAGATACATAAGACAGTCCTGCGCAGCCTTATTTTCCGAAAGTTCCCTCTGATCAGGAATTCCAGTCTTTCTCCTTCGGGGCGAAACACTATTCGACCTGTTAGTAACGTTCGGGTTGTGGCTGAAGTGGAACAAACTGGGTGCTAAACAGACTCCCAAATTGGATGGAGTCATCTGGTTGAAGTGAGAATTGTTCGCAACTTGATTCAGAAAGTCTAAGAGGAATTCCAAGGCTTCTCGATGTTCGTCTGGCAAGAGAAGGAGGACACACTGAACAGCATCAGGTCGTAGTTCGAGTGGAACATCTGAAAACAAACATAAATATCACGTATCATCTCAAGTATCAGAAATCATTATGGTTCTATTAATATTGTGTTAAAAACTTACGTTGAAAAATAGCGATGAAAGTCTCAGAGAGTTTGTTAGTCAATAAAGCTTCCGGCAGTTCCCTGAAGTACTGTTTCACCAGATCAGCGACATCATACGCCTGTTGTCCATCAAAGTTGATATTCTCACCATGGGATTCAGTCATGTCTTTCAGCTTTGAAATCCTCGACTTGGCTCCACTCTTTCTAAAAAGCCCCACCTGATCAAGTGCGTTCACCCTGAGCCACTTCAAGGCGATTTGAATACACTTAGGCAAAGCTTGTCCAGTCCTCTGAAGCGAAACCAGCAACGGTACACCAAAAACTGTCTTATCCTTATAATCAGGTGACTTAATCTTTCTGATAAACTTAGGCAATTCCCAATTCCACCCAGTCCGATGAGTCGGGCAATATCGTTCCATGCAAGCAGTCAGTTTCAATAAAGCCAATTTCCTCAGTACCAAAAGCTGACCACAAGACATCGAAGCCATCGCTCTCGGACAAAGTGGGTCCAAAGCATCTGGATTAAGAGACCCTCTTTGAAAACTGTGCCACCTGACAACATTGCCCTTGTGCCTTGGGGAATCTTCCTCCTGATCAGAGTCTCTACTAGCAGCTGTCGAACTGCTCTCTTGACTCCCAGCCAATTCTGAATTCTTGGACCGAGATTTTTCTCTATAGATAGTAACCTCTTTGGCTGAGGATCTCTCTTCCCTATAGACCTCTTCCCTCCCGTGCCTGAAACTCTTGTGGAATTTGTCCTCCCTTTTCAGGACAGACACCTTGTCTTGGTTCTGGGAATTGTCTCTGCGTTTAGATTCTTTTCCAAGATTCAAACTGCCTCCTCGATGTGTGAGTGTCCCAGGCTTACTTGGAGAGTCTTTTGGACTTTGTGAGACGTATTCGAGCACCTTGGTGTGATTGCTGTTAGCGTCTTTGAAGTACCTCTGCCTCCAACTTGTTGGCTGGCATTCTGAATCACTGAGGGTGCCCTGGTCTTCCCTTCCTCGGTGGAGGAACCTTTTCGCTCGATTTAATTTCGTCCTAGTTGGTGTAGGTGTGGGCCCTCCTCCTTGGGATCCATCAGAACAGTAACTAGAGGAGTCGTCTCCGAGTGGACTTGGTGCATTAGTTATTGGAGATGGTGGATAGTGGTAAGCTGATGCTGGCAAGGTCAGTGGTGAAGATGGCATTGGAAAGGGCGTGGGTGGCAGAAGATCATTGAAGGAGAGAGGAGCTTGGCCCGTGGGTGAAACGTCGACGCAGTTCAGGTCCTTCATCTTCTGTTGCATCGATATCACGTCGAGAACTTGAGGTCCACTGATGACGACACCATCACGGTTTTGTCGCTTTCTTCTTCGGGATTTTAAGGATTCAACGCGACGTAGAAAGGCTTTCGCACCATCTCGAAGTCTTTCAGAACCGGTGCGACGAAATCGTTGGCCGAGTTCGTCTGACATGGTGCCTGGGGGAAGACTGGCATAACGGAAACTGTCGACCATCTGGTCCTCTGCTTCTTCGGCTTCAATACGTTCTTCAAGGGATTCTTCCTCAGAGTGGAGATTCTGGCCTGCGATTGTTTGAAGTTTTTCGAGAGTTGATTGGTTCACATCACAGACTCGGGACCATCTTCGGGTCTTCTTTTCGAAGGTCCAGTTTTCACTGAGGGCGCACTGGTTGTCTTCGTCTGAATCCTCGCCACCTCCCTGCAACATAAATAAGATTCTGATTAAAAATGTGTCCTGCATGATCAGATTTAGCTTGGGGTCTTTTAGGGTGTACTATACTTCAGCATTAGTCTTATTCTTTCAGGACACCTCATCAAGTTTTTAATGATACTGCGCTTAATCTTCGTTAGTTGCAGCGGGCTTACCACTTTTGACAGGCGTTGACGGACACGACAAGTGTCTCACTGACAGATGGTTTTCATAACATTTTTTTCTTTGGTTTCCATAAATCTTACAAACTTTACAGAGGGTTAGAGTCGTTACGGGCAGTCGGTAGGCAGAGGGAAGTAAAAGACTGGGGTCAAGTTTCACGATGATTTGTTGGGGGCATTTGACACAGTTCTCGTGACTGACAATGTCACTTATGTCAGTCAATCACTGACATCTAGTGAGACCTGGTCTGTTCGAATGAAATCTTAAATAAAATAGCAAAATAAAATCAGATGTACTTTTCCTATTGCCTAGAAATATTACAACTTGTAACTTGCAATATTGAAATCTGCAAGAAAACGAGGCACAAGAAAGAATTGCGTGAAGTGGTAAATCACGTTGTGCACAATAATGTTTTCAATATCTGTCTAATCCAATCACGTTGACAGTGAGGAACGACGTTTATTACAACCTAAAGGGTAAACATTAATTTTTTGAGCCAAGTTAATGTTCGTCTGACCTCCATTGGTCTGTGACAAGCCTTAAAGAGGCTCCTAGCTTTCTAAGTCCAAGTTCGTTACGAAACTTGACGCCTTTGTTATATGGGAAATAAATGCACACGGACTCCGACCCATGCGACCTGACCCCATAGCGACAATGGATCTGGTTTCACCGTGGAGCGCCACGCCTGGGATCTTTCCTCGTCCAGAGAATCGTGGCTTTTTGCTTTAGTAGGTTTACGACTGCGAGCTGTCGACTATAAATAATAAGCCTTCGTTTTTTTCCCTTCTTTTCCTGCACCATTTGCCGTCAGTCTGTATCGTCGCGCTTGATTACAAGAGCACGGAAAATCGCGACAAAGTGGGCCAGTTAAATATAATGTTGCCGTGATTGGGAAGACGCCCTGGAAACAAAAAGAAGAGGAAACGTGGCATTGCAGAAACGAACCTCTCTCAAAATATAACATCGCCCACGCTTCTTGAAATAGATTTTTGGAATAAGGTGCACTTTTGCGATTACCTAACCCGGGATGACCCGGAGGCTGCGAGAGACGTAAGATGCTCGATTTTCAACATTTCACGCTAACTTAAATGAGAGCATCTCTGACGTATGGAATCACTTTCGATCCTGAGTGCAACATTTAATCTGGTCCACAAAAAAAGTTGCTCAATTGGCTTGCCCAAGACAATTCTCAGAAAGCATATTTCTCACTTGAAAAATATATAAGTTTTTACGAAAATAAGTATCTGAAGTTTATGAAGTCTCGCATTATTTCTCGCTAAACAGACAATTTTTCAGGGTATATTAAGAGAAGACATCAGTGAATTTTTGACCCAGTGAAGTTTTAATTATAGAGAGGCTTATAAGTTATGCTTTGATACATTTTCATCAAAAGAATATATTCTTGTCAATTGAAAGAAGAGCTTAGGTATTTAAGAGATTTTTCCAAGAAAGCTAATTTTTTTTTAAATATAAAAAAATGACTACTTGGAAAACATGCTGCCTTTTTGCATTTGTTTCCTCAGGACGTAACATATTGTAGATCTTACTCTTCTCTCTTATTTTACAATTTAAAATTGGAATCCTAAGAACGAAGATTCTCGTAATGTAAGTTTGTGGACCGATCTACATATGCTCTGCATTTAAATAGAAAATACAGTCGCTACACCATTCTGGAATTAGTCCCTCGGTATGTCACTATCTATTTCAGAAGTTCTGGCACCTGACCAGTAGTTACAAAACAGGGGAGGACAATGTACCCTCGATCAAACGCACCTCACCACTTTATCGCGAAATTACACCTTTAAAACTTGTTTAGAAATATATTAATAAATGCGTTTTTTTTAGCAAGAACAGCAAAGGTCGAAACTTCGAGCAAACATTTGATCTTAATAAAAATTTCAATCGATATGGCTATTAGGACTTTTTTTAATACTTTTCTGTTTAAGGACATATACCATAGTGTCACGTGATCAATTACATGGTTTATAATCGGCTGGTTTATATTTAAAAAATCTAAATATTGGATTACCTAAGATTACTCTGGATTGCCTAAGATTACCCCGAACTGCATAGGATTACTCTGGATTACATAAAATTATGGATTATTATAAGAATTTATTTTTAACAAAACTGTTGAATTTTCAATAAAATAGATCAACTTTGGACCAAAAAATTGAATTTTTAACCAAGAAGGATAATTTTCATTTTTAACTAAAAAATATCAATTTTTAACCATACAGTTGAATTTTCAACAAAAAGAAATCAATTTTCTTCTAAAAATGAAGTAGTTAAATCTAAGTTGAAAAATTAAATTTTAACAACAAAAAAAAACGGATTTTCAATAAAATAGTTCAATTTTCAACCGAAGAGTTGAATTTTCAACGAAAAATATAATAGTTGATATCTCATCCAAAACACATTTTTAATTAAAATAAAAAACAGTTACCTTCAACCAAAAAAGACGAGTTTTTAACGAAATAGTTGAATCCCCAACCAAATAGTAGTTGAATTTTCAACTAAAAAAATAAATAAATTTTCAACAAAAAATGGAATATTTACATTTTCGAATTAAAAAATTATATTTTGCCAAAAAAAACGAATTTAAAAAAAAATGGTTAAATTTGAAACCATTGAAATAAATTTTCAACTAAAATGATGCATCACTAAACAAAAAACAAATTTTTAACAAAGTAGTTCTACTTCAACCCAGAAGTTAAATTTTCAATCAAGAAGATTAATTTTCTACCAAAAAAGACAAATCTTTCAAAAAATACATGAATTTTAAACTACGAAAGATAAAAATAAAATTGTTAAGTTTTCACTTTAAAAAATTATTTTTCAACAAAACAAGAAAATTAATTTTCAACAAAATGTTTACAGTTTCCAGCAAAATAGTTCAATTTTCAAGTAAAAAGATTAATTTTCTACAAAAAACACGAATTTTTAACAAAATACATGAATTTTCAACCGAATAGTTGAATTTTGAAGCATGATTACTTTTCTACTAAAAAAGACGAAGTTTTAACAAAATACATGAATTTTCCAACAAGAATCTTAATTATCTATATAAAAAAAAACGAAATTTCCACAAAGAACATGAATTTTCATCCAAAAGAAGACAAATTTTCACCAAAAATAAAATAGCTAAATGTATCGTTTAAAAATTAATTTGTAACCAAAAAAACTAATTTTAAATAAAATAGTTAAATTTGCAACCAAACCATTTTCAACTAAAATCAAGACTCTTTAACCAGAAAACTGAATTTTTAACAAAGTAGTTCAACTAACCAGCAAGTATTTGTATTTTCAACCAAAAAATATAAATTTTTAACAAAAAATGGAATAGTTACAATTTCAATTCAAAAATCAATCTTTTCAACAACAACAAAAAATGAAATTTCAACAATATATGTAGTTAAATTGTCTACCAAAATAGATACATTTCAACCCAAAACACGAACTTTCAACTAAAAAGATCAATTTTTATCCAAAAATGGAACAGTAACATTTTCAGTCTGAAAGTTACAAACAAATTTTCAACAAAATAGTCGAAAACTATTTTGATTGTCTGTGTAAATTACTCCGAATTATCTAGATTACTCTTGATTAAAAGTTAATTACTTGGATAACTTTGATAATGTTGAATAACACGGATTACAATAGGATTATAGGATTATAGGTGGATTATGCTGGATTAAAAGCGGATTATCTGAATTAATCTGAATTATGTGGATTGAAAGTGGATAATCCTCGGATTACAGTGGATTACTCCGGAGTATCAGTTTGGGATAATTGAGCGGTCCAGCGGATCAACCATTTAAGATTTGATTTTGTTTAAACAGTGCAATTTTATTAACTTTCAACTTTGTATATAACTGATAACATGGCTATTGGCTATAAATCCCTAGCTAGAAAAGAATAATTAAGATTGCATCATTTAAACAAAATAAATACTCAAATGGGCTGGACATGCCCCTGCTGTATATTTTGAATATTTTTCCAAAATTTTCTAATTATAAAGCCGCTGAATATAATCACATGTGATAATTGGCCACGTGACGACTGTTACATGCCCTTGAAACTACCTTTCGAGAAAAATTGTTTTATTTTCAGTGATATTTTAGAGGGTCAAAAAAAGCTTGTTAGCCCCCTGTTCTCATAATCCTCGTAATCCCATAATTCAATTAATCGATTTCCACCGGGAAGCTAATAATAAAGCAACACTTGACTGAGAGAAGATAGTTCCTCAAACCAGTTCCACTAAAAAAAGACGTGAGCACATTTGCTAGGATCAAATCTTTTTTTAATAGCGATACTAACATACGACCTCGACATCTTACTTTCGAGCTTTTATGATGAGCCTCAAAACATGAAGCAGACTTCTCCTATGGGATGTAGAATTGCGAAATAAAAATTGTTGTCAGTGGAAGATTGATAACGTACGAATGGAGATTGTCAAGTCGTGACAGCGACACTAAATCAAAGGATCAGTAAAGATGAGATTAGTCCTATAAGATGGCAAGTAAAGGCGACTATGGCCAGTGGCCACTCATCTGCCCTCAGATTCAGGACATCAGTTAATGTGACTTTCTAATATCTGATTATAATATAAGAAGCTACTTCCGTACCTTCCAAAAGGCTGCTTATGAAATCTAGGCAAATTAGGGCACTGGGTTCTAAAAGCAACATCTGCCTTCAATAAAAAGAACTCTTAATTAGATCACCAGAGCGCGACTGAATTGAGTGGCAGTAATTTCTGGATTTCCGATTTCAACATTTCGCAGGGACTAACGCGAGTCTGTTCGGATGTTTTGAAATCTGTTTGTTGCTGTTTTGAACTCGTATTAAATGCTGTGATGAACTGAATAGGATTCCTAAAAAAAAGTAGAACACGACTAAAATCAGACTTCAGAAAATTGTACCCTGATTTGCGTTTTTTTATTTTTTGAACTTATAATTTGATATGATTAAAATAAAAAAGACTCGGCTTTGCAAAGAATACAAATAAGAAAATCCTTGAATTCAATCTTGACATTGAGCATTAAAGCATTAAAGTATGTTCAGAACAAAGGCGACGCAATGCCTTCTTTTTACGTAAATTGTTATTTTATTACCTAATTATTATAACTTTTGGTTTGGAAACAAAGAACATTTTTAAAAAATCTTCTCTTTTATTTTTGTAGAGACAAGGGCTTTTTGTCCACTCTATGAAGCTTGGCAGTCGACTTTATCTGCATTTCCGTTCCGCTGTGTTACAGTCCAACGTGACGATTCTCGTCCACATGAGTTATTTTCAAACCCGCACTTCGTAGTTACTACGTACAGCCTTCGTCATTTCCGTCACTACAAGTTGAATAAACTGTCCTTTACAATAATTATTTAAAAAATAAACCAACTTTTTAAACAAGCTTTTCTGGCCCCACCAGGATGACTGCAAAACTTTTGTCAAAATTCCCGGACTTTTTCCTCATTTTTGCCTGACCAATTTTTTATTTTCCCTTATTATTAATATTCAAAGACCAACATTTTTAACATCAAATTTTTTATAAAAAGAATGAAACAATTTCAAATTACAATAAAAAAATTTCCAGTTCATTTATTTATATCAACCAAAAAGGAAGACTTTTCTACTAGAAGATGAATTTTTATTCCAAAAGGACAAATTTTCAACAAAAAAGGTGAATTTGCGAGCAATAAGATGACTTTTTAATAAAATAGTTGAATTTATAACCAAATCGATAAACTTTTAAACAGCTTGTTAAATTTTCAACATACAAAGATGGATTTTCAACCAAGTGGTCGAATTTTCAAACAAAAAATGTTAAACTTCAAACAAAAGTTGCATTTTCAACCAAATAATTGATTTTTTTAGAAAACAGTTGAATTTGTAGAAAAAAAAATAAGATTTCTAATCAAAAAGGACGAATTTTCTGTCCAAATAGACGAATGTTCAACAAAGCATTAGAATTTTAGACAGAGAATAAAGATTTTTTTTTAAATAATTAAATTTTGAACCAAATAGTTCAAGTTTTAACCAAATAGTTGAGTTTTCAACCTTAAAAAATAAATTATTGACCCAAAATATAATAGTGTTGATATTTTAACCAAAAAATTTAAAATTTCTATCAAAAGAGGCGAATTTTCAACTCAGAAGATTGATTTTTTACTAAAAATACGTCTTTTTTTTAAATAGCTGAAGTTTTAACGAAAGCAGCTAACTTTTCAACCAAAAACAGAAAAATTAAATTTTCAGTCAAAAAAATTAATTTTCAAAAAAAAAATCAACAAAATAGTTTAATTTCCATCCAAAGAGATGAATTCTAAACTAAAATGATAACTTTTTAACAAAAAATAAATGTTAAACAAAAAAGAAGAATTTTCTATAAAACAATTCCATTTTCAACACGCAAATATAAATTTTCTACTAAAAAGACAAATTTTTGACAAAATACTTCAATTTTAATCAAAGAATAATGAATTTTCAACAAGAAAATTTAATTTTTAACTAAGTAGTTCAACTTGCAATCCAGAACTTGGATTTTTCAACCAAAAATATAAATTTTCAAGAAAAAAGTAATTTTTCATTCAAAGGGGAAAAAACTTCATCCAAACTATTGAAACTTCAAGCCAAAAAACTAAAAAAGATCAGTTACAAAAGGTCAGTTACATTTTAAGTTGAGAAAATAATTGAAAAAAAAACAAATTTTCAACAAAATAGTTCAACTTTCAACCAATGAGATTCACATGAATCTTCATCTAAAATAATAAATCCTCAACTGGAATAGTTAAATTTTCAGATACAAAAAAATTAATTTTCAACAAGAAAAAAAAACGACTTTGCAACCAAAGAGATCAATTTCCAACTAAAATTATGAATCTTCAACAAAAAAATAATTTTTTAACAAAGTGATTTAATCTTCAACCTTCAACCGATTAGTTGAATTTTCCACAAAAATATGAATTTTCAAGAAACAAATAATTGTTCAGTCAAAGGGGAAAAAATTTCATCCAAACTATTGAAGCTTCAAGCCAAAAACAAAAAAAGATCATTTTTAACCAAACATGTAAAAGTTACATTTTAAGTTGAGAAAATTAATTGAAAAAAACGAATTTTCAAAAAAATAGTTCAACTTTCAACCAATGAGATTCCAATGAATTAATCTAAAATAATAAATCTTTAACTGGAATAGTTAAATTTTTAGATATAAAGAAAATTAATTTTCAACAAGAAAAAAAACGAATTCGCAACCAAAGAGATCAATTTCCAACTAAAATGAAGAATCATCAACAAAAAAATTATTTTTTAACAAAGTGATTCAATCTTCAACCTTCAACCAATTAGTTGAATTTCCCACAAAAATATGAATTCTCAACAAACAATGTAATAGTAGATATGTTAACGAAAACATATTTTAATTTAAAATAAAAGACAATTGAATTCAACCAATAAATACGAATTTCCAGCAAAATAGTTGAATCCCTATCCTAAACCAAAGAAAATTTATTTTCAACCAAACAGTTACGTTTTTGATACAAAAAGATGAAATTTCTACCAAGCGAGATACATATTTAAACCAAAAAGACGAACTAAATGAAAAGGTCAAATTTTAAAAAAATAATTCAGTTGTATTTTCAACACCAAAATATGATTTTTCAAGCAAAAAGTTAATTTTGTACCAAAATAGTTGAATTTTCAACAAAACAGTGGAATTTTCAACCAAATAATAAAATTTGTAACTAAAAAAATCATCAAAGAAGCAACTGAAAAAACAGAAATAGAAACAGAAATACAAGGCAAATAAAGTAGTAACAAGAATACTGTATTAGGGTAACCGCAAAATTCATTTTCAAAATTCGCTAACTTTTCCCTGACCAATTTTTCATTTTCCCAGACCAATTAAAAAATTTCAAATTTATTATCCTGGACAGTTATTTAAAGTGTCACTTATCAAAATTCCCTGACTTTTGCAAGTTTTTTTTTCTTCAAAATATCTGACATTACCCTGAGCAATACAATTTTCGAATTTTTTCCAATTTCTAGATTTTCCCCGACTTAGGTCACCCTTCCCACGAAAAAAGTTTTGAAACTAGAAAAAAATTCGGCAAAATTGTCATAAGGGGAAAACTTTTTGCTTTTTGCTAATGAACTGTCAATAAAAATTTAAATAACCAGTTCGGCTGCAGGAGTTTTCTCAAATTTGACAGATTTCTCATCAAAAGTCCATATAGTGATTTTTCCTTAAAAACGAGGGGCGGTAACAACAAAGTCACGCGATTTAAGTGTTAATACTTTCTCTTGAACAGCATCGAATCGGCTTTATGTATAACCCAATTATTAAAGATTTTTGATGCTGCGAGGACCAACATCGCGGGCGAAAGAGAGAACCGCAAATTAGCCGCATCTTTTTAATTTTACGGTTTCACTTCACGACTTCACCCTCGGCTTCGGGATGTTACTCTTAAAGTCTCGAGTGTGTAATTGGGGGACCAACGGATCGCTTTGAAGAGATGATGGCATATTTTTGGTTGCCATCGTCGACGACGTGTGTACCAACATGCCTTTTTCTCGAGGTGACACTTAAAATGTACCGACTCTCTTATTTTGGTTGGCACTTTATCCAAATTTCATGCGTCACAGAATATTATTTATTCATTCGCGGACCTCAAATCCCGTCTCGTAATTGAATTAAGTCCGGCCAAACTGACCAGCTTCAATTTAGTCCAGTAATTAGTCATTCATTATATCCTCAGAAGGGAAATATTTTAATCAAAACGATGAAACCATCAGAAAGTAGAAGCCTTGAAAATTTAAAGCAACCCTTTTAAGAATAGAAGCACGATAGCAAAATTTTGGGACATTTTCCGGTTCACGAAAATTGTTCACGGCCATTGAAATTAAAAAATTAAAACACTTGGAACTGAAAATATTTTCATTTGAAGTCATCAAAACTGAACTCCAACTTAAAGCACTCAAAGTAGAACTCTTTTGAATTTTCAACTTTTACAATTGTAGCTCAAAAAATATTTAATTCAGAAATTCGTAATTCAAATGCTAACTTATTTACACGTGTGAAATGGAAGCTTTTAACACATTATTTTTAATTAAATGTCATTAAACTGCAAAATGTCTGGAATAAAAGTTAATTTTACATCATTTTCAGTTATCTAAATTAAAAATAATAGTCCCTTTCAACTCACATTGATAAAAATGTTAAAAATGAAATATTTCCCCCTTCCAATGCAGTGCAAGATTAAAAATAAAAAGTTCTCTTTCATCTAAACGTTAAAAATACCACAATTACCCCCCGTCCACTCAGTAAATATGTCACACGAAAAAAGTAGCCTCTTCCAATTCAGAAAAACAATTATTAACCAGTATTTCCACCCTTCCAACTTAATAAAAAAGTTAAAAACAAAAGAAGTGCCAGTTCAGAAAAACATAAAACCTAAAATTTCCTCCCTTCCAACATGATAAAAATATTAAAAAATACTCTTTTCCAATTCAGAAAAAATATTAAAACTAAAAAGTTCCCCCTTTGAACTCAATGATAATGTTGAAAAGAAAAAAATGGCCTCTTCCAATTCAGAAAAAAAACCGACATTTGCTCCCTTCCAACTTAATAAAAATATTGAAATCAAAAAATTGCCCTCTTCCAATTTAAAAAAAAATTGAAAACCAAAATTTACTTCCTTCCAACACAATCAAAACGTTAAAAATAAAAAATCACTTTATTCCAATTCAGCAAAAAAAAAAAGATTGAAAAAAAAATTAAAAACAAAAGAAGTGCCTCTTCCAGTTCAGAAAAACATGAAGACCAAAATTTTCTCCCTTCTAATACGATAAAAATGTGAAAAATACTCTTTTTCAATTCAGAAAAAAGATAAAAAATAAAAAGTTCCCCCCTTTAAACTCAATGATAATATTAAAAAGAAAAAATGGCCTCTTCCAATTCAAATAAAAGAACGAAACTTGCTCCCTTCCAACTCAATAAAAATATTTAAAACAACAAATTTTCCTCTTCAAATAAAAAAAAAATGAAAACCAAAATTTACTTCCTTCCAACACAATCAAAACGTTAAAAATAAAAAATTACTTTATTCCAATTCAGCAAAAAAAAAAGATTGAAAATAAAAAGTTTCCCCTTTAACTCGATAAAAATGTTTTTGAAAATGGCCTCTTTCAAATAAGGAAAAAATAACACAAATTTCGTCCTTTAGAACTCTATAAAATTATTTAAAAATTCTTCTCTACCAGTTCAGAAAAAATTGGGAACAAAAATTTCCTCCCCTCAACAGGATAAAAATGTTAAAAATAAAAAATTACATTTTTCCAATTCAGCAAAAAAGATTGAAAATAAAACGTTCCCCCTTTGAACTGAATGATAATACTAAAAGGAAAAAAGGACCTCTTCCAATTCAGAAAAAAAATTTCCTCCCTTCCAAAACATTAAAAATATTAAAAAATACTCTTTTCCAATTCAGAAAAAATATTAAAAATAAAAATTTCCCCCTTTTAAACTCAAGGATAATACTAAATGGCAAAAAATCGCCTCTTCCAATTCAGAAAAAAAATAAATAACCAAAAATGGTTCGCTTCCAACTCAATAAAAAAGTTAAAAACAAAAGAAGTGCCTCTTCCAGTTCAGAAATACACGAAGACCAAAATTTTCTCTCTTCCAATACGATAAAAATGTGAAAAATACTCTTTTCCAATTCAGAAAAAAAGATTAAAAATAAAAAGTTCCCCCTTTAAACTCAATGATAATATTGAAAAAATAGCTTTTTCCAATTCAGAAAAAAAAACCGAAACTCGCTCCCTTCCAACTCAATAAAAATATTTAAAACAAAAAATTTCCCTCTTCAAATTAAAAAAAAAAAATTGAAAACCAAAATTTACCCCCTTCCACACGATCAAAACGTTAAAAATAAAAAATGACCTTATTCCAATTCAGCAAAAAAAAGATTGAAAATAAAAAGTTTCCCCTTTAACTCGATAAAAATGTTTTTGAAAATGGCCTCTTTCAAATCCGGAAAAAATAACAAAAATTTCGTCCTTTAGAACTCTAAAAAAATGATTTAAAAATTCTTCTCTTCTAATTCAGAACAAACTGAGAAAAAAATTTTCCTGCCCCAAAAGGATAAAAATGTTAAAAATAAAAAATTAAATTTTTCCAATTCAGCAAAATAGATTGAAAATAAAAAGATCCCCCTTTAATTTAAATAAAAATGTTGAAAAGAGAAAAATGGTCTCTACGAAATCAGAAAAAAGATTTCCTCCCTTCCAACTCAACAAAAACATTTAAACTAAAAATGGCATATTCCTATTCAGATGAAAATAACTGACCTCAATTTCTTCCCTTTTCCAACTCTAAAACAATCCTAAAAATAAAAAAAAATTTATTATACAATTTAAAAAAATTGAAACCCAAAATTTTATCGCTTCCAACCTGATAAAAATATTAAGAATAACAAATTTCCCTCTTAAAATTCAGAAAAAATTAAAAATAAAAAATTCTCCCCTTAAACTCAATAAAAATGTTAAAAGGAAAAGATGGCCTCTTCCAATTCAAGAAAAAAATCACCGAAATTCGCTCCCTTCCAAGTAAATGAAAATATTTAAAACAAAAAATGTTTCTCTTCCAATTAAAAAAAAATTTTAAAACCAAAATTTACTCCCTTTCAACACGAAAAAAAAAATTACCTTATTCCAATTCGGCAAAAAAAAAAGATTAAAAAGAAAAAGTTACCCCTTTAAACTCGATAAAAATGTTTTTGAAAATGGCCTATTTAAAATCAGGAAAAAATAACCAAAATTCCGTCCTTTAGAACTCTACAAAAATTATTTAAAAATTCTTCTCTTCCAATTCAGAAAAAATTGAGAAAAAAATGTCCTCCCTTCCAACAAGATAATAATGTTAAAAATAAAAAAGGATCCTCTTCCAGTTCAGCAAAAAAGATTGAAAATAAAAAGATCCCCATTTAATTTCAATAAAAATGTTGAAAAGAGAAAAATGGCCCCTACGAAATCAGAAAAAAGATTTCCTCCCTTCCAACTAAACTAAAACGTTAAAACTGAAAATGGCATATTCCTATTCAGAAGAAAATAACTAACCTTAATGCTGTCCCTTCCAACTCTGAAACAATCCTAAAAATAACAAAAATTTCTTTTCCAATTAAAAAAAAATTGAAAACCAAAATTGGCTCGCTTCCAACTTGATCAAAATGTTAAAAATAACAAATTTCACTCTTCAAATTCAGAAAAAATTGTAAATAGAAAATTCTCCCCTTAAACTCAATAAAAATGTTAAAAGGAAAACATGGCCTTTTCCAATTCAGGAAAAAAATTGAAAAGCGAAATTTACTGCCATCAAACTCAATAAAAATAATAAAAATAACGAAGTGTCTTGTCCGAAAATTCAGGACGGGTAATCAAACATTTTTAATAAGAAATTTCAGGACGACTAGTCCATTCCACTTTCCAGCTCCGCCAATTATTATTATTATTATTCGGCTGGTTGCCTTTATTTTAAGAACCGCGGTAAAGCAAAGACCACCTGTCCACGCCAGTCCTCCTCAATGCTAAAGTATCATTTACGTCCATTAGCATGAGTATTTTTATCGCCTTTCCTAAGGTGAGCTTAGAATCACCGTATGAATTCGATCACAATCTGAACGTTTGACCAGGGGACAAGAAAACTGCATAAAACCATTTTTCCTAGTATAGACGGCTTTCAGACTTTCGAGTTTGAATGCAGACATTCGATATCACCAAGTGTACACAGTCATCATCCGACCTAGGCGTACATCACAAACGGTCACCCATCCGAGTGGTAGCCGCGCTCGAAATGGCTTAACGTCCTTAACTCGCAGCTAATGCCGTCTGATAGACGTAGCCGTATTTATTAACTCATTTATTCGTTCAAAAACGGATTGGTTGTGTTTTTGCAGGATACTTTGAAGAGTAGTATATTTTGTAAATGTACGCCTCCATCGTTAGGTATCACGCTCGTTACGGATAAAAGTACCCAATTTTCATAAATCGTACTGTCGAATCTGCCGAGAATGGAGAGACGAGAATGTAAATACCACATTAGAAAACACATCGTTAGCGTTGGAGGATGGATTATTGAAACGCGAGAAAGAAGACCTGGAAGAGAATGTAAAACTGGATATTCCAGACTGCTTGGCACGACGACAAGAGAGCCTAGGAAAAAATGAGCGATGACAGATACTTGAATCAGCCGTCGATTTATCAAGAGGCATCTTCCACGTTCTCAATAATAAATAGAGAGGCGTATAGAACTATGGAGAAGACATAGCAATATTGCAATTCCGAGTAGTGAGTGGAACGTAGGTCGTAGGATTCTTGTTGTTTTTCTTTATTCTGAGGCTTGCTTATAAGTCTATGAAGAAATCGAGATTCTCCAGGACGATGGGACTAATGAGACTTCATTGAAACTTCTGGAATCCGTGTTCTTCTCAAACTAAAAGTTATAACCTTGTGCTCCAACAGGATGCGCACGTGTCATTTGTAGAATTCATTTTCATGCAGTATTTTCTTTTTAAACCGGGTGGTCGCTGGACATTCTTTTCTAAATCTGGATTTTATAAATTATTTAAAGATTGTTGAATTTTTATGTCAGGTATCTGTGGTGAGCATCCTTAAGGTATTACTTGTAGGATAATCCTATTTAAAAATTAGTTCGGCTCTCAACGTTTGATACAAGTTCATTTGAAACAAAATAATTTAAACTCCTTACAATCAAATTCTTCATGAAAAATTCGACAATTTAATAAAACCAGTTTTATATAAATCTAAACCTTGAAGGTCGAGCGCGGCTAGAACGTCCCTGGAATACTAAATTAATTACCAATTTTACATAAGTTAGTGTTGTTACTCAATAGATGTTTTGAGAGATAAATATTTTTATTTTACTGGGAAACAAATTTTAAATACAGTACACACCCACAATGTACCTTTTTCACAAGGCGCCTTTTGTCGCCAAGTGCCTCTCCCTTCCATTACCTCCAAATTCGGTAAGCGCCTCAAGCATGGCATTAGACGCGCGTGCGCGAGACGATATTCAAATCGTCCGCCAATGCGTCTCAGAGATATTTCCCGCCAAGCCTTAGAGGCGTGGCTTAACGGGCGCTTTATGAGGAAAGGTCGAGTTCGACGAAGTTTTGTTTGAGTTATTTGACCTTATAGTCTTCATGACTGACACTGTCAGTGATGAGTAAAGTCAGTCAATGACTGACTTCTGGCGAGCCCTGGTCAACTGTATAAAAAATTATAACTGACTTTTTTGATAACACCTACTGTAGACCAAAGTTTATTGCATTTGTTTATAACATTTATTTTAAACTGCATTTCTTTAAGGTCTTTCTATACACGCTTATGTGAAGTACTATTAAAAAACAACTTTTTCCTTCATGATCAGTTTTAAATTGGAAAAAAATAATCTTGAAACATTTAGGCGAATGAGAAGTGTCTCATGAATCCGGTTCCTAGAAAGTAAAAGTGATATATCAGACGATTTCTCGGTTCTGAATAAAAAGACGATCAATCTCCATAGAAAAGGGCCTTAATCGAGATTTGGTCAGCCCTCCTTATGAATATACCGCTTTCACGGCAGCCGTTGATCATTAGCTGCTGACATAAATAAATAATAATATCTAGAGAGTTATATTTTTCTGCCGGCTCTTAATAAACTTGCTTTGTGGGGCCACTGGTGCTGTCCTCGTCAGCAGTGCCGTTTTCCAATGCTTGCAGATTTTGCCTCCACGCAGTCTAGACATCTCGACAACCATAATTATGAGTCAGTCGCAGAAACTGTTTTTATTTAACGCTCGTGGAACAAGATCGCAGTGTCTGGGGAGGTATATGCATCTTTCGAAAATGAGGTCACCATCTTGATTTCATTAAGTCGCAATTACAAGAAAATGATACCACAGAAGAGGACCCAACTCTCTGATATCAAATTTACCATTTAAAATCAATTTAAGTAGCAGTTTCTCCTTGTAAAGAATGGACAGTCTGCGACGATATATATCTAGAACAATTTTTAGGGATCAATTTATTGGTTTTCAATTTGCTTTTACAGGGTGGCAGCAAAACTTCATTTTAAAAATTCCCTGACGTTTCCCTGGACAGTTTTTCATTTTCCCTGACCATTAATATTCAAAGACCAGAATAGTAATCTTGTCAAGTTTTTTTATGTAGAATCTTCTGTGAACGGTAGATGAATTTTCAATCCAAAAGGACGAATTTTCAACAAAACAGTATAATTTTCTACCCAAAGAATGAATTTTTACCAAAAGATGTTCAATTTTCAACAAAATAATTAAACTTTCAACAAAATAGCTCAATTTTTAACCAAACTGTTTAATTTTCAAACAAAACAGAATGAACTTCAACCAAAATCAGTTGCGTTTTCAACCAAATGATTAAATGTTTTTAAAAAAAGTTGAATTTCCGACAAAAAATACGACTTTGTAACAAAATGCATACATTTTAAAACAAATAAGTGAATTTTCAACTAAAAAGATTCAATTTTCAACCAAAGACATTAATTTTCTACTAAAATGTTAATTTTTTAACCAAAAACATGAATTTTTAACAAAATAGTTCAATTTTTAACCAAACTGTTTAATTTTCAAACAAAAAACAAGAACTTTAACCAAAATCAGTAGCATTTTCTACCAAATATATGAAGTTTTTAGAAGACAGTTGAATTTTTAACAAAAAAGTTGAATTTCCGACCAAAAATACGACTTTTTAACAAAATACATCATTTTTAAACAAATAAGTGAATTTTCAACTAAAAAGGTTCAATTTTCAACCAAAGAGATGAATTTTCTACTAAAATGTTGAATTTTTACCCCAAAAAAAAAATGAATTTTCAACAAAATAATTAAACTTTCAACAAAATAGTTCAATTTTTAACCAAACTGTTTAATTTTCAAACAAAAAAGAATGAACAAATTTAACAAATTAGTTCAACTTTCAACCCAAAAAAGACAAATTTTTAACTTAGAAAACGAATTTTCTACAAACCAGTTGAATTTTTAACCCAAAAATATTAATTTTCTACGAAAAAGACGAATTTTTTAACAAATTTTTTAGTTTTTAACTAAAGAGACGAATTTTCAACTGAAATGATGAATCGACAGTAAAAAAACTGAATTTTCAATCAAAAAAGATAATTTTTTAAACAAAAATGGACAAGTTAAACTTTCAGGAAAAACTACATTTTCAACAACAAAACGAATTTTCAACAAAATAGTCAAATTTTCAACCCAAGAGGTGAATTTTCAACTAAAATGATAAATCTGCAATTTAAAAAAGTGAATTTTTAACAAAGTAGTTCAACTTTCAACCCAGAAGTTAAATTTACCAACCAAAAATACAAATTACCAATAAATAAAGATTTTTCAGTCAAGAAAAAAAATTTAATCCAAATTGTTCATCTTTCAAGCCAAAGGACTCTTTTTCTGTAAAACAGTTGTATTTTCATCCCGAAAATATGAATTAAAAAAAAAACTTATTTTCAACCAAACACTTTCATTTTTAACCAAAAAAAAAGAAGAAATTTTAGCTGAAAACCATAATTTTCCACCAAAAATGGTTACATTTTCAATGTAAAAAAAAATTGTTAACCAAAAAAAATTGTTAACCAAAAAAAACTTTCAACCGACGAGATGAATCTTCAACAAAAATAAGAAACTTTTAACAAAGTGATTCACCTTTGACCTAAGTTCAATTTTCAACCAAAAATGGAATAGTTACATTTTCAGTAAACAAAAATAAATTTAAAAAAAATGTCAACGAAGTTGTTTTATTTTCAACCAACGAGATGAATATTTAGCTAAAAATATGAATCTTTAACTGGAATATTTAAATTTTCAGTTACAATATTAATTTTCAAATAAAAAGATAAACGAATAATATAATAGATATTTCAACCAAAAAATACTTTTATTTTAATTTAAAAAAACCCGTTGAATTCAACCTGAAAAGACGAATTATTAAGCAAAATAACTGAATCCTCAACCAACGAAGATTAATTTTCAACCAAACATTTGCATGTAAAAAGATTAGATTTCTACCAATAGAGATTAATTTTTACATCAAAACGACGAATTAAAAAAAAATGGTTGAATTTGCAACCAAATAATAACATTTTTAACTAGAATTATAATCGTCAGGCGAAAAAAAATTGAAAAATAAGAAATACAAGGCAAATAAATTACTAACAAAAATATTATAACAGGGTGACCGCAAACTTTATTTTCAAAATGTCCCAACTTTCCGTTGACCAATGTTGAATTATTTTCTGACGACTGATATTCAAAGGCCAGAATTTTAATATTGTAACATTTTTAAAATAGAATCTTTTATAAACGGAATAAAATAATTTGAAATTCAAATTTTCAAATTTCAAATTTATTTTTGGTTATTGAAAGTTATTGAAAGTATCTCTTATAGAAATTCCCTGACTTTTGCCAAAATTGTTCAAAATCCCTGACTTTTTCCTGAATTCCAGAGTTTCCCTGACCTACGGCCACCCTATTTTTTTCACGAGAGTCGATGGGTATCGATATCGATAAGGTTTGCTTTTAATTAAAGCGATCGATTTTCTTGTCAATTATTAATACTTTATCTCTGGGTGTAACGTGCTGTGAGCGACAGATGTACGATAATTAAAGTACATACAAAACGTGATCGCAATTGCGTATATATCACCCATTCGGAACTAGATCTGACAGTCCGAGCCCAGAATATGTATGGAGATCGTTATAACGGTGCGACATACATAGAAATGCATATAAGTGCTCGAATGCGACAAGAGCAAGCAACTATTCCACACTAATGATCACTTCCTGGTGAGATTTCTCAGTAGCCGATAGGAAACTCTATAGAGCTTGCCAAAAACCTAATCTCCTAAACATTAAACATTATCAGGGCGGCCGCAAAACTTTATTTTCAAAATTCCCTCACTTTCCTCTGACTAATTTTTCATTTTCCCTGATCATTGATATTTTATTCAGTTTTGACGTTATTTTTCGTTGAACAGCGTAGTGTAATAGTTTTATGTCGATAGAATAATGGGTTTTCATCTACATAGTCTAAACCAAAATTGTTATTATTTTTAGCTCTGGAAAAAATCCTCTCTAGATGCGCTGGGATTCGAACGCAGGTCTACAGATTGCCGGCCTGGTGCTATTACTCACTACGAAGGGATAGATTTGGGGAGACCTGGGTTCGAATCCCGGCGGAGCTAGAGAGGAATTTTTTTGTTAGCTGAAAATCATAAAAATTTAAGTTTGGACTGTATGTAGATCAAAACCCGTCATTATATCGACAAAAATCTATAAATATTTTATAGTTATTTGTAAAAAAGAGGCCTAAGTAGTGTTTTGGGTAAAATGAAACTAAATTCGCAAAAAAGCCTAATATGTCCTCTATTGAATTCTGCAATTATGATGATTGTCGAAGAGGGATCTAAGTAATTTGTAAAATGCCCGTTAATGTTAAAATATGTTAAAATATAACTTATAATAATATTCCTCCCGAAGTCGAGATTTTAGTGGTTACGTCCTTTTTTGAAAAATGGCTTCATTTAAAGAACGAAATTCTAATCTTGTAACATTTTTAATATCGAATATTTTATGAATAGGATAAAACCATTTTAAATTAAAAAATTATTAACTTTATTATTCTCAGTGCTCCCAAAGCCTAATTTACTTGAAAAAACGACATATTTAAAACCAAAAAGTGATTAAAAGTGACTAATGTGCATTAATAATGTGATTATTATTTTTTTGAATTTGAAATAATTCTAAAGAATTCGAAAGAATTCGAGTCAGAATATTTCAAAACAATTTAAGATAAATTTAAAAAAATTCAAATGAATTGGAAAAAATTAAAACATTCCATAAAAAAAATGCAGTGAATTTAGAGGGATTTAAGAAAAATGAGAAGAATACGAACAAAAATTAATAAAAATTCATGATGAAATAAAAAAATTCAAGTTAACTGAAAACAATTCAAAAATATTTAAAAATCCATTAAACTCAGTAAGTTTGAAATTTTTCAGGATGACTTAAACAAAAACGTTAAACAATTCAGAAAAATCTATTGCATTTAGTATAATTGAGTGAATTAAAAAGAATGAAAGTGTATTAAAAAGAATCAAAAATAAATCCATTGATTTTAGTCAAACTGGAATGAATTTGGATGAATTTAAGGAAAATTATAAGAACTGGATAAAATTCATAAAAATTCTATGTGAAATTAACAACAAAATTCAAGTCAATTGAAAAAAATTAAAACTTATGAAAAAATCCATTGAATTCAGTCAGTATTAAATAAGCTTTAAAAAATTTAAGAGAATTTAGGAAAATTTAAGCGAATTCAAAAAATTAAAAAGAATTCACAAGAACTCAGGATTCACTAAATTACTATAACAAACCGTGAAACTCTATGAAATTTGATGATACTTTCTGAAATACTCGAAAATTTATTAAAATACCTTGAGGACTTTTAAAATCCCATAAAATCATTGAAATCCTCTGAAATCTTATAAAATCCCTGGGAATCTTTTAAAATATCTTAAAACCTTATAGGACCTATAAAATCGTTCCATATCTTTCGAAATTCTAATAATATCTTTACAATCGCATTAACAAAATTTCAAATCTCTTAAAATCACTTGAAATTTTTTAAATCTCATAAAAATGCCTTGGAATCTTTTAAAATACCCTATAATATTTCGAATCCTAGGAAATCGCTTCAGATTATTAAAATCAATCAAAAATTCCTCGGAATCTTTTAAAATACCATGAAATATTAAAAATCCTTAAAAATCTTTTGAAATCCTTTGCAATTTTTTAAAGTTCTTAAAAACTCCCTAAAATCTATCAAAATATTATAAAATCCTGTGAAATTTCATTAAGGCTGACGATATTTCCTGAAATCCTGTAAAATTGATTAAAATACCTTGAGAGCTTTCAAAATCCCTTAAAATCATTAAAATTCTCAGAAATTTTATAATATCCCTTAGAATCTTTTAAAATATGCTAAAACCTCATAGGTCCCATAAAATCGTTCCGTATCTTCTGAGATTCTAGGAAATTCTTTGAAACACCATGAACATTGTTTTCAAGTCCCCTATAATAATAATAAATTTGGAAATTCCTTGAAAATTTCAAAAATTCAAAAAAATTCAGAAATCGGTATAGACCTAAAATCAAGTGGTCAACCCATGAGTTAATTTATTTAAAGAAAAATGACAAAATTATATTTTTATCTAAAAAAATGACTATAGTGAAAAAATTCCTCAGTTTTCCTAACCAACAAAATTCCCTGACTTTTTCCGGATTTCCAGATTTTTCCTGACTTGCGTCCACCTGATTATCCAACTCCAAAGTTTTTTAAGTCTACTGGAAAAAACGTAAAATATAGAAAATGAAAATGAGTCGATAGTTTGGTCTAAAAATGAGTATCGGAACAAGATTGCGTTCAAAATAACTTATGGCTGCAGGAGTTATGGATTCAGCAATCTCGTGTTGGACTATGAAAAAAGTGTAATCAACAATATACCGGTTCCGAGATATTTATAGGATCATCCTCGTTTTGTTTTCCATGCATGTTTTATCCAGTCTAGCCTTTTCCAACAATATCAATTTATTTGTTGTACCTGACAAACGATAAAAATCCAGTTTTAATACATGTGCAAGTACACATAAGTTTCAGCAGTAAGTCTCGTATGCTGTATGCACCTCAGCTTACTTATCTCTTCCAGTAGAAAAAGTTGGTATCTGTCCAGCCAAGACCAATCATACGAGTAAGTAGTTTTTTGAGAAACAATATTAATACGAGACAGGCTTTGAAAATTCCGTGATTTTTCCAGGTCTTATTCTCAAAAAACTTTAAGAGATTTGAACAATTTTAAGGGATTTCAAAGATTTTAGGGTATTTTTAAATTTCTAAGAAGCTTTCAAGAGCTTTAAAGTTTGAAGGAATTTCCTAAGCTTTTAAAGGATTTGTAATATATAATTTCAAAGATTTTAAGGTATTTTAAAAGTTCCAAGGAATTTTTGAGAGCTACAAACAATTTCAAGAAATTTATACAGATTTTTAAAGATTTGATACATCTTAGGGTATTTTAAATATATTTGAACAATTTAAACGGACCACAAAGAATTTGAACGATTTTAGGGCATTTTTTTAAATTCTAAGGAATTTTTAAGACCTTTAAGAAGTTTTAAGGAATTTTAAAGGATTTGAAATATTATGGGCCAATTTGATAAAATCCAAGAAATTTTGAAGAGCTATACAAAATTTCAAGGGATTTCAAAGATTTTTTAAGAATTTGAAATATTTTAGGGTATTTAAAAATATTCCAAGGCATTTTCAAAATAAATAAAATATTTCAAGGATTTTAATTATCTTTAAGGGATTTGAAAAAGTTTTCATACGTTGTAAACAATTTCTTAGAATTTCGGAAGATATGAAACAATTTTATAGAACCTATAAGAATTGAATAGATTTTGAAAGATTCCATGGGATTTTATAAAAATTTCCGAGTATTTCAACGATTTTATCAAAATTTCCAAATATTTCAACGATTTTAAAGGATTTCAAAGGTTCTCAACTCTTTATAATAAATTTTCTAGTATTTTAGGAAATATCAAATTTCATACAATATCACGGGATTTTTCAGTATTTTAATTGATTTCAAAGAATTTATTCACAATAAAGTAGAGATTTCGCAGAGTTTCAAAGATTTGAAGAGATTTTCAAATATTTGTTGTAATTGATTTGGAATTCACCCTGAATTTTTATTAACTTATCCTGAATTCTTATTAATTTATCCTGAATTCTTTTAAAGTCTTTTGAATTTTTTGGAAATCTCCTGAATTTTTTTTAATTCACTCGAATTCTTTTAAATGGACTCGCCTCTAAATTGACTCATATTGCATTTTTATGCCTTTCGTCAAATTTTTTTTAAATCGCTCAAATTTTTCGAAATTAATTTCAAACTTACTGAATTCAATGAATTTTTTCGTTCTTATTTTTTTCAATTCACTTAAATTTGTTTAATTCACTGTTAATTTTTATGAATTTCATCGAATTCTTCTAATTTCCCTTAAATTCCTCTCAATTCATTCAAATTTTACTGAAATCAATGGCATTTAAAAAAAAACATCTAGTTAACTTGCATTTTTTTTAAATTTAACTTGAACTGGTTTGAAGTCTTATGAATTTATGCCAAATTTGTTAAAACTCACCTGGAATTATTATAATTGAATTTTGTTAAATTGTTTTAAATTCAAAAAAATGTTAGTCACTTTTTCTATGTAAACAAGTCACTTTTTACTTTTTTCAAGTAAATTAGGCTGCGGCAGCCATGAGAATAATAAATTTTCATTAACATTTTTTTATTCCATTTATGAAAGATTCCATATTAAAAATATTTCAAATCACAATTTCAGTTTTTAAATGACGGATTTTGATCTACTAGTCTGAACCCAAATGTTCATAGTCTTCAGCTGTGAAAAAATTACTCTCTAGCTCGGCCGGGATTTGATCCCAGGTTTACAGATTGGCGGTCTGGTGCTCCTACCCACTAAGCTACGTAGGGTTAGAACAGGGTGGAGCTAGGTTCGAATCCCTGCAGAGCTAGAGAGGAATTTTTTCACAGCTAAAGACTATGAACATTTTGGTTTAGACTAGTGTCAGTTAATTTTGAAAATTAATTTTGCGGTCACTCTGTTAATTTTAACTTGAATGTTTTGCAGAAGCAGTTTATTTATAGCAATAGTTGGAAATAGAAGAGGAGCTAAAGAAGTGTAACTTTTAACCCGGACTTGTACCGTGGTACGGTTGTTTTGCACTGAAGAATGGAACTCGAGCGGATGGTTTTTCCGCCCCGATTCGAGCTGAATTATAGTCATGGTAGAGTGGGTACCTATTTGTAGCGAGTCGCAAAAAAAGAACCGCAAAGGATCGAGGGTACTGGAAAGTTAGTTTTTTTGAGGATTTCCAAAGTGCCGCTAATTGCAACTCGGGGGCCCGGAGTATAAGCGGAGTAAACCACCGTTTCTTGGACGGTTCGCACCAGTTGACACGCAGCAACGACAGCTCGACATTCCTCCACCGATCGGCAGAAAACCGGTTGCCATAAATTCGCACGAGGCGAGCCAGAACCCTATTTCAACATTCTACTACGTCTGCGATACCGGTATTTCTGCACAGGGGACCTTTTCTCCTAGTACGGCCCTGGTCAATCAGAAAGATCCTCTAAGGATGATTTTCCTCCAGCAATTTACCAGAAACCGCAAGGATGAGTCCAATCACTTCTGTTATTTGATCTCGAAATCCTAACTTCAAGTTTCTTGACCTCTCTTCGCTAACTTTAGGCACCGAAAGCAAACTTCCGCATTCGCAAATTTAAAAAAAAAATCAATTTTTTAAACAATATTTAATTATCATTGAGCTTGCTGAGATGTTGACGTTTTTAGGGTTTCTTAACCCTGGACAGAAACCCTTATAGGGTAAAGAGGGGCAGCGCAGACCGGTGGGGCAAAGGCGACTTTGCTTATAACATCGCTATTATTTAACAATTTTAATTCTACTTAGCATTAGGTAAATCTATTTTATTAAAGAGATAGTGTTACTTACTAAAAGATTGAAAATTGACGTTGTAAAAGAAAAATTATGCAAAAAACAGTTTTGACAACGAAAGAATGGAACATTCGCTGGCAGGAATATGAAATTTTCAACAATAATGGCAAAACTTACAGTATGAAAATTTGTTATTTTGACAGATAAAATAATATAACATTATTTCATTATAATCATTGACCGTAATTCAAGTCCAAAGTATATTAAATATCGTAAATAATTGAGGCCTCACCAGGGGGGCAAGGCCAACGAAAATAATAGTTTTAAAGAGCTTAGGTTATGATAAGTGATCGGTAATGTAGAACAGCCACTTATCTTCTGGGCTACATACAAGAAACTATTGAATACTTCAGGTGACTCTGGTATGTGAAACTCGGAAACTATTAGTGGTATCAAATTCTACTTTGCACAGGAATTTAGTGCTAATTTAGTGCTAATTTAGTGCTAATATATGCCGCAAAAATTAAATTTTGTGTTCGGCGATTTTGGTCAAAAACATGTAGTAATGGTGCCTTCAGCTGAAGCCACAACTCCCCTATGCGAAACTCGGAAACTATTACAGATATCAAATTCTCCTTTGCGCAGGAATTTAGTGCTAATTAAGTGCTCTGGATTTGTGCCATACACAAAATCCGGGCACTTTTTTATTACCAGAAACGTGTGGTAATGCTGGCTTCAGGACACTCTGGTATGTGAAACTCGGAAACTGTTAGTGTTACCAAATTCTACTTTGCACAGGAATTTAGTGTTAATTTAGTGCTAATATATGCCGCAAACATTAAATGTTGTGTCCGGTAATTTAAGTCAAAAACATGTATTACTGTCTTCAGGTGACTCCGGTATGTGAAACTCCGAAACTGTTAGTGGCCAGCATTACTAGCACTAAATTCCTGTGCAAAGTAGAATTTGATACCACTAATAGTTTCAGAGTTTCGCATACCAGGGTCACCTGAAGCCAGCATTACTACATGTTTTTGACTAAAATTACCGGGCAAAAAATTTAATTTTCGCGGAATATATTAGCACTAAATAAGCACTAAATTCCTGTGCAAAGTAGAATTTGATACCACTAATAGTTTCCGAATTTCACATACCAGAGTGACCTGAAGCCAGCATTACTACATGTTTTTGACTAAAATTACCAGGCACCAAATTTAATTTTTGCGGCATATATTAGCACTAAATTAGCACTAAATTCCTGCGCAAAGGAGAATTTGATATCTCTAATAGTTTCCGAGTTTCGCATAGGGGAATTGTGGCTTCAGCTGAAGCTGACATTACTGCATGTTTTTGACCAAAATTACCGGGCACAAAATTTAATTTTTGCGGCATATATTAGCACTAAATTAGCACTAAATTCCTGTGCAAAGAAATATTTGATACCACTAATAGTTTTCTAGTTTCACATACCAGGGTGACCTGAAGCCAGCATTACCACACGTTTTTGGTAAAAAAAAAGTGCCCAGATTTTGTGCATGGCACAAATCCAGAGCACTTAATTAGCACAAAATTCCTGCGCAAAGAAGAATTCCTTGAATTCTCAACGTATAAGGGCTGAAACCAATTTTCAGGCAGTGGGATTAACAAACTTGCCTAATTTTCATCTGTCCGCGAAATATTAGAAATACTTATATTACAGGGTTCATGCAGAGTCATGTAGAACCTGGAAAAGGCATACAATTTTGTTTAAATCCTGTAAAACCTGAAATTTTGTAAATCAAAAAATATCAGGTAAAAGTTAAATGGTAATGGCAATGATGAGTATAGCCAATTTAACCAAATATATTCTTTAATGGCAGAAATAATTTAGAAACATTATTTAACATTATTTAGAAACTACAATTTTTTATAAAAAGCTTGTTTTTTCTAAATGTCACAATAAATATTCAATCTTTGCCCTATTCCTCCTCTTTTAAATTCTTTTTGCGCTGTGAGCCCTGTAAGTATCTTACCAGTAGGTAGTTTACCTTCATATACCCAAGTAGGAAAAATTTGAATTCTCATCTGCAAGTATACTATCATTCCTGTTCAAATCTTTGTAAAAGCTTTGCAAGATATAAGAGCAAGGTGTGAAATAAAATTTTTATTTTTCTCTCTGAACTATCCATTTCTCCAGTTAATGGTTTAATTCCCAGGGTAAATTCTCTTGCAGCTCATTGCTGCCTGAAATATCACATGCATAAACTGGGGTTGGCGGAGTAGTAGGTTTGCAGATTGTATGAGACGGAGACGGAGGATGAAGTCTCCATCCATAATTTATGCCAGTGCTCTGCTATAGTTGCAGAGACTAAGGACTAAGAACGGAGGATCTAGATCCTGTCACATTCCCATCATCTCACATCAAAGCCATCCTCACGCCTGGCCCGAGACTTATGGAAGGGAATAGGGTGGCGTACAATGGCCTGGTTAATAGTTTGCATAGCGAAGACGTTGTCTGAGGATCCACCCATCCTCAGAATCGAAATTACTATTAATAAGACTCTGAAGAAGTAATAAGATTCTGTAACAATATCACAAGACGTCAAACCTCCCCCCGTAGTTTGATCACGGGACTAAAGTGCTCATGATGAAAACCTTTGATATGTAAAGCTCTTGAAACATTACAGAAAATGTAGGATGCAAATTAACATGAATTTGATATTTCACACTCTTTTAAGTCCCGCATTGCAGATTCGCGTGACGAAGATTAATGTCTTCTTGACACTATTAGTTGCAGGCATGAGTAGCCTCGGAATTGTAAAAAACATGGTCATTGTAAATCACATCAAAAAATTGAGAAAATAATTCAGATGATATTAATATATTATTGTGGTTTTCATTTTCCTTGTATATTGGAGATTACGGATTACGTACATAATTATTGCTTGTCTTGTTGCATGATCTGTTATCCATGTACATAACATTGCACGCTGCTCCCTATGGTGACAGTACCACCGTCATAATTATCCTTGTTGGAAAACAAAACCATGTAGCAAGAGTGTGCAAAAGCTATTATGAAGCTGATTTGACTTGATGATTGATCATCTGCAATGTCCCTACATTCATGTTCATACGCCAGTCAATTACGTACTACATTAAGCCCTCAGCTTTACACGGATAAACATTGATTTCCTAAATCTAAAAATAGTTTTTAATTAAAGAAAAACAGGGTTGCTACAGGCCAGGAAATTCTAGAAAGTCCAGGAATGTCAGGGAAAATCTGAAAAAGTGAGGGAATTTCCGATAAACCGAAATTGAAGATTAGGGGGTCATCCACAAACTACGTGTGGCGTTTTTCTGAAATTTTCAACGAACATATACAAAATTTCTGTTAATTCAATAAACGTGGAACCTTAATCAAGTTAGATTTAGAAAAGAAAATGTGTTGATAGCATTAGATTTTTGTAGCAACCCTTAAAAACTTCTAAACTGTGAATACACTTTTTCATAAATTAAGATTTCCATATCTCATTTTTTAAATATCCTTTTCGATTTTGAAAACATTCTCCGGTGTTATTATTCTTCAGAGAAGTAAAGGTTTCAGTTTCACGGTGAACTAGGCCATCCGTTCTTGTTGGCTGAGCAAGTAGATTCATTCGCGAACGATTCGTAAACGATTACGTATACCAAACTTGACGAACAACTTTCCAACTATCAATTATATTGTCGTATTATAAACTCACTTCTGATTATTACGCGTCGTGAAATGGCAATTGAGCTATGTATAATCTTCCTCTGAATAAACACATCATTGCTAATGCAGTTATTTCTACGGGAAGAAATGGACTGGATGATAGTGCAAAGTTTGAGACTATGTAATTAAGCCGGGAGTAATAGCGGAATGGCATGACGTAACGCATTGCGCCGCTTGTTTATAAACGTGGAAGAGTACTTTGCGATCTTTCAAGGACAGTTGGAGGTCAGTGAATGAGCGCAGTGAATATTAGAAAGCATCACCTATTACAGGCTTCGAATGCATTTTTTTTTCACTTTTTGAAGAAAAACACAGCTGATCGACTTTTTCCGTTGTCCTCCCCAATTGCTATAGTCTTAATTCTAATTGAATTGAAACATTCCGCGAAATTTTCTAAATGTACTAGATCTGTCCGGAAAGTATTCGACCGTAAGGTATGTCAGGAGTAAAAGTTAATTCTGGTCAACGGCGATGATATCTCCTTCAATGTACTCGCCTTTGGAATCCACAACATTCTTCCAGCGATCCTCCCACTTTTGGAAGAGCCTCTTAAAGTCACCTTTCGTAATAGGTAACAGCTGCTTCGTCGCATTATGTTTTATTTTCTTTACGTCTTGAAATCGTTTTCCTTTTAGAGAATTTGGGAAACAGCCAGAAATTACAGGGAGCCAGGTCAGGACTCTCTATGGGGGATGCCGAAGTTGTGTAAGGCCGTGTTTCACCAGAAATTGCTGAATAAGCAGCGATGAATCGGCAGTTGCGTTATGGTGGTCTCGGACTTAAATTTCACAACTTTTTAGCAACGATCCGTAAACTATATAATAATTTGTATTAAAAACTTTCGGAAATTAGTAATTTCAAACTTGAAGCATTTGAAATAAAACAATGTCTAATTAAAAGCTTGAAAACGTTCACAATTCAATAATTTTAGATCAAATAACATTCGAACATATTTGATTTCAATCATTTATAAATAAAAGCTTTAATTTTCGATCTAATCATATATTAGATACGTTGAAATATTTATCATGTAAAATTGAAACCGTTTGAAAATCAGCTCTTTGAATTAATTAAATTCCAAAGAGAAAAATATCAAATCGGATGCCTTCAAAATTGAATAATTATATATTTAAAGGTTAATTAGCGAGTTTAATAGTTGGAAGATTTTAAATTGAAACCTTTAGAAATCAAATAGATTAAATCTTTGAAAATGTAGAATATTCTCCGGTTGAAACAATTGATATTGAAAATTTTTGAAAAAACATTCATTTCCCAAATATAAAAAAATTACAAATATGAGGTATGCCGAAAAGAGTATTACAAAATGTAAAAAGCTTGCAGTTTAAAAGTTTTCTGTTTTATAAATAGTTCAAATATTTAATTTGTCCCAATTTAAAAGAATTCAAGAAGAAAAGGTTCGACTTAGGAAAGGAAATGAAAGTTAGAATTACAAAATTAATCGGAAAACAAACTCTTTAAACAAACGTGTTCGGAATTGTGTTCAGTGTTAACAACCATCTCCGTTAAAATATCGAAGATCATTCTATATTTAAGATTTTGAAGTTAATGTTTCGTTAAGAAATAAAAGTTTCTTTTATAATATATGTTTAAGATTTTAAGGCTTTTGTTGATGGATTGTTCAACTTTAATTTATATAATTAATTAGTAATAAATGGTATAATAAAGTTATAATTTAGGGATATCCTCTAAATGTTTCTCTAATAAATTAAGAAACAGATATAAAATTTATCCACTTCCGATGATTTTGAGAAGATAAAAATATAATGTTGTCAAATAGAGCGTTAATTAAATTGCAATTTCCTATCGAAAATACAAAATCTATATTTTTTATCCTTGATCTAAAAAACGTGATTATCTCCTAAACTACGATCGATAAAATAAGTTTTTTTTCTTGCGAAACGTCACAATTTATATTCTGAAATAACATAAGTTGCTTCCTTGCGCAGAATTTTCAATTTGGCAATACTAATTACACGCAGCAAAAGGATCCGTAAAGTTTACAACACGATCGGTACAAATGTGGACAACATGACTTTTTAATACATTTTACGAGAAGTTTTGTTAAACCAACTTAATGTAAATGTATTTAAGTCACGTTGTCCATATTAGTACCGATCGTGCTGTAAACTTTACGGATCTTTTTCTGCGTGTACAGAGAAAATCAAAGCCTAAAATGATACTTCATAAAGTAATTAGATGCCGTATTATGAATGCTATATATATCCTAGATTTGCAATTCCATACAACTATTGTCTATTGCAACTATTTTAAAGCCACTAAAGCCCTGCTGCAGTGAAAGCTATTAAGGAGCACTCTCGGCCCAAACAATCTCTGTCATAATGAAATACCACTCCCTCGTAGTCTGTGTGCACGCTGATTCAAGGAATAAATAAGGACCAGGGGAAGATTCGTGCCAAGCTATAATGAGACACTGCTTGCGTGAAATGCTATGACGAACGATAAACAGTTCCGTTATGGGCACACGCACTTACGTGTCGACAACCCTTCTAAATTTGCTTGAGCTCAGTTCATCGATATTGTTCATCAGGTCGGGTTACGGTAGGTTACCAAACAAACGAACTCGATCCGTTTAAAGCAATGCTCATCGATCGACGCATTGGAGAAGGCTAACAAGGTTTCGCTTCGATGCTCGCTCGCGTTTTGCCGTCTCGTCGCTTTTCGCATGCGTTCGTGGCATTTGATATGCTGATTCATCAAATTATCTTACGCGCCACGAATGCTGAAACATTTACAAAAAAGTCTCAAAATCAATGCCTTTCAGTGCGTTTGAAAAGTTAATTGTGTTAGAGGAAATACCTCCAGTAATTGGCACTGTTGATTTTAATCCTCTAGAGTTGATTAAATTTGCTTTTCGCTTTGCTGGACTTCAAATGGAAGTGGATGTTACAATTTTAATATAATATTCAGCAGCTAAAGCTGACATAGCAGTGATACTCCTGAAATCGAAACTTTTATGCAACTAAATCTAGAGACTATAGTTACACAAGCTTATAGAAGATTATACAAGATTATGAAATCTGATGGCAGTATGTCCAATTGTATGATGAATCTGTTTATATAGATACATGGTAGCATGTATGGTTAACAAAGGGTGCAATTACTGCTCCGCATTATATATCTAGGACATATCCATTCTAGGCATGTAGTGATTCATGAAGATCCATTCAATCGTCAATCATTGTTTTATGAGTGTTTCTGTAGGAATACTGATGTCAAAGGAATGCTATAAAGGGAATGCTATTCATGAAAGAACCTCATTCTGTTAAAGAAACTGATTTTTATGAATTGAATTTGAAGCGAAATTGTATTAAAATTGTTTTTCGATAACCAGAATAACTGAAATTTCTAGAATGGTGTATATCAAGTGAGAGAGGGACTGGGTGAGTGTGTGGTGGCAGCAGGCAAGCCTGGCCGCGGCGGGTGCATTGGCCGGCCATGAGTTAGATCGGTTTAACAACCGTCTGTAAACAGCCTCGTAACTTTACTACCCGTCTCCTTCTCTCGCGATCATTCTGCCTCCCTCTCACTTGAGGTTGACTCTCCTTATTTCCATCCTTCTCTCTGAATCTCTCTTCTCAGCGTTTATCATTAACTATCTTTTGCTCCCTTTCTCTCTTGTTTCATCGTCTCCGCGCTTGCCTTTGTCATCCTTTCCATCTTTCTCTATTCATCCGTCGTCACTTTTGTCTTCATTCTGCATTTATTTTTTATCTTTTCTTTCTTTGTCGCGACAAGGCAGGCCGACTCGATCAAGGTCTGGCGCAGAAAGTCAGAACATGTGACTGCTGCTGCATTTTTGCATCGTAGACAATAAATATTGCATGGTTAGCCGCAGACATTGGTGTTCTCGTCCTGAGAGTCCAGAAACAGATTAACCTCTTGTTCCCTTACCTCCAGTTCTGACCGAATAAGCCCGTAATTCTGTTTTCATGAATGTGAGGTCTGGCTGGATTTAATGCAAATTCCGCTTCCTTAGGACATGAAATTTCAATTATGGAGTATTTTAAAGACGCAGAGTTAAAGTTTGCAGCGTTCATGCAAGGAAATCATTCTGCAAGGAAAAAGCATAGACGTTTCACCTTATTATTTAGATATTCAGGGTGGACATATTTAATGTTTAACTATAGAAGAGGCATATGCAGATACTCAAATTCCGAATTATAATTCTTTTACAAAATTCTTTGTCGCAAATCAGAAATCTTTGAAATGTTTAAAAATATTTAGAAATCTCTTGAAGTCTTTCAAAATTGCCTGTAATCATTCAAATCTTTTGAACTCTTAAGTTGACCGGGATAAATTAACAATTGACAATCATCCATTTGTCTCTGAGTAGGAAGAATCGAGAAAAGAGTTTGGCTCTGTCCTGTAGGGCTATAGACTGTAACTGCTTGTACCCGGTATAATAAAAAATAGATTACTTTCATGTGATTGTTTTGTCCAGCCCTTAATCTTAGGTGATATTATATGATGGGTGATAACCGATACGTTTTTACGCCCACATAAAAAGCGTTTTATGTAAGTTTCCTAGATAAGTACATCTATAAAAGAAAGTGATCAGCAGTATAGAACAACAATATAAAATTATGGAGTAATTAGCTTGGGAAGTTTCGGCGTCACCATCAGCGTCTCGACGGCGTCGCGTAGAATATCCTGGTGTGTTCTGGCTGGAAGATCACGCTCCGATATCGGGGAAGTAAAGTAGCTGGATGGGTGGATCTACCCTCGCGCAGGCCCTGGTGTGATACACGTACATGGAAGCGAGCTATAACTTGACGCGGTTACACTTGAGCCTGTTACGCTAACTATACCTATAGACATAACTATACGTTAAGCGACACGTTGCCTCTGCTGGTACTCTGGCAGGAAACTCGACGAACTTCCATTCACACGTTTACCTACCGGAATTCGATGAGAACGACGACGTCTACGTTGGAGGCGACGACACACCAGGGTCTCCTGACGCGCTGAACTTGCTAGCTAATATACCTAACTCATCTCCAAGAAATCTTTGAGAACTCCCTGAGGTTCGGAGCAAGACAGAGCAGAGGTGTGGAGCAGCAAGCAAAGAGCACGGGGTTTCTTGAAAGTGCACCGCCTCTTGCTGTTACCTACTGAGGAAACGTTTATGTATGGCGTAACGTTTAAGATTAGTAAAAGCAGGCCCCATGTGCCTACAAATTTCGTAGCCTATTAAGAGGATTAATTAACTTGTTAGAATCAAGGGGCTAGTCACTGAGAAATCTCAGATTGCCGCTCTGGAAGACTTAGGAGAACTCTCTGAGGAACTCTTGGAACTCTCAGAAATCTTGGACATTTTTCGCCAAGTGTCGAGCATTCACACTAAAAACTAACAGCAGGCTTAATCCGAATACTGCATTTCTCCTGGAGAGTCCCGATCGTAAGAATTTTTGGAAATCTCGGCCCAACCGGCAATCTCAAGGGAATCTTGGAACTCTCTATAGGAATTCGATTGAGACTGCCGCATTCATAGTTTTCAAGATTTGCAGATCTCTCAGTGAGTAGACCCTCGGTTCAAATCTCGCCACTTCCTCTATTTCTACACTTCTGACCTGTCCAATCCTATCTTATCATACCCCTCCCCACCCCTGTCGCTTTACCTGTACCCCGTCCTACACTCCCACCTACTCCCCTCCCATCCTATACTCCCCTTTCCCTAATTCCCCCTCACTTCATCCTTCTCTCAGTCACTCCCCCTTCGCCTCTCCTTACTTCCTCTTCTCTTCTCTTCCCTTCCCTGACCACCTCTCCCTGGAAAAAAGTACGACTGAGTAGTACTTATCTCCTATTCCTATTCTATCTTAGCATCCCCTTCCACCTCACTACTTCACAACCCCTTCCACACTCCCCCTCTCTCTTATACCCATACTCCCCCTTCTCAACTTCCTCTCTCATCAACATACTTCACCTTCCTTTCCATTCCCTCCTCTTCTTTCCCTTTCCATAAACCCTTCCCTAATTCCCCCTCCTCTTTCCACCCCTTCCCCTCCTCCTCTTCTCTACCCACCTCTTCCCTCCCCTTACTTTTTATCTCAGTAAAAAAGTACGATGGGCGGATGGACAACAGGCCGTAACTATAAGGTTTTCTATCCGGGGCTACGAAACCCTAAAAAGTGGCCGGGGGTCCAGTTGTCGCTATGTTGGTGGTGCAAATATAGAGGGATAAAACGTTAGAGGAAAAAAGAACGATATGGACACTCCCTAGCTACAGGTATATATGTTCTCTCTCTGTGCTTTAAAAGTCGAGATCAAAGGCAAGGAACGATTTTTACGATTGCGGAAAACTCAACGGTTGTATACTAATCGTAGACTCGTAAGAGGGTCTATTGGAGTACCATATCAAATCCATCCCAATGAGTGACCAGATTTGCGCTTTTTCCCCTTTCCTGCTTCTTACTTTTCTTTTCTCGATCTAATATCTCGCGATTGCTTTGCCGTGCATCCTGTTACGGAAAACCCCATGTACCGCACGTTTACGAAAGCCATTCAACCGAAATGAAAGACACTCACTAAGGAGAATTCTGAGGCAGAAAAGCAGAGAAAATTGTATCGACGTATTCAAATATACTCTATTTCACGGAAGAAGTCACTTTGTAGAGAACGAAACATTGGTTTGATGTACTTTGGTGCAAAGACGATACAAGGATTCCTAGAGAATTTAAAAAAAAAAATTACAGACCACGCGTTCAGTCGCTCATGGACCCATTTCGAAAAAATTAGGGATATTTGGGGAACACAAAAATACTTTGAATTATTTAAAAATAATCTAGCTTTTAAATTCACAGTTGACAACATTTTTAACGTGAAGGATTCCACGTTTACGTTCATTTTTAAATTAAGTTCTCTGAAATTTTGTGTTATAAAGATTTTCATTTCTGAATACTTTTACAAGTTGTTACACATTACAATCGTTTCACTTTTAAATTGCTTAATTTTTCTATCTTCAATATTAAAGTTTTTTTTTTAAATATTAAAGATATGTTTTCAATTTAAAAATTGAAATTGTCCAATTTTGAACAGCTAAACCTTAAAAAATCTTAAATAAATTATCTAATAAATAAATCTTCTTTGTATTTTTCCGAAAGCGTTCGCAAACTATTTTTAATTCTTAAAGCGAGATCCGATCAACTAAAACTTTTCATTTTGAGCTATAATTGATTTCTGTTTGTTTCTGTGTGAAATTTTAATCTGAAATTGTTTAATTTTTACGCTTTGAATTCAGAATCAGTCGAATATTAAGGCGTTTTTTCTTTAGAAACTGTCAAAATTTGAACTATTTAAATTTTACACCGAATATATTTGAACGCTATACTCTAAAATTATTGAATTTTGAGAATTCAAGCTTGAAAGTTGTGATCTATATTACGTGGCTTTTAATTCAAAATTGTATGATATAAATTTGAAATTGTCAAATTTTTAAAATGTAAATTTTAAATTATTCGATTTGAAACATTTTCAACCCACAAATATCTGATTTTTAAGACTTATAATTTGCAATATAATTTTACAATCTTGAAGAATACACCAAATGTAATTTTGTTTAAATTATAAAGCTTCTATAAGAAAGTATCCAGTTAATAATTTCTTGAACGCTTTTAATAGTTTCAATCTTAAACTGGTCGTTTTTTGGAAATTTATTCGTTTACAATTTTCAATTGTACCGTTTTGAACTTACTAGAGATTGTTTAATTTGTAACATTTTAATGCGAAATATCCCATAAAATTTTTACATTTGACGGGTTTTTAATTAAAAAGCTCAATTTTTGTGTGCATAATTTGAAATATTTCATCTTACATCTTGCAAAGAGCAAACAGTGACCATGATATAAACCAGCTATTTTTGCGGTCATAATTCTAAATTTAAATTATAAAAAAGTTACTTTGTCACTTAACGCAATGACCAAGCTGTGAGACCTGCTACTTTTTAATTTCCCAGACTTAATTGGTAGATCCTTCTTACTTTGTAAACGTGAATCTAATTTGGGGCAACCCGGAAGATATTTCAACATACATACAATTCTTGTAAATGCTTCATTCTACATTGCAGCAAAGTCTAAAATTCACACGAAATGGCAGAACTGAAGTTTTTATAGAGCATGAGAGACTTATTTATATACGGAAAGAAAGTATCCGATACTAGCTGACCACTGCAGAATTGCGTCATATAGAAAAACGTTCCACAAAACAGTAACCGGCCAACGACACTGCGGCTTGCGATTTATAATGCTGTTTGATGACGTCATTAAGCTCTTGCGAGCTTATTGTTTCACCTAAAGTGCATCTGTGAACGTAAGAACATTCACACAAGCATTTCCACACACATGTGGGAACACCAGACTCTCCCTCTTCATCTTTTGACCCCTCTGGCGACATAACTCAACCACCGCCTCTGTCCATCTACTCGTATACTACACGCTCATAGCTGTCTGCCGAGAGCCGAGTATTAAACCGGACATAAACATATAATTAAATGGCCTAATAGCACACGTTCACTATATTCCCGACCATGTCTGGACTTTCGCACAATTGCACGCAGAGAATCCCTTGAATGAGGGGTAAATAGTCCCTTCTTAAATTCTGCTAACAAAACTACAATTCGCGCCATGTGAGTAAACCTATAATTGAATCTTTCAAATTCTGTTTTCTAAAGGTTATTGGGAGTTTTCATTATTTGAAGGGTGGTACGATATACTGGAAAAAATATTTGGTTGGGACAACGAATAAAGTGGGAGGGCCAGCTAGTTTAGTTAGTAATATATGCCGCTGCAACAACTTCCGTTGGTAGATAACCATTTTCAGGTAGTTCTACTCACTACTTCAAGTAGTAAGCCTTACTATTAAATTAGTCATTCTGAGTACTGCAAGTAGTAATATCCTAACTATTTAAATTAGTATCATTTCTACTCATCAAAAATCAATTTCCCCTCTATGAGATTGTTAAAACTTAGAGAATTTCTGTTAAATCAGTGAACTCAAACGTAAGTAAAAAATAATTAATTCGAGGAGCATATGGAGATAAAATCCTCAAAGCTCCTTGTCAAAGTAATCTTCTGATCTCCAAGTTTTCAGCACATTCCAAACTAATACTATCTCTGCTAATAAAAAGCTTGTTGTCCCAACTAACCATTTTATAAATTTACTTTTGCAAAAAGTGTCACTTCAGCAATTATGCTGTGTCATCCTTCATTTGATATTTGAAACAGAAATTCTATTGTTACGAGGGTCTCACAAGATCCTTAATTGTAACAGTGACGTAAATGCGGCAATCCACATACACTCTGGGGACCTCCCGCTTTTCGGGGCTTTAAGCGTCCTGTCGTAAACAGACTGTGGCCAACTTCTCTTTGTACATACACCTACGTGTGTATCCAATACGTGTGCTTAGCAAATGAAACGTAAAGCGAGTCTTGACACGTATGACATGACATGCGCATGCACTTAGAGCTAATGTACTACTCATAGAAAGTTTAGTATAGGGTGACCCTTTTTCCTGTTGTACTACATGCAAGTGTCCTGATTTTGTGTGTGATTTCATAGGAAGGAATTCGTTCTCTTATTATCATAAATGTTCCATGCATTCTCTTTATTATTAATTTCTATAGACTACAGTGAGAAAAAGAGTAGTTGGGACAACTAATTTAGTTAGTAAATAATGGTACTGCTAATTATTTGTGAGTATTATTTTTTTTTAGTTGGGCCGCGAGTAGATGCCGTTACTATCTAATTAGGTAGACAAACTGCTTTAGTTTGTCTAGGTGTGTTAAATGACTATCTTTTTATGACAGGAACTAATTAAAATAGCTGTCCCTATACTATCGAAATCTGAATTAGAAAGACTCCAGTGGGCACGCGGACATATTTTTTTGGACGTACGTCTCAGTAACGTTGATGTCAGTTCAGCCCACTGGGATCTTTCTGATTTAGGTTTCGAATGTTTCGATATATAAAGAAGAAACTTGTAACTAATTGCTTCGTTGCACTTTTTATTAGGTTAGGATTTGTAGTAAAACTTGATACTTGTTTGATTTTACAGTTTCTTATATATACCTTCGAATACTTTAATTTAATCGGCGAAGTCCAAAGTTTATAAAACTTATGACATAAGATGAATTTTGAACTAAAAATATAATAGTAGACTTTTTAAACAAAAATAATTAACTGTTAACCCCAAATAGTTGGATTTTCTTATTAGATTCTATTGATTCAGTTATTTCAAAAAGGGAAAAAAGTGTGAAGTCTGTAATTTATATCGTTGAAATTGATTATACTGTTGTTGAATTAGCCTTAAATTGAGATGACACCAAAGTCAGGAAAATGTCACGTACCTATAAGACCTTTACAAATCCGTGTCCTTTATGGCTTCGTAAATCCCTGATATCATAACATGGATTTTTGTATTCATAAGCAAGAGACGATGTAATAAGGGGTGTATGTATCTCAAATATTATTTTTTAATTTTCCCTCAATTATTTTTAAATAACAAGCACGGAAATCCTCTCTGAAAAGTATCGGGTCTGGTGATTTTTATCCGGATTTTGCTTTCATTTCTAAAATTGCGATTTCCTCTTACAACAAAGCGTTTATTATCTAAAAATTTACATAAGGATTTCCTAGTCAGGATAAAAGAATAATGGCTCCATGCTATACAATAAATACTTTTCAAATTATTTCGATGGTCAGGCCAATATTTAAGGGGCATTTATCGCTGGTATTGTAGAGCGAGAGTATTCACGCGCCTAATGGCCCGTGATCGCGTCGATAACCCGGATCGTACAGTTTTTCTCTGCTCCTGTCACCCTTTCCCCTTATCAAGCTTTTTTATCTCTACAGTGCCTTTATATTGAAGAAAATATGAGACGATAAAATTTTATTTCATGTTTTATTACCTGCGATTGTTTCGTTGTACAAATCAAACGAGAATTTTATTTACTTTTATTATATTCTTCATGTCTTTGATTTCCAGATAGACACAAGCATTACACAAGCATTTTTCTTTCTCAGTACAGCTCATACTTTTTTTATCAAAAAAGAGGCAGTGCATAAAGAACGTAAAGTCAAGGGTGTGGGCGGGATCAAAGCCACTTCCTACGTAAGATATTTTCATGTCTGCGAATCAGTAAGAAACAAAAGTTAAATAGATATTGAACAACTTTTGTTATCTTTTTTCGTTCATGAATCAACTTTTTTGTTGAAAATTAGTCTTTTTGATTAAAAATCCAACTACGTGGTTGAAAGTTGTATTTGATTGTAAATTAACTTTTTTGTTGTAAATTCATATTTTCGGGTTGAAAAATCAACTGTTTTGTAAAGAATTAATCTTTTTGGCTTTAAAATTCACCCTATTTCTCCTGGTTTGAGAGCATTTTGAACTGTGAAGTCTGAAATGATATTATGATGAATGAATAGGTATTTTTGATTGAAAAATGATCAAATATTTTCGCCGTGAATTCGAATCTGTTTTAAGATATTTAATCTTTGAAATTTTTTTTCTGTTTTAGACGAGCACACCTTAGAAATTGCCTTGAAAAGCTAAAAGTGTTAGTACCTCTCGGTCCTGAAACGTCCAGGCACACCACGCTAGGTCTTTTAACCAAGGCCAAGCGTTTCATCAAGGTAAGTACTAGCAGGTGCATCTTGCTTCATTCAACGTGACGAAAATTTATAGTATTCTCCGCTAGTTTCCAACAGGAAACAGATGCATCTACGAAGCGTATTTGCAAAATGCAACCGTACGATTCTTTACTTTTATTTCAGTTGCTTTATTCTCGAGTAAGAGAAATTGCTTTCCTTCATTTTTTAACTCCACACTCTAGATTCAATACTTTCTATAGAGAAGCAAACATATCACTCTAACTCTGAGTTGGAACAGGAAATTTGTGAAAAAAGTTTTATTTTCACTTAGAATAGGGAATTTTCTAAACGAATTACAATTCTGACTTGGAACAATAAATTTGGTAAAAAAATTATAATTTTCAGTTGGGACAGGGGATTTCCATCGAGAATTATAATTCTTAATTTTAAACAGTTAATTTCGTAAAGAATTATAATTTTGAATTTGCGACAAGCAATTCCCAAAAAAAATTTACTTTGGGAATTACTATATTTCTAAATTAAAATAGAAAATGTATTAATAAATATAATTCAGACTTTTAACAGGGGATTTTTGTAAATAAATTAAGTTGCACTGGTAACGGAGAGTTTCCATAAAGAATTATAATTGAGACTTTGAGCCAGATAATTTCAGTAAAGAATTATAATTTTCACTTTAAATCAGGAAATTTCCGCAAAGAATTATAACTTTCACTTTCGATGAGAGGATTTCCGTGAAGTTATAATTTAGACTTTAGGGCAGGGAATTTTGGCAAAGATTGATTATTTTCCTTGGAACAGAGAATTTTTGACGTGAAACGGGAATTTTAGAAAACAAATTTTACTCTGATTTAGAAGGGAATTGAAAAAATTTCTTGTTCCAAATCAGAAAACTTTGAAATATTTTAAAATGTATAGAAATCTCTTGTAATCTTTAAAAAAAAATTTGAAATCATTTAAATCTTTTGAACTCTTTCAAATTGACCCGGAAAATTAACAATTAAACGGAAGAAAACCGGGACATGATCGGAAATTTAAAATCATCCGTCGGGTAGACAACCTGTAAACCATTCAACCAACAACTATTTTACAATTTGATTATTACTGAATGTTTAAAATTTTCAATTTAAAATCGTTAAAATTTTTATTATTTTAGATTTAATACTATTAGTGACGTGAAACCTCCCCGCGTAGTTGGAGCACTGAAATTAAATGACATTTTTTTTAATTGGTACTACTAGTCATTTTACTATTAAATAGAGGAAATTTAGTTACACTTTTTTTAGTTTATATTTTGTATGGAAGCTATGTCAATAATAAAAATTTTCAACATTTTACAATATTTTTCCTGGGTTCAAGCAGTCGATTATGTATATATTTTCACATTTTTCCACTTTTTAGTTTTCACATGTCATTGTCTTTGTTGTTAACTTCACGTCAAATTACGTCAAAGCTAACTTGAAGCTATCTCTGTGATAAGCCGTGAATTTGAGAACAAAAACAATGACATGTGAAAAATAAGAAGTGAAATGTGAAGTCATACATAATCGAACCCCAGAATAATATGAAACAGTAATTGCGAGGAACATTTTGGTCACTTCATCTTAATTTCAAATGCGGAGAAGGAATTTAGGTCATTGAATAGAAGAAAAGGTTCTTTTTATTCTAGATTCACTAATCATTTCGACTCTCGAATTAGAGTTGAAGTTGAAATAACACTGCTCAAAGTTATCCGTCACTTGCAACTGCGAGTGAAATATGCTGGTGGGAATGCGCAGGTAATTTAGCCGTTGGATTGAGGACCATAAAACTTTCGAATTAATTCTTGTCACGTAACAAATTCGTTCGGCGGGTGTATATATGTTTTCGAAGACGCGATGCGAGAGAGACATCAGAGACAGATCAGATCAGGTCAGGCAGGGTCGAAAGACGAAATAAGTCTTGTACGCAATACTATGACCGGAGTGTGAGAGAGAGAGAGAGGAAGAGAGATTGGAGGAAGAAAAAGAAAAAGTGAGAAAGAGGATGAAGGAGTCAGATCGCAGATAGAAGTCACCGTAAAGTTGGTTGCTTGAATATTTCATGTCTTTTCCGCGAACGCGGGAATAGCGTTCGTTCAGCTTGAGGTTTGAGAGCCGTTGAAAAACGGCTGGGGTAATTAGCAAGAAAGATGGCGGAAAAGATGTCTGCCGAGTGTGAAAAGAATCGCGGCACCCGCGAGGAGGAAACGGCGCGGGGAAGATCCGCCAGCGGACAAATAAAAGATTACTCGACCTCTTGTGCCACCGTGAAAAATGTGAAACTGTTCCTTACTTCTTTCTCCCTGACTCTTCCACTTTCTTTTCTTCTCGCCGCCTCGCCTACTCACGTCTTTAGCTCATGCCTATTTATCCGATGCTGGTTTCCTAGTCGTTCAAACGACTTTTCGAAAAAGTTCAACAAAAGAGTCTAGAAATTTCTTGCCTGACAAAAAATCAATGTGTGTGTGTCACATACTGAACTTCAGCCAATTAAACTTGAGAGACTGATAATATGTCAGGATGGCCACTGGACCGAGAAACTTTAAATAAATTTCAGAAGAAAGCAATGTAAGAGAAAATATAAATCGATCAAAGATTGCATTGATGTTAAATATTAGTAGATTTGAATTATGTTATTGAATTTCACTAATTGAAACCGATTGTCAAAAAGGAACCTAAGTAATTTTTTGATCAAAATCAAACTAAATAGTGCGAAATGTCTGTTGCATGTCCTCTACTACATTCTGTAATAACAAGCATATTAATATTATCTAATTAATCTTACAATTGATTAAAACTAAATAATAAGAATAAATTTAACGAAATGGATGACGCCTACAAAAAAGAGTTTCGTTGCTTTCGTTTCTCTCAAAAAAGAGAATAGTTCAAATCTCCCCGTTGCATAATTTACCTCCCCTGATTTCGCCTACCTCCCCTCCCCTGTAATAATACCCCTCTTATCACCTTCTACATTCACTCTCAGTCCCCCACCCCTCCCCCTCACTTCCCTCACTTCTCTATTCTTCCCCTCCCAGGGGGAAATAAACCGAAACTATAAGGGTTTCTGTCCGGGGCTAAGAAACCCTAAAAACGGATCTAGTATCGGATTGACAAAAAAAAAATGCTGATAAACGTCTCTAGAAACGAGGTTAAATAAGATTGAAAAGTTGTGTATTATTTTAATTTTTCTACATAATTATTACAACAAAAACTTTGTAAAATGAGTGTAAGAGAAGTTACTGAGAAACAAAGATAACCAGGACAATGTTTTTAATTTTAATAATTTCTTTAAAAGGCAAATAGTGTATGTATCGTGGTATAGGGACCTTAGTAGGAAATTTATTTAAATCCCTTTTGCTCTCAATAAATTGTTTTTTGTCACATGTAAACGTAAATCAACCTGACATTCTTTTAACACGATATGTAAGAGTTTATTAGTTTTATTTTTAAGTATCTATGTGATTATTAGTTTAAATTGATGTGAATTCAGTCTTTTTGATTTTTTTCTGAAATTAAAATTTTAGTTGTTATACCCCTTTTTCACATTCATTTGAAATATTAGAATAGGAAAAATTAAAAATGGCTGTAATTAACATTAAAACTGAACTCGTGCCCGGCATCTTATCAGACTTGCGTTTTTCTTTTTGCACAACTTACCCCTATTAATGAAATAAATTGTTTATAAATTTAACATGGTTATCTTGCGATCTGGAAAAGAGAAGGGGGAAGTTCTGTCACACTATTCCCCTTTTCTAGCTCGAAAAATTACCAACAATTTGAAAATATTTTCGATGTTATATTTGGGTCTCCCCCAAGTAATATTTTACTTTTGGACTAAAAAGAATATTTTCCAAAAGGTTTTAGGTAAACAATTACAGAAGTTTTTTAAAAGTATAATCCTTGTGCAATAAATACAAAGTTTGGAAAATCGTTCAAAAATGTATTTATCAAAGAATTGTAGTGAATTAAAATAATTTCCTTTTCCAGACTTGGGTATACAGTTGAAATGATGCCATTTAATTTAATTAGAATTATTTTTTTCATTCTTGTGATTTCAACTGCGTACTATTAAAATGAAGAGAGAAAAAACGATAATGGAAGGAAGTAGTAGATAAAATGCTAATTGTAAGACAAACAAGTGTAAACTTGCGAAGCTTGCTATTTTAAGTTACTTATTCTAAAAGGATTCCAATTTAAAAATATTCAATTATGAATCAGGGTGTCTACCTGAAAGGGAAACTGGGAAAAGGCCGGGAATTTTGTTCACCGGAGATAAACCGGGAATATGAATCAGTGACCGGTATTTTTCATTATATTGTATTAAAATGAATATTAAAAGTGTCTCGATATTTCATGATTCTTGAAACAATAAAAAAGACTTTATTGTCGATAAAATCGATAATATAAGGTAAACGTACCAGTAATCATGACGCCCATTTTCTTGCTTTTTATTTAATTTGAATTATTGGAAATTCATCTGATACTTTAAGATGCTCAACATAAATTTGTTTTATCATTCATTGTTACTTTTAATATATTTTTTAACAGTATTTTCAAATTATAATCAAATTTCACTATTATTGGAACCGTCACGATTACTGGGACATCTACCTTAAGCGATGATTTTCTATTTTTTTTTTAAATTTTTAAATCTTCATAGTCTTGAACGAATGTACGCTCAAACTCGTAAGTTATTATTTAATTTAAATTGTAAATATATATTTTTTTTTCTGTAAATCAAAGCGAGAAAGATCTAGGTTTTAAAATAAAACTATAAAACTGTAACTATGATTTAAAACGTGGAATTAGGAAGAGATATCTGTAATTCGGAATTTGAAAAGCGAATTTTTTAAAAGAATTTTTCTAGATCTAAATTTCAAGTGGTAATTTTTTTAGAAAAACGATAACTTCGAGTTTAAACAGGAAATTTTTCGCGCAATTGTATGTAATTCTGAATTGTATTAGAGAATTTTTGGGTAGAAAGTTGTAATTCAGGGGATCGATTATGTATCTAATTTTATTTTTCATGTGACATTGTTTTTCTGGTTAAATTTATGGCATAATTCAAAGCTAACTGTAAGTGAGCTCTAAAATAAGACTTGAATTTGAAAACAATGACATGTGAAAAATATGAAGTGAAATGTGAAGTCTGAGATAGAAGAGGAAATTTGTCGATAAGAATTATAGTTTTGACTCGGAACAGTGGATTTTCCAAAAGAATTTCAATTTTGTCTTGGATCGGGGAAATTGCAAAAAGAATTATAATTCTGACTTGGAACAGTACATTTTCAAGAAAAATGACGATTTTGTGTAGGAACAGGAAATTTTCCGAAGCAATAATATGTAATTATGAACTGGATTAGAGAATTATAAACAAAATTAGAATTAAGATCTGGAACAAGGAATTGGATCAGGGAATTTTTGAAGAAAGAAAAAAATTTCCAAAAGAATTATAATTTTGATCAAAAAATTACCGGGAGTCTGGTAAACACTTTGTGAATGCTTTTCAGTTTGAAATAATTATTGTTAATTTTTAAAGCAGTTGCATATTAAATTTTTCAATCTTACACCATTTATTTGCAATTATTGGATCTTGAGCGCCCTATAATTAGAAATTGATCAGTTTGAAGTTTGTCAAGTTTTAAGTTGTGCAATAAATTTTAATAATATTAGTAATTTGCAGTCAACTGCAATTGTTTTTATTGATGTATACTCAAATTTGAACGTGTGTATTGAATTTTCTCCATAATTATTAAGGTAAATGAAGATTGCCGTACATTATTTCTGCTTTATCATCTACCAATCTACATATTAAATTACCTCGACGTACATACACTAAGTATTACTTATCCACCAAGCCATCGATTTTATTTCACAATTCTTTTTTCGCTTATCCTCGCTTCTTTTATGTCACGTCTGTCTCACAAGAAAAAAGTAATCAAGTTTTCTTTCTCTCTTCCTTCCCTCTATCGCCTTTCATTCCACTGTCTCGCGTCTTATCGAGACCCTACTAAGTGTACTTTATTAGCTTGCAGTTCTGATATCCAGCTGTTTGCGGAACTAAAAGAAAAATATAAATAACATGACTCTATCGTACTCTCATCTTCATTACATTCACTATACACCAAATTGCCTTTTTCCTAATACGAATTTCCCCTTTCTTAATCCTATGTTTCCTCATTTCAAAACATGGAAGTAGATAGGCAAGGGCGTTTCTGGATACGATTTACCTTACCTACTTCTAGCTCAAGTGGTTCGTGTCCATCCTAGGTTTCTAGATTCTTCTCGAAGGGACCCGATGACGTCACATAATTTTTTCGAGCAATTATGAGAAAGCAATTCAGCGTAAACAATTGCAAGGTCATAAATAAATAACCTTAAATTTGTTCAAGCGGAATTGCTTTCTTATAATTGTTTTGGAACACAATTTTTTGCATTATCTTTCAAGGTATTAAAACAATTTTGACGATGTCAACACGTGTTTCGTGTACAGAGAATATACACCGCATTACGTTCCCGGTACACGATTATCGTAAGATACTGCAGAAGTTTTGAGAGTAGGAAACAGTGTCAGAAAAGAAGGGTAGTGAAGACGGGAGGAATATTTTTACACTCGATAAACTCGAGAACGTCACTAAGTATCGGGCCTTCGAATTTTCCGTGGGATCCGAGGTCCACCGCAACAGAACTTTGCGAATTTAGAGTGTAGATTCAGTCTATATTGTACATTGAACATTGTACATATATACATGTACATCTCGTATATTCCTGCCGTACATAGTTACATACGATTTATAGTACTTATAGTATCTCTTCTCCTACCAACAAGATTTTCCCTTCCGCTGCGCTTTCGCAGTTTCTTCTTCAGTTTCCATGACTTACGGACGTTTACGATCGGAAGCTGTAACCAAATCATAGTACTCTTCAGGTTCAAGTCTCTTTTTTCACATTATTATAGTGTATTTATGTAGGCTCCCACATAGCACTTTTGCCCAAAAACACCTGCTCTTTTCTTGGGACCTGGTCCAAATTGCCGGAGGAAAAAATCAGATTTATACTAAGTCTAGGTCTAGTTTAAAACATAGATTAATGTTCGCCTAAAATTTTTTTTAAATTAAAATAATTTTTGCGTGAATTCGATGAAGAATGTAGTTTTTGTGACAAAAATAAGCAGTAACTAATGAGTCACTCCCCCCACTGGTGTCAAATATTATTAATAATAAAAGTTTATAAAATTGATTAATTTCTTATTTAGTCCCATGTCTCTTCATATACTTGTATTAGTTATGTAACAAAAACTTATCTACTTATTTCATTACATATCAACATATATATAGTGGTCTGTGAGACCTCAAGTCCATGTTAGTGCAAAAATTAAATCACGTCATTATTAAAGCATAATAAATTATTTAATGATTTACTCTTTTTCACATATTATGGAACACAAAATTAGAAAAATATAAGAAAATGATTTGTCACTCGATTCTTTAGTTACTGCAATTTTTGCTTAAAAAAGTGCATTCTTCGTTAAATGTACGTAAAAATGATTTTAATCTTTCTTTTTTAATTTAGGCAGACATGAATGTATGTTGTAACCTATGTCTAAGTATAGGTCTAAAGCTATGACATACCTAGATTTTTCTGATGGCCACTTGAACTAAGTTTCAAGAAAATACCAGATTTTTTCGGGAAGTGTGCTATGTGGGGTTGCAGCATAACTCGAGAAAGAGGAAATTAAATTTTTAGAGGAAATGGTATTTCCGCAGGGTCTGTGATGTAAAAAGATCGAAAATTTCATGACATACAAGAATATGAAAGAAGACTCAAGGTGGATGTAGCAGTGATTGAATTTTGCTACAAAATCCAAAATCTAATTTGTACCGTATCTTACATACATTCAGAATTTACAGTCTTTCCCCTATTTTTTCCTTTCTAAAAAAATTCCTCTTTTTTCTCCCGTTTTCTATAAACTTCCCCTTTTTTCTTGTTTCTTTGCGTAAATGCGAATTATATTTTTTGATTAGAATTCACCTTTTTTTAGTTGCAAATTAAACTATTTGGCTGAAAATGAATTTTTTGTTAAAAATTCAACTGTTTTGTAGAAAATATGTCTTTTCGATTTGAAGATTCAATTTTTTTCCTAAAAATTAGAGTTTTGTTGAATATTCATATTTTCGGGTTGAGTGTTCAACTGTTTTTTAGAAGACTCAAATTTTTGGGCTTGAAAATTCAATTGTTTTATAAACAAGTCGCGTTTTGGTAGAAAATTCAACTACTTGTTTGAAATTTCATGTTTTCGGTTTGAAAATTCAACTGTTCTGTTTAAAATTCGTCTTTTTTGGTTAATTTCAACGGTTTTTAATTTAAAATTACAATCTTTTTTTGGTTGAAATATCAACTATTCCATGTTTCTTTCAGAATTTGTCTTTTTTATTGTGAATGAAATTTTGTTGTTAAAAATTCGTCTGTGTTGCTTGAAAGTTCAAGACTTCGGTTCTAAAAACAACTGTGGTTGATAATGATTTTTTGTTTAAAATTTAACAATTTGGTTGAAAATGATCTTTTTTGGTTGAAATATTAATGTCTCATATACATCTTATCTAATGTATATTTTTATTCAAAAATTAACCACTGTCCGAATATACCCTGCCCTATTATTTAACCAAATAAGCGTTATCTAAACCAAAATCTTTTTGTAGACCACAGAGAATTTTCCACGACCCATATTTCTGCCTAACTGCTGTGGAGATCCAAACAGCAGATTTAGGATTATCACCTTTGCTTGGATCCACTATTGTTGTGATTTATCTCTATTTGAAATCAAGTTTAGGCATCTGCTTTAAAATCGATAAACCAATTTATCCAGTGACAGTGATCAATTCTTGATGAATTGGTAACTGGTTAGGCTGCGGTCTTGAATAAGCAAGATTGCGTATGTGTGTATGTGTTTAAGTGTGTATATGCGCAGGTGTGTCAATGATTTCTGATAACATAAGTGAGGCTGGATGGATCCATAGACCGTATCCAGAGACAGTGGACAAGGTGCATATATATGTGTATAGAGACAAACGGTGGATACGCATCGCTACTGTCTATGGACAGTAGAGGCCGCCCACCATTGTCCGGAAAGCCTGTAATTTACTAACTGCGCATCCTATTGTGCGTCGCTGCTGTCTGTTTGCTACAACACCTTACCCTGCCCGCCTGCCTTTCTCATCACCCTTCGACCCCTTTCCACCCATGAATCAAATCATTGTGGTCCCTTCCCCTTTTCATCTATGAATCATTAATTTTCCTAATACAGTACCAATTCAGCGATTTGCACTCTATTTCAGCATACAAATTTGTTTGAAATAAAGACTGATCACGGAAAAAACTGGGGTTTCTATTAGAACCTATTTTTGGTTCCAAGGGAGTTGCAACACAAAGGAAGCTCTCTTGCTGAAAAGGAACCCAAAATAATAAATTGTTCCAAAGGAACCCAAAGTGTGAGTTCTAATAGAGACTTTTTGTACAGAACTCATTTTCTGCCCCGACTCACTTCTAATAAAGAAATTAAATTATAAAGATGAGTCATTCTTGAAAGGGTGATAATAGACATGAGATGAAACAGTTTTTTAGGTTATGTTTCAAACTTTTACGGACTGCAGATCTTTTTTTTATGTCACCATCTATCGGATATCAACGAACTAAAAAGGAGCACTCAAAAAGAGTTATTGGAGTCTCAGTTCTGAAGGATGCCAACTTTTACTTGAGCCGCAATATTACCGAACCCCAGTTTTTTTCTGTGATAACTCGTGTTCGAATCTCGAAGTAGGACACATAATCTTTAGACGTAATTTATCAGCGATTAATTAATAATTAATTAACTTGATTTAGAAGACGCACCACCTCCTATCGACAATTCGATCATGCTCATTGTTGTGTTCCATGTTGGGGGGATGTGTCACTTTTTTTTTAACGAAGTAACTATTTTTTCACTTTACCCTTCAAAATATTTTCAAACTTTGTCACTGATCGTCTAAAATAAAATACCCGTTCTCTCAAAAATCGAAATGTCCAAAGATTATTTTACAAGTTTTAAGATAATTTACGGGATTTCAAAGTATGTGTAAGAATTTTACCAGACCTAGGCAATTTTCTAGGATCTTCAAAGATTTAAAAGATTTTAGGGTATTTTACAAGATTTCAATACTATTTCAAGAGATTTTAAAAGGGTATCAAAGGATTTCAAAGATTTCAAGGAATTTTAGAGAATCTGAAAGAATTTCTAAAGAACTTTAGAGAGTAAATGAAATAGGATGAAATTTTAAGAGACTTCTAGAGATCTGATAGGACTTTATAAGGTCTCAGAGGATTTCAAAGATTGAAACATTTTTTAAGAAATTGTAAAGTACATTAAATATTTCAAGATGTTGTACGCAGGACTTCAAAAGATGTAAGGGATTTAAAAATTTTTTAAAAATTTTAAAGAATGCAGTTATTGTATTTTGAAAGATTTCGAGGAATTTCATGAGGTTTCAAAGCATTTTGTAGGAGTATAAGAAATGTCAAGAAATTTACAAATTTCTAAGAACTTTGAAATGATTTCCTAAAATTTTTTTGAACATTCGTTTTTATTGTTTTTGAAAACTGATCTTTTTTTTTGGTTAAAAATGGATTTCTTTAACTGAAAATTGATTTATTCCGTTTTTTGTAGAAAATTGATCATTTTTGATAGAAACTTAATCCTCTTGGTTGAAAATTTTACTATTTGATTCAAAATTTATGTTATCTGATTGAAAATAATTTTTTACTGATAATTTAATTAGATATTACATTTTTACTTGAAAATTTATCTATTTTAGTTGACAAGTCAATTTTTTTTAATTGCTTACTTCTGGGTTGAAAACTCAACTGTTTTTCAAGAAATTCGTCTTTTGGCTTAAAAATTCTGCATTATGGATGCGATTTTTTTTCTTTATTTACTGAAAAATCTTTCTTGATTGAAAATTCAACTTTTTTGTTGAAAACTGATCTTTTTGGTTTGATAAAAATTAAACTGTTTCGGTTGAGAATTCAACTTATATGTTGTAAATTCATGTGGTTTGTTTTAATTCAACTGGTTTTCATTGAAAATTAAAATATTCTTTTGTGGAAGTATCGACTATTACACGCTTCGTTAAGAATTTATTTTTTTATCGAAGATTCATCACTTTAGTTATAATATAATTATTTTGTTAAAAATTATTTTTTTCTGGTTCAAAATTTATCTTTTTAATTTGAAAACTCAACTGTTTGGTTGCAACTCATCTATTTTACGTTTGTATAACGTAATTTATGCATAACCCCTTATAAAATGTTGTATGACTGTTGTCAGTAAAATTGTTTGAAATAAATTTAGAAACAAACATTATTTTTGCAATAGCATTACTGATCGCCTATGTATAAGGTTGTTTTGCACCTAAAAGAAAAATTCAGATCGTACAGGAAAACGGGAAATTGGTCAGGAAAGGTTAGGGAATGGCGAAATTGGGGTTTTATAACATTCCTGTGTATGATTCAATCTTATTTTTCAAATATCGATGTATAGTGAGAGAATTTGCTTTGGTTGTCCTTTAATTACTGCATAGTTTTGAAAAGTGAAAGCCGAATGGTATGCACTGGTATTCATTTGAAATACATGAAAGTTAATTGCAAAAAATTCGGTGGTTTTATGTTTTTGTAGAGAACACGAACGAACTCTAGAAACACGGTTGGTTTAAATTTTATGAAGCAAAAAGGAATGGCTTTGGTCCGGAAAAGTACATACGTGGAATCGTATATAATATACGTATTATAGTATATATATATGTATGTATGTGTGTATGTTTATACGTAGTCTGCTAAATGTGCGTGAGGTCCTGCAGGAAGAAAAGCCGTTCTCGCACCCCTCAAACACGGAGAGTGGAATTCCAACGAAAGGTTCCCGAGGGAGATGAGACGAGGAGAGAACAGCCTCCAATGAGTTGTTCACTGTACGTACGGAACTCTCTTATACCTGTGAGGGAAGTACAAACGTACTAATTGCAAGTCCGCAACGCGGCATTGCCCTAATTGAGTTTTCCGCAGCAAGCTGCATTTGTTCCTTCATTTTTCCTGCCTCAGGAATCCGAGTAGTCGCGAAATTAAAGTCCCCAAAAGTAACTTGCCAAAAGCCATTGTCTCCATCAATGAGTTATTCACATTTACTTCTTATTTTTTCTGCAATGAAAATCATTTTTTTGAAAGTCAATTACTAAGCTAATTAGTCGAAGACAAACAGAAAACACAACTGCTTCCTTGTTTATAGGCTAATTTATTTCATTAATTTTAAATATAATTGGTAAATACTATGGGAAGAAATTAATAACTTTTATAGAAAAGATATTTGTGAGAAACATGATAAAGTGTAAAAGTCAGTTCTTCCGTGAAAAAAGGCATTAAAAAATATTACATATTTGCATAATTTTAGAATATTGCTGGAGGAAATTATATTTATAAAAATTTTGATAAACATAAAATAAATATAGAAATAAATAAATAAAAGAGCAGGCAGGCTGATTCTAAAAATCGATATGGCCTGTGGGGAATATTTCAAAGTCGATTTTCTCGAAAACGATAAAAAAGAACATATTACTGCTTAGCCAAATTAATACTCAGGTAATGAGCTTTCGTTAAAAAAAATATAAACCTAAACTAAAATTCACAATTGGCGTCTTCCATTCTGAATATTATTTGTTGTAAACTTTTTGAAATTTACTAATTTATATTTTGTAATTGAAGAAACGGGAAACTGGCTCATTCAGAAAGTTAAATTGTTTCCTTAGTGATTCTTCAAATTAAAATTTTTTTAAATTAAACTAATTTATATTTTGTAATTGAAGAAACAGGAAACTGGGTCATTCAAAAAGTTCAATTGTTTACTCATTGTTTCTTTAAATTTCTTTCAAGTGAAAGGGAAGTGAAGTGAGAAAAAAACTGCAGTCGGTTGATATAAAGTTTATATAAAAAATAAAACGTGTGTTTATTTTAGAAAATTGCAGGGATCACAGTCTTTCCCGTATTCCCCTGTTTTCTCTTTTTCTCTTTGAATATACGATATTTAAAAATAAAATAAAAAATAAAAACTCATAAAAAAATGTTGAGGCTGAAAAATTTTGAAACATATTTAAAATTTGAAAACTGGAAACAGAAGTTTTAATCCAATATAAAATTGGAACAGTTAAAAATATATAGTAATTTGAAAAAAAGTATTAGAAAATGAAGAATTGTTAATTGTAATGTAAAAAGTTAAATAATTAAAAAATGGAATATTCCAAGTTTATCAACTGCAAAGTAAATGTTCAAAATTGTTCCACTGGAATTTTAAATCTTTATAGAATTGATCATCAGTCTCAGACTTCATTTTTCAATCTTACCAATATAAAATTTGTAAATATTTTTGAAACCTAAAATATATTTTAGGTGCTCAAACTTATCTATTTTTAATATTGGTGAAAATTAACAAATTAAATGATTAAAAAAAGGATTGTAAAATCATTAAACGGTATTTAAAAGTAGAAAATTTTTTATTAAAAGATTGTTTCTTCTTTTTTCCTACTTTTTTGTGAAAGAATGATCCCATTTCTCCTGTTTGAGCTCCTTTTGCAATGTGCTCCTTGAAATTGTGTAATTTGGTAAACTTAAGTTTTGAATGAATTTCAGATTGAATAACTTGTTTTCAGTAACCAAGGGTTACCAAATATTGCTTTGTGGGTAGTAGTAACTGAATCTATAATGCTCTTACGTATTTTAGTATTAAAATCGTAAACCTAGTGGATTATGGGAAACATAGTTAATCGCTTTGACATTGTGCTTAATGGTAAATGTCAATCAATCGATAAACCAATCGATGTGTGTGGTTATTCGGTTTCTACAATGTAACTCATTAATGAGGAGGGTTGACAGTCGATTACATGGCAATTTATGCCAGTGACATTGAAATCGTTTGTCCTCTTTATTTCACCATTGTTACCTTCTCTAATTCTTTTTACCGTTCTCGCGCTTACTATTTACTTTTAATTTTAATTAACTCAATATAACAAAAGATTTATTGAATTAAAATTTTCATCACTTAATTTTGAGATCAATTTTTTCTAACTGTTAGTAAACTTCATAACAATAATCTTCAGATTTTAAAGTTTTAGGGTTGCTACAGGTCAAGGAATTAAAAAAAAAGTTAAGGAATGTCACAAATAATCTGAAAGAGTTGGGAATTTTCGTTAAACTGAATTTGAAGTTTCGGGAATATCTACAAATTACGTAAGACGTTTTTCTGAAATCCCCCCCTCCCACACACACTCTGAAACAACCTTGCAAACGTATAATTTTATTTTATAATTTTTTCAGTTCAGAATATCTTGTGGCTAACAATTTTATTATTTGGTTGCAAATTTGATTATTTTGTTAAAATTCAACAATTTTGTTTAAAATTCTTTCTTTTTGTATGGAAATTTAACTGTTTTGTGGAAAATTCGTCTTTTTGGCATGAAAATGCAATAGTTTCGTTAGAATTTTTTTTCTTTATTGATTGAAAAATCTTTCTTGATTAAAAATTCCACATTTTTGTTGAATATTCGTTTTTTTGGTTTAAATATTAATCTCTCATCGTAAAAATTTCATCCTTTTTGGTGAAAAATTAATTTTTGTTTGTTTAAGGATTCAACTATTTTGTTGAAAAGTCGTCTTTTTTGATTGAAAATTACAATACTTAGTTAAACATGGAACTACTTTTTTAAAAATTCTTTTTTTTTCTCTAATGATTCATCATTTTAGTTTAAAAAAAACTTTTTTTCAATTTAACTGTTCCACGTTTTGGGGTAGAATATTTGCTTGGCGAAAAATCGATTTTCTTGGTTGAAAATTAATTTCTTTGGTTAATACTTTAACTGTATTGTTGAAAATCTATATATTTTCTTGACAATTCTACTGTTTGGCTTAAAATTCATGCAGTTCGTTAAAAATTCATCTTTTTTGGTAGAAAATTTGGTTAAAAATTTATTTTATTTGGTTATAAATTAAGAGACCGTTTAAAAAATACGTAACGCTTTGGAGGAAGGGTGACCCCAAGGAAAACCTCAAGCTGAAAATTTAAATGTATTTGATTGAAAGTTCATGTATTTGTGTTGAAACTTCGTCTTTTCAGATTCAAAATTAATTTTTTCAACTTAATATTGATCTTTCTTAGTTGAAACTTCACGTATTTTGTTAAAAATTGGTCTTTTATTATGGAAAGTTAATCTCCTTGGTTAAAAATTCAACTTTTTGGTTGAAAAATTAACTATTTGGTTAAAAATTCATCTCTTTGGTTGAAAATGCAATATCTCTAAGTTGTAATATATGTGGATGTACTTTTTTTCTTAGTACAAATTCCTTTTTATACCTGAAAGAAAAATTTGTAGTGGTCAGGGAAAACGAAAAATTGATCATTGAAAACTCAGGGAATTTCGAAATTAGGATTTTGTAGCAACCTTGAAGTCTTCAAATATCTGCTATTTTTTTTTAGAGTTTCGTAGCCCCGAGCAGAAACTCTTATAGTTACGGTCGGGTGACCGTCTGTCGTAATTTTTTCTCAGGAGGGGAAATGAGGAAGGGAGGAAAGTGAGGAAAAACGAGTGGAGGGTTAGCAGGGAAAGTGAAGAGAAATGAAGGTAGGGGAAGTAGCAGAAATAATGGGAAATGAGGGTACGGGAGCTAGGCGAAATGAGGGATGGAGAAGTGGAGGTAGCGAGGGGAAGTAAAAAGTAAAGGAAGTGACGTTGATGAGGGGAGAGGAAATAGGGAAATGAGGAGGCGGTAGGGAAAGTGAGAGGAATATTATGGGAAATTAGGAGAGGCCAAGTGAGGGGAAATGAGCAGTGGGAATATGAGGGGACGGAAACTTAAAGGAAAAAGGTTAAATTAAGGATGGGAAGTAAGGTGAATTAGGGGAAATGGTAGGAAGTCAATGTGGCTAGTAAGGGAAGTGAAGGTAGGGCTAGTAGGGTAGTGCGGGAGAGTTTGGTAGGGAAAGTGATGGCTGGTTACGGAAGTAGGGAAAGGGGTGTATTATCTAGGGAAGTGAGAAGAGGGGGAAGTAGTGGTGGAAGAAGTCGTGAAAGGGATTGGTGAAGTGTGGGGAGGGGGTAGTATGTGGAGTAGGGTGGGAAAGTATAGGAGAGGGAGGTTTGAACGACTTAATGAACGTTTTAATAGGCTACAAAACCCTTTTTTGTAGGCGCGCGGCGCCTTTGACTAGCTTTTTAAAATTGGAATGAAATTGTCGATGATAAGAGGTGAGAAATATAATACGTCAGGAACGGATAAGCGAGTGTTCCATTTTATTTTTATTTTTTCTTCTCGGTAGTCTTATGTCTGATTCGGTGTGAAAAATCCGAATCGTAAAATGATAAAGTTAGATGGATCGTCTGTGGGAGAGAAGAAAGCAAAGGGTAGAGTGGTGAAAGAGGAAACTTGAGGGCAAGGAGAGATGGACGTATATCTCAACTCGTTGAAAATTTCTTAGGTTCTTGCTTCCATTCGCCTCGATATGAGTTTACAGCGGAGATAAGGATAGTAAAGGAACCAAGTTTGTGAACTCTTCTCGTAAACTTCCGCCACTGACCCAAAAAGTGGGACATTCTTTCGCTTTCATCTTCCCATGACATATTTTTCGTACACAAAAGTCACTTCATATGTCAATGCTTCATAACATTTTCTTCAAATTTTAATATTACGAATTTTACAATGGTTTCTATAGAAAAAATTCTAATGTTTCCTGCACTTTTCTTCAGGAGAGCCAGGATCTAAAACTCACGGTTCACAGTCTTTCACCTGTTTTTAAATTCACCTTTTTCCTGCTATTTTCGAAAAACGACCCCCTTTTCCTCTTTTGTCTTCAAAAATACGATACTTGAAAATGCATTATTGTTCGTTTTACATCTAAAAAATCATCGTATTCAAAAGTAGAATATGCTACCGCGAGTAGTACACTTTTTTTACTTACAGAATTATCTATTATAAGTAATATAATTTTTTTAATAGTACTATGTTAAAACTAATTTATTTAAAATTATACTACTAATGGATAGATAATCAGGGAAAATGCAAAAGTGGTCAGGGAAAAATTGAGCAATTCTGAAAATGTAGTTTTGCGGCCACCCTGATATAATATTCTTGCCAGTAATTTCCTAGGCGGAAAAATTATATACAGTTTATACATATCGGAACAAATTATGTATAATTTTCATGTGTTTTATAAAAAAAATGTATTGAAAAAATGAAAATATATACAATATTTCCCACTACGTATAATTTATCCGCCTGTACTTTTATGCCTTGTATATTGATTTTTTTGCAATTTCTTCTTCCTGGTGATTATATTTTTAGTTAAGAACATTATTATTTGGTTGGAAATGCAATAATTTTGTTAAAAAGTCATCCTTTTGGGTTAAAAATTCAACTATTTTTTTTGTTGAAAATTCGTCTTTTTTGGTTGAATTCAACTGTTTTTTATCAAAGATTAAAGTGTATTGTTTTGTTGAAATAAATTCATCTTTTTTGATTGAAATTTTCTTTTATTTTTTCTTGAAAATTCATATTTTCAGGCTGAAAATTCGACTGTTTTACAGAAAACTCGTCTTTTAATTTGAAAGTTTAACAATTTGGATGAACTGTTTCTTCTTCCTTGACTAAGAAATATTTATTTGTTGAAAATTCGTCATTTTGATTGGGAATGTCATAATCGTAGTTGAAACTTCATCTCTGGTTAAAAATCGGATTATTTTGTTGGAAAATTCGTTTTCTTTTTGTTGAAAATTAATTTTTTTACTGAAAATTTAAAAATATTATTTTTTATTACAAATTTTTCGTTTTCATTTCAATATTCAACTATTTGTTTGAAAATGTATGTATTTTGTTAAAAATTTGTATTTTTGGGTAGAAAATTAATCTTTTTCATTGAATATTCGGTGTTTTTTGTGGAAGATTCATCTTTTTAGGTTGCAAAATTTAGGTTGCAAAATTTCAAATGATTTGTACATATTTTAATGGACTTTTACAAATTCCAAAGATTTTAGGAGATTTTAACGAATTTATAGAGAACTTTACGGAATAAATTAAATTTTATTTCAAAGCATTTTTACGGATTTTTTAAAAGTTTCCAAAGAACATCAAGAGATTTCGTTTCAGAAATTTGTATGACTTAATATGTGAAAATATGGTATTTTGGAATTTTAAATAATTTGTTTTTAATACTATAAAATAAAATTGCAGGGGCGTAAACACGCGGTTTTCGCGGGCGTTTTTTCATAGTGTAAAATATTTTAGGCGCTCAAACTTGAACTATTTTTAATTAGAGTTTGAAAGCATTGAAGAGTGTGTTTTACTATTTACATTTAAAGTTATTATTATAGTAAGAATAAAATAACAAATTTTGGATTTTTTATAAGAGGAAATGTTCTTGATTACGAGAACGATTTAGAACATATGAAAATCGTTTATGTAACAAATTTTATGTTTACTTGGGCTTTTTATATCGCTTTGAATGGATTTTTAAAGACCTATGTATATCCAATTAAAAAAATAAATTCTTAAATGACAGAAATCATTAAAAAATCATTTAATATTATTTAACAACTATAGAATTTCTGATAAAATGTTGTTTCTTATTTTCTAAATGTACAAATAAATATTTTATCTTCCGCCTATTTTTCTCCTTTTTCGTGAAAAATTCACTGAAAACCTGAAATTCGGCAATTAAATAACTTTAAAGTAGTAAAAAATTCAAGTTGAAAAATTTTCAGTATGTGAACGCTATAAAGTGACTTCAATTTGAATTCCTTTAATTTAGAAATATTTCAAATTCGGATGATTTATAAAATTTTAAATATGACAAATGTGATATTGGTACTAGGTTTTCACTATATATTAAAATGATGAAAACTGTAGAATTATTGGGAATTTTTATTATATAGAATCCGGAGCCCCACGAAAAAGATCAATAAATCACGACGTGAAATCGAATATCTTAGATTGGTATAATGTATGAACTTGGAATAAATGCGTTCAAGATCGCGACATTATGTCATTTTCCTTAGTCGAAAATTAAAAAAAAACACGAATTCTCTCAATTTTTTGATACATTGAATGGGCTGAGCAATGATCAATGAGCATAGCAATATATTCAAGATCACTGGCATTAAATACCTTCATTCCGGATGAATTATGACTGCCGTGGCTCGGAATTTCTCTGAGAATTCGAGCAGCAATTTTGGTTGACTATTCCTTTCCTTGGACGTTTAATAGTTCCATTGTGAGGATATACTCTCTTTTATGCGACATCTTATCGAACAAATTATGAATTCAATTGCTCTCTTTTTATAATGTGCATCGCAGGTAATGCGCTCGCTGATAGGATAAACTTTTATGGCGTCTTCATTCACAAAAGGTGTATTAGAAGAGTTTTCAGATATTCAAAGTTAGCTTCTTGTCATCAATTTTCCAAGCTATTCAACATATAATGAGGATGCTAAGTCAAATTAAACTTCTTTTTGCAGTAAAAAGACGACGACATTAATTGAAGTCTCGACTATTATAGGAAGGGTGAAATATTAAATTAAAGCAGAAAATGAAGTTAATATTTTGGGGCTGCTACTGAGCCTGGAAAACTTATGAAAGGTATGGTTTTCTTAAAGATGCCTTAGAGAAACTAGAAAAAGCATGGACTTCTGTAAAAGATCCTCAAAATCCTAAAATTGTTTGGACATCCCAATCTTTTTATGACCACGTTTTTTCGTCTGGAAACTCGTTCACAAATTCCAGCACTTTAGTTTTAAAAGCCTCAAAATAAAAATAGAATGTTGTGTATTCATTAATTCAAAATTGGTCAGTATTAAATTGAGACTTACGAAATTTTGTGTTCAGAAATTATAAACCTAAAAAGTTCTACAATTTTTAAATTGAAAGCATTCGAAACTGAATGTTTGGAAAATTTCGTTAGGGTACTAGAAAATGGAAAACTTTGGACTGTGTGATTAAAAATTCAATTTTTAATTTAAGAAAAAAAAAACATTAAAAGTCTTCGAAAAGAATCTATAATTAAATGTAGTTCTTAATAATCGCACTCACCTTAAAAAATAACAAAACTGTATACTTTTTGACAAAAGAAGTATTGCAAGCGTTTAAAATAAGAAAAATTAAAGTTTTTCGAATTTGCAAACACGAGTTCTATCCTAAAATATGAGTGTTACCGAGTGGAAACAAAACTTCGGGGACAGACTTTCAAGCATAATTTAGCATTATTAGAACTAAAATATTGATCTCTATTCATAATTTTTACATTCCTCAACTTAAAACCAATGATTCCTATCAGAGGTATAAGCATGAATCATTCACAAAATTATTTTGTCATAAATTTCTCAATTTTGGGGTGCGAATTTATATTTGGAGACATGTCACTAAGTGGAAGTTTGAGCTATGTTTCAATTTCCCATTTCTGAATAAAAACAACTAAAAGTCCCCTAGAAGTTCCTAATGTTGAATAACATCCCCTATTTTTTTATATGATAGAAAGTAAAGGTCGGTGACAGTTTTGATGTTGATTTGACGGTGAAATGCGATTACGCGCTCGTTGATTAATTTATCGGAATAAATCATGTATTTCCAGTTGCACATGTACATAATGATATGAAAAAAGGGAGAAATAAATAAATCAGAGTGATGATCGGGCAAGTTGATTGTTTTCCGTTTCATTCTTCACCGGAACTGACTATCCTTTTCTGGGTAGTAGACATTCGCTCTGGCGTTACGGAATGGCGTGTTTTACGATGCAAAGGAAACCAATTATCATTTGGCATCAGGGCAATTACCGACAACTGCGACCGATTGGGAACGGGACGTCGCAGCTGGATCGTAGGAAACACGATTTGTACTATCCAGATCTGGAAGACCGAATCAACTACGTGAAATCCCTTCGGGAAGGTGAAGGAAGCTTCCTCGAGCTGAGGACGCGAGTAGAATTTTAAATAGGCTGACATTTGCATTCGCTTCTTTTGGGTTCGTAACGTCCGCTTTAAGGGAATCCTTTTAAAATTAATCTCCCAGCGATAAGTTCAATCGCTTCTGCACCAAGAGTTTTCAGTGCAATTTGTCGCGAAAAAGGGACACTATATAGGCTGTATCTACCCACGCTATAGGACATGAGCGGGTGAAAGATGGAAATTGCCAGTCTCGATAAATCGCAAGATTTGTGTGACCATATCGAGTCGCTTCGTCCTGCAACCGGCATTTTTCTGCAGTTTTGCGAATGCAACGCAAGTGCCTCGTCCTATATTAAATTAAAATGGAAATGGGATCGAACGATCTACTGTTATTGAGGCTTATGCGATGAAGCAGTATATATATATATTTATTCACAGTGCTACTGACAAAGACAAATCTCTCCATATTTACCTTCCGTTATGTAATAGCATATTATGCACCAAAAGGGCGAGGCGGAACTTTATTGACGAGTGTATGTTTTCAGTATGAACCTAAGGCACGTGTGCAATTTAAGGACGTGTGCGATTCAAGGACGTGTACGCAAGCCAAAGATGTGTGGGCGAGCCAGAGGTCTGCGCGAGCCAAAGACGAGTGCTGAAAGCATACACAAGTCAACATTTTCCCTCTCCCCCAAAATTCATACGATATTTTATATAACATTTGTACGGATATGAACGTATTTTTTAAGTCTGCAAAGCCGACCTTCAGTGCTGCGTTTCAAGGTCATAGGTATGTAATGGCCACGTTATTCCGTTAAAAATGATGACGTTATAATTTTTGACGTCATGGATATATAATGGCCACCTATATACCTATGAGATGAAAAAGGGAAATTCAGGCTCCGGGAAAGAGTCGTGAAGTAACATTAAATGTTGGTTTGTAGGTTTCATGAAACTTCCGCTTTTTCCCCTTTTTCTCGTTTTTTTTTTAAATTGAATGCGAATCGAATGAATAAAACACAATAAGAAAATACCACTACTTTTCATTTAAAGTTCATTCTTCTTGGTGAAAAATACAATTATCTTATTGAAAATTTAATTATTTTGTTAAAAATTCAACTATTTTGTTAAAAAGTCATTCTTTTCGGTACGAAATTCAACTCCTTTGGTAGAAAATTCGTCTGGTTGGATAGAACATTCATCTGTTATGGTAGAAAAGTAATATTTTTTGGTTAAAAATTCTACTTTTTTGATAAAAAATTCATCTCTTGTGATTAAAAGTTCAATTATTTTGTTGTAAATGCAACTGCTGGGTTGATCATTTTTTTATTCAACTATTTAGTTGAAAATTCATCTTTATAGGTTAAAAATTCACCTTTTCTGGTCTACAGTTGAACTGTCTCCTAAAAAATTGGTTGAAAATGCAACTGTTTGTGGTTGAATTTTAATCTTTTTTGTTTGAAAATTAGACCATTTGGGTGAAAATTCTTTTTTTTTACAGGTTGAAAATTCAACTATTTGGTTAAAAATTAAATTATTTTGTTGAAAAGTCATCTTTTGCGTTCGAAAGTTAAAATTTTTTGTGAAGAATTTGTTTTCTAGATAGAAAATTCGTCCTTTTGAATTGAAAGTTCATCTTTTATTGTGGAGAAGTCATCCTCTTTGTTTGAAAATTCACTTTTTTTGTTGAAAATTAATTTTTGTTGATAATTCAACTGTTTTCTAAAAAATTCGTCTTTTTGAATCGAAAATTGAACTCTCTGGTTAAAAATTCAACTGTTTTGTTTGCTAAAAATACATAATTCTTGGTTTAAAAATATTTTTTTATTGAAAAGTTACCTTTTTTGATTGAAAATTCAATTGTCTTCTAAAAAGACGTCTTTTTGATTTGAAAGATCAATTATATTGATAAAAATTCGTCTTTAGGTTTAAAATTCCATTGTCTTCTAAAACAGTCGTCTTTTTTACTTGCATGATCAACTATTCTGCTTCTCCTGTTTTGAGAGCATTTTGGGCTGTAAAGTCTGTAGTTACCCAGAACTATTTTTATTCGAATGACCGAAAAAATGTTAAAAACCGGGAATTTTCTTCCGAGCATAAAAGTTGCGACATTATTTTGAATAATTAAAGATGGTAAAATTGATACTTTTTCATTTTGAATGTTTCATTGTGAGATAAAGGTTTTGTTTGAAGCTCTTAGAATTAAACCTATTGAGATTGAAAGATTTCCATTACATAACTTGTTCATTATTAAACGTTTGAATTAAAAGTTTTTGAATTACAATTTGTTTAAACTCTAATTTGGAAAGTTGAAAATTCAGAAGAGTTACATTTTGGCTGCTTTAATTTGCAGTTTAGTTTTGATTATTTCAAATGGAAAAGTCTTCAGTTTTAACAGTTTAAACTTTTTAATTTCAACGACCTGGAAAAATGTTTGCTAACCGGAAAATTACCTCAAATTTTTTCCAATCATAAAAGTGTCCACCCTGTAACATGAAATTGCACAGTTTTTTGCACTTTTAACAAATATTAAGACGAGAGACTAGTACATTTTTAGCACCTGGGTTAAATTTTAAAAATTGAGTTAAGAGACCAAAAAGAATAGATGGGGTAACTCGGTACATAAGAAGGAGCGAAGATGAGGCACCTGGAAAATTAATCTCCTTTTTAGAATTTTTGTAACTCCTGACACAACAAGTAGTAAAAAACGCATGAAATATTCGAATCCTTTTTTATCTCCCGTTTTTATAGCGTTTTCAGATTAAAATTTAAATATTGAATGTAGGCATGAAGGAATAAAATACTAATACAAATTTCATACATAATTATCGTATCAGTGGGGTTAACAAGTTTTTCACAATTTTAGTTGTATCAGATGGAATAATAAAAAAAAATGCCTATAACACGGAGAACGGGTGGTCAGAGTTTTTATCGCAAAATGTAATGGAAAATGTTTGAAAGCTCTTTAATCTGGCAGGAGAAACTGTCAAAACTGTAATGTCTGTTACGATTAGTTACGAGCATGAGCTATGGTGCGAGAAAGAAGGAAATATTCATTACTTAATGTGCCATGTACTCATTCCCTTTCCACCTGTTTCTTTTACATACTCATTCATTAACGCATACAAAGATTTCAACAACTACAGTTAGTCCTGCATTATTTTAAAGAAAAGGGGAAGACAAAATATTGTTCTCTTCACTTCTCAATCAGCATATTAGAATGTCAAAAGCAACTGTCTACGTCTTTAGATAAAGGAAGAAAATGTATAAGAGAATCTTTTTTATTTTGATAACTAATGATTTAAATGTCTACTTTATAACGCTGAGTCAGCTTGTTAAATTCTGTTTTCATTTAGCCCAATATTTAGCGTCGCAAGCAGAAAACGACGACTACGTTGCTTAGCAACAATTCTGTTTAATTGTCGGGAAAATATGCGTTTTACCATCCGGAATTTTCTTTGTTGTCGCAGTTCGTTCATTAAGGCGAAATTTTCCATCTCTCTTATTCCAGAGAAGAAAAACATGCTTAAACAAAAAGGAAAAAGAGCAGATTGAGATAAGCCGAGATTGGCTGGACTTGAAAGTCGAGATTACTCTCAAAAGAATATGCTCCTCTTCATAATTCTTCTGAGATTATTCATCTTTTAAGAAGAGAAATATTATCTCCCAATCACATTTAATAATTCGAGGTTAATGTTTACCTACCTGTTCTCAAATTACAGCTTTTATTTCTTGAATCTCACTTGAATATTTATAATATTTGGATAACCATCTTACTTAATTAAAAAAATATATTTTTCAAAATAATTTATGTACTTATCATATAAATTATAAATTTTATACACGTTTTGATTTTCTTGCAATAAATTCATTTTGTTTTGAAACTTCTTTAATTGCTCTTTTAATGCTCCCTATTAAGCTTCCAACTACGCAGAGACATTTTATTTGAGTATTTTTCTACGATAAATCAAAAAATTAAACTGTCGTGCAAAGAATGAATTTATGAAAATTGGATTTTGTTCAAAATGAACCGGATTTATGTGTAAACTTAAACCCAAACAACTGAAATTTAGGATGAACAAAAATGGTAAATTCACATGCAGAAAAAAATGAGCTTTCAAAATAATTATTTTTTTACTGGGAATTTTACTGTTTAAAAAAACAATCTATTCAATCGCTTCAAATATCACAAATTTTATATCAAGCGATATAATGCAATTTAAAATGAGTTAGATTTCAAAATTGTTTTGAATGTTTATTTCAATTGTTAAATTTTCAATTATGACATCCTTTAGTTCAGTATGCGTGATTATAAAATTTTTACTTAAAAAATTGGTCAATTTACAGGACGATTCTGAATCTGTTCACAATTAAACAATTCGTAGATTAGAAGGTTGAAAACTGAATTGCTTCAATTCGTAAGCCGTATTAATTAAACAGATTTAAACGTGCGATTGATACTTTACAAATTATTTTCAATTGAAAAATATTTTCAAAATAATAGATTCAACTATTGCCTGAGTCTAAAATATTCCATTTTTAACCTATTCGATTTGAGATTTTTAAATTAAAAAACAGAACAATTTTTTATAATTAGCAATATTCGACTATTCATTAGAAATGAGCAATTAAAAATCAAATATTCAAAATTAAACAGTTTGAAACTGAATTGTTTGAAATAGAATGTCTTGAATCGTTAAAATTTCAGAATCCTAAATTTAAACTTGGAATGATTTACAATTAAAATAATTCAACTTGAAAGGATTTAGGTAGAAAAAAAACGTAACATTTCACAATTGTAATTTTATAAGAAATTGAAGAAATGTTACTATTGAGTTTTTTTTTATTGGAACAGGAACTTTTTCGTTTTTTACAATTGAATTGGCAAAGGGACATTTTATATTTTTTTGGAAAGTAGGAAACTGTGATTTTCAGTATTTTATGAATTGGAAGAAGGATAATTGTTTACTTTGCAAATTTTTATTGAGTTGGAGGGGAGAAATGTTTGTTTCTCAATTTTTTCTGAATTGGCAGAGGCCATCTTTTAATTTAAAACATTTTTACTGTGTTCGAGGAAAGAATTTTTAACTTTTCAACATTTTTCTGAATTAGAAGGGGTATGTACTTCTTTTATTTTGAACATTTTTATTGAGTTGGAAGGGACAAAATTTTGATTATTAATAGTTTTTCTGAATTGGAAGACTCCAATTTTTTCTTTTAACATTTTTGTTGAGTGGACGGGGAGCAAATTTTTATTTTCAATTTTGTACTGAATTGGAAGAGAAAAATTGTTTAATTTTTAAAATTTTTTATCAATGTGAGGTGAAAAGGAGGAGCAGTTTTAATTGATAGCATTGGTATTGATAGCGCGGATGAATGTTTTTCAATCAGAAATGTTTGAACTGTTCAATATGTAAAAGTTTACAGTTTCAGATTTTGCAGTTTAATGGCATTTCATTTAAAATTTCACAATTCGAAAGTGTGAAAAGCTACAATTTTATACGTGTAAATTATTGAACGCTTGAATAAAAAAATTTGTGCCTTGAAAATTTGTTAAGCTATAATTGCAAAAGCTTGAAATTCAAAAGAGTTCCACTTGGATTGCTTCAATTTGCAGTTCAGTTTTGATTACTTCAAATGGAAAAATGTGCAGTTTTAAGAGTTCAAATTTTTTAATTTCAATAACTAATCAACCTGATTTCTTGATTTTCCAGAGTTTGGAGGAACGCGAGCGGAAACATGCCGTGCACAAGGAACAGCTGTCCAGGGAACACAGGTTTCTCAGGCGGAGGCTTGAACAGCTGACAATTCAAACAGGTCTAAATCTAAATGGTTTCCATGGCCTGCATGGACTCAGCTCTAGTGCACCCACAGGTTCATCCTGCGGTTCTGCAGCGGCCGCAGCAGCAGCGGCTGCAACCCTACTGTCCAAGAGGCGAAGTGTATCCGAATGCTCGGTAGGAACAGCCTGTTCAACCAGCTCCATCGCGAGCTCCAGGAACTCGGACAGGTCTGCGGGCAGCCCCTCCGTCTCCGAGTCTGGTAAGTCCTTTGAACATTGTCCAAGCGCAAGAGCTACTTATCCATGGTCTTTCTTATCAGCCCCACACATTTCGCGAATAGCTATGCTATTTTCCAGTCTCTATTCACGCCCCGTAGTCTTTCCTCTTTTCACAGAAGCACGAAATTATCGGAGATCCCTCACGATTAGAAGGACTTAAACCTCGAGCTCTTTACTACTTCAATTAAGATGATAGCCCTGGATTGTACAAGTTTAACTACCGGGCGATCCACGAGTCTTCCTCATACCTGTTTAAGGCGAGATTGTACATACAGGCTGACAGTTGTGCACCCCCCGTGGTGATCATAGGCATTCCTCCGCCACCAGCACATTGTTACTCCTCTACACGGAGAAAAATGGATGGTCAAAGTTAGAGGGTCAAAATTTAGAGAGCCAGTCCGTTCTTTTAGATTTTCTAATGAGCCATCCACAATTTTTTTTACATAGTCGTAGAGGCTCTCATTTTATGACCAGTCTGACTGTTATAAGAAGGCCAGACTCACTATCAGGGATAAGCAAGGTATCCTTATTATTTATAATTAAAAGCGTTCAAAATTAAATGATCTTATGATCTACTAAAACTTAAGAATTTGAATAATTTTAAATACAAAGCGATTAAAATTTGACAATTTCAAATTGAAAACTAAATTAGATCTTTCAAAGTCAAAGCTTCTGAAATTCCAGAATTTCAAATGTTTAGCACATTAAAAAAATTATAAGTTAACATTAAAGCTGATTAGACGAATGCGAACTTCATTTACAACATAAAACAATTTTAGTTAACACAAATTGTGATATTAAAACTATTTTATACTCAATTAAAAATTTCAAATATACAAATCGTTTAATTTTTAACACTTGGTTTAGAATTATTAACCATTCTTGAAATTTTCAAAATATTTTTAAATTTGAAATGATTAATTTGTTTAAATCTTCAACTAAAAATCAGACAATATTAAGATATTATATTAAAAATTAAAAACTGAAAAAAGCATAAAAAAACAATATTGATGTATTATTAATTTAATTTTGGAAATTGTACAATTTTAAGCTCTTAAATTCGAAATTGCTTTATATTTACACCTAAAATTATTAAATTAAAAATGACTTAAGGCTGTCAATATGAAATTTGGAAATGTTTTATTATTATTATTCATTCTTGAAATTTTCCAATCAAATATTTTTTTGAAATAATTTATTTGTTTAAATCTTCAACTGAAAAACGGACAATTTTAAGACATTACATTGAAAATTAAACATTGATAAAAAGAACACAAAATAAGATTGATGTAATGATTCCAATTTTTGAAATTGTACAATTTTGAGCTTTTTAATTCGAAATTTCTTTATATTTACATCTAAAATTATTTAAAAAAAAAATGACTATTAAGGCTGTTAATATGAAATTTTGAAATATTTTATTATCATTATTCATTCTTGAAATTTTCCAATCAAATATTTTTTCGAATTAATTAATTAAATCTTTAATTAAAACCGTGACAATTATAAGATATTACATTGACAATTAAAAATTAAAAAAAAAAGAATGCAAAACAAAATTGCTGTAATATGATTCTAATATTTGAAATTGTATAATTTTAAGCTTTTCAATTCGAAATTGCTTTATATCTACATCTAAAATTATTAAATTCAAAAATGACTATTAATGCTGTTAATATGAAATTTGGAAATATTTTATTATTATAATTCATTCTTGAAATTTTCCAATCAAATATTTTTTTGAAATAATTTATTTAAATCTTCAACTAAAAATCGAACAATTTCTAGACATTACATTGACAATTGAAAATTAAAAAAAAAGAATGCAAAACAAGATTTCTGTAATATGATTCTCATTTTTGAAATTGTACCATTTTAAGCTTTTCAATTCGAAATTGCTTTAAATTTACATCTAAAATTATTAAATTCAAAAATGACTATCAAGGCTGTTAATGTGAAATTTGGAAAAATTTTATTATAATTATTATTCATTCTTGAAATATTCCAATCAAATATTTCTTTAAAATAATTTGTTTAAATCTTCAACTGAAAATCACACAATTTTAAGACAATTTTTGACAATTAAAGATTAAAAAAAAAAGAATGCAAAACAAAATTGCTGTAATATGATTCTAATATTTGCAATTGTACCATTTTAAGCTTTTCAATTCGAAATTGCTTTATATTTACATCTAAAATTATTATATTTAAAACTGACTATCAAGGTTTTTAATATAAAATTTTGAAATATTTCATGATAATAATAATATTCATTTATTTTCTTTTTCGTTTTATTTTTATATTAAAAGCCTTGATAATTAGTTTTAAATGTAATAATTCTATATGAAAATATAAAGCAATTTCGAATTGAAGAGCTTAAAATTGTACAATTTCAAAAATTGTAATCATATTACAACAATCTTGTTTTGCATTCTTTCTTTTTTTTGTAATTTTTAATTGTCAATGTAATATATTGAAATTTTCCGATTTTTAGTTGAAGATTTTAACAAATAAATCATTTCAAATATGAAAATATTCAATTGGAAAATTTCAAGAATTAATAATAATTCCAAAAGAAGGGTTAAAAATTGAATGACTGATATTTAAAAAATTCTTTCAATATGAAAAGAAATATTTAATAGCTGAATTGTCCTGAGATTTTGAATATTTGAATCTCAAATTACAAAACTGTGAAATTTAAAATTCGAAACCACCAAAAATCAATCTAAAAATTAACTTAAGAAAAGCCTTTAGTTTCAAGGCCTCAAAGATGAAACTATTTTATAATTGCGCATTCAAACTATAATTTTAAATGAAAATTGTAGGAATTTTAAAGACGCTAAATATATTATTAATAAGTATCATATCATGTAGTATCAAGTGGCATTCAAAACGACTGTATAGATTTTTTTACTAAAACATGTGATTTCTGTCAAAAAAAGAATCACTGTCATTTTCACTGTTCAAAATAGCAGAATTTTAAATATTACGAGAAATATTTTGTATTCTAAACACTTTGGAAATTATATTCTTTCTCCCGCTGTAATATTTCTCTCCCGGTTTTCTCCCGCTGCAACTTTCTCCCGGTTCTTCCGGACGGGTGGCCACCCTGTTAATTAAAATGAATTGATATTCGCTCAGATGGCGCTGTTATCAAGGTCAAAGAGGTACCCTGCAGGCGTATTTGGGTGCGCCCTAGCCGTCACCTTCTGAATAAAACTATTAAACCTTACCCCACTAAGTCCAAAGCCCATGAAAACTCCAGCCCTAAGCGGGCGGTATCTGGGCTCGCCAAATCTTTCCCATAAGGAAACTACTATACTCGTTATTCCGAGCACCACAACGACCGACAAGTAAATCAACTTGGGCTGGTAATCGCAGTAGAAGCCATAATATAGCCAGGGTACGAAGCTGCCCATTATGAGCATCGCTATTCCACAGTAATCTAGCTTAGAAAATAACTTTCCAACGCATTCGCTGTGGCAGTGCAATGTGTGGAAAGCGAATGACATGCCCAAACAAATAATCGCGCCGGCAAAAAAGGCCCCGAAGACGATTTTCTCTTCCAGCCGAATATCCATCGGTGGCTGTGTTAAGAAGTAAATTGCTATGCCGATAAAGGCCACGCATCCTTGAATCAAAAAGGTTTCATGTTATTATCAATTATTGCAAAGAAGAGTCCAAAAATAAGAATATCAGGCTTCACAGCTCAACATTTTCTCAAAATAGGGAGAGAAAAACTAACGTTTTAAGTACTTTAGATGTCCTTAAATGTACTTTTCAGGCTTACTAACAAATATTTAGAGGTGGCTAAAGTGGTTTTTATGGCCGATGTGCAACTTTTATAAGTTAATAATTTTAGTTTTTTTTACAGTTTAAATTTTTTATCGAAACTAAGGGTGTTACATCTTACTAAAGGTGTGGAATTTCTTCCACAGGTATTTAACATACATGAAGCATGAATTTTATGATAAATTTCAGTTTTGGGTGTCAAATTTAGACTTAAATATTTTTTAAATGTGATATTGATTAGAAATACGAACCAATTAATTCAGTATATTAAATTTTGTTATTAAAAAACGATTATGAGAACGATTACCAACAATTTAAAGGTCTTACAGGAGCCTTGAATTGTCCCATGTATTTTATATGGGAAAAAATGAGCAAAAGTTTCTAATTGAGACCGAAACTATGAGGTTTACTACCCGGATCTAAGAATCCCTACAAATAATAGACAATATTTTGAAAATAGAGAACATTTCACGGAAACAGGGAAACTTTTTGAAAAAGAGGTAACAAAGGGGAATGACTGTGAAGCCTGAAGTAAATTTCAAGAAATAATTAATTTACAGTTGAATCTCAATTCTGTCCCACGAAATATTGCGAAAACTGTGAACCTATTTTTCTAAAAATAACTTTGGAAACTCGCGGTCTTGCAGTATTTCCAAAATATCTAGTATTTAAAATGCTGCAAAACAAAGCAAAATCTTATACTGATTTTATTCTTAAATTTGGTGTCAGTGAGAAAACAATTTAAGAAAGTAAATATTTCGTTTTGAAGCAGGAATATCAGAGATAATAATTCGGCCCTGAAATAAGTGAGTTTGTACGAGAGAGGCCGCTACGCATTTCCGAGACAGCTTGAGGATTCGACTGTAGTATCAAGTGGATAAATAGTCTCACCAAGAAGGTGGGTCCAAATATTTCCAGTTTCTGTATGGATGCGGAAAATGCTTTTGAAGCAGGCGTAGAATGATGGGAGAGGTGGTCTATGACCCGCGTGTAAAAAATCGTTGTCCTGTAGCCATCTTGGTAAGTTTCGGAAGTGACACTGCTTCCAGGATGCTTCCCACACCTGCAGATAAAAATTTAATAATAATTGCTTTCACGAACAAAGATTTTTGCTTTATTAATGCAGGAGCAGTAAATGCACGTTCACGTTTCTGAGTTTTTATTTGCTAACATTAGAAATATAAACACTTTAAAAATCCATTATTAAATCAATTTGTAAACATTAAGTTTAAACATTTTTTGAAACAATAATTAATAGTTTCCAATTGAAAGCGTTTGAAATTTAAAAAATTATATTGAACGATTTTGAATTGAAAACACTCCGAATCAACCAATTTTAGATTGGGTAAAATTGGGAAAAAGGGTAATATCTCGAATGGGACGAAAAGGAATTGAAATTGTATGATTTCTAAATAAAAGCGTTTAAAATTGAATGATTTAAAGTTGAAAGATTTGTTATCAGAAGCTCTCAAAATTGAAAACTAAAATTTTGAAAATTGAACAATTTCATTAGAAAGGAATCATTTCTAATTTAAAGCATTCAAAATTGAACAATTTTATTTTCAATTAAAGAATCTACAAGTTAAATATTTTCAGATTAGAATATTCAAAATTGGATCATTTAAAATTCAATGGAATTGAAATTGTATTCTTTCTATTTTCTAATCAAAAGCGTTCAAACTGAGTAATTTAAAATTGAAAACTTCTGCATTTCAATAATTGTCAATTCGGAGCGATGACAATTTAAAGTTGAAAACTAAATTAAATGTTTCAAAGTCAAAGCTTCTGAAATTCTAGAATTTGAAATTATTATTATATAAACAAATTAACATTAAAAATTAAAATTGATTAGACTAATACATTTTTTTAAGATGAGAAAATGATTTCTACGTCATATTCACCGTTTAAAATGAAAAAAATATAAATGGTACATATTAAAAATGAAAAAATGTCTACTAGGGAATGTTAAAAATGAAACAAATCCAAACTTTATTTAAAACCGAAAAAGTTTTTGTCAAAAATAATCGTGATATTAAAAGATTTTTATATTCTTAATTCTACTCTTCAAAATTCAACCATTTTAATTTTATTGCAAAATTAAAACTTATGAAAGGAAAAAATGGAAGATTTAGCGTTCAACATGAACATTCAGATAGTTTAATTTTTATATATTTTGATTTTAAACAACACAAATCTGACCTTTTTAATTTTTAATCGTTTAATTCTCAACACTTTGTTTAGAATTATTATTCTTTCTTGAAATGTTCCAATTAAATATTTTTTAATTTTAAATTATTCATTTTTTGAAATCCTCAACTAAAAATCGGATAATTGAAGGATATGACATTGAAAATTAAAAAAAAACGAAACGAGATGGCTATATATCATTCCAATTTTGAAATGTAACCATTTTAAGCCTTTCAATTCGAATTGAAATGTTCATTATCTTGGAACATTTTCAACAACAAAAAATCAATTTTCAATGCCTAGTTCTCAAATCTTCTAATTTTTAAGGCTTAAATTGGAGAAATTATTGTTTTAATTTTTCATTGTTTTGAATTTATTCTGGAGGCATTTCATTCAAGATTGTTTAATTACAAATCCTTTAGACTGGAAAATTTGACACTATCAAGTCTTTCAATTTGATAGTCTACGATTTCGAAGGATTTAAAAAACCAGACAATTTTATACGTTAAAAATTGAAACGAAACAATTAGGAATATTGAAATTTAAAATTATTAAATTTAAAACTGACTAAAATTGAAGCCAAATAATTTAATATATTTAAATATAGAATTATTAAATTTAACTGATTATCAAGGCGTTCAATATGAAATTTTAAAAGATTTAATAGTGAAGTTGTCCTGGTATTTTTAACATTTGAATTTGAAACAATAACATTGTGCGATTCGAAATTGAAAACCTCTGAAAATTAAAAAATTTCAAACCAAATATTTTCGAATTTAAAGCCTTTGAAGCCAAAAAGCTTTAGTTTCAGGGGCTCAAAAATTCAACTGTTTTAGAATTGCGTATTCAAAACTATAATTTTAAATTTAAATTATAGAAATTTTAAAGATGCTAAATATATTGTTGACAGACCGTTCAAAATTGAAGAATATTAAATATCTTGAATCTTTAAAACTTAATTATTCTAATAAACTTTGAAAATGGTATGCTTTCTGATTGGCAACATTTAAAAAAATAAAGAATTCAAACTAGGAGCGGTAAAAATTAAAAAATTCCAAACTTTGTTTAAAAATTGAGGCATTCTTAAATTAGGATTATTATTATAAATTAATCACAGCGAAATAAAAATGCACTACTTTAGGCATATATATTTTTTTTAATGATTTATACCTTGCGAACGAATTCTTCTGCTTGTTCTGCTGCATTGTGAGCTAGCGCACCGAGGTCAATTTCATCGCTGAGTACTCCAGCCTTCAAGACCTCTGTCATCTAAATCACGCAGAAAAGACCATTAATAATAAAAATACACATTGTTAAGGATAGAGTATTTTCGGGAATTATTGATGAAAAGTGAAAATACCTCACAATCAAGAAGATGATCATCCTCAGGAGTCGATGGCAAAGGACATCCGACTCCATCTTCTTCTTCGGCCAAGCAGCTCGTATCATCATCTTCTAGCAAATCCTTGACTTCGTGCAAACCCGGAATTTCACTGTTGAGTGAAATTCTATCGCCCCAAGGAACACGGTGCCGAAGTCCTGACTGCCCCGGGGAATTACCATCATCATCTTTATCTTCGATGATAATATCTTCGTTTTGTATCATTTTTGCGGAATCTCGGTCACAAATTCCTTATTTTGAACTTCCGTCTGTCAGTCTGGAACAAAAGAAACAAATTGTTTGCAACCTGTTGTATAACGTGGGTCGAAAAAACAAAATTGTGGAAATCGGAAATGGAACTGTGTGCAAAAGTAACACATTAGGTCCCTGTAAGAGTATAATTAATTTAAATTCGATCAATAAACGACTTGGGTTTGCGAAATAATGAAATAGGCTTGAAAACATTTTTATTTTCGTAATTTTGATATTTTTGTGGATGAAATTTTTTTACATTTCTGGAGGTATTACACGACTCCCCAAATTTGTAGACTTTTAATTGCAGCCCCATTAGAGATTATTAATGTTTAGTAGATTCCTGTTTTCTAAAAATAATTTTAAAATCTACAGAAATGTAAAGAGATTTTTATTATATAGATATAGACATTTAATATATAGAATTAAAAAAATGATTTTTTGTTTAAATATTTGAGGATGTTTTAGTGATAAAAATAGTCTAAAAAATGGAAAACTTCATGGAATAAAAAACAAAGAGGCAACATGTTTTCCAAGAATTCATTGTTGTGTTTCTTTTTTTGTTATTTAATTTATTCATTACATTTATGATTTGCTAGGCTGATCAAATTATTTCTTGCGTATTTTTACTAGTAGAAACGTTCCAGATACTTGCAAAAATGCTCTCTACGATTCTGTAGGGTATACAACAATGTTTTCAGAAAAAAAAACCTTCTTTCAACCCGCAAAAATATTTGTGTTCTACTTGAAAATGTCAAATTCGAGTACATGCTTACAAAATTTGTTTATAACAGTAACAATTCTTAGTTTTTGTAAATTTTTTGTTACTAGATGACACGTTCGTAATAAATTTCAGAAAATTATAGGGGAGAAAAGGATTTTCCACTGATAAAATAGCACATTAGGGTAATTATTTATAAAATTTAGTTATGCCAATTAAGTTACTCAATATATCGATTATTTACGTACTCTAATTGTAAATGCATTAATTTTACTTGATATTCAGATAACCTGAGATAACACGCAAGACTTTTTTCAGGGTTAAAATTATGCTTTTTCTGAAAACAACATTTTTCTGCGTTTGTTGTTTATATAGAAGTTTACAAAAGCAAAAAATAAAAAAACGGCCTCGAGTGATTGCTGGGGAATTTATTCAATATCAATTTAAAAAAAGTCTAAATCGGGTAAAAATTCTGACCTGCAGACTGATTTGTCCTAAAAAAATTCAATTCTAAACCACTGTGCAGAAGTCCGGTTTCAAAAATAGATGACTTTTTAAAAACTCCAGTCAATTTTATTCAGTTTCAACACATTCTGCTAGTCGCAAACTAATTTATTAACAATTTCTTGTACAACTATTAATCAATGCAAACCCTGGTGAACATTTTTTACAGATGATTGTCGATAATTATAGATTTTGTTTCGGCATAGAAAACTACAAAGTATGCAAAAATCAAGATTTTTAATAAATAATTATGAAGTTTATATGAGGAATAAAAAGTTTTAAGCAGAAATGATGAAAATTTACAACAACAAAAAACACAAACTTAATTTTTTTAATAGTTTTTTGTAGGAAAATACGAATTTACACACAATTAAAATGCACTTTATGAAATTTTTCGTAAATATACGCCTGAAAAAAATAGGTGTATTTTTCATATTTTGATTTTAGAAAATGAGAAAGATCTTTACAGAATAACGAAGGGCTGCAGTACAGAACTAGATAACCAACATTTTGATCGAAAATGGTTAACTGAATGAAAAAATCTTCAAAAATCAAATACACATTGTGGTAAAAGGATTTTTTCATAATTGAAAAAAAAGTATTTAAAATATTAAGTTAAAGAGCAGTTACAAAATTAACATAGTAACATTTTTTTCAATCTTTTAACATTTTAATTTTTTCTCATCAGAACAGAATAATTTTTGTTGAATCAAACGTTTTTTATTCTCATTCCGCATTCTCATATCTCGATAGTAAGTTTTTACTTTTGCAAAAAATTAAAAATTCACTTTTTTAAACGCCATCCAAAGCCTATTTTGAAAACACATGAAATTTTAACATAAAAATTCTCAGTGGATTTTCTTGGAATTAGCTAACTTTTTTGCATTAAACTTTATTTACCCGTATTTAGAAACTGAACATCTCGAAAGCACGATTTTTTTTATTTTTAAACTGAAAATAGAATTTTTTCGCAATCCGCAGCCGAGTCTTCTCCAATCTGTGGTCAGTGTCATTTTGAGATATCAACTTCCACATCCGTTTCTTTGAACCTGGATAAATTATTTCTATCAAACTTTTTTTGGCCTTAATTCAACAACACTTCGACTCAGGAGTGGACATTTGTTTTATCTTTAAATAGTGATTTTGATTTTTCATAATGTTCTTTCGCTCTTTTGAAAAATTCTCATTTTGGTTATCTAGTTTTTTACTGCCACCCTTCAATTATGAATAGCTACAATTTTCTGCGAAAAAAATTGGAAAATTTACAGTTTAGTTTTACCTAATTTTTCATAGTTTTTAATAGTCATTTATATTTTTTTCTTAAAAAAGTATAAATTTCTACACATAATTATGAATAAATACGAAGAAATGGGAAAATTTACAACTCCAATCTGATGGTTTAGTTTTTCATAATCTATAATAGATTTTTATAAAAAATTAAGAATTTTTCAAAGATTTATGAATAATTACACCATTGAATGAAATATTACGAACATATACGTCTGGAAAAACTATATGTGGTTTTTCATGTTTTGTTTTTAGAAAATTACAAAATAATTATGAATAGCTACAATTTCCTACGAAAAAATGGAAAAATCTACAGTTTAGTTTTATAACATTTTTTACGGTTTTTAATAGTAATTTATATTTTTTCTTGAAGAAGTACAAATTTCTACATATAATTATGAATAAATACAATTCTCTACAAATAAATCCGAAAATGTACGACTTCAAGCTGAAGGTTTATTTTTTCATACATTTTAGTAGGTTTTTGTAGAAAATTACCAATTTATACAACAACAAAAAACAAAAATTTGAAATTTGCAAAAGTTCTATTTGTAGTTTTTCATAGTTTTTCTGATAAATTTACAAATTTCTACACACAATTAGGAATAAATACTATTTTCTAAGAAAAAATATAAAAATCTACGACTCCAAAATGAAGGTTTAGTTTTTCATGATTCATAATAAGTTTTTATAAGAAATTAAGCATTTCTACAGAGTTAAATGAATATGATCGTTATACTCGTTGAACTGTCATAAAAGATTTCGTAAAAATTCATATACATTATTTCCACCAGGGAATATAAAGGGCTTTTCAATAATTATTAAATCCTAAACAATTCTCACTAATGTTATTATAATTTTTTTTAATTCTGGAATTATAATCATATTATTCTTTAATGTAAAAAATCCATTAGTAAAAATACTCAAATTCAAAATTCGCCGTGAAATACTAAAATAATTATCCAAACTTGGAAGTAGGTACGAATAAAAAAAATCCAGTCATTTTGCTTCCTCATAGAGGAAGCTTTGTAATGGTAACCATTTCGAAAAAAAAATAATTTATCTAATTAAACGTTCCTCTATTTAAAAATGTCTAAATAAAATGTTCTAAGCAATTGTCTGTGACACCCTGTTTTTTTCCCAGCCCTCCCAAGTTAAGTACTATGGAATTTTCTATTGATCTTAGGATTTTAAAGCTCATTTTATATTAGAAAAGATTGTCAAATATTTAATAAATTGCATTAATCTCAGAAGTAATTACTTTTTTACAATTATAAATAATAATGCCAATTATATTGATTTTTTATCATACAACCAAGAAGATTATATGACAATATAAAAAATATTTTGAATTAGATTGATTCAAAAAATGTAAGCGGTTGCAAATAAGTGATAAAAATTTTATAATTAAAATTTATATTTCATAAAATTTTCAAAAAATACTAAGAAATTTTTTGTCTTAGATTATGTATGGCCCGAAATAGATGAAGAAACTACAGAAGCGGCGTTTTCGAAGGAAGAATGGTATCACCGATTATACGAGTACCAATCAAGAATAATTCTAGCAATAAAATAAAAAATTATTTAATTATTCTAGAACAATTTTTTAAATAAATTATTTAAGAATAACTTCCAAATCCTGTGTCTGATTGTCATTGTATTTAAATAAATTTAAATTTTCAAAATTCCGTGGCCACTCTAGGTCTTGTAACAACCTTGCTAATATGACTTACTGCAATCTACTTATTTATCTCTGACGTTTATTGTCAACGAAGTTTTCACTAGATACTAGAATATTATAAGCCACTTTGTTTTGACAGTATATAAAGCTTGTGTAAAGATAAACATTGAGGAAAACTGATTTATTTCCTAATAGAACTTTTCTTATTTAAAAACAAATTTGAAACAACAAGTTAGGCTTTTTATTGTTTCTTGATAGTAATCTAAATAAAATTAATTAATAAAATATAACAACAACAACAACTTGATAAATGTTTTTCCTTCTTTTCAATTAGTATTCTCAGCGTTGTTCATTTTTTCTAATCTGCCAACGACATCCGTTATAATACTTCTAAATTAAAAAAGTACAACCATTTGCAATTGAATATTAATTACAACAAAGGTATAAAAAAACGGGATAATCAGGCAAAGCTGTCTGTTTAAAAAAAAAGTGACTCGCTGGCAGAATTAATTTATTCTGAACTTTAAATGGTTTTACAAATATACAATTTTAAAGTATGCAAACAACAAAATTTAGAAAGACTGAGTAAACGAAATTACATAATCTGGCCTTGAACCTTTGTAAATTATTTATCTCCTTCATACGAAAGCAAAAAGTCTTATCGTATTTGCATAAGCTAGAAATTCAAGAAACTTTACTCGATAATAAAGAGCCTTTATTCCTCAGCTTATAATATATAAAACTTTTTCGTGTCTCTTACAACCAGATATATGAAAAAAATGTTTTCTGTCATTCTACAATTTTATCTCAAAGTTTAAAAAATATATTTTTCCAAAAATGTAATTGAAATTGGACAATAGTATAAAATAATATAATGGATTCTTGTTATAACTCTTCAATAATAATTATTCAATAATTAATCGCTAATACCAAAGATATTAAACACTGTATCTACTCTACATCTTTTCAAGTTTTTAATTATTTTTTAATCATTTTAAAACTTCTAAATATCTCTTAAAATTACGCGAATCATTTCTAAAATTGAAAAATTTTGCTTTAAAATCCTGTTTATCCTATTTCGAAATTTTATAAAATCATTTAAAATGTTTTGAAATTGTCCCATGAATCTTCAGAAATTTTTTTAATTATCTTCAAACCTTTCAAAATTCCTAAAACGCTTCTTTTTTCGACATTTAAAAAAATCTACATTTTGTTTTATATGTGTTGAAATCTTATCAAGATATAAATTATTTTCGAACCTTTTCAAAACTTGTAAACATGTTCTGAAACAATTAAGTTTTCCTACAACTTTCTAAACCCTGCAAAATAAATAAAAAATGTCCTAAAATCTTTGAAGTTCTTTTTTTTATATTTGGAAACCTCCAATACTTCAAATTAATTCTTTAAAATAAAACCTAAATCATTTAAAATTTTCCCAGAAATCTTGTCGGTATCGGTAATTTTTCTTCACCAGCACCGACGTGTGAAAAAGTTTACAATTTATAGTGTGATAGTAAAATCTTAATAACAGAATTATTTCCCATTATTAACAAATATTTTAAAATAAAATTTTTGTCTTTTATTAATAATGTTCGGAAACATTCATAAATAAATTTTATCATGAAATAAAATTACTTGGTTGGAAATTTTAATAATCAAAATGGATGGTGCAAAAAATTCATAATCTTTATTATTAGATAAACAAACTGAAAACAGTCAATAAAAGTCATATCCAAAAAAAAATCATATCAAAAGTGTCGCAAACAATCAGGTTTTCGCAAGAATGTTTGCGAGATTTCGTGACTACAACTGTTTAAAAGGATAAACACATTCCAATTCATTTGTCTCGTTATCACGATTAATAAAAAAACATCACATTTTCCAACACTACTTTAAATAAGGAGTACGCAAACAAAACGTCATAAATCCGCTAGAGTTATTTTCTCAATTTTTAAGGATATATTGAAGCTTGAAATCGATTGATAAAAATTAAATTAAAAATGGGCTATAACCTCTCCGGCTTTTAAATAAATGAAATACAACAAAAATCTTTTTCAATTAATACTGTTTTTAAGTTACTAAGAAAATGGAAATGGACTTATTCACTTTTTATTCAGGAAAGGCATATTTCACGCATTATTCAGGTTCTAATGATATAAAATTACAATTTCCTGTCTGCACATGAAATCAGAAGATAACTTCATATATGACTACCATATTTTCAATTTTTTTAAATAAAAGGGTTTGCATGTTTCACAATTTTTACATATTTACGTGAGGAATCTTTAACCGGAAAATATTTCAATTTTGAACCAAATTGTTGAAATTTCTAGCCAAAAAGACGATTTAAAAAAAAAAATAAGAAGAATAATTTTCGACCCCCAAAATAATACGGATTTCCAACAAAAAAGTACATGTTTAACCAAATAGTTTATTTTTCTACCAAAACAGTTGAATTTTCAAGAAAAAGTTAATATTTAACCAAACAGTTGAATTTTCAACCAAGTAATTAAATTGTCTATCAAACTGTTGAAATTTCAAACCAAAAATATACATTTTCTACAAAGTAGTTGAATTTTCAACCCGAAACTACGAATTTTCCAAAAAAGTAAATTTTCAACCTTAAAAGAGGAATTTTCAACTAAAAAGTTCATGTTTAACCAAACAGTTGAATTTTCAATTAAATAGTTAAATTTTCTAACCAATTATTGAAATTTCTAGCCAAAAAATCTACATTTTCGACCCGAAAATACGAATTTTCAACAAAAAGTACATTTTCAACCAAATGGTTTATTTTTCTAACAAAATAGTTGAATTTTCAACAAAAAAGTTCATTTCTAACCAAACAGTTAAATTCCAATCTAATAGTCACATTTTCTACCAAATTGTTTTAATTTCTAGCCAAAAAAATGATTTTTCAACAAAAAAGGTAATTATCGACAAAGTAGTTAAAGTAGATATAAATTTGTTGAATTTTCAAGCCAAGAAAAGACGAATTTTCTTTTAAAAAGTTGATTTTTCAACCATAAAATTGATTTTTAATCAAACAGTTGAACATAATAGTTAAATTTTCTACCAAAATGTTAAAATTTTAAGCCAGAAAGATGAATTTTGTACAAAGCAGTTGAATTTTCAACTCGAAAATACAAATTTTCAACAAAGTAGTAAATTTTCAACCAAATGGTTGATTTTTTTTACCAAAACAGTTGAATTTTCAAATTAAAAAGTTTAATTTTCAACCTAAAAAGCTGAATTTTCTACCAAAATAATTGAATTTTCAACCTAAAACGATCAAAAATGGAACAGTTCAATTTTCATTAACTTTTTTTAAATTTCAATAAAGAGATGAATCTTTAACCAAAAATTCAATTTTTTAAATAGTTGAATCCTAAACCAAAACAGAATTAATAATACAAATTGGCACCTTCACAGAAACATGGAAAATTAAACTCTAAATTTTGAAAATTGTCAACAATCTTTACTGAATTTAACAATGTGAGCATCAAGTGACAAATTCATGTAACAAACAATTTTAATTAAAAATTAATAAAAAATATCCCTTTGAAAACAGTCTAAACATCTCAAATTTGAAAAAAGGACAATAATTGTCTCTGTAATCAGTTCCGTAAATTGCTTTTCACCTTTATCCTTTCACACTGCGAATAATTTTTCCGGAAAATTATTCGTTTACATAATTGGAACAGGGGGAGCACGTATGTTTATAAAAATAAACGAATCCAACTGTTTGATATTGAATAAAGGTCGAATAAGATCTTGGCCATTTACGAACGTCAATAGGATTTCCTGGACGTCATACACGAAGATTTTGCACTTGACGAACAAGAATTTATAATCCTCGCACAGAACGACAAAGATAAACAAATTTTTCACCCAGAAAGGGACAATACGTTTCACGAATGATGCGAGACGCACAAGTATTGCACTCACCTCAAGGAAATGAAAAATACTGCATTTGAACACGATAGAATATCCAGATCGCGTTTCGGTTTTGACGGAGCGAGACTTTTGTTCAGTTTCGCGGACCGCAGTATAAAAGGAGACCTTGAAAGATTAGTTTAAACTAACAATTTTCGCTTTGTATGCGACGCAAAACGAAGATAGATAAACCAGTTAACTGTCATTACACGTGGCGGCCATATTGCTTATTTTCTTTCAGAACTATTGCGCACTTCTTCTGCGCCACAAACAGACGACAGGAAATGGAGCAGACGGATTTTCTTCTCAAAGGTCAATGCACGGTTCTACTTTTAAAAAAAATTAATAAAATAATAAATAAGGGGTAATTTCATAAATTAAATTAATAAATAATGAATTATTTTTATTACTTTATTTTAGGTTCATAAGCTTATTTTTAAAACCGGTTCTAAAGGGGACTTTTTGATTTTGGAGCATTTTGGATCAAATTTGACATCTTGTCGTCTGCTGGACTCTAAACACATGCACATTTCGGAGTTGTAAAAAGAGTGTTATTGTGTCACTATTTGTAAAGATTAGTGATAAAACAAGTTGATTTTACTCACGTTTTCTTTCCAGTTGCCCTTTGTCAATATTTTAGTGCAATATCGTTACCGGAATTAGGTTATTTCTAGTAATAATGTGGCATTCATTCATTAGCTGTCATGTGGCTGTCGTAAATACTGTCGGTAAATAATAAATAATTATTGCTTGTAATTGTCGCGGTAGCAATAGATTATTTTATTCCAAGTTGGAAAAGTAAGTTGATTTCACGCTGTGCCCGCTCACATAAATGACCAGATTGTGATTCATGAATTTATTGTAATCTGTCCACTTGAGTTAAATATAGTATGCACATATAAGTTCATCTGACCTCTTATCTTTTCAAACGTTTTACAATACGTTTTCTGATTCAAATTTTCAGTTACTTTTTGGCTTTTTTGTATTTTTTATCATACACAAACTGTGAAATTCTACAGCATTTCTTTACAATGTAGCACTCTGATTTTGTATTTACCAAAGTTAAATACCCTTTTTTCTCGTTTCTTTTGTATTTTGCACATTTCTGGGAAATCTAATCTACATTTTTTGTCTGTATTTCAGTAATCATGATTGAGAAAAAAAATACAATGTGATAATGACCATATATTCGAGCAAGATGGAAAATCCGACGCTTGTTGCCAAATACTTTTATATTATATTCGTTGTAGCTCTTTATTGGTAAGTTTATAATATTTAAAATTATCTATATATAAAATATTATAATCTCGGGGTGTCGACTAGAAATGGAAGTCACAGGGATCTCAATAATTTAGTAGCAGTTTAATTTTAGGTAAAAAGGGCGATCTTTTCCGAAAAAGGGGATTTCATTTATTATTTTTGTTTTTTTGGGGGAAATAAAAACTATGATTGGTAACAAGGAGGGATAGTTGTAAGTGGAAATAACGTTACAATCTTAAATAATATTTTAAATTTCAACGCAATAAGAAAATCCAACTATATTTTTGGCTAAAATTTAATTATTTTTATTGAAAAGGCTACTATTATATTTTTTGGTTCGGAATTCATCTCGTTTCGTTAAAAATTATATCATTTGATTTAAAATTTAATTATTTTGTTGAAAATGCACCTATATTGTTAGAAAGTCATCTTTTTTTAAATAAAAAATTTAACTACCTTGTTAAAAATTCATTATTTTGAATTGAAAGTTCATCTCTTTGGTTGAAAATTGAACTATTTTCATTAAAATAAGTTTCAGGTTTGGTTGAAAATAAACTTTTTAAACTGACAATTAAGCTATTTCATTTTTAATTAAAAATTAATCTTTGTCAGTTAAAAATTTAACTATTTGGTTAAAATTGTATCTTTTTTAGTTGAAGGATCAACTTTTTCGGTTGAAAAATATATGTATTTTGTCGAAAATTCGTCTTTCTTGGTAGAAACTCAATCTTTCTGATTAAAAATGCAATCATTTGGTTGAAAATTTGATTATTTGGTTGCAAATGGAACTATATTTGTGAAAATTCATCTTCTTTTTAATCAAAAATTAAACTACTTTGTTAAAAATTCATTATTTTTAATTTAAAGTGCATCTCTCTGGTTGAAAATTGAACTATTTTCATTAAAATAAGTTTCAGGTTTGGTTGAAAATAAACTTTTTAAACTGGCAATTAAGCTATTTCATTTTTAATTAAAAATTAATCTTTGTCTGTTAAAAATTTAACTATTTGGTCAAAATTGTATTTTTTTTAGTTGAAGGATCAACTTTTTCGGTTGAAAAATATATGTATTTTGTCGAAAATTCGTCTTTCTTCGTAGAAACTCAATCTTTCTGATTAAAAATGCATCAATTTTGATTTAAAATGCAATTGTTTGCATATTTAAAAAAATTAATTTTTTTCTAATAAGGATTCATAATTATAGCTAAAAATTCAACTATTGGCTTTAAAATGAACTCTCGTGTTAAAAATTCTACTGTTTTGTAAAAATTCATCTCTGTGGCTTCAAAATAAAGGATTTGGTAGAAAATTAAACTTTTTTGTTGAAAAATCATATTTTTGGGTTGAAAATTCCAGCTTTCTGTAGATAATTCATCTTTTTGACTTTAAAATTAAATACTTTTGTTGAAAATTTATGTTTTTTGTTCAAAATTCGTCTTTTTTGGTAGAACATTAATCTTCTTCGTCGAAAATTTACCTCTTTGGTTGAAAATTTAACTGTTTGGTTAAAGTTAAGTTAAGTTAAGTAAGTTAAGTTTATTTGCTTGGTTTAAAATGAATGTTTTTGGTAAAATATTATCTATTAAATTGAAAATGCATCTTTTTTGGTATAAAGTTATTCTTTTTTGTTTAAAAATGCAATTGTTTGGTTGAACTATGACCTGTTACGTGCTTCATTGATAATTCATCTTTTTTGGTTGAAAAGTCGATTAGTTGACTTAAGGTTGTACTATTTAAAACAATTAATTTTTTTATATCAAAGATTCATAATTATACTTAAAAATTCAACTATTTGCTTTAAAATGAAATGTCATGTTAAAAATTCTACTGTTTTGTAGGAAATTCATCTCTGAGGCTTGAAAATTAAACGATTTGGTAGAAATGTAAACTATTTTGTTGAAAATTAAACTTTTATGTTGCAAATTCATATTTTTGGCTTTAAAATTCAAGCTTTCTGTATATAATTCGTCTTTTTGGCTTTAAAATTAAATAAGTTTGTTGAAAATTTATGTATTTTTTTTCAAAATTCATCTTTTTTGGTAGAACATTAACGTTCGTCGTCGAAAATTTACCTCTTTGGTTGAAAATTTAACTGTTTGGTTAGAAGTTCATTTGCTTGGTTTAAAATGAGTTTTTTGGTGAAATATTATCTATTTAATTGAAAATTCATCTCTTTTGGTATAAATTTATTCTTTTTTGGTTAAAAATGCAATTGTTTGGTTGAACTATCACCTGTTACGTGCTTCATTGACAATTCATCTTTTTAGGTTGAAAAGTCGATTGTTTGACTTCAAGTTGTACTATTTAAAAAAAAAAATTTTTTATACTAAGGATTCATTATTATAGTTAGAAATTCAACTGTTTGCTTTAAAATGAACTGTCATGTTATAAATTCTACTGTTTTGTAGAAAATTCATCTATGTGGCTTGAAAATTAAATGATTTGGTACAAAATTAAACTTTTTTGTTGAAAAATCATATTTTTGGGTTGAAAATTCTAGCTTTCTGTAGATAATTCGTCTTTTTAACTTTAAAATTAAATACCTTTGTTGAAAATTGATGTATTTTGTTCAAAATTCGTCTTTTTTGGTAGAACCTAAATCTTCTTCGCCGAAAATTCACCTCTTTGGTTGAAAATGTAACTGTTTGGTTAAAAGTTTATTTTCTTGGTATAAAATGAGTGTTTTTGGTAAAATATTATCTATTCAATTGAAAATTCATCTCTTTTGGTATAAAGTTATTCTTTTTTGGTTAAAAATGCAATTGTTTGGTTGAACTATCACCTGTTACGTACTTCATTGAGAATTCATCTTTTTTGGCTGGAAAGTCGATTATTTGACTTGAAGTTGTACTATTTAAAAAAATGAATTTTTTTATATTCAGGATTCATAATTATAGTTAAAAATTCAACTATTTGCTTTAAAATGAACTGTCATGTTAAAAATTCCACTGTTTTGTAGAAAATTCATCTCTGTGGCTTCAAAATAAAGGATTTGGTAGAAAATTAAACTATTTTGGTTAAAAGTTTATTTGCTTGGTTTAGAATGAATATTTTTGCTAAAATATTATCTATTTAATTGAAAATTCATCTCTTTTGGTATAAAGTTATTCTTTTTTGGTTAAAAATGCGATTGATTGGTTGAAATATCAACTGCTACAAGTCTTTATTGATAGAAAATTTAACAATTTTGTTGAAATTTTTTTTTAACGTTATTTAAAAAAAAATTTTATTTGGAGTTTTTAGCTAAAAATTGAACTATTCCATTTTTGGTTGAAACTTTATCCTGTGTATTGTATAAGTTAAAAATTCAACTGTTCGGTAGAAAATTCATGTATTTTGTTGAAAACTCGTCTTATTGGGTGGAAAATTAATCATGTTTGTTGAAAGTTCAACTTGTTTGTTAAGAATTTAAATATATTGTTAAAAACTGATCTTTCTTGGTTGAAAAGTAACTTTTTTGTTAAAAATCTAACTGTCTTCGAAAAAATTCGTCCTTTTTGGCTTGAAAATTTCACTATTTGGTTAAATTTTTAACTATTTTTTGTGAAAATTCGTCTCTTTTACTGGAAAGTTCATCTAGTTGGTTGTGAATACAACTATTTTATTTTAAATTAATTTTTGTTTGAAATTCGTATTTTTGAGTTAAAAATTCATCTCTTTGGGTAGAAAATCTTGTTTGGTTGAAAATTCAATTATTTTGTTGAAAATGCAATATAAAAATCAGAAAATAATAAATTTAAATCAGTCAAATTTTAATATTGCAGACTTTACAGCCCAAGATGCTCTCAAAACAGGGTAAGTAGAGCGATTTTTCACGAAAGTAGAGGAATATTAGGGGAACAAATTCTTTTAAATAAAAATAATGTGGGTACAATATTTAATTTAATATGAAAGGCTTTAAATTTCTGACTTTTAAAGGAAAGATATTGCAATTTCAAGAAAATAGATGCATTTTTAATTAAAAAGATTAATTTTCTACTAAAAAAACATGAATTTTCGACAAGATACATGAATTTTCAACCAAAATAGTTGAATTTTCGACTAAAAAAGATACATTAAAAAAATGGAATAGTTAAATTGTCAGTTCAAATTATTAATTTAAAAAAAAAAGAATTCTCAATAAAATTGTTGAATTTTCAGACAAAGAGATGAATTTTCAACTAAAATGATGAATTGTCAACCAAAAATTAGTTTTTAGTAAAGTAGTTCTACCTTCAATCAAGCAGTTAAATTTTCAACCAAAAAAGATAAATAAAAAAAAACAGAAATTAATTAAAAGAAAATATAGAGAAGAGATATGCAGATAAATATGTTATGTTTATTTATTTCTCTTCTCTTACTCATTCCTTCTTCTTTTCCTTTACCTTTATTCTGAATGTAATAGTAAATGTTTCAACCAAAAAAGATTGAGTTTATACCAAAAGATATGAATTTTCAATTAAATAGATGATATTTTATCCAAAAAATTAATTTTCAACCAAGCAAATAAATTTTTAACCAAAAGGATTAATTTTCTACAAAAATAGACGAATTTTCAACCAAGTAGTTGCAATTTTTGCTAAAAGAAGATAAATTTTGAATCGAAAATGGAAGTTAAATTTCCAGTTATAAAAATTAATTTTTAGCCAAAAAAGAAAATAGCGAATTTTCAACAAAATAGTTCAATTTTCAACCAAAGAGATGAATTTCCAACAAAAAAAAATAAATATTTAACAACGACAAAAAGTAAGTTTTAACAAAATAGTTGAATCCTCAACAAAAACAGATTATTAAATGTCAACCAAACAATGACATTTTTGACCAAAGAAGATGAAGTTTTTACCAGAAAAGAGATGAATTTAAAAAAAGTTCATTTTCTAGATTTGAATTCATTATTCTTATCAATTTTTGTCTTGTGTATTCTTTTTAGTACAGAACCATGAGTTCAGACTTTACATTCAAAATGCTCTCAAACCCGAGGAAATGGGATAATTTATTCACGAAAATAGGGAAATGACAGAGAAATAAATTTTATTAAATAACATTAATGTAGTTACCATATTTATAAGATTACAAGTCGAAATATATTGTATTTTTAACAAAATAGTTGCATTTTTCACCAAGAATGAAAAATTTTCAACAAAAGAGTTGATCTTTCAAGCTAAAAAGTAGAATTTTTTAAAAATAATTTGACTTTTAAAGCCGAAAATATGAATTTTTAACAAAAAAGTTCATTTGCGACCAAAAAAGATGAATTTTCAATCAAATAGTTGAAATTTCAAGCAAAAGAGACGAATTTCTAACAACATTTTTTTAATTTTTAACCAAATAAATGAATTTTCAACCAAAACAGATTTTTCAGTAAAAAAGAAAAAAAGCAACCTAATTTTTGAATTTTCAAACAAACAAAGAGGAATTTTCTAAATAAAGTTGATTTTTCTATAAAATATAAAATTGTTGAATTTTCAAGAATAAACAAGTTTATTTTTAACCAAACAGTTGAACTTCCAACTAGATAGTTAAAATTTTCAACTAAATTGTTAAATTTTCAAGCCAAAAAAACAACTTTTCTTTAAAACAGTTAAATTTTCAACCTGAAAATGTAAATGGTTAACGAAAAGGTTCATTTTTAACCAGAGAGTTGTAGTTTGAATAGAATATAGTTGATTTTTTCACCAGATAGTTAAATTTTTCTACTAAATTGTTGAATTATCAAGCCAAGAAAAGACGAATTTTCTTTTAAAATGTGGATTTTTTAAGCAGAAAATTTATTTTTGACCAAACAGTTCAATTTTCAACGAAATAGTTGAATTTTCTACCAAACTGTTGAAATTTGGATCCAGAAAGATGAACTTTTTACAAAACAGTTGAATTTTCAACCCGAAAATACGAATTTCCAATTAAAAGGTAAATTTTTAACCAAATATTTGAATTTTCTACCAAAAAAGTGTATTTACAGTGTCTTTTTCCTATTGGTCTGTTATTCCTCTTTTCTTGTTTTTCCACTTGAATGCGAATTGAATTAATAGAACCCGATACGAAAATCCAACTATTTTTGGTTGTAAGTTCATTATTTTGTTTAAAATTCAACAATTTTGTTAAAAAGTCATCCTTTTCGATTGAATACTCAAATACTTGTTTTAAAATTACCTTTTTTGTTGAAAATGCAGAATTTCGGGTTGAAAATTCAACTAATTTCTAAAAAACCTTCTTTTTGGCTTGCAAATTCAACAATTTGTTTGAAATCTTTTTTCTTGACTGAAAAATCTTTTTTGGTTGAAAAATCAATCACTTTGTTGAAAATTTGTCTTTTTGGATGAATTAAACTATTTTTGATTTCAAATTGATATTTTGTTGTTGTTGAAATATCAACTATTGCATTTTCCGTTGAGAATTCATCCTTTTTGGATGAAAATTCTAGTACTGGATTAAAATTTAAACTAATTTGTTAAAAATTAATGTTTTTTTTTGGTTGAAGATTTATAAGTTGAGTTGAAAATTTAACTCTTTCACTGAAAAATCCACTATTTTCTGGAAAATTCTTCTTTTTTTTATGAATTCAACTGTGTTTGAATCAAAATTAAAATCTTTTTTGATCGAAATATCCAGTATTACGCTTTTCGTTAAAAATGCATCTTCTTTGGTTGAACATTTAACTACTTGGTTAATGACTAAGCTACTTTGTTAAAACTTTATTTTTGTGGTTGAAGATTCATCTTTTAGTAGGTAAATCTTCTCTTTGGTTGAGCGTTCGTCTTGTTTGGTAGAAAATTAATCTTCTTGTTTGAAAATTCATCTTTTTGGTTGGAAATGAAATATTTTCACTTGAAATGTTAGGAATTTAAAACATCCCATATTTAATTTAATATAGTACCCACACTTATTTTATTTAAAAGAATTTATTTTCCTATTTTCGTGAAAAATCTCCTCATTTCCCCTATTTTTAAGGCATTTTAGCATTAGTAAAATCCATCGTTTAGAAAATATTTGAAATTCATATCCAAAAAAATCTCTTCCAAAGCTTCTTGTTTTCTAATTTCTAAAATTTCTGTTTATTATTCTTCAAAAAAATGATTCGAAACTTTGAAAAAAAGACAAGAAAGGGGAAAATTGGGTCAAAATTCTCGATTTTAGGTGCTTTTATATTTTTCAAATTTACGGGAAAAAGGGGGATTAGTGAGAAAGTGGACGGACTGTGATTTCTGAACAGCCCGAGTTTATAAAAAATATATAAAATAAATATTAATCAAAAATTACTTTTCCAGGTCAGTTTCTATTTTAACAGTTTTTGTCAATAAGGCTTTGCTTTCGAGTGAAGCAGTACATTTAAACGCACCACTTTTTGTAACGTGGTTTCAATGTATAGTGAGTGTTTTTATATGTTTACTCCTCAAAAGTTGCGCCTCAATATGCCCGAATCTTATCTATTTTCCCGAAGGGCACCCTTTCAAAAGAGATGTAATGAAAAAGGTATCTTAGTTTCGTTTAAAAACCAAATTAAAAATATTTTTCTCATCTATGCTTCAAGTGATGTAAATAATATTTTTCAAATTTTAGGTTCTGCCTTTATCTATTATTTTTACTGGGATGATAGCTAGCAACAATTTGTGCTTGAAGTACGTTGGAGTTGCTTTTTATTATATAGGACGATCTCTTACGACAGTATTTAATGTGATCTTCACTTACACAATTCTTGGTAAGAAGTAAATAAACTTTTTATTTTTATATTCTAAATTATATTCCCATGAAAATTCAAGCAAAAGAGATACATTTTTAACAAAATAATTAAATTTTTAACAAAATAGGTGAATTTTGAACCAAACAGTTGAATTTTCAACTTAAAAAGATGTATTTTCAATCAAATAGTTGAGTTTTCAACTAAAAAAGATCAATTTTCAACTGAATATTTTTGAATTTTTAAATAAAAAAGATAAATTTTCAGCTAAAAATGGAATAGGTACATTTTAGTTACAAAAATTAATTTAAAACAAACACAATTTTTCAACAAAGTATTAAATTGTCAATTCAAATGATGAATCTTCAGAAAAAAAAGAAAAAAATTTAACAAAGGAGTTAAGTTTCAACCAAGTAGTTGAATTTTCAATAAAAAAGATGAATTATCAACCAAAAATATGGCAGTACAGAACTAGATGACAAACCACTTTTCGTAAATGGGTATAATACATACAAAATGTTTTTAAATTCTTAAAAAATCAAATACATGCTGTGTTAGAAGAATTTGTTCAAATTATCATTTTTCAATAAAGTTACCAACAAAATGTTTACTTTAAATTTTAGTTAAAATTTTATTTTGAGATTTGAGTGTAGTAATAATTTTTTGTCTTCCCTTTATTTTTTATTTAAAAAAATGCTCTTTGTTCAGGCCTTTCAGCGAAAAATTGTCTGTCATAGTTCGATACCGTCACACTAAAGTTTTATTTTATCAGAATAGAACAACTTTTTGATATCAAAAATCTATTATTCTCATTCAGCGTCCTCCATATTTCAGTTAAGAAAATTAATTTTTGACCAAAAAACACGAATTTTCTCAAAATAGTTCAATTTTCAATAAAAAAAATAAACTTTTAATACAGTAATTAAGTCTTTATCCAATAAAATGAACTTTTAAAGTAGTTCAACTTTCAACCAAGTATAGCAGAATTTGCAACCAAAAAAGATGAATTTTCAACGTAAAATATAATAGTTGAGTTTTCAACTAAAATCGATTAACTTTTAGCAAAAAATGAAGTATGTTGTTAAATTTTCAGTTAAGAAAATTAATTTTTTAACAAACAAAAAGTAATTTTCAATAAAATAGTTCAATCTTCAGCCAATAAAAATAATTTTTTAAAAAGCAGTTCAACATTCAGCCAAGTAGTTGAATTTTCTACCAAAAAAGACGAATTAGCAACTAAAAAAGACGAATTAGTAAGAATAAATATAATAGTTGAATTTTCAACTAAAAAAATCAATTTTTATCTAAAATATTTTTAACAAAGCCGTTCAACATTCAACCATGTAGTCGAATTTTCTACCAAAAAAGACGATTTAGCAACTAAACAAGACGAATTCGCAAAGATAAATATAATAGTTGAATTTTCAACTAAAAACAATGAATTTGTATCTAAAATTAAAATATCTAGTTACATTTTCAGTTAAGAAAATGAATTTTCAACAAAATAGTTAAATTTCCAACCAAATAGATGAATCTTGAACTAATCAAATAAATAAGATTTCTGGGATAATTTAAAA